>CM056574.1:174568782-175296282 GCA_029721435.1 Gymnothorax reevesii
TTTATCCAGACAGAACCTAAAACATTTTGAACACTATATAGAATTAGCAGTACTCTGAGCAGAGGTCACAACTGGCAGTGCTATTAAAAACCAAACTCCTGAGTCCAGGGGGAGGCAGCTGTCCCAACCCTCCAGTGTGCAGCACTTAAAGGGGTCCTGGGGGTCAAAGGTTAGCGTCTTGGATTACACCGGAAGGAACAAAGCGGCAGAAACAATCCAAGACATGAATGGTCCTGTGTCCCAAAGTAAAATAAATACACGTGTAATTTGCTTCCGGGTTTGTCTAACATAATATTCTCAAGGGATTTCATGCAGGTAACATGAACCACAGCGAGAGGGGAGGGAACTCCGTAAAACCAACCAATCGGAGTTAATCTGTCCCTTGGGTATTTTTGCTGGCTGGTTTCACTCAGTGCAAGTAAAGAAGCATCACGTGTGGCTTACGCTACCAGTGCAGGGAATGAGAGAGCAACCTGTGGCAGATAGCAGTACAGGAAATTGTTTTGTCAGTGCATATTTAAAAATACACTATTATAACCAGGTGCAAAATAGCGGAATCTGGGGTCCGATTAGCCATATAACTACAGTACATGCCCATTTTAAGCAGCTCTGACTTCTATTGATAACAAACGTGATAATTGATGACATATTTGAAACCTATAGAAGTCAGAGCTGCTTAAAAAGCAAAATAGTGATATGCCTCATTGGTCCCAATGGCTCATAGGACCCCAGTCTCCCCTACTACATCAAAAAAGTCCACAGTCTGGCATTGTCCATGGAGATGAAAATGGGACCAACTGTCTTGCTATGGAAGGCCAGAGAGTCTACCATCCCAGGCAGCAGTTGGCATCATCCCTTCAGAGTGAGTGTGGGTGTAATGCCAGGCAGTATTAACGCTGACCCAGCTCTTTCTAATGATCCCTGAAATCGGCAGTGCGAGATACACCACACCGACAGGTGCTGCTGGACCTCCTGCAGCAGTGTGTGGCCTCTGCACACAAGCCAACGGTACCAGGGCGAGGGCGTTAGAGTGGGACGCCGAAACGAGTTACACTTCGGAAGCAAGGAGCCGGGCCACTTTTTGTGCGACAAGCTGGAAAGTCTACTGCACTGCAGCTGAATGCGGAGTGATGGGGGAGCTCCCTGCTCCCTCCAGCAGCGACACTAACTGCACAACAGATGTGAGAGCTTATTACCTCAGTACATTAGAGATGTGAGCGCACGGTTCAGCCTTAGCAGCTGGCGGTAGGAGACTGCAGAAGCATACTCTCTAGCTCCAAATTAGGTGGAATAAAGTGAGAAAGAATATACGAGTTCAATAAAAACAGAAAGCTAGAGGCTTCATCTGAAATCAAAGAAACACAGGAATACTTTGAACACAAACAGTGACCAAGAATCTTGTTCTGGAGAACCACTCAGTTGGCACTAAAAGCCATTTTCCTCGAAATTTGTGAGGCAATTCATAACACAGCCAAAGAATACAGGCATCGCAACGCGGAGCCCAATGTAGCTACTGCATTCCAGCGAAAGGACTTCCTGTTTCTGCAGTGAGATTGGAGAGGCGTGCGGTGCATGGCCGTGTGGGGGACTGCTCGCTAGATATGTGCGGTATGTTGGGAGTCACTCATCAAAGAGGCTTAGTTTTTTTCCGCCCTGCAAATTTCCCAATGTTTGGAAATAAGATTTGCAGAAACCTGGCTTTATGCACTAACAGGCTTTTTGCATTTTTACTGGGAGGTTTGGGACCTGGCAGCAAGTGTGAATCCGTAAATCCTGGGCTTAAAAGTCTTGCAATGTACACAATATCTCATTTTCATTATTGTTCACTATTGATAAATATTTTTAATTTTTGTTGGTTTATCACAACGAATGAGAGGGGACGAGAGCCAAAACAGACCAACTGAAAACTCAGAGTCACAAAAGAGCATAATTTCAACTCCTAACTCAGATCCGCTGTTTTCATAAACAAATGCATTCTTTTGTGAACGCAGGAGGAGAGATGAGTCATAACTGCAGTTGCTAGTGCTGGTTAATGGATGCGAAACTCCGGCTAAAACTATAATTATCTTGAGTGATTTTGTGAGCGGGAGGCTTGATTGTGGCGTGACCCTTGAAAAGCCTCAGCAGCGACGACTCAGCTCTCTTCTGTTTTGGCTTGTGCTGGGGGAGTTCGCATCCCAGCATGCCCTGGGGTATATGGGAACAGGGGGGGGGGACACATGATCTCGTATCTCGGCAGGAGATGAGCGATGAGGGCACATCTTGGTGTACGTAAATGCTCAGTGCAGCTGCCTGGATTTCCCAAGCACGAAACGTCCGTGTCCTACTGAAAACCAATCTTACCTGAGCCATAGATGACCCTGAAACATTCCTGTGAGTGCACTGCTTGCTAAAAGACTAACATGTAATAAACAAACATGGACCAATTTGCATCAAATATACAGCACTGGTACAGCTAGCACAAACACTGAGTGCAACCACCTGCAAGGAAATACATGTTTAATATCTGGTCTTGTTCAAATCCTAAATGAGGGTCACCCTGTCTGAATTTCAGATGGGCACTCTGGTTTTCGTCTTAAGTCCAAAGGCCTTCTCTAGGCTAACTGGGGAGTCTAAATTGCCGTTACTGTTACTATGCAAGTGGGAGGGCCTTGGCAGAGTGTATTCCTGTCTCGTGCCAACTGCATGCTGGGAAAGTTGACATCCTCTGCCATTCCCTACAACCCTGGTGTTATAAGTGGTTCAGAAAATGGATGGGAGATATTGCCGCTGTTTATTCTCGACACAGTAAACCTGTCAAGAAAATGGAAAAAAGCGATGCTTTCTGGCAGCAGAATAATGACTCGTATGGGGAATAGGACCCTTTTTTCTTTGCTTCCATCACACTTGATTAATGGAGGACATCAACGACCGCTGACAGCTGTGCTTCTTTTTTCTTTTTTTTTACCCCAGACACACTGTACAGACAATTCACAACCCTTATCTCCGAGCATCCGACCGACAGAGAGTTTACTCCAGGGTCCTACAGCCGAAGTGTGAAAAGGCTGTATTTCTGCTGGAAATGAGGACAACAAATCGTAAATATTCATCTCAACAGCTCACACTTAGGCCTTAAAAGGGTTCTGCAATATCATAATGTAATATTTTGGCGATAAATTGTGAAAACAGTTGAGTTGTGCACAAAATCCAACATTGCAACACTGACCCTTAACAGCACATCTACTGGTCATCTTCTGTGACTCAGAGACAGATGAAATACTAGAAGCTTCAAAAAAGCTCCTGTAGATCCTGGGGAACTGTTACCAAAACTCCTGATTGCGTGAACCTTCACTTTGGTCCTTCACATACAACACTCACTCTAAATATCAAAATAAAAAGGCACATTCTGTAGGAAATCTGTTGTTACCTCAGTCAACGAAGTTGGGGCGGAGGTTATGTTTTCGCCCGTTTGTCTGTCTGTCTGTTTGTGAACAACATAACTCAAAAAGTAATGCACGGATTTGTCTGAAATTTTGTGGGTGGATTGCTATTACATCAAGAATGAATCCCATTGATTTTGACTGCGATCACTCAAATAACATGGCCGCCACAGCAGCCATTTTGAAATCCTATCACACGTGATAACTCCAAAAAATGACGTACTGATTTGGCTGAAATTTCGTGGGTGGATTGCTATTACATCAAGGATGGACCCTATTGATTTTGACCAAGATCAGTGAAACAATATGGCCGCCACGGCGGCCGTCTTGAAATCCTATCACACGCGATAACTCAACTTTGCTCCCACTCATGCACATTTGGATTGTCCTGCCTTGGCGGAGGTTTGCACTCTATGTGTGCCTCTAATTGTGAATCATATCAGGTGATTTCTCTTTTGAAACATCTGGGATATATACACTCAGTTGTTGGGACAGTGAGGGGGTGTGAACATTGTGTTTAGTTGGGCTCTTACCGTCATCCAGGTCCGGCAGGATCGTGACCCTGGTGGTGGGGAACTCCTCACCCAGCCGGCCGCCCATGGGCATGCTGAGGGTGACGTTGAAGCTCTCCTCGGGTTCGTACAGCGAGTCGTCAATGATGACCACGCGGCAGGGCTTCTCGCGTTCGTCCTTGTCGAAGCGCAGCATGCTGGTGTGCTCCTCTGGCCGAGAGATGTAGTCGGAGTAGGACAGCACAGTGGTGGGGATGGTGCCTGTTGCTGTGGCTGCGGTAGAGGAAGAGCGAATAGATGGTAGGTATAGGAGCCCTCATATAGGAGCCTGAGTTCTCATATTGTGTTATGTTTGGTAAGTTGTCTTGGATGTGAATTTTGATAAGGGTTCGGCGGGGTCACTTTGGATTGGCACTTGGGTGGTGGGAGTGTCACAGTGGGTGTTACCTGCAGGAAGGGACCACTAATGTTGCTCTCACCTAAGCACCTGGTTTTGTCTAGTAGTCCAGGGTGAGCTTAGGGACGTGCGGCAGAAGGAGGCTCTCCTCTCCTACCCCTTACCCATCATCCTGTCTGGACCTGGCTGTTCAACCAATCCTCTCCCATTATCTTTTGAATGTCCCTCCAGCCCCCCCTGTTGATCAATCATTGGTTTTCTCAGCCATTTGTCCTTTTGTATCCAATCAATTCAATTTTTACCGTAAAGAACAGCCCATCTTGTTTCAGTTTAAATCTCTGGGTCTCCAACTTTAGGGCCTCTTGCAATGCTGGTACCAGACAGAGCCACAGACTTCAGCAGTAGGTTTTCATTTGAACTGTTCGACACTTGTTCACAATTTTACCAGAAGAGTAAAATTGAAAGACTATTGGCTTCATCTCTCGTTTCTACGACAGATGCTACTTTCTGTTTACCGCATCAACTGCAAAAACGTAATGTCCGGATTATCGTTTTATTCTTTGTTCCTGGCACTCGCTTGGAAAATCAACAGTGAAGTGGCACTGTGGAGCAGGGATGTGATACGGACAATAAAGAGCGTGAAAGTTTATCGCAAGTTGAACGTGGATTGGTGTGTGTGTGTAATGCCGATGGCTTATTTCCTATGCTTAGCCTACCGCGGTTCTTTGGAATTTTGCTGAACACCAGTTAGCCGCAATGGCATGAGTGCTACCTTTTAACTTAATGGTGCACTGGAGGGGTGGGGGGGTGGGGGGGGGGAGGGGGTCCTGGGGTTTATGTGCCTCCTTCAGTTGATAAGTCACAAGGCCACAAAGTCCTACCGAGCATTTCCTCCACTGATGAACTCAGCCCTCCGATTTCACTAATTAGTTCTACCTGGATGCTGAAAGACTGTGCTAATTAGCAAATCCCAGTGATTGGAACTAAATGCTCTGGAGGACTTTTACAATCTGATATCGTATTTTTTCACCCCTCCTGCCTGGGGGAAGGGACTGAACTGCAAACTCAGAGGCTTTAAAGTCTCTCCTCACAGCCAAACCGATGTGTGTGTGTTTGCGGGTCATTTTGAATTGAGCAGCATGAGCTAAGTACTTAAACATCAGACTAAATGGAATGAACCACATGCCAGCATTAGAGCCTTACAGCCTCTGATTACTTCCTTTTTTCCCTTCAGACAAACACCCCGTCTGTGTGTGATTGCTGATAACACATAATCTCACCCCTTGATGTAGTGCTCATTAGCTTCCTTTGAATCCAAAGTGAGTTCATGTAAAATGCGGGTTATTTTTTATAAATATATATAGTGCGCTGAAATGGGATTTGGCACTTTTTGGTTCCAACTTTCAATCAGCAGCTAATTCAGATCGTGGAACCCAGGTGAGGTGAATTAAGTACGTAATCAGTCACTTCGGTTTCTCCATTTTATTTCTGGGCAGGGTTGCTGTGGTTACCTTGCTGTGTGAAGCAAATGACCATGAGCTCCTGACTGACGTCTCCACTCCGGCGGACGGGAATCAATAGCTCTCCAATGTCCTCCTCGATGGTGTAGGAGGATGAAGGAATGAAGACTGTCGACTCTGTGAGGAAGGGAAGCACAATTCATAATGTCACCGTAAGAACTGAGGTTGGTGCATATACAACCTATACAATCTAGTGGCAGCGGAACATGCCCAGAACTTCGAAAGACTGCAGTTTGCGCATGTAGCCTAGCGGCTTGGATGTTTGACTAGGACACCAGAAGGTTGATAGTTCAATCTCCTTTGCCACTCCAAAAACGGTGCCATGAGCACTGCGGCTCATCTGGACAATAAATCTCCAGTGACCACATCTCTGCCAAGTTTCAGCTTCGTCAAAGAAGATGTTTACAGACGATAGAGCTACTTGCCAGCGTGTGCAGTGACAAAGGTGAAATCAAGGTCAAAATGAGCCGAGTGACAAAACCCACAGTATATATTACAAGTCCTGCTACTTAGCTCCTATGTGCCAAATTTCAGCCTGATCAATGCAAAATTACCTTAGAAATATCAGAAATGCGCATTTTAAAGATGTCTGATTGGTGGCCATATTTGAAATTGGCTCAGAATGCCTCAAACTAATATTGGTGTCCTCACGGGTAGGAACATGCCTCTGCAGTTACAAATTAATCAGCCTGACGGTTTTGAAGAAGATGTTCACAGACGAACGAAGACCGACAACGATGACCAACGGGCGACTAACGATGACGACAGACAAGCAGGCATTGACTTCAGCCTGTCAGACCTGTGGGTCAGATGAGCTAATGAAATCACTGAAGCTCTTGGGCCCTTGATGGCCCTCAATGCTACACTGCTGTATGAGAGAAGCACAGTCTAATCAAACATAAGATTTTGATCAAAAGCATCTGCTCAATAACTGTGATATAATGTGATGGCGAAAGCCTCCGAACATATTACTGTTTGGCCCATGATCAATGCCTTTGGTTTTAGACAGCGGACTGACTGACTGTATTGAACTTCAAAACAAATGTGCCAAGCTGCAAAATCTACTCTTGCAGCCATGCTTATTGATTTGACCCAAAATCTGGAGAAAATTAAGAGTTTCTAGTCTTCAAACTCATTATATGCAAAGCCAGTACTGGGTAAGAGTTAGAAGGTGAGCAAAACTAGTTAAATAGGTTCACCAGTACACCTGCTTGTTGATGCAAATATCTTAACAATCAATCATGCAGTAGCAAGTCAATGCATTAAAGAATGCAGACATTGTCAAGAGGTTCAGCTGCTGTTTACATCAAACATCAAAACGAGGAGAAAATGGCAACCCGGTCGGCTCGCTTGGTTCAGGTCTCGCATTGCAGATTCAGATCTGAGCCCTGCCGGTGATGACTATGGCTGGTAGCCATTTCAAAGGAGCACATCATTGGCTCGTGCCTGCTAACTGTCTCGCATGAGAATGCTTGTACTGATTGGACATTGCAGATTCTGGGATTGGAGTTGCCAAATTTAAAAAGAGTCATCAGAAGACAACACGGCTCGTCGGAAAACTTTAACTTAGCTGTCCAAGGACGCGGACGCGGAAGTGGATGCCGACATAAAGGGTATGGCAATCGCTCTCCGAGGACATTTATCCCGGCGAGCTGAAAAAAAGAATGGGGAAGGAATGCTGTCATCAACATGACACTAACTGCTGAATGAGAGTTGGTGCCAAACAGGGTGATTTGAGCATCTCAGATGCTGTGGATCATGGAAGATTTCCATGCGCAGTAGGCTGCAGAGTTCACAAAAAGTGTTGTGTGATGGTATGATGTCTAAACGAAGCAGAATCTCTAAGGAATGTTTCCACCGCCTTGTTAGATCCATGAAGAAAACAGGTTGTTTGGAGGGCAAATGGGGATCTAACTCAATATTAGAAAGTTGCACCTAACAATGTGACCACAGTGTGTACATTAGTGCAGGAGAGGGATATTGCCTGTCATTGGTCCTGCAAAGACTCTTATCTGTCCCACTGTTTGTTGCAGGCCAGAGATTTAACTCCTGCACTTTCCCTGGTGTAAATCAGTCTACTTTAGAGAGTAAGACAGGAAACCAGAAGCACTAGAGCTTCAGAGTTGTAAAGAGAGTTGAATTTTAGTATCCCTGGTACCACTGATTCTGAGTGGCTTTCAGCTGAAGGGCTGAGCCTTGAAAGTTAAACAATATCTGTAAAACACGCTAACAATAAAGACGACGTGACAGAGGACGCAATGGGACCAATAAGACTTGACTAAGTTTGGCTTCTTCAATCCTAATTCCCTCTGTTCGTCGGATCATTATCTTTGCTTCCATCCAGTGATTCTTCAACTCATCAAAATGCCCTCAGCCACAGCGTTCACCAAAGCTGACATCAGACGCTAAGACAGCAGTAGCCAGCCTTCAGTGGAGAAAAGCGAAAAGCGAAGCAGGCCTTTTGATCTTGGAGGTTCTGATGAGACGAGGTCTTCCCTCCTCGGCCAGCAGAGCTGCCAGAATCCTCTGAGGAACTTCATTAGACAGCATAACTGTCTCCTTGTTAGGGCTACACTGGCTGGATGATCTTATTTGTTTCACCCAGTACTGAGCGAAAAGCACAACACACAGCCTTGAACATCCTTCGCGCAAATCCTCTGAAGAGAGAACCATAAATAAACATGGAAAAACAATTAATCTAACATGTACCCTTAGGTTGTATTCAGTGTTTTTTTCCCCAAGCAAAAAGTGTAAAATCCATCCATCTTTTTCTTTCTCGTTGGGCCATTTTCAACTTGGAGTGATTTTGCTTAAATAAGCAACCCAGCCCACAATAATTCAGGCACAACATTCAAAGGGTTCATCTTATCTTCTTTCCATCTGAAAAACAAACCAAGATACAGCAGGCTGGAACCGTCCTCATGCAGTTTTCCCAGAGTGAGGGGGGCAAAATGAATGAGGTACCGAATTTCTGGCCGCCAATTTTCTGGCAGCCGTTATTATTCTTTCTTTGTGAACACCTAACCACAAATCTCACCGGCTGAGCTCTGGAAGTCCCAGAAAATCAATCCAACCCTGCAGGGGCGATAACGGAGCGTCAACACCCAGCACTGCTCTCTCTGCCTCCTACCCTGGCCTCACCGCTCTGCCACGGAGAGAAATTGCTGGTATCTGTTGAAACCACCAACCGGTGAATCTGTGCAATATCCATGTGCTCCACTCTGATTGGACACTCGCTCTTCATAGAACATCATGCACACATGTAGACTTTGACACTTTTAATGGGCACCTCCCTATCTGGACAAAGACATGAGGGACCGATTTGCATCTGAGGAGTTCAAATGAAATTGACTGGTTCTTCGAGGAAATGAGGCAGTGATTTTTAAACGGGATATGATAGATACACACGCATTGCACGTTTCATTTTCTGCTTGTGAACTGCTCAGTAAAAACAATAAATGCATGAAGAATGGCAACACATCAATCAATACACAGTCAACAATACACAGATACGACAAATACTGCACGATGTTTGTAAAGAGGAATGTACAGTCACGTCCGTTTACATTTGGGCGGAGGCACATTTTTAAGTATCATTTGAGCTACTGTATTCGCAACCGCAAAATGAACCAATCAAGATTCGCTTGAAGCGTGGGCTTTAAGCTTTAAGAATAATTTTTTTTCAAATATATTCTATAAACCATGAAGGAACTACAACCATTTTCATACATAACCCCCCAGCTTCAAGGGTTCAAAATCCATTGGACAAACTAACATAATCACATATTAAATTGCTACTTTTAACACATGGTCGCACTTCTTTTGCCGTCACTGACTGCCTGATGTCTGGGTTCTTCCCTGGTGATGTACTGCCAGGCCTATACTGCCTCTGTCTTCACTTCCGGTATGTTCCTGGGGCGTTACAAAATCAGTTTTGTCTTTGATAAAACCGTCAATTAGATTCAGGTGTAGAGACTGACCTGACAAGTGTACAACATTCCACTTCTTCACCTTAAACTAATCTTGGGGTGATTCTGCAGTGAGGTCACTGTCCATCTGCATTTTGAATGTGTTTTTCCAATGTGTTTTGAAGCATTTGCCTGAATCCTTGTGGATGCTCTACCCAAAACAATTCAGAATACGTCCCGCTGCTTTCGTTGGCAGTCCCGTCTCCAAAAAATACAAGCAAACCACTTCCACTGGCAGTCATGCATTCTTCTCTTTAACAGGGTAAGATTCAAAAATTTTTGCCTTATTTTCTTCTGGTAAACTGCTTTACAATAACATTACATCCATGAAAAAAGTCAAGGAATGAAAAGATGTCAACATACCACTATGGCGTGCATAAGCGAGTAACTGGCCGACCAGAAGCACTTAGAAGCACGCAACGTCACTTTTGAGCTGAAGTTAAAGACAATTAATCCAACTGATCCAAAAAAGTTACTGTCCACTTTACAAAAGCTCCCACACAAAGAACTCCACTTACAAATCCATTAGCAAGGAGTCCCAGTCGATTTTATATTACCCCAGGGGCCGCACTCTCCGCAAACTAACACTCCCACCAGACTCTTTTAATTTGCTGAAATTGACCAACAAGATAATTAAAATAGACTCTGACAACTTTCTCACGAAAACAAAGATGATTTATAGCAGGCGGAGGAGATGGATGACAGGTCCTCCATTATAAGCCAGAGACTTCTGCTTATTAACGGTCTTTTTAAAACTGCTCACATTTTCCCTGCATATCTGCATTTTAACTAACATAATGAAAAAAATGACAGTCGCCCTTTTAAATCGAGGATTTTGTTATCCAAGCCAAAAAGGAAAATGGCCAGTAAAAGTAAAATGTGTTGCGGTTGCCTGGGTATAAATCTCTGCCTGACACTGGACTCATGTAACTGCAGGCGATGCAGGTGACGGAGGTTTGCACTGCCCTTCTGAGCAGCTGGATACTGGTTCTGTCCCATAATTCATCTGTGCACCTGAGCGACGGACAATCAAACTAAAACACAGAGATTTCCGTCCGATCCTGATTTCACTGCATGTTTAAATGTTCAGGACCGGCGCAGCCTGTGAAAGTCTTGCTCCAGCACAAACAGACAAACACCCCCCCCCTCCACAGACAAGCGTGCAGACATACACACACACAAACACGCACACACACACGCACATGTGGGCACGCACAAACATGCTAACAAACTGAGGCTACAATAAAAACCCTGATAATGCACTGAAGAAATGCAAACACAGTGAAATGCACGTAAATGCACAAGCACCATTCCGCACACAAGTCATTGTGTGAGGGTATAAGGTATAACAAAGTAATAAAATATGCTCAACTATAACAATGCAAACTTGTGTGTGCACACAGACGCACAGACACACAGACAGACACACAAGTGAAGACACAAACACACACAGACAAATGCACACCACTTTAATAGAAGCCACGAGAGAAAACAGGCCAATTGAAAACAACACAAACAAGAGTACAGGTACACGCACACAAGCGGACACACACACACACGCACGCACACACATACACACAAACAAACACCCGCTTTATTTGTGTTCTTTCAGCTTTGCAATAAAGCACCTGCCACTGGCCAGGGAGCTTTGCCTGCTGCAAGATAATCTTATTTTCTGCCCTGTAAAAAATAGCTGCACGGAGAATTGCAGCAGTAAAAGCCTGGCACAGAGCGACGCTGGCTGAGAAGAGCCCTTTTATTTTCTTTAAGTTCGGTAACTGCGCCCGGCCTCCTCCTCCACCTCCGCCTCCCAGGACCGGCATTAAGGAATTCTCGTATTCGGGGTTGTGGGGGGGGGGCAGCTGGTTAGCAAACAGTCCTCTGCGTGCAGGCGGCACACCGTGGACGGTGTGACTCAACTCCTGCTTAGCACCAGTCCTGCTCGTTTGGGCCGTCTGGCTTACATCTGCGGTCCAGAGCCGAGGGCACCGGACTCCCTCCACCCTTCGTTACAGTCGAGCTGATTATTGGGAAGTTGGAATTCCTCAGCAGCAACATTCATCCATGCGCTGACTCTCATATCTGGATCTCAGGCAGAATTACTGGCTGCTCTGACACGATTACCTACTTGGAGCGAACAGTGCGCTACTGCTGTAATTATGTCAGCTCAGGCAAGTCACTGGCAAATAAGCAACAAATATGAATTACTATAAGGCCAGGGTTGATACATTACCATCACATGGCTGACACATCCAAAGCAACTGACAGTGGATAAGACTAAGCAGGGGACAATCCCCCCATGGCAATTCAGGGTTAAGGGGCCCAACAGCTTCTCTGATTTCCTAGTCCGAATGAGATATCTTAAGCACAAGGCTATATGCTGCCCCAGGACAGTCGCTTGATGACAGAGCGGTTAAAGGGTGACCACACAGTGAACCGTAACATTGCAACTTTGTGAAAAAGGCCGGAGTCAAAATGAACTGACCGTCAGAAGGGTCCGTGATCTCCACATTGGCCGCCTCAGGGAACTCCAGCGCTCCCATGACCGGCTCGGACAAAAGGATCTGGAAGGTTTCAGACTGCTCAAACTCGCTGTCTGACAAAATCCGCACCTTCCAGGTGGCCGTGGTCTGGCCTGGGTTGAACTGGACCTGTTTCTGAGACTTCCCCCGGAAGTCCTTGTCCTTCTCAGCGGTACCGTCCTTCGTGCCGATGCCTAAGGGGGGGGTGCGGGAAATGGGTCATTTGGGAGAGTAAATGACTGGTGTGCAATAACAAACACACGAAACAAACACATGAGGGCAGGACATGCATGTGTACGCGTGTGTGTGCGAGCGTGTGTGTGCGCACGTGTGTGTGTGTTTCCTCTAAATCAGTTCTCACACTGTCATTGTTCCAGAAGATCAGAATAATGGCTGCACGATGCGAAACTTCATTAAAAAAGGATTTCATGTTACCAGCAGGGATTATCAACTGCTCCTAATCTACAGCTGTCCAACGTCATCTCATCGTTCGGTGCAGTCTCTCCCCGCACAGCAGACCTGCTTTCTAATTAAACATATGAATGAATATATGAATATTAATCATTAGAAAAATTAAGTTCAATAACACATGCAGGGATTAAAGAAAAGTAATGAATTCGGAAAACAAGAAGCGCGCTTTACAGAGCGCCTATCTTTGCCGACACCACTGTTTTTCACCTTTCCTGCAGTGCTGACCTTGACCTGTGACCTTGACTTGTAAAAATCTAATCACCTCTTGCTGGCATGCATACCCTTTCCACAAAGTTTTCTCAAAATCTGTCCAATACTTACTCCCATAATCCTGTATAAAAACATAGGCAGACAGGCACAAATTGAGTGAAAACATGACCTTTGTCCAACTTCGTTGGCAGAGGTAAAAAAGGGAAATAAAATAAAAAAATGTACAAAAGTCACGCAAGCCACACTCTGAGCAGCCTCGCATTCACAGACGTGACATCACAAGGTTTCCTGTCCATCTTCCGGGCAGGTCAGGGTGCCCTGCACTTTACAGTAAGCCCCCCCCCCCCCACAACATTCCTGTCCCACTTTTTTTTGAGCAGTACCTAGCCCCTTGCAGGTGTCCTTCTGCCAGGCCGGCGGTACCAGCTGCTGTGTGGCACTGAAGCTAACATCCTATTGCTTGACAGCACAAAGCCTCAGAGCAAGAAGCGTTCCTAATTAATAAAACATCGCCACACACCACTCTCCCAACAAAAAGCAATATACAAATAAAACAGATAGATAACGCACAGAACCACAGCTCAGGGCTCTGGGACAGATCTGAAAGTAGGGCTGTTAGCACCAAGAGCCTTGTAGCTCCAGAAATGTTTACACTGACTGGATGACTGCCACAGATTCTGGACACGATGAAAATTTTATTTGGCAAAGCTTTCATATGCAAGTACTGCACAACCCTCCCTGAGCAAATGAAAGATGATAAAAATGGGGGGAGGTGAAAAAGTGTTGAAAGTAGAGATTTGTTTGGAGAAAGTTGTTCTTTTCCGTGGCTTACATCAAACCGACGGGGATTTACTCCTCATTTTCCAGGTTTTGATTCTGCAGCTCTTGGCTCTAGAGCTTTTCTGAGCCGGAATGGCGGATAGCTGAGGGCAGGAGAGCAGTTTCCCAGTGTGGCAGCTCAGGAGGGACAGTACCAGGGGTATGTCCTTGGCGATGTGGCCTCGTTCTGCAGCTCATCCGTTTTCTGTTCTTGACGGTCTGGCTGTCAGACTTCACGTCAGACGCGCGGCTTTGTTCTCAAAGTCTTATTATACCATCATCAGCCCACAGTGGATGTTCATAACAACTGGTGCACAAACTGTTTCATGCATTTTTGCTATGCAGTAGCTCTTTAATATTTAAATCAAACAAACTGAATGCTTCTTGCTTCAAGTAGAGCTCTGGCTAACTTCACTACTTTTAGGTCATTAAAAATTTTTAATGAGAGTCATTTAGCAGACTCTTTTTAAAAGAGGGACTCACACAGGAGCTTTTCACAGGCAAGCAAATGCTGGAAGGTCACAGTATTTCATGAAAGGTAGATTTTGTGTACAAAAATTCCCTCAGAGGATGTTCTCATGTTCCCTCTGAGGGCAAAGGCTCATGGGAGAGACTGCTAGCCAGAACATTCTGTCACTGTGTCTCGATGGAGGGGGGATGGGGGAACTTCCTTTCCGTGGTCAGAAATGTTAACAGGTTGATTGATGTGGGGGCCGGTGTCCTGCTGTGGCGACTCTGGCAGGTGAATAATTGTCCTGTCGCCAGGGGAGAAAGAGGCTCATTAATTATAATTACCGCCTGACCGCGCCTCATACGCCACAGCTAAGTACCATGACACGCTCCACAACGACTGGTTACCTGCAGCCCCCTGGGCCAGAAAATGCTCCCAGGGGGGCAACTGTGTCTGTGCTTCGCTCTTCTTCTCACGAGCCACCTGGTGTTCCTCAAGAAATATGCAAAGCCGAGCATTGGCACCTGAGCTGTGCTGCTTTCTGATAGGCTTTTAACGCCAAAAATGCTTAACTGAATTTAAACTCGCCTACATTTGCCATCGTGGGTCAGTATTTCTGAGGAGACCAGTCTGTCAGTGCGGCCGGTAAGGAGTTATCCAACCCATTCTCTGGACAGGTTTGAAAAGTAATCTTCGTGAACAATTCATTTTGCCTCTCGGTTTTACAAATGCCACAGCCCCGCCAGGAATAGATATCACTGTCAGCACAGCAAATGGCCCAAACGCAGCTCAACTTCCATCCTGGAGCACTAAATCGACTAAGATCACCCAGGGCTGACAGGATAAATTCAGGTTCTGTGTACTGTAGCTGGGCAGAGGTCCACCTTAAAGCTGAACAGACGAAGGAATCAAGTCTCAAAAAAACCTGGATGACCCCCGGGGTTAGAGACGAGTGGCTGCCAGATGATTGATGTCAGACACAAACAGGAAAATCTTTGCCATGGCACTTACAAGACCAAACGCAGCTCTAGATGCACCTGCCTTCTCTTCTTTAACCTTAATCTCGAAGCCGACACTGTGGAACAGCAGGTGATTTGTGTTTTCACCGAGAACTACCCAGATTGCTCACTAAATCGATAATGAAGTGAAAACAAGGTGAGATAAAAAATCCATCCGCATAACCGCTGACCAAATCAGAGATTAACCACAGCTACTCTTCCTCAACCTTTTTTCTGTATCATCCTGTGTCATTCATGCCAACATAACTGCTCCTTCGGATGCCGCGCAGCTCATCTTGAGCTCCACGGTCGCGCTTCAGCCATAAAAATGAACCTCCTGTAATGTAAGCACCTTTCACTACAAGTGTTTGCCAAATGTCCACACGTTGAAAGAACAATTAGAGATTTAGTATCATCTGGTGTCCTCTGAACTTAACTGAACTGTGCAGGGGAGAGAAATAAGGCTCGCCTCTCATAGTGAGTGAAAGTTAATTGAAAGTATTGATCAAATGCAGCATTCATTTCTCCCCAGGGTGTGCTAAAATGGGTACAGAAAATGAGATAGCAAACAATGAAATATTCAGGATTTGCTTCTCAGGTAGCAATCGCAATTTTCCTTCACTCATAATCTTGAGGCAAAACATATTAAAAAAAATAAATATATAGACTCGACGGCAGCGCTACTCACTGAGACCAATGAAGGAGGAGGCAGTGGTTGGGGGCTGTACGACAGCATCACACTGATGCTATAAACAAACAGCTGAGAATTCAGTTCAGTACCTAAAGGGAAATTTTTCTGTAGAAATCCATTGGCTAAATATACAGGCTACGGTGAGCTGTAGACTAACATTCGAGCAACAGGAATCCCCAACAGTAGCTAAGAACTTGACTGGGCTTTATAATAAAGTTTGTTCTGACTGGTAGAGGAAAGCCAGGCTGAATGTTTGCTCATTTTTAGCACTCTCTCTGCACGTTTTTCACAGCGTCACAGAATTACAACAGCGTAATTAGTGATCTCAGCAACTGGTGCGGTTGTTCATGAGGCCAGTTCGGCCCCTAATTGCGTCTCGGCACAAATCCGGACTGAATTTCAAGAACTACATTTTGTGCGATGCAGGAATCTATGAACAATGATAGAAAGTATTTTTTCTCAAATTTTTTCATCCACTCCATTATAGATTCCAGTGCGGCTGAAAAGGTTTTATCTAGCAATGTTTCTATCGCCGAAGACACTTCTATTATGCAGTGGCGGTTTTTCGCGGAGGCCAAGGGAAGCCTGGCTTCCCAAAAAATTATTGCAAGAAAGAAAAAATGTAAATAAGCTTCACCACAATGTATTTTATATTGTTGTCATTTCCTTGTCAAAACACTACATCAGCGCACTTCTGCTTTGGCTGAGCGTGAGGAGCAGAACAGCGCCCCCCCTGTCAAGCTCTCATTGTGTCTTACACTTCGTGTCTCATGCCCTCCGCCCTGTCTGTCAGTGCGGAGGCCAGCTTCACTTGGCCTCCCTCAGGGAAAAAAACAGCCCGTATTAGCCAATCAGATTGAAGCAAGGCTCATCGCTTAATGATCGATGCATCATTAAAAAAAAAAATGAGGGAGGCCACATCAAATCTGGCTTCCAACCAATCACAAACATTACGGAAAATACACACACTGATTCAACTGTCCCGCCAGGCACCACCCAGCCCACACAGAAAGTACAGCCATTAAGTCAGAGAATGGATGGTGACGGGGACCCTGAGTTTCTTGTAAAAAATGACTTCACAAAACTTCCTTTTGAGGTTCAACTAAAAGTCAAGCGGAACGGTAGGCCTACTCCAAAGCTCCATTTAACTAAGGAGAGAGCTGATAGATAAGTTCGCTGTTTTTGCGAAGCTAACTATCCTAGAAACGAGAGGCTAACAGGAAGTGCCGAGCTTTTCTGCTGGCCATGTCTCCTATGGCCCGCCGTGGCCTGTTTGATCACCGGGTTGTTTTTTCTTATGTGATGCATAAAATGTGGTGTTTTATTCTTTATTATTCTTGTCGTGTCAAGTGGATTTCAGAGCATGATGGCTAAGCTGTACTGTTTTTTTATTCTCTCAATCCTTACCGAGACTGCATTTAGGTCCGCTGACATCAGCTGCACTATCGGCTGACAGCTGTAAGGTTTACAGTTGACAGCGCTGCAGCACAGTTGATATAAATTTTTATATAAACCTTTGTAACTATGTGTTTTATATTTAGTTTATGTAATTCAGACGCTGCGCACGGGTTGTGCAATCATGTTGAGTGTGTTTTTGGATGTATGAATATTGGGCATCCTTGTGATTTGTTAATTTCAGTTGCGAGGCTGCCACATATGACATTGTTACTTCTAATGTTGGTGGAAGGGGTTTGTCTGTGTTTCTGTAAAATAGTCCACGGCGATCTTGCAAATGCTTTTGTTGCCAATTAATTAAATATGAGCCAGAGAGAAGCATCGTCCACAAAAAGGAACTTCCTTAATACTGTCTGTGAAAGCAGTGGCTAAAATGTTTTTGTTATGTCTAGATCTAGTCATAATTCGCGTCTGATCGTTATGTGTTTAGCTTTCTGCTGTACTAAAGCTACGAGGCGTGTACCAGCTTCGCATGGGCCTCCTCTAACTGTGTGTGCCAGAGCCATGAGCACGCGCACAGCCCGAAGCGCGCATCCGCAGCTCTCCCTCGCGCTTTCACTCTCTCACACACACGCGGTCCTCTTTTTTTATCGTTTTTTTTTTCACTAAAATGAATGAAGTCGGTAGAATAAAGGTACTGTAACAGTAGGCTAATTTGTTTGCAGGGAAATAACACGTAAACACTGAATTAAATTCAGTGTTAATTCTGGCTTCCTCAGTAATTTTTGTCACGGGCCGCCACTGCTATCATGTCAAAAAATTCAAATATTCTACAGTATTCTACAAATACTTCTGCCGGATAAGGGCAGGTGAATCACAGCTCCCCATCTTAGTCCAGATGACTTATAGATGCACAGGAACTGTGAATTTACAACAGAAACAGGAAAGTGTAAGAGAGAGTTTTCCCACTCACTGACAAAGGAGGTCTCCCCCAGATAGCCTCTGCGCTTCAGCACGACCTCCAGGAACCTGGTGTCCTCGTCCACGCTGTAGAACTCCTTCTCCAGAGAGATCCAGGCCCAGTTCAGACGAAAGAACTGATTCTTCAGTTTGTTACCTCCTGCGCAGAGAACAGAGAAGCTCGTTTAGACACTGGCTAAACTCTCCCCCCTTAGGACATTTTCCATTATCTAGACCTATTTTAACCGTATTTTTTGTTAGCAAAGCAATTGCTCCGGTAACCAAGACCAGACACAGTTTAATGGATGATCCCAACAGGGTTGCTTTAAATAGAAATTCCAGTTCTGCAGATTTTTGATTCAAAAGAAACTTGGCATTTAACTCTAGATGTCCTCTAAAGTAATAATAAAATAATATGAAGAACCGAAGATAGTCTCTGATTCTTTTGATAAAAGTGATGACATGGTGTAATTGGTTCATTCTTAATCAAGAGACATGGCTCTCTCTAACTTATCAGCAGTATTTTATCAATCTGCTTTGAAGTTTCAATTCAAAGCAGGAATTCAATAACCCTGGAGGGCCTCACAGCCTGTTATTCGGTGACCACATGTTCGCACTCACATACAGAGGTGCACGTGTACACTCACACAAGCAGCCACAAAACACACACTCACACAAACACACACACACACATATATACAAACACACACATACGTAAGCATACTCACACACATACGAAAGCATACTCACACACATAAGCACACTTGTACACACACGCGCTCACACTCACATACACATATGCACACTCATACACGCACACACTCACACAAACACACACACACGCATACGAACAAACGCATGCTTACCCATGCACACACACACACACACATACATGCAAACGTAAGCATAGTCGCACACACACACACATAAGCGCACTCACACACACGTATGTGCGGACTCACATTCACACACACATATGCACACACACACACACGCACACACACACACACACACACACACACACACACACACATATACACACACACACGCCCACCAAATGAACAAACTGAAACATCTTTTAAAACTGGAGGCCTGACCTTGAACAGAGATGTAAATGAAGTCAGTCTCTGCAAGAAAGCACTGTATGTACAGTCTGGAAGTGAGAGCAGGATATATGATAGCAGTACAGGTGACTCAGGGTGTGTGTGTAACCTGAATACACCTCAGGCAGTGTGTTTACGAACGACGGGAGGCAGG
Source organism: Gymnothorax reevesii (assembly GCA_029721435.1). Classification (NCBI taxonomy): domain Eukaryota; kingdom Metazoa; phylum Chordata; class Actinopteri; order Anguilliformes; family Muraenidae; genus Gymnothorax; species Gymnothorax reevesii. Next base: position 174,588,373 of record CM056574.1, read on the forward strand.
ATAATGGGGAGGCTGTTCTCAGGGTTTCAGGACTCTTCAGGAGTCTGTGTTTGGTAGCAGTACTGACACTGCTGGCCACTTCATACCCGTGAGACATGCACTAACACACACACACACACACACATTACGTAAGCCTGTACACATGTAGGTACATATGCCTACACAAATACTGTTCAAATGCATGCAAGCACACGCATAAGCAAGTATGAATGTGCACACATACTGCATACAAACACACACATATACTCGTCCTCACAGATGTCACAAAGTAAGCTCTTCATGACCAGAGTGATTCGATGCAATCTGGGGTCCGACCTTACATGAAACGATGACAGCCCACATGTTCTCCCACACTGCGTTTCAGCGGCAATTCATTTCCTGTCTCCTTTCTGTGTCTTTGTGCGTGTGTGTGTGTCTGTGCGTGTGTGTACGTGTGTGTGTGCGTGTGTGTGTGTGTGTGCGTGTGTGTGTGTCTTTGTGCGTGTGTGTGTCTGTGTGTGTGTGCGTGTGTGTGTCTTTGCGCGCGCGCGAGTGTGTGTGTGTGTGTGTGTGTGCGTGTGTGTGTGCGAGACAGCAATGCAGAACTGCACGGGGGAGGAGAGTCCAGGGGAAACACAGGGCTAATTTGTAGACGTGGGCAAAAATTCAGCTCCACTTCACCTGGGTTAATCTGAATGAGCTACAGCTCACAGTGCACTGCTGTGACTTCAGTTGAATGCACGGTTTGATCCTCACAGAGACCAATAGCGAAAAGACCATGTAAACTCACAGCATGGAGTGAGAGGCCGCCACGTTACAGTATGCGGAGTTATAAGCACTATAAGCCACTGCGCTAAAACAGAGACAGGTAATGGTAGTATAATCTGGTCAAAGGTCTGACGACACTTGCCGTACAGTTAACTAAATTCTTGTCTGCTCAAATAAACGTCGCCCTGATTTCACCAAGCTGTGAACAGATAAAGCCACTGTGATCACTCTGAAGCATCTCTCTCTCTCTCCCTCTCTCTCTCTCTCTCTCTCTCTCTCTCTCTCTCCACTGAGATAAGAACAGGAACTGAAGATGATAAAATTGGCAGGAGAGAGGTGAACTATCTTTGGCCGGCCTTCAAAGCCCCGTAGGGTCCTAACAGGTCCTGTCAACATGCTTTTGATGAAAGGAGGTGGCATTATGGCTCTCGGAACTTTCTGGAACCTCGCATCATAGAGCGTGAACAACACCAGGACGCACACAAGTGCCACAATCCAAATAGCATGCACACGGCAGGAAATCTCTTTTCTTTACCAGGATCAAGATAATCATGAAATGGCACCTTGAAATGGGAGCAGCTCGAGACGATTATCTCATACACAGGGAAGAGAGCAAGATAAAAATCTGCAGACAAACTGGGCTTTTGCTATTCGCCGACAAAGATCTCAGGTTCTCCATTACCACGGATGAGACACACAGATGATATCTCCATACTACAGACCCTTAAGTTGGGAAGTCAGGTGGAACAGAGAGGTGGTCCCTTTCTTTCGCCGTCTATAGTCCCTCCATGGCGGCATGTTCTGCTTGATTCCCGAGAACAAACAGAGAGCCTGTTCGCCCTGCCTGCACCCCAGGACAGAGCAGTCGATGGGTGGGGGGGTGTGAGTTACAGGTTTAGAGCGTCAGACAGCGCAAGCGCTGCAGGTAAACACGTGTCGTGTGTGATCTCTCAGTCGTGAAGGGGCAGTTGCTCCCAGCTTTGGACAAACTGAAGTCCTGCCATCGTCATCCTTTCCTAAACCAGGGATGTTCCTGTGAGAACAAGTTTCTCTTTATCAAGGGAGCCCTGGGAAAAATGCCAGAAACAACAGTTGGAAGTACAGAGAGTTAGAAGCGGAGAAGTGGTTTCAGCTAGTGAGGTAGTTCTGGGGTTAAACACCTCGCTCAGGAGCACACCAGCACAACTCTTCTCGTTGTCTCTCCAGATGCAAATACAAATCGCAGTAAATCGGACCGGCCACTCAAAAGTTGCCAGTCGAGCAGCCTACCGCCAGGCCGCCCTGCTGCCTTAGAGCCCCATCAATACCTTCTACTTACAGTGCTTAAGACTGAAATATTCCTGGAAATTACACATCACTGGGGAATGCACTCTTTTTCTTCGGTCAGGTCATACAAGATGCTCTTTGAGATAAAGAATACAGAAATATACAGCAAGAAAAACATGGGTGGAATTTCTCTGAAAATACAGTTCAATGCATGACAACAACAATTTGTATAATTCCAAAAGATCACGAGGAACTGCAGTAACTCGCCAATATCTTGTTATTTTAATATCTTGGTTATGCCTCTTCAGTATATAGTGTTAGGCACATAACCGCGGTGTGGTGAAAAAATATGTTGTAGTCCAGCATGAACTAGAAGACAAAAAAAAAAGTTTGACTCCAGTAGTGTGTGAATAAATTTGAACTCCTGTTTAGGTAATTTTGACAAGGTCCCGAGTCGCGAAAGGACTGGTCTCATCCATGGCACAGTCATGAACAAAGCCAAGGAGACGGTAATACTGTCGCAAATAACGTCTCCTTAATCGCACAGGCACATGACCCAATCCATGACCATGTATGGCGCCAACCGCACTAGCTGTCTGCTCTATACATATCACAGTCGGAGCCAAAGAGCTCAAAGAAATTATACAGCACAATTTCAATATAAACATGCATATTAAACCTGAAAGACAGACTGGCATGAATGAAAGAGCAGATTGAATTAAGGCTGGAACGTTCAAACAAAGTCCCTATACCGTCACAAGATTCAAAATTACGAAGCACAGCGCGATTCTCTCTCGCATGTGCCCAGTCTCCTGGGAAAAACAGTAATTACAGAGATTCTTGTTCGTTAGTGCTCATCCGCAAGTTGAGATTTAGACAGGACTCCACAGTCTCCAATTCGTGACTGCCTCACCATCTGTGCGGCGCCGTGTGTGTTCTGGCATGTTACTTCAGATAAAAGAATGTTTTACTGACAGCGTACATCCTATTTTTAATTTCCTTTACAAGCAAGGGCGTATTTTCAGGCAGACAGGTAACCTCAGGGTGAATTCTGGGAGAGAGAGTCTGCTTGAGAGCACAGCATGACGGCCACAAGCAGTCGTTAACATGTACAGGGTGTTGACAGCACAGCCAGTGCCCATTTCTACGCAGCGTGAGATACTGGCTTTCCGCTATCTGTCTGCACAAATGTAAATGGTGCTCAGTGTCAGATCTGGGCCAGATCATAACATACTGTAACTCTTCAGACACCACCATAATCCAATTCTGACATTACTGACAGAGTTTAAAATCACAAAATTCAGAGCAGATTGTTTTTTTCTGCGATTTTACATTTTGGTTTGTTAGCGACAAGTTTTATTGACAGCTATTACTTTTCAGCAGGACACTTTTGCCAGATTTAACCATTTACTATAGAACAACCTGCATTTGAGTTTGGCGGTGACTCTGCTCGAGTGATACTCTGGAACAATCTGAGCGAGCATGACACGGACAGTCCTCGAGATAACAAACCCCCCAGCAGAGCTGAGATTCTTTTGAATCTCGTCAACGTTTATGTTATTGAACATGACATGGAAAAGCACTGCTTAAGATGGACAATGATAATTATGAAGAAGGAGGCTGGGGAGGTGGGCGTTGATGAGAAGCAGGTGTCTTAGTAAACCCGACTAGGAGCGGTGCAAAGGGCACGGAGCCAGGGAAATGAATGTACACTGCCTTGGTTATTAAAGCTAGCCAATTGGGTGGGAGGAGCTAAAGTTAAGAATGTTTGGATAGAAACAGGCTTGTGACCAGCCTGACTCCTGTGGCTGACTGAACTAATGCTAAAGCTCAATTTATTGCATATACTGTAACTACTATGACTGCTAGAAAATATTCACAAAGTGTTCAACATTCACAGGATTTTTAACTTTTTGTTTTTGATTCATGGAAGAGGTTGAATCTTGAAAGCCGTCTAAGATAACACTCTATTGAAAAATGTGTGGGTCAATTCACATAATTTGAACATGCCATCTCAGAAGTGCTGGCCACTGCCTCTTCAATCAGTGTGTTCAAATATAAAATACAGCCTGCAATTGTCTGTTTCCTGAGACTGTAATTAGTGCTGTGGCACCAATTTTCCCCCTAATTCTTAGCACCTTCTGACATTGACTAATCCAAATATATAGCAGCACAATCAATGCTGCTGCAATAGCTGAACACGGCAGGGGCTATTCAAAAGTCTCAGCAGCGTCCAGTCACCAAAGCCATTATTTTCTGGAAACAAATGAGCAATGCTTTCTCGCCCGCTGCATGTCATCCATTCAGTGAAACCAAGTATGCAAATGAAACAGTCTGCGATAAAAACAGCCTAACCCAGCGGCTGATTGCATCTCACAAAGCAAAAGTGCACATCATTCAATGAGAAAAATGTCTTGTGCTGTGCGCTTCTCTGCAGCGGTAACGCAGGAAGTCACTCACAGCAATATGATTGCCACTCTTTATCAAAACTGCTCGGTTACCTTTATGGTGCCTGTAAAGGTACGAGTCTTCAACGCAAATAATGTCGTGAGGGGTCAAGATATGGTCAAGGGTCAAAATACAGTTTCGCTTTGACTCTTTCACCCCATTTCTGTACAATCATTTAGTCATTATTGTTATGAACTGGTCCAGGTCAGGTGGCAACAGGTAAGTGACTGAGGGGGGAACAGGAGGTGGAGAGAGACCTGCCATCGAAATAAGCTGCAGGCCAAATAGTAGCTCCGGTTCCTCACACTGCCAGCCAAAACTAAACTAATCCTTCTGCTAGTCTTCAAAGGATTGCTGGGCACGGGGCAGCTTTAAACACTTCACTCCTGAACGCTCAGCGCAGGAGTAAAGACTGAGAGAACGAATAGCGAACCGCCAATGGAAACAAGTTTCCAGCCAGTATCACCTTCAAAAATAATAAGGAAAAAATAACAAAGCAAAATAACAGAGAAATGTTCCAGTGGAAGAATCAGGAGATGCAGCAGGAGGCGCCTTAGCAAACCAGAGTAACCAATCAGAGAGCAAAGGGACAAGACAAGAGAGGTAGTCAGATTAATAAACTGAGGTAAAACACAGGGAAGTCACGAAGCAACCACACCGAAGGGCAAAGGCAAGAATCCAAGACAAATAGGACAAGTTAGAGGTCAAACCCAAAAAAATCCAATCAAACCGAGAGAAGGGCAGGGTGAAATTGGAATCGGTTCAACAAAATACACACAGCCCACAGATGCTCAGTGCAAAGTTGAAGAGCAACACATTCCATTCCACAGTATTTAGGATAAAACTGCCGTCTCCACCACAGAACTACTCATTCTTTTTCAAATTTCACAAAAGGGAGGATGAGTTCTATCCCTACTGAAAACCACATTAATTAATAGGTACACTATGCCACTGCAAGGGTAACAGAGGAGGCCAAATTACCTGGAAATACCTGGAGATTTAAAAAACATTGTGTACCAAAAATATGCAGTTCTTGATGCTATGTTCACAATGGTATTGTTTTAACGGGATTAACAACACATTTCAATCTGAAGTGTTCAAAGTAGTGTTATGCACCAACCCGGGAGTGAACCTTGACCTGCCATAAACCCTTGTAGGCATTAACAATAACTTGCAATTCATGCCCACCTTAAGTTTTTAAATGTTGTCGCTGCAACATGCTGAAAACTGTGAAATGACCTCAATGGGTTTACCCTGAGATTTATGTCAAACATCACTCTACATGGACTTCTATGACTGAAGAAGTTGAGATTCGGACTTTTGCTCAACAGGGAATCACAACGAAAAAAACTTAAGAGCAGCCGCAATTTCTACCATGAGCTCTAGGCATAAAGATATACATATAAGCTTATTTCAAAAAGTCGTGACCAATTAGGAATATCTGTGACTCCGTGGAATTCGAGGGAGATTTCCAACGTGCTTGATCAACCCTTTTCTTACTTCGCCAAAATCTTCAAAGACTACTTATCTCCTTCTCTGACTTTAGGATGTTACCATTTTGGTCTCACTATTCCATTCATGGCATGTCCACGGCTCCTTTCATACAAAGCCAAAACCACAAATGTGCCAGAGGTTTCCTTTCATGAAAGATACGAGGTAAAATGTTCTCCCTCAAATGAACTGCTGCTCACACATTCCCCGTCAGCCAAACAGCTCTTTACGGCTCTTCATCCCGATACTTTTCCTTTCTTCACAAATCACACATTTGAGCGATGTCCAAAAATGTGATTAAATCTCTCTTTTTTGATTAAAATATACAACAATAACCTTTAAATACGAGCCAACGTGACACACGCGTGCATTATCAGGGGACGTTAAAGTTTTTTGAAATTGGAGAGGCAATAAAAGAACAGCTTAAATCTTTGAAAATTATGTATCCACGTTTTTGTTAGCATTGCGGATCTTTTGAAATGCGAAGAACACCCAGGGGAGTGGGTTTATTTCATTTGCGGCATAGCAGCCGGGGATGAAGCGCGATTGTTTGATATTCATAAACACCGGAGGTGCGTTGATGGAGAGCAGCCCTGTGAAGTCTGTCCGTGACCGTGCCAACACTGTGCCCTTGTTTCTCCCCTGGTAGCTTGCGGCAGACTGCCCTTATTTGGTCATTATCGCTGAGAGACCCGGGGCTCTGAAAGCTCCGACTGGGCCCCTCGTCCTTGCCCAGACTGAGCGGCCGAGCCTGGCGCCGAGCGAGGAGAGGCAGCTGTCACAGCACCCAGCCCGGGCAGTACTGGCAGAGGACAAGCACAGTGCACTGTCAGAATAATGGCTAAAAAGACAGGGGTCCATTTTCGCTCTCCAAGGTACAAAGTTCCCTCAAAGAGTCAGGAGCATCAGTCATTCCTTGAGCAACTGATCGAAAAACGTCAAGGGAACAATGGGTATACTTCAAGGGTATCTCTAGATGCACTTTAAGCCCCCTGCAGGAAGAAAAGAGAAACAGCTGGGACTTCAATATGGTTTATAGCAGGGGTCCCCAGTCTTTCCCAGAAAGGGCCGGTGTGGGTGCAGGCTTTCATTGCAACCAAGCAGTTACATGCCGGATGCTACTAATCAAGGTTATTAGCAAAGAGTCCAGGGGTTAATTAGTAGTATCAGGCGTGTAATTGTTTGTTTGCAATGAAAGCCTGCACCCACACCGGCCCTTTCTGGGAAAGATTGAGGACCCCTGGTTTATACAGTCTCTAGTTGAGGATGGTCAATTGCTGGCGATGACTAGTCTATGGAAGATCAAAGGTTAGACAGCTGCTCAAGTAACCGGCAGCAAAACTGATGGACGACATGTCTGTAGGATGCTCATCTAGAGAACAGCTTCCAGCGAGATAGACATGTCAAAAACACAACTTACACAAGCTAGATAAGTTCAGAGTGTCCTCAGATTGAATTTTCAACAGGGAAACAGGCTTCAAAAGACAACATTTTTGCACATTATTTTGCCTACAGCATAACGGAGGAAGAAAAAGTGAAAACACAGAAAAAACTTGATAAAACACCATAAGTTGAGTCTCTGCGAAGACTCCCTGGGACTGTTTGGAGCTTTAAAGAGTAGGGCCTGGGTTCAGTCAATGTTTGTTTGTAACTCTGAGTTAGAAATGGACATATATGCTACCTTGTTTTAGCACAAACTTTCTGAAATCGCTCAACTATTTTGTGAAGAAAATAACAGGCCCCTGGATTTAACCGTGAGCCGTCTTCTGTCGCCCCAATCAAAGCAGACTGAGCCAGCGCTACAAAACCGCTTGAACCAGAATTCAAACCGAAAGATTTCAGAATCCTTGTGGAGCGACCCTGTTTCTGTCTACACATCCTCATCCCATCACCCCGATGGAAATGGGCATTGTTTACTTACAGAGGCAAAAAAACATGCTTAATTCCAGCAAGCTTAATGGAAAAGAGAACAAAGGGGAAAGAGGTACATGATTTTAATCTTCAGAACCTGCTCCCCCCAGCCGCTGACTAGGAATTCACACTAAACCCAAACACAGCCCTCTCTTACTTATTTATATGATTATTTTTCCATGAGCGTGACATGAACTGGGACCACCGCCAGCAAATGAGTACAGGCACAGAGCTGCTCTATATTGGGTTTCATGGAGAGAAGGTGCATCAAATTCCTGGTACAGAAAGAAGACAATAGCCCTCGCTGCGGCATGCATGAAATCACTTATCAACAACTCCGAGGGAGGGCAGGAGGGCGGGGGAGAGAAACGAACGCTAGGCAGCAGGGCGAGGCAGAAAGAGAGATATAGAGGAAGATAACGGAGAGAGAGAGAACAGCTTTGATGGTATAATCGAACTTGACCCCATTAATCCAGGCGATTTGGGAGGTGAATGGTGGTTGAAGGATTTAGGGCTTTGGAGGGGTTAAAAGAGCTTTAACCCTGGGCCGTTGGTCAGACCTTCCACAGAGCACAACAGACATAAATCTATCTGGCCCGCTTTAAAAGGAGCCCATAGCACAATGACACAGGGTTTCAAGCTCTGATGGGACTCTAAGGTTTGAAGCTTTGTTGTCTTTCACACAAATTGGAGATTTTGCAGCACATTATACAGCGAATGTGTGGTAACGTTTTGAAAACATGGCGACGGATTAACATTACAGCAGCGTATTACAGCCTATTTTGATGTGATACAGCTCACAATTGCATTATTTAAAATACATCTCCATGATAGTGCAAAATATTACAATATACAAATTTACCAATTACTTGCACAGTTGTGATGAACCATTTTATTCTGATGTTTTTGGGTTTTCCCGATTCTGCAGTCCTGTGGTGATTGTACTTATCTTTGTATTCAAATGTAAAATGTTTACATCCAGTAAAACCTGAAAAACTTTTTACTGAGACCTTTGGTTCCAACATGGGTCATTACTGTGTGGTGTCATAAACACACTGACTGCACAAAATCACCTGTTTTATGTTTTGATTGTGCTTTGAACAGAGCAAAACTGGTTTTACTGAGTGTGTAAAAATTCCTTATTATCTGTACACAGCTCATGATACCTAAGTATTTGATAATGGACCGCAAATTCTCAATTTCGTGGGACACAAAGAGCTGTATTTTTTTTTATCCTTTTCAATTCCAGATTGTTCTACAAGGTTGTTGTGGAGACAATTAGAGAACTTCCTGAGTCACAAAGCTGTGTCCTGCCACTTCTGTGGAGAGGCGGTCCGGAATTCACAGAGTCTCAATTGAGATCCGCCTCCTTTATCTACAGGCATCAGGATCGAAGCTGTACGGTGCGTTCATCAGCTCCGGGGGCCAGCTCAGACCATGCTTTCCTACCTCCGCACGCAACTGTCCACAATGTCAATTTGTAAGAGAAGACTTGATGACCGCTGCAACCAGTCTGAAAGATACAATGGAATTGTGGAGCACCGTGGAGACACCGCGCCACAGCAGATATTACTCACACAATAAAAATCTGAAGGTATGCTAAATGCTGACCACAACAAACCAGCACATAACCATGTCCGATAAAAATACTGCACTATTTCATCTCCATACAGGAGAAATTTGGACAATAAATGTCAAGTCACACACAAATTTAGAGTCCTCTTGAAATCTCTGAGCAGCAAAGGGGACCTAACATTCAAAGATTGTTAGCTTGTCATTGACCCTTTTGACATTTGAAATGCACAATAAATACTGTACGATATTTCAAATGCATGGCAAACACTAAGATATCATTAATACCAGCATAGGTGCCGATTCCTTCACTGAAAAAAGAGATCATGGGTTGCCATTTATTTGAAGAGAGAATACTATTTAATTTAGCCAAGTGAAATTAGGCTTCTGAGCTTTCTAAGAAAGTTCAGCTGAGAAACCTTGAAACAATTAGATGTAACAAATCAATGCAATGTTTTCACTTTGGTTCAAAGACTCAATTTTTGTTTCAGTTTTGGGTGCTGAAGATTTCACACACTCAATGTAATTGAGGGAAATGCTGAGGACCCACAGAGGTTAGTCAGTTACTGGAAAGTCCTTGCTGTAATGTGATTGATCACATAAGCGCACTGTGCAACTGTAAGCGTTAAACAAAGACAGAGTAACTCTGCATTTCCACAAAATGTGAAATGAAGTTTCTCCTTGCTTTCCTTGTGCGAGTTTGACCGTGCGATCATTTTTATTTTCTCGCTTTGACGATTCGTGGCTCTGCCCCGAGATAAAACTACATTCACTTTCATTGGGGCAGTTCTTCTGAAGAATCTCCAAAAACTCAGCAACAAGATGGCGCTGCAAATTGGCTATACTTATTAGCGACAGCATCGCTGCAAACAGTACATAAAATCTTCAGTGCAAAAACAATTATACTGTTAATTTTTGTTGGACATTCAAAATAACCACGACTTGTATTCAATTGTAATGGGACCTAGCAAATTATGCATCTGTAATGTTAACGTTACAGCTATCTTTTCTCGATGGTCCCATTCTAGCGCCAAAGTATTCCCAGAAGTAATCTTGGTAGCATAGCTAACCAATGTAGCTGCCTGTAGCAATGATGCTACTACCCCAGGCAAAAATTATGAAATCAATAGGCGACGTTCATCCAGCTTTTTTTATTTCATAGCAAATATACAAACGGCAGATATGACACAAAATATTTTTTCTTATTCAGCAAACATTCAGGCTTCATGAAGCACACCCAGAAAACTAGAGAATTGTAATTTCTGAAGAAATTGCGAGTGTGAATGGTGAAAGCTGAAGCCACACTGTGATGCTGTCTAAAACACAATATAATTTGAATGATTTGAATGTTGGCTGACACCACACTGAATAGCTGCCATGGAAATATAATATTTCAATTATGTGGAATACTTGAATGTTTATCAAAAAAGTGAAAAAAAGAAAGCTAAACAAAGAAAGAATGAAAGAAAAATGCTAACCATGACCTCCACGGTACTCAGCTAACTTAGCAAATGTTAGCAGCTAACAATGCTAACCATGCTAACCGCATTATTCGGCTAACTTCGGTAAAGTAAAATGAAGTCTCTAGGAAAAAGAATGCTGAAGTTATTGAGGTTCAAAGTAGCACAAGAGTTTGAAGACTATTTCAATGCATTTCTATGGGACAAAAAAATAAAATTTGACATATTTTTAAAAGTATAAATGGTCTGAAAGCCAGGGTGAGAAATTACTTTTCTTTTCAGTCGTTAGCCGGGCAACCTAGAGTTTTTTTTAGGGTGGCAAAAACCATTTTAGGTAGGCAAGACATATGCTGTAAAAAAAAAGAAAAAAAAAAAGCTTAAATGATTGAGCACACACAATGTATTTCGATTACTTTGGAAAATTTATACTGCCTGGAATTGGATAAGAGCAGTTTGCACATGAGACATGGCTGAGGAGTTTAATTAATGCAACTCCCTGGAAATCAGGGGTAAGATCGAACGTATCAATATTACAAACCGTGTTCAAGTTCAACTTGCCAGTGAATATTCATTGCCTGATCCGCCATCTAGTGACAGAATAATGTAACTGCGTGCATAAATAGAGCAGCTCCGTTTCCGTGTCATCAACATCTGCGCACGCGGGTTATGGATCGAATGGGAACGTATGTGAAAGAAAAAGAAAAAAGGCCATTCGCAGGTACGAACTCGCGCCATGAAAACCATAATAGAACATAAAATATGAGACAAAGTTGTGAATGATTGAAAATATTTCAAGTGTTCATTTAATGAAATAAACCCATTTAATCCCACTGGTCACATTTGTAACCAATTTTAATTTATTTATTTATTTTTATTTCTAGAAGCTCTAAAAATGTTATTATTGGCTTTGGGCAAAAAAAATGCTATTTTGAATTTAACCATCATGAAACCAAAAATACTTACAGTTTATGTGTTTGGGGGTCAGGGGAGTAAAATGAATGCACTTACATTGCAAACAGTACTTTGGGATTGAATGGGTTAAACTAAATATTTGTTGGCGTGACATTCCATGTCCCGAGAACCAGATTCCGCGTCCAGGGATTGGGTCGTCAGGGCCCCCGCCCACGACTGCCACCCAAAGCACAATGCATCGGCCCCTTCTGAACCCTCCCGCGGGGGATGGGCCTACGGGAAGGCGGGCCCACATCGCTCGTTCAGGCTGTGCCCAGCCGGGTCCAACCCCAACCCCAGGCCTGGCTCCAGGGTAGAGCCGCTGCTCCTCCACGTCGAGAGGGGCCAACTGGGGTGGCTCGGGCATCTCTATCGGATGCCCCCTGGACGCCTTCCTGGGAAGGTGTTCCGGGCATGCCCCACCGGGAGGAGGCCTCGGGGGAGACCCAGGACACGCTGGAGGGACTATGTCTCTCGGCCGGCCTGGGAACGCCTCGGGATACCCCCAGAAGAACTGGAGGAAGTGTCCAGGGAGAGGGAAGTCTGGGCATCCCTGCTTAGACTGCTGCCCCCGCGACCCGGCCCCGGATTAAGCGGTAGAAGATGGATGGATGGATGGATGGATGGATTTGTTGGCGTTTGCAGATGCGCCACTGAAAGAGCTAATATTTCTCGGAGGTGTAGATAATCTTAATGGTGTCGATGACAAACAGATACTGTTGACTTACAGAGCCTGTATTCTAATCAATGAAGACATAACGTTTAATGGAGCGGGTAACTTGAGAATAGCAGGGAAAAAGTGCAAGTAGTGATACAAGCATGAAATTCGGCGTAACTATTGTTCTTTGTCTCCTGTCTCATAATCAACCTTCGGCCACACAGAATTTGACAGTTTTTCAAAATGGCTTCCTTCCGATAAATGAATATGGACATTTAATTCCTTAATCACTTAAACATTTCTTTATCATTGTCAGTTTATGTGAAAATATTGAGAGCAAGCCTACAAGTACTAAGATTATGTAAAATAGTTTCTAGAAACATCCAAATGGCTGTCATCATATCCAAAATGGCCGCCAAAGAGCAAAATATTTGCGCATAAGTTCATATGTGCGCTAAAAGGTCAGGTAACAGATTGATCTGGGGTAAATCTAGTAGGATCAGTTTATTTTTGCAAGTAAGAAAATAATTTAGCTCTTTTTAATTAATTTTCATTCTAATTTGAAAACATGAACATAAAGGTAAAAATGATACTGCAGTAATGAGAACAAATTTCCCTACATTTCTGTGAAATTTCTCACGGAGGCATTCAAATTTATTAAAGTTAGAGCGATAGAGAAAGAGCTTTTTTCATTCAGTCTGCTCTCAGCTCCCACTCTAGCTGTGACAGAAGAGTTTGAAGACTGTTTCAATGCATTTCTATGGGACAAAAAAAGAGAGAAAAAATTGAATATTTTTAAAAGTATAAATATTATGAAAGAGAAAAATAGTAGCAATAATGTCCAGAAAAATATGACCGTTTTGATATATGAATTGTTGAAATAGCACAAAGTATATAGGAGTAGTTTAATAGCGTGGAACGGTGGAAGAAGTAATAATAATAATAATAATAATAATAATAAAAATGATAATAAAGAAAATGGCCGACATGAAAAACAATAGTGTGAATGCTGAACTTAGATCAATTGAGTCTTTGTTCATTTCTTATGGTTCTTAAATAACTGAGGTGAAAAAAAACATCATCCAGGTTTTCCTTAAAACACCAGCTGATGCTTCGGTTCTGCAATGGCGTTAACATGTCATGCACATACGCGAAATATGAAGCAGTTTTGATGAAAATTATTAATATGGTGACATGTTTAAAAATTGCTACAGAAAGTGCCTAGGATAGTATTCTGTAGTTCTACAGTGTGGGTAATGGGTTGGGCATTTCCAGCTACTTTGAGCAAAAACCAGCAGAGAAAGATCGGTGCCTATGAATTCTGGGTACTGCAGTGTGATATCTACATTCATGGCCCACGCAAGTCACCTCACTACGCAATTTTAAGATCCATGACTTTCATTTTAATGAAATATCATTTTCTGCTTTTTTGAAAATTAGAGAACAAGCTCAATAAATAAAATCATGCTAGGGGTCACTCATTTTGGGGGACTGGAACACGTCAGGCTGTCTTCTTTTCTTGTCTATTAAACATATTTCAATAAAGCTCCGTCCTTCCAGTTGGTTCAAAAAACATGAGTGCATTTTCCTCAGAATTCCTGTAGTTTTAAGAGACTAATCCTATTACACGTACCAGAGAATATCAGCCCTGGGACCGGACCGCTGGATTAGCTGAGGCACTTCTTTGCTCGGCTCAAACAGCAGATTTCACGCCTCGAGGACAGAATAAGACGTATGCGGGGGGCCGGAAACCCCAATCTATAATTCTTCTCCGAGGAAGAGCCCCTGATTTAGAACCAATTCTGTAATTTATTTATAGTGGATGAGCTGTGGAAACTGATCTGAGCTCAGTGCTTTTGGACTGCTGAATGAATGTGGGCCAGGGAGTCATGCAAAGGACAGAGGACAACATCAAAGGTCCCATAAAATGCTGATTTCTAGCAAGTTATAATGTTCTTGGATGCCCAAAAGGAGAGTTTTGAAACTTATTAAATAGAATATTCCATAATCTCCAAGCCACTCACTGCCTGCGATTCTCTTGCCACTCAAGAACAAGCCGTTTTCAGTGGCTGCTCCCACATGTTCATCAGCTCCGCCCAGATTGGCTGGTGAACAGAGCAACTGGCCCCTTTTCTCTGTGCGTTATCAGATCCCTTATCACAGCCTCTAAATACACATAAACAAACTTAGTAATTGTAGATTTACTAAATCTATTATAGACCAATGAGTATGGTGCGAAGGCTAAACCACTTTGAGAATATCACTCATGTACACAGCCAAGTGCGACATTTAGTCCCTTCATAAAGACTTGGAATGGAGCTGCCAGTAATTCATAAGTTTTAAGCAAATCTGGCACTCTATTGACCCTCATTCAAAAACCAGTTTGATGTAAAAAAAAAAAAAAGGATAACGTTAGTGCTATGAGGTAAAGGGAGGGGGAGGGGCTGATCAGGTCGGTGGGCGAAGGCAGGGTACGAAGATAAAGCCGGTAGAATTTCACTACCCAGCGTAGGTCTGTGGCTGAGAAAACAGCAGGAATCTAACACCGCATGTTTCAAACACTGAAGAGGAGACGGAGGTGGGTCTAATGACTAAATTGGGGGATCTTTAGTCAGCCTTCTCTGGGCCATTACTCAGTGATGACTTTGCAAGCGGACCGAACTGGGAAAAAGTGAAATCTATCAGATGGGCCCCTTTAAATTTCAGAAGAGAGGGAGTGCAGTCAATTCAGCTGTGTTCTTTGTTTATTATTTTCCCAAATCATGTGATTACAGCAAGTACATCAGCTGGTTCCGTTAGACACCTGTTTGTCAGTTTGTTGGTCCTATTGCCATTTATCCTGCACCAACCTTCACAAAACTTGGAGACGTGAGCATGGTTTACTCACCGAAGACCTATACTCTGTGTTTCTATGTCACATTTTGATCCAAAACTTAATTTCTAATTATGCGAGAGACTTGAAACTAACGCCATTCTTTTCCTCTACACAATTTGGTTAAAGCGGTTAGGGGTCGCAATGATGTCACTCGGATGCAAGTATGTGATTTTTGCCAAAATGACATTTTTTGATTCTGCTCTATATAAGACAATATGATACATAAGACAATATGATACACTACAGGCCAAAAGTTTGGGGCCACCCTTAAATTTTTAATGGTGCACCAAGTGCATTGTGACCCCTTGGTTTTGGGGAAGGCATTTATACAGCATGCCTACTTGTTGCACAAAATTGTTCATGTCCTTGTGACATAAAATCATGTGACACAAAGGCATTGGAACTCATTTCTAAAACATTGTGGTCAGTGATCAATCAGTCAAGGCAGCTTTAAAATGTGGTCTGAGGTCTGGAATTCACCTCAAACCTATTGGCTTCCTGCATTTTATGCAATGAAGTCATTTCATGTGCAAAAAAATAAAGAAAGAACAGTTGTTGTGTGATTTTTTTTTTTTTTTAATCTGAGGGTGGCCCAAAACTTTTGGCCTATAGTGTATATATCTCACCTTTTTTAATTTCCATTTTTGGCAAGTGGAGAACGACCTTTCATTTGTTTGTTTGGCTGTTTGTTTGTTTGTTTGTTTCGAGCACATGCATGAAAGAAACTTTACATTCTGAAGCAGTGGGAAGGACCTTATTGCATTAAAGTCAGCATCTTCTGTACCGCGCATCTTCTGTACTGTGCTGGTTTGCTGGTTGACTAATATGTCCTCCATATTTATTATTCTGTCTGTATCTCAGCAGATTTTAGAGAGTCCACTATGTAAACAGCGATTATTTTCCCATTTAGTGAGCTTCAGATACTCGGGAATAGACTGTCTGTGCGTCGGTTTACGGGCAGGTTCAGTCACGTTGGTCCGTTTCCAAACCT
This sequence comes from Gymnothorax reevesii, assembly GCA_029721435.1. Lineage (NCBI taxonomy): Eukaryota > Metazoa > Chordata > Actinopteri > Anguilliformes > Muraenidae > Gymnothorax > Gymnothorax reevesii. The sequence continues at coordinate 174,604,743 of CM056574.1, forward strand.
TTCCTCGGGCAGACACGCATCTTTCACTGCCAATCCATTCTATCCCCTGTGAGTCAATTAACGGTCTGCCGCCGCTTGCTTCCGAGCAGTGCAAAAAGCCAGAATTCTCCAGAGCGCCGGAAAGAACGGCGAAGCCCTTGACGAACAGCCTTCGGGCACTTCCTCCCACGCTCGCGCATAAAGGTCAGTACCGATTAAATATTGAAAGTCTCTCGGTCATTACCGGTCAATTATGCATGACCACTCCAAGCGTCCCTGGGCCGCAGCAGCAATGGTGAATGAGGTAGGGCCGCCAAACTAACCCGCGTGAAAACAAATCCCGCCACTCGAAGCGGCTGGGCAGGCGTCCTAACCCTCTTTCCAATTACCGCTCAAAGCCTCTCACTCCGCACAGGACTAATCAAACCGAAATAAAGTCATCTGCAGTAATGCTGCTTTTGCTTCTCTTCACTACTTTCCAGCATGCTTTTAGAGTCTAATTCATTTGGTAAATCCTCCTAAGAGCACTCCTGTTCAACACAATGTAGCCCCCGTGGGTGGAGAGTGATCTCGCCTTTTAGGAAACCTGCTTACAAAACAAACAGCATCTTTCAGGTCATTTCAAACACATTAGTCACACTCCCAAATGGGAAAATGAGCTTTATGTGATCATTAGACTTGCTGAACTGCAAAAAGAATCTGTACCAGGCGCAGGATGCAGTCTGAATACAAACAGGGTCCTCGACAATAAATAAATAAATAAACAAATGAACAGAAAAAAATCTAAAAGGGACAGGGAGTGGACTTGAGAAGGAGTACAATACAAACAGAAAAGCAGAAACACGGCCCAGGATGGGACAAAGGGGATTCGGGAAGGGGGTGAGGGGGTGGATATACGTGCTTTTTCTTGACCTCTGAATGTGTGGAGTTTGTGTTCTAGTCAGGCAGAATAATCGAGAGTTGTTTGCTGACGGGAACACACACTAAAAGCAAGAGCTCCATGCTAACAGCCGGGGAGCTTTCCAGCCCTATGCAGGGCAGTAGCCAATGGCTTCAGCCAGTGCTGCAAACTCTAGTGAAATTAATAGAGTTAAGCCACACTGCAGTGATAATAAACTTCAACAACATGACTTAAGGTTTTAGTGATGTTGCATCATAATGGTCAGAGGTTTGGACTCATAACTGGACAGTTTCCCATTCGATTCCTAGATGAGCCTGATGTACTTTGTACTATATTTGCTTATGTGATTATCCATCCACCTTCACATATGGATTGTATATAAAGACTATCAAGCGTGCAAGTAGTTATGCTTATAAGCGTAATAAGACAACACCACTATGAACAGTATGAAATCGGGCTAACTGTTCAAAATTGTGGCAGGTAGGGGTTCTTTGATTTAAATTTTAACATATGAAGCACATTCAGATACTGCCTCGTAAGTGTTGTTCCAGGATCAACAAAATAATGTTTTTCCAGGAGTAACATTATTTTACACTGATAGCTGTTCTGCTATGATGATGTCACTACACCATGAAAGCTTTACAAACGTGCATCACACCCGACTAGCAAGGACCCCTGGCCAGAAGTTCTAGCCAGTGCAGTGCCTGAATACGAGCACAAAAGAGATGTGAAATTTACATAAAATAAACGAGGCAAATCCTGTTTTGGGTTTTCTTGATAGCAGGCATTTCTGCAAGACTGTTCATCCACATGAAAAGCTTGCTAACATTAGCCATCAAACTTAAGATGACTAGAATGCATGACAGTTGTAAGCACAGCATCGACATATTAATTAGTGGACCGTAATGTTACAACTGGGCAAGAATTATTTTGTTGATCCGGGAATGACCCTTAATACAGCGATATCAGATTCTGCAATATGTGAGTGTCAACCGGCGGAAGGAAAGACCATTCAGCAATTTACACTGCCCTCCATAATTATTGGCACCCCTGGTTAAGATGTGTTCTTTAGCTTCAAATAAATTCAGTTTTTTTTCCTAAATAGGACCACAATGAAAAAAGAGGAAAATCCAACCTTTAATTAAAGTGCATTTATTCAGTGGGGAAAAAAAATCCCACATTAAGAAATAATTATTTTACAGTAAATCATGTGTGCAACAATTATTAGCACCCCTGATGTTAATACCTTGAACAACCCCCTTTTGCCAACAAAACAGCATCTAATCTTCTCCTACAATGTTTCACAAGATGGCAGAATACAGAAAGAGGGAGTTTCGACCATTCCTCTTTGCACAATCTCTCTAAATCATCCAGCGACCTGGGTCCTCTCCTCTGCACTCTCCTCTTCAGCTCACTCCACAGGTTTTCAATGGGGTTGAGGTCTGGGGACTGAGATGGCCATGGGAGGAGCTTGATTCATTTTCTGGTGAACCATTTCTGTGTAGATTTCGCCAGATGTTTAGGGTCATTATCTTGCTGAAAGACCCAGTGACAACCCATCTTCAGCTTTTGGACAGAGGCCACCAGATTTTGATTTAAAATGTCCTGGTATTTCAAAGCGTTCATGATGCCATGCACCCTAACAAGGTTCCCAGGGCCTCTGGAAGAGAAACAGGCCCACAGCATCACCGATCCTCCCCCCATACTTCACAGTGGGCATGAGGTGCTTTTCTGCATACTCATCTTTTGTGTTCCGCCAGACCCACTTAGAGTGTTTGTTGCCAAAAAGCTCTATCTTGGTCTCATCTGACCAAAGCACACGGTCCCAGTTGAAGTCCCAGTACCGCTTAGCAAACTCCAGATGTTTGCGTTTATGATTGTGAGTGAGAAAAGGTTTTTTCCGTGCATGCCTCCCAAACAGCTTGTTGGCATGGAAATATCGCCTGATGGTTGTTTTGGAGACTTTGTGACTGCAAGATGCTACCATTTGTTGCAATTCTTTAACAGTGAGCTTTGGAGAACTTTTTATTACTCTTACCATCCTCCTCACTGTGCGTGGTGGCAAAATAACCTTGCGTCCTCGTCCAGGCTTGTTTACCACTGTTCCAGTAGTTTTAAACTTCTTAATAATTCCTCTGACAGTAGATATGGGCACGTGCAGGCAGGTGGCTATTTTCTTGTAGCCATTGCCTGACTTGAGAAGGTCAACACACATCTGCCTTACTTGAATGGTGTGTCCCTTTGTCTTTCTCATGTTTAAGAGTGGATAAGAGAAATGTCCTCTGTGTCACATCATATTTAAACCCCAGGGAAACAGGAAGTGATGAATTACTAATTGAATGTTCCTAGATACTCTAATCAACTTTGTAAACTACTGTAGAAATGACAGAAATACTTCAATTACATTAATTTCCTGGGAATTGTTAGGGGTGCCAATAATTGTGGAACAGGTTATTTTATGAAAAATAATTATTTCTAAGTCAGGGATTTTTTTCCCCTTAAAATCAACTTGAGTTGAAGGTTACATTTTTCTACAATTTTCAGTGTGAGAGTATGCCTCTGCAATAAAAATTGAATTTATTTTAAGGCTTTTAACACATCTTAACCAGGAGTGCCAATAATTAAAGAGGGCGCTGTATATTACCGTCCTTGTAATTGCTTTAATATCAGCAACAAATGAAAACTGAAGTCACCATAAAGTGTGGTGAGTTAACTTCAAAGTAGAACACTTGAATTGCATTTGATCAATTAGGCGCCGCGTTGCGGGAAAAGCCAACAGACTCTGTTACCGTCCCAGACCATAGATTGAGGTCACCATTTCAAATTTGCTGAGCATCCTGGAATAAACGTGACCTTGCAAACGCTCTGATGGTCTCAAACCTGTGTTTTCAGCCGTGCTGGATAAAACAGTAAAGCCTGTCCGAGGAGCCCGTGCAGAGGGATCATTTACAGCAACTCAGCACTGTTGACCATCAGACTTACTGTAATGCTGTTGCGAGCGAGCTCCCTCTAATCGTCAAGTGAGCACTATGTTTTAATGCTCCTATCATTTATGAGGTCAGAGTGGCCATTCGCTGTGATTTGATTATCTGAATCCCCGCATGGTAAAACGGGCCCACTGCCAGCCAGTTCCAGCACTAAGGTGCGCTATCACTATGTACGCACAGCGTTCTTAACCCTTTGAGCGCTAAATACATTTTCAAGGAATTAAAAATGTAGTTATCCTGAGCTGTTGAAAACCTATCATGTGGCAACTTATTTAAAAGACCTTCCCTGCGGGAGCTCTTTTAAACAAGTTTCCACATGATAGGTTTTCAACAGCGTCAGATTTTGATATCTGACATCATTGGCGCTGAAAGGGTTAAAAGAGAAGTTTAATTCTCCCTTGATGTTTATTCTTTTGTAAATCCTTTTACAGCAGTGCTGCACCCCTAAGACACTTCCTTTTGCACTGAGGAGAGGAAGATCTAAGCGCTGCTTCAGTGCCTCACCTAAGGCGAGGAGTCCAAGGCCCTTATCACAGCCCAGATCAAATATTAATGGTCCGGGTCGATCTGCTGTTCTGGGAATCCTGATTTCCTTCCCATAAACTTTCATAAGCTAAAGGGCAGTCTGTGCATCAACCAGCCAGTCCATCAAGTGCCGCCCCGCGGTCTTCCCGAAGAGGGATTAGGACCTTGATGGACTCCACAATGCTGTGTCATTGATTTGCGGGGAAAAAAACAGCGATCGCTCGCTTTTTTGTTACTTTGTTTTGAAAAGAGAATGGTCTTTCATTGGCATTTTTTTAACTCCATGTGCGCCAGCTGCTTCCAAATCGTCCCCCTGACCCCCAAAGCCGTTAATATCCAAAGTTACACCTAACCTCCCCCATTCTCTGCGGCACACAGGCCGCGGTCTTACCGTCCCTCACCAGCCTGCATTCTTAGAGGCCTGGAAGCACGATGCTGGGGTTAGCAGGAGTTCACAAACGGAGGAACATAAAGAGTTAAATTGAGTGAGAGAAGAGCAACAAACACAGAGAGCAAGCAAGACAGTGAAAGAGTGATAGAGAGGGCAAGAGAGAGACACTGGTTGCATAAAGAACTACGGAGCTACCACCAACCAATGCGACACCGACAGTTCAACTGAAACCTGTGGCACACCACAGCTCTGCAGCTCCGGAACATTCTCTGCCGCAATGCAATCTGGCAGAAAAAGCTAACTTTGCAACAAATTGAGGAAAGAATACACTTCAGGAGAGATGGCTCCAAATTTGTTACATGAATAAAAGTAGAAGGGCCAATATGATGCAGTATTTGTTTCATGCAACAGCTATTCAGATTTTTCTCAATCCATTTGAATAAAAAAACATTTTCATGGCTTTGACGCTTGCATGCATAGAGCACATGTATAACAGCACAGTAACTGCAGAAAGTCACACCAGAAGTGAGAGATTTTCTCACCTCCATTATTTATACATTTGTCTCTATAAATTATTTCAGATGTTCATTCAAAATTTAATACCGGATCTGGAGAACACGAGGAAACAAAAAAGAACTGTTTAAATCTGCCAAGTTATTTTATTTATTTAATGAAAAAGGTTTTCCGCTGCCTGTATATCGCCAATGTGAAACAATGCACTACTGGTGAAAAGTTCAGAATCACTGGTAATTTTCAGACTCGCAGATAAAATAGAAGAAGCAATGTGCTACAAGCCCAAAAACAAAAATCCAAACTCTACTGAGATTTTTCTGGAAAAGAAATGGCAAAATATGAAGAGGCGAGCTCAATCACCTTATTTAAACCCCATGGAGATGTCGTGCGGTCGTAAGCTTTGCGAAGTGTACTCATCTTCAGAAAAGTCACCTTTGAATATTATTTTGGTCCAATTGGAAATCCATTGAGGATGATACCTTCAAAATCAATATCCGGAATGTCTAAAATGTGTGAAGCAACGATTAAATGTCATGGTGCATAGTTTGAAGAGAAATCTCAAAAATTGACGGCCTTGTTATTTAACCTTCTGGTCTCCCCATGAATTTCCTTTCAAAGCAGTATTTGCTATTTGTTGAGACCTTTTCGCCCACTTCACATTGCCAGAAAGTTTCTACTTAAATGACATTTATATTCTAAAGGGCAGGCATTTAGCAAGCCAAGGAGTGCCTAATCTCATGCTGTTCAATTAATTTTGCTAAATTAGCTGACTGAGTAATGAAGGAGGCAAAGACTTTTTCACCAGTCGAAGATGGATTTTTTTTCTTCCATATATTACATTTTCATAAGATTTTATTTGCAAATCTGAACAAATTTAATGTTACAAATATGGAAAAGTACAAGAAATCAGGAAGGGGGTAATTATTTCTGACACTAAATAAATACCACCCCATATGTTTCTGGACAAATACATTACTCTGCTTTCAAAATACACTCTGCCTCCTGCCGATAAAAGTACAAGAGTAGCGAACATGAGTTCTGACTGCAGGCGTGACATGGTGCTGAGAGGCGGGCCGGCTGGCAACAGACAAGACGAATGGGACTAAAGTTACGAGCTCCTGGTCCTTCGGATCGGCTCGGTGTGAACTACTGGGTTTTTCTATGTCAAATGTCCCAATGGCTCTCACTTGACCATCTCAGATTTGGCTGAAAAAATTCCAGCACGGGAATTCACCTCCTAATAGGACAAATCCAAAATTTTAGCTCTCAACTCCTAATAGTTTTGTCATAAAAAATATTTAATTTCTGGCCCTTTTTGACAGCAATTTCTGAAGAGCCACTTTCACATGGCTATATCAAGAAAATTATTTCAGCCAAGTCCATCAAATTTTCAGGGGGTGAAAGTCTGCTTCTATGACTTGAGGAATATGGACTTTTAAAGGTGTCCCTTTAGTTTTTCATATATTTCTGGGTGCTTAAAGCTGCGAGAATATTTAACTCTGCGCTCTGCGGTAGCATATGTGAGGGACTGTAAAAAGCCTAATTTAAAAAAACAGATTTGGTATTGGACATACAGCTTCAGATATATGTTTTGTATTTTGTATTATAGTTCTGCCCCTCTCTTACGAAGAATCTAGAAAATATTAAGGCTTGAAAATGGGGAAAAAAAAGAAATTTGTGCTATTTTTACAAAAAGGTTGTTTCCATGTTTTCCAATTTTCCTGGGAGCTTTAAAGCCTAAGTAAGCAAATTTTTCTCGTCTAACTAATGAATCACAACAAATAATTGGAGAGATACGCATTACTTTCTAGTGGATAATCTGAGTGAAGGAGCTCGATGAGCAGCATGAGGGGAGGAATGAAGGTAAGATGAGGGGAAACGGTGCCCTTTGCTCCTGTGCTCCTCTGTAAACTTTCAAACGTGCTAATGTGTAACTACTCTCCCTCTCACAAACAGGCCTGGAATCTGGAGATATGAGCAGGGTCAAGCCACATGCACACGATGAACATGCAGGAGACACGCTCAACTATTTCAGGACGGGAGGCACCGTTGCCTGTGCATGCCACAACTGAGCGAAGAGGTTTCCGCACGAGAGGTTCCAGCGCGCCGTGCGCTCATCTGTCCCGACCCCCCGGCCCTTGACCTTCTCAGCTACTCGTTCCTTTTCTCCCGCGAAAGCACCTCACTCACAGACAGCAATGAGCAGGTACACACCATAAATCTAACTTTATGTTCGTGGACCTGTTCCACATCAGTGCAGTGGGGAAACGACATGAGGTAACGCATCAGCAGGGCTGTCAACTCAGTGAGAGATGGGTCTTCAGTTTTGTGAATGGCGGCTTTCCCTTTTCAACACACAGACTAAAGCAAACAGTAGAACCACCCTGGGGACCGGCGGGGGAAAATGGCAGCCGAAAGGTTTGATTCCTCCTTCAAAGGGCGACCCGGAGGTGCCGGCTGTGAGAGGGACAGGTTAAGCCACCGCTGGGCCTGCGGTCAGACTGGCTCAGCTCTCTAAACACTCCATCTGTCTGCAACATGAGCCCCGTTCACTCAGGCCGCCAATAAACCAACCCCCCTCACCCCCTCGTAACCACGGCAGCCTGTTAAATCCCTGTTTTCAACATCCGGCAAGATGACCTGCAACCGGAGCAAGAAGCCAAGAGAGGCAAAAATTCTATAACACATAAATTATCTTCACTTGATGTGGGTTGTCATTTTTTTTTCTTTTTGTAGTTGCTTCTTAAAACTTCAAACTCAGAGGGCGAAGAGGGTTCAGTGATTTCATCTTTAATGGAGGAATTTCCGTCTTTGACTATGAAATTTAATAAAATAAAATAATAAGACCCGAAGATTTGTTCGCACAGCAAGCTGTACATCCATCTGTCTTCCTTCTACAAACAAAAGACAAATTCTGCTTGCAATTCCTGAAAAAAAAAAAAACAATTAGCAGACTGAGATTGTTGGAAGTGTGAAATACAGCACGGTGGGCTTTGCTGCAGATTGAAGGGAATCTGTAATTTATTTACTACAGTAGCTGAGCTCCTGTCAGGCTCACCAATCACTTTAATGCAGCAGGGCACTTGGTCTTCATGATACAACTCAAGTATGGATGCGAATCCTCTCCTACGCCTACACACAAATTCATGCTGTTTTGATCGAGAATATTGTTCCAATCATCCAAACAGCTAATACTGAGATGAAAGGCTTGAGGATGTTTAACGTAATTTTGAGTAGCCCTAATCACAGCAAGGACCCTCAGAAATCAGAGTCTGAGATAAAAACCACAACTCCTCCCCCCCTCCAGTCTCACCGCCGCTCTTTGGATCTGTTCAGAGATTAACCCTGAAAGTGCCAATCACTGCTGCAGTCACGCAAGGTGTAAAATATACAGCGCAAAATTTCAGATTTCAGCCTTCGAAAGGTCAACAATTTTGTGCATTTTTTGTTAGCAATGACCTTCACAAGGGTTTGCAGGTACCTACGAGTCCTTCTGAAGGTCGTCTGTTAACTACATAATGGATAATTAACTTTAGGAGAGATAGAGTGCATAATACTACAAAAGTAATATTGACAAATTTTCCTGTTGTTCTTGAGCCTATTAAAGGCTTTTTAAGTCAGTATTTGTGTCACGGTGACTATGAAAAATTATTCCAGTGAAGCAGGACGTTTGGAAATTCAATTACAGAATTATTTGGCAATTAAATTTAAGAATTTACAGATGTCGGCGACTAAATCTGCACAGAGGGGTTAATATGGGTTAATATGTTTACAGTAAGCAGGTGAGCCCAAAGCAAGCCGAGCAGGCAGTATAACTGAGCCCATCCATCGAGATCCAAGGGAAGGAAGGCGGGTTCCCCACAAGGGAAGGATGAGGTAAAGCCTCATTTCACCGTTACAGTAAGTAGATTAGTCGTTAGCCGGAACCACATCACTGCTAAAATGCACAGAAGGGTGGAGGGAATGAGCACAACATGGAGGCCAGGGCAGCGGTGGTCTGAGAGACACCAGCCTGGACCCCAAAGCCCGACTGGCAACTATCCACCTTCAGGCCATTCCTTCCCACCTTGTCAACAGCTCATCATGGAGTTCTGGGGAAAATGGGACCGACAGGCGTACTGCTGAGTGTCGACAGCAGAAAAACGTCCATCAGTTATGCAGCAAAAGCTATTTCGCCCCAGGAGGAAGATGAAGAGAGAGCAACAGCACAGACCATTCAAAAGCGCCTCATACAGCCGGGGCGTTCGGCTCGAGTGAGAGCAGCACTTCAACCAATCCTTTAAGAGCACCCTGAATGACTCAAATGCCCAGGTGTGACAGGAGGATAACTGGTATCGCCATGACAAAATGGCACAGTTATTCTCAGAGGCTTGCTCTTGTCTGAGCTGTAGCACTGTAGCAAGCTTTTCTTTCGAGAAGTTAAATATCCTCAGAGAACATGCTGTCGACACATAACATCATGGAGTGAACAAGTCTAGGCCTGGAGCTCCCAGACAGAGGAATTTTGCTTGGAAATATGCGCCATATTGCAATTACCTTTCTGTTCCCTAAGGATAAGGGGAACCATTCAACAAAACATGGGATAAACCCAGTCAGACCCTCGGCCCCATTCCCCTGCAAGCACCCCAACCCCAGCCTCTGAGGGAGGAGTGGGCGCCCAGTTCAACCTGTTCTGGTTTGAGGGGTAAGTTCAGATAGTTTGGAAAGGGCTGGAGGGACAAGGATTGGTTAACGCTCAAGCAAGAAGCAGAAATGTGGGTCAAATATATACTGGGATTGTCACTTAGCAAAATACTGTCCTACTTCTCCTATATTTCTTGAAAGATAACACATACGGCTCATGATTGCCAAAACTTCATGACTCATAACTTCAGGATGGGCAGTTATCTAAGATTCCACAACAGTGGTCTGAAGCACACATTCTTTCAGCAAATTTAATTCTGAGGCACAGAGGCAAGAATAGCCTTCATAGAAAAGAGCATACAATCTCACAACTACTATAACATGGATAAGAGCTTTTTATTTAAGCTCAAAAATATACAAATATACATACAGAGAAGTGAAACCCCGGCAGATTTGAAATGAAGGACCATGGCGCATTCATACTAGTAAATGAGTCGCACCATCCCTACATTCTTACGATAATGAAAATATTTGCAATGAAAAGTTGGTGGAAAGTGAGAAAAACACTGCTTAGATGTTCAGGTTAAATCTGGCAACATTCGTTTGAGAGTAAAGGATCTGAACAAATCACTCAACTTTGACTTCAGCCCCCCCCCCCAGGGAGCCCAGTCTCATCCTGACACGTCATACGGTGACACTACCTGACCGAGTTTCGACAAACGACGATAAAGGAGGCTTTCGGTGACCTTATTTGACGCCGGTTTACAACAATACCTACCCCCTAACCCCTAGCCCAAACCTTAAGCCTAAACGTCAAATAAGGACATCAAAAGCCTTCTTATCCATTGTGTATCAACACTTGGTCAGGTAGCGTCACTGCTTGACGAGTCGGGATGAGAATGTGTTGCCCCAGGTGTCTATAATTAATCTTTAAGTCCCCGGGACAGCTCTCAGGGCCTTCTGGAATAAGTCACCTGTATATAGTGGCACAGAGAGCAGAGAAGGTGCCAGAATCACTCAAGAGGGGTTGCCTGAGCCTGGGAAGAAGCCGCAGCCTGGAGTAACCTCCTCTCCCCAGGCTGGAGGACTCCATGCTGGGGCGGAATTCTCATCATTCTGGGCCTCTCCTGTTTTCTATGGGCCAGAAAATCTATCAAAGCCTCCCGAAAAAAAGGCAGTTTATTTTTTGTCAACCTTTCTTTGCTCTGCTTCTTTCCTCACAGCCTCCTAAAACGATATGTAAAATAGGACCTCACCGACTGCCACTGCGACTGGAAATAATGTTTGTCGCTCTCTGGTTTATGCTGCTAACTCCCTGTCACATCTGAGACCTTTATCTCCACAGGAAAATAAAGAGAAAAAAGGGGCTGCCCTGTAGACAGAGAGAGCTGACAGGAACAAGCGACCCTGCCCTCTGTACCAGAGCATCGGCCCTTTCTCTCGCCCCATGCTGAAGTACCCTTGTCTGGAACAGGTCCAAAACTCTGATCTGTATTCTCCCTTTGTATTCTCTGCAGTTAATCAACCCTCCTGCCCTCTTCCCTGAGTTATTTTTACAGTCAGAACATTTAAATGCCCCAGTGTTTAGCAAATGTCACTGCCTAAAAGCAGAGAAGGCACTTGACTTGGCCTGACTTCACTGAGGAAGTCTGGCTGCTCAAACAGCAGACAGTCAGAGACAGGATTTTAATGCATTCACTTTTTTTAAAAGGCCAATGCACACTAATGAACACTCGAAATCTGCCGGAGTTTGCCACAAAAGCACATTTACATCCACAGACCTTAGCTTTTATGCTTTTGTAGCTGAGGTTAGAGCTTCCGGATGGAAAGAGCTGTGACAAAAATTGGAGCCATTTAGTTTCTATGGCGCAAAACTAAGCCATTGTATGCAAAGGAAATCTTTGGATTTTTTTTTTCCAAAAAGGAAATCCAATTAATTTTGGGATAAAAACAATAAACAAGCTAGCAATGGTGTGGACAAACATAGTAGAGAAAAATGTTCAGACCTGGGAAAAGAGAAAATTGAAAAAATAATTGATGAACAGGACTAGTAATAGATTTTGTGCTCTTCTTTAATAGCATTCTGTGGTATTTTCAGCTATTTCTATTCGTGCAAAAGTATGCCTTTAAATGAATTTTTTTTCCCCACCTCCACTAACATTTATTTTGTTTGTTTTATGGTAATTTTATGTCTGTTGCACAAGCATCTGACTGGGAACAGGAAAAAAAGAAAACACTGTTATTTTATAAGTACGCAATGCATAAGGAATAGGAACAGCTGAACCAGCCAACTACAGAAGTTCCACGGTTGAGGAAAACCTTTGTGTCCCCAAAGGCACAGCAATCTGTCATATTTATGAATTTTGAAAACTTTTTTGCAAAATTATTAACTCAGTCACATACAAACTGATTTACTTTAAGACGGGGCCGGATAACATGATGGAGACTTAATGGCTCCAGATGACTCATGACCAGGTTTCCGTGGAACCCTCACGTCATAACTCTCTCAATCAATGAACCCAAGCGGGGGTTAATCGGAGCACTTGAAGGAAACCTTCACAAATGCAGGGAGAACATGCAACCACCTGGCAGGGAGAGTCCAAGCCAGGACTTAAACCTGGAAACGGTTGACCATAACCACAGCCCGACCGTGCCGCTGAGGAAGAGAGTGGTCTGACCAGTCAGAGAGGCCCCCATCAGAGCACCAGAATGGCAGCCATCGAACCCCAGGTATTGCCTGTGGACCCCACTGACCACAGTGGAAATGTGCCTCTGTACATTAAAATGGCTTTATGGAAAACAAGGGGGAGGGGCAGCTGGAACATTCACAGCGAGGTCATGTTCGTCATCGTGCCATGTTTCCAAAACTAAGCACGTTTGCCCCTTCACTTGCACAAGAGGGAGTCCACAGGCTTCACACAGAGATAATCTCAAAATTACCACCTGGTTTTCAGCCGTCCTACGACAGGACCACAGGAAATAAATCCCAACGGCAAGGTAAGTAGAAGGTCACAGCAACCAAATCCTACAGTAAATTAGCCTATATATAAGGTGCTGTCGGTAGTTATGTCTTCACACAGTGAAAAGGACTCTAACAATGCAGGTACGAAGACCTTACTCTATCATTTTCCTTCTCTTCAAAGAGGATCCCTTTCTACATGAATTACTGTATGTTTCCTTAAAGAAAGAAAACAGACAGAAGAGGAGAGTGGTAGTTGATGAATCACACAGTGCATTCCAGCTTGTGAAATTAGACATTTGATGCAAAATGATTCAATACCACTGCAATAAGTCCTCTTTCCCCAGGCCAGCCTGAAACAGATGTTACGCACCTCGAAGTATCTCCAAGGCTCTCGAGAGAATGATATTAAAAGGGACCACAGCAGCAAAATCACCACCTAACCCTCTAGACGGTTTATTAGTAGTGAGGTGAGAGGATGCGAAGGAGGCAATTTGACCGAGCTCCCAGTCTCCTTGAATCGTCCCCATGATTACAGTGCCACTGTTCTCCCTGATGGCACCGCCTTGAAAAGAGCTGTCACAGCTGCGTGGTTCGGAACAGACAAAACACCACATATCCCCATACTTTATAGGAGAAAGATAGTAATTATTCTCCTCGCACAACATTTTAATACGTGTTTAGATGCCTGCTTATCCAGTGCATGACAATCTCTCCATCCTCACTGGTAATCATCTCCATCTCCAGTGCTCGCCAATTATTCTTTTCCTCGCAATCTGTGCCCCTCAGTGGAACAGACTGAATGCCTTTCAATCTGAGATTCTCAGCAGAAATGAAAATGGAGTAATGATATGGCTCCGAGGCCTCTTTAATGCAGATTTACCCAAGGATCTCTACAGATCATCAATGTCCTCCATCATCAGTGATATCTGCTAAGATCCACAGGCCCATGTTCCCAAATTGTACCGTAAACCATCGTAAAAATTGCGGTTTACGATATTGTCAGGTCACTTATATGGTTAGCTGAAGCCATCGTAGATGGATCGTTACCAAATCTCGGCGCCGTAACGGCATCATTCTCCTATACCTGATGCCAATATAAAATCTAATTGTGGTCGATGGATGTTGCATAATGTGTCGTATAATAGGTCAGCAGCGTCAGTGCAGGTATTCAATCAGTGTGATCGCAATCATTTTTTCTAATTAACTACACATTCAATCTGAAAACACTCTGCACTTTCACAGTCTCTGTGAAAAGCGCTATACAAACTAAATTGAAATTGAACTATCAGGTGTTGCTTGTTCGCCTTGTTAAGGCAAAACAATCATCATTCATTTGGCTGCACAATTTTTTTGTATTTCAAATCTCTGTCTTTGATTTATTTATATGATTTAATCGATCAGGAAGCAAAGGTTAGATCCCCGATGAGCCTAAAAGGTTTGCAGAAGTTCCAGAGCAGTTTACCCCTCGAAAAGTAGCCTATAGGCCAACTCAGAAGTAACTTATTTTTCTGAACTGAATTATGCCTATTGATTAGTCGGCCTTAGATTGCATCAGAAAAGAAGCCATGTCTTTAATTGTAAAATGATTATTCTTATGAATAAAAATTGTTTTAACAAATGAAAATGACAGAGCAAGTTAGGACTAAAAATTGCAGTAAAGTGATGTTGTGTGGCTGCTCAATTTTCAGTTCTGGCGACACCACTGGTTTCAAATGCACAAAATTGCGCATCCAAATGAATGATTGTTGTTTTGCTTTAACGTGGTGAACAAGCAACACCTGACAGTGCGGAGTGTTTTTTGGATTAAATGTATAGTTAATTAGAAAAATGACTGCAATTGAGTCAGAAATAATAATTGTTTTAAAGAGGTTTAATGCCCACCCAATATTAAGTTCTGTCTATGCCACTGATTCAAACAGTAGAAAAAACTTATGTAATAATACAACTTACTGATGAAATATCTGAGCCACAGGTATTATGCCTTTTTACTAAATATTGCCTTCTGAGGGCCTAATGACAGCTCTTGGCCCGTTTTTAAAATAACTACCACGTTCACCAAGACGAGACTTTCGGAAACAGGGGACCTTTCTCTTTAGTAACAATAGCATAACCACCGTAACAAGCTCAGTACTAAGCTAATGAGGGCTTCGAGAACATAGGCTCAGGAATACTAATTCATCTGAGGTGATTGTATGTACCCCCAGCGAGCTCGACCACATTGATAATACTCAAACCAATAATCATCAGTAATTTCCATGCTGATTTCAACATGGGTTTGCAAACCTTCAGGCAAGAGCTCATTATGCTCCTGCGTTAATCCAAGCTAGTGAATCCTGCGCATGTATTTGCGCCCCTGTAGGGCTGTGGAGTGCGGCGGGGGAGTAATGCACACCGAATGTCTGGATTAGGACACTCCCGGTATGGACCACCATGAGGACGGGAAAAACCTCTCAGATCAATGATTTCAACGCTTTCCCGGTGAGACAGGCACGCTAGGATGCTCGAAATCCTTGGCTGGGTCAGTTTCCCCAACCCTCTCTCCTAAAAAGAATCACAAAATGTTCGGTATTTGGAAGAGGGGAAGCTGAACCTCACAAGCTTTTGCAACTTCGGTATAATGACAGCCTGCCTAGCCGTGACCGTGACCGTTCCAAGCCGAGTGGAGGTTGAGTTTTTTGGATCATTTTCGGAATGAATGCAAGGGATGAAAGAGATCTTCCAGCCGGTCCCTCGGGCCCCAGAGGAGCGGCAGGAACCACAGGAGGGGTGGGCGGGGGCGGGGGGGGGGGTACTCAAAAATAAAAGGCAGGTTTGGGTGTCTGTCAGCGGGAGACATCACTGGTACTGACAGACAAGCTGGATTAGAGCTCCAGGTAGAAGGAGACGAGCCTCAGCGAGGGAATTCCTGGGCCTGTGTGTGCACAGGTAAGCTCACCTCAATGGAGATGTGTGGGAGATATGGGAGTCGGAGACTTAAAGAAGACCATCATAACACAACAATTAGCTGAGTCGACGTGATAAGAGCTTCCTTCAACCTCCGGCTCAAACCAAAAACTACAGACAGCTAGACAAGTCCCGATGCTCTGGGCAATGCAGGTGAATGTCTCAGGCAATATAAACCCCCAGACCCACAACACTAACACTGACCATGTCTCCTCTGCTTTAAAAACCTTGACATCATTGATGAATGGTTTGACATACATGCCTCAGAGGCGATGACCCAGCTGCCTTACTTTGTCATGAGTTCGCCCATTCCCATCCCAACTGCCAAACCCCCCATAAAATTCTGTTCCACACTAGACCTGACTGAAGGGTTAGTCAGGAGAGTAGCGCAGAGACTAAAGACAGTTTATATTAAACCTGATATTAAATATTAAACCCTATAAAAGCAAACACAAAATAGACGACAAAACAGGTTAATTTGGATGAATAAGCTCAGCTTTCTTATCAATAGAAAAAATAACACCTTTTGCAACTTATATGATGATCTGCGCCAAATAATGCAAGTCATGTAAAACGTAACTAAGATGTTAACAATCCAGTATGTATGCATTTATTTGTTTGGTGACTCTGAATATTGTTTTGTGCCGGAAATTCCTACATGCTTCATATGATATGGATACCAAATACCAGCGAGTTAGAGTTGAGAGTCACTATTTTAACTCCCTCATCACAGTTTTGAAATCGAATTAGCTTGAGTATAGAGCCTGACAGTAAAAGTCACTGCATAAATACTGACGGATTTCGCTACATTATTTACGGAAGTGATGGCTCTGATGATATTTACATTTATAATGTCCTTTAGAAGTCTCTTTGTGCCTCAAATCTTCCATAACCCACATCTGATTACAGTCTGAGGTCTTTGCAACGGTGTCATTTGTCAATTTTTGGTGCCCAGGCAATGCCAGCTATTAACCCCCCGTCAGCCCAACAGCATTCAGATGGAGGGCAATTCTCCTACAATCTGGAAAAACCTAGTAAGTTTATCAGTGGCAAGGGTCCCATAATTGAACAAAAACCTTTAGATTTTGACTTTTCTCAAAAGAAAAAAAATAAAAGAAACTTGATTTTGACTGTTCAAATAACACAAATATCAAGTCTTTTCAGATTTTCACTGCTCTAGATTACAGCAAACGAGGGTGAAACTCAGTTGCCACCAAAAGTCATATACGTACTAGGTTTTTCCAGATCACAGTTTTTCAATCCCTAAATTTAGCAACGGGCCATTTACTCATCCTTCAAGGCCACTGTGGAATTGTAGCTGTTTGTCGCCTGAGGTGAAATTGTGGGGGTCAAAGGTCACTGCCAGATCAGCCAGGGCAGTCATACAGATGGGGCACAGCCCTGAGGAGGTGGGGTCGCTACGACTGGCAAAGAACATTAAACAAATACGACAACTGCCATCACTAGCGTACAATACTGGCGGTATCTAGCTGTCAACCTTATTCATGAAGCAGCCATTTATCAGTTTTATTAAGCAAATGCCCTTACAGAAACCCCATGGACGCGACACAATCGAGCTCACGGCTTCATGCCAAAACTGATAAGAGTGGCTAAGACCAAAGGCTCTTGAGTGAGATCCTCATTAAATATAAACATTTCATCACATTGGGATGATAAGCCTAAGTTAGGTGCTTTTCATGCAGACAGCGAACACCTGTCATAATATTCTGTGCTGATCACCGGCAGTGAATATGGGCCTAATTTGGTGATAGGCTGTGCAAGGGTGCAGTCATTAAATCTCTTTCTGTTTAGCACCACTTATAATCAATCGAGACATGTTACGCAGTTGCCGTATTCCGAGGGGGATGTATGAGCAAGTGCAATAATTATGAGAAAAAATTATTCTTTATTTCATAGACAGCACATAGAGACGCACACACTCCTGCGCACACAAACACGTAGATGTACGCACCCCCACGTTCAAGGACATGCATGTATGCACAGATTAAGGTAGGCAGACGCACATACACACCACATACACATGTGCGAGTGCTCGCCTGCATGCAAATATCCGTAGTCTCTCGTGATCTGATGATCAGAAAAACAGAGAAACCGCCGCTCCTAATAAAAAAAAAGCATTCAACTGTTCCCATTTAAATACGCACATTAAAGTCAAACTTTAAGCATTTCTCCACACAGAAGACTAACCACATTGCACATGTGCAGTGCACATATTGAGATTCAGGTACTGTGCATTAGAAATTGTAAGAGTGCAGATTCACTGCAGGGAATCGCGGTGCACGCAGCACACAGCGAGAGCTTCTCCCTCTTAACCGCCGTCATTCAAAGAACTACCTGGCCACTCCTGGGATTTGGGGATTCTGCCGGTAAAGCTCGGAGCTTTGAGCTTGGCGGGATGTGAAGAGGCAGAGCCCCATGGGAGAGTGTTTGAGGCCAGGCCAGCTGACTGCGCGCGTGCCCGTCCTGTGTGAACCCGAGACAGTGAGGAGGTTTTTGAAGATGGCAGCTCCTGCACCCCCACGGGAATACAGGACTGAGCGCGTCTCATGTAGAAACTCAGGCGCGAGGATGCAAGCTGAGAGAAACCGCAAAAAAAAAAAAAAAAGGCAACTGACTTTGAAGCAAAGTGCTCAGTGAGCTACACTCTTCACTGATATAAATCTGCTTTTACATTATACTGCAGCATTTTCACAATGCCCGAGGCTATCCTTCACAACCAATAACATTTATAAAGCTGGATATTTAGAAAAGTAATTTAGTAGCGCGCCGTGCATTCATTTTATGAAGTCTCTGAGATGCAAATCCACAAACAAGATCCCAGAACCTCCAAGTTAGACGACTGACCATAGTCTTCAGTGGGGTCTCGGGGGGGAGTGGTCATTGATTGATCCCCCCAACACTGCACGTAGATATTTTTAGCAAGGAAGTTTATTCAAGTCTCCTGTGAAACTGCTAAGCAGCTCCGGGGATTAGAACCCAAAACTGCACATTCAGATAACAAACTCTACGTATGTACTCTACATACCGCAAACAGCCCTCTAACTCCTTACACAACACTGTGAGGGATCCAGCTGAGATTCTGCCTGACTCACACCCTTACAGCTGGAGAGATTTCAGCGCCCCAGTCCCATCGTGTTCGGCATTTAGAGGATTTACAGTGATTTAGACGGAGACTCCAAGTAAACACACAGGGCTTTTTCAGCAGTTCAGCAAAGTTCATTTTTTCTCTGCATGTCTGACTAGTCACCGAAGCAAAATGCTGCAGAAATATGTCAGTAAAATAAATGTCAGGAATATTAGATTCATCTGCCCTCTCCTTCAAGCGCATGAAAAAGACCGCTGAGGCATAATGGCAACTGTCCACTCGCCCCCTGCACTTCTCCAGAGCGCCTTGGATTTAAAACAACTGTATGAACCGAGAGTAAAATTCCGGCGCAGAGGAGCCGGGCCGCTCATCTCCACTTCACAGTTTACCGTACCAGTGTTCTCAGGGTGCTATTGCAGACAAAGTTACAGTACTGGGAGAATAAACATAATCAAGAATGACGTCGTCAAAAATGAAAAATAAAAGACGGGTGTTGAGGAGGAATGAGGAAGCCGAGACAGCGAGTGAAAGATCAGCGAAGGAGCCAAACAGTCCACTGCTGGCGAAGATCAGCCGTCTTCTCACAAAAGAAGCAAAATCCCACCACCCCTAATTAAAAGCCATTAATTAGCTCAACTTCTCAACCATAAAAGCACAACAGATTGTTATTAATCTTTAAATTACAATCCCGGGTCCGCGCATTATGATTTTACACATTTCACAATATGGCGTGGGAGGCTTTGGAAGCCGAGCTCCGCCACACTCACTCCGGGAGGTATTTAGAAGAAAGAAGACCTATATCGGGGGGTCTTTTGTGTTTCTGCAGCGCAGTGGAAAATCCGAGGGAAACGCAGCTCCATCTAGGCCTTGTCTTAGAGCGAATGCCGCCATCACAGTCAGCACCAGCGAGTCAGAGTAAAGCACAAAGACGAAAAAAGCCCACAAGGGTAGGAGGAAGGGTAGAGGAGGAGGGGGGCATTTTAAACTTGCACGCTTAGCGTTAGAGTCCCTTTGCATTTCCTGAAATTTAAGAGACCTGGGGTGTGTTTCCCGAAAGCACAGATGCTTACAACTTAAATAGTTGAAACCACTGACAGTGAATAGACAAACTATTTCAAGGGTCAAGATTCAGAATTCATATTAGCAACTATGCTTCTGGAAAACGCACTCCTGCGCGCGGAGGAACTAAGGAACTAAGATATGACGGGATTCCAGAAACCATTGGTGGTGATGGTAGGGGTGGGGTGGGGTGGGGGGGGGGGTTGAGCGGTTCAGCTACAAACACAGAGCCCACCCCAAAACACACCACTGGAAAATTCATAAACGCATGTACACCTGTCCACTCACACACACACACACGCACATATCCACAAATGAGCATGTGCTTGTAAGCACGAAAATGCAACTTTTTCACGATTCAAATGGTTTTTTGCATTAAAAAATCAAACAGTTTCAACTGTATGGGAGCAGTCTTTGCTAAAATATCTGTCAGAGCTCGCTGACCGCACAGACATCCTGTCGGAACAAGCAGCAGCAGGTGAGATTCCTGTGTTTGAGAGGGGCTGATCTCTACGCCTGAAGCTAACCCATCTCAGGCACAACTTCAAGGTGATCGCTCCTCAAGCTTTTCTCGTGCGCCTCCCACTCTCTCAGTATCACATCCAAGCCATCTCCGCACTGCCTTTATTTGCAGCTAGCATTCATCCACATTTAACAAAAAAAGCCTCTTTGGGGAAGAATGATCAGTGAGAAAGTAAAGCCAAAATGACTTTGATTTCTCAGCTTCAACATTTACAAAATGTCTCTTTTGGGAGCCTTTCATGCAGAAGGCTTTGAGATGTGAATGTGCATCAGTTTGCTTTCTTTTGCTAGGATTTTAAAGCAAGCCCATTCTCCACAGAGACAGCCTCGAGACAATTTACAACTGCATTACATTACATTAAACTTTCAGACCTTCATCCACAGTCAATTTAAAAGAAGCTCGGAAAGCATTCACCAGAAAGCATTCCTACAAAAGCAAGTGTAGATGGTAAATCATTGCAATAATCCAATTAAAATATGCAGTGCTAACACTACTGCTGTTAGTTACAAACTGATACTCAGCCTGATACTGATTCATGTTAAAAATCCCAACTCCATTGTACTTCTCCAGTCAGAGACGCGATGGTTGCCCTCAAAATGACGCGTCACGTAAGTTTTCACATAAGCATAATAAAACTGTCTTACCACTGTCTTCAATGGAGAAGTAGAAGATGTCACTCGTGGCGTTGTCTCCGGCCCTCAGCACATAGCAGATTTTCATGTCATCGATGTCAGCTAAGAAAACAGAAGCACATTCATTGGACGAATGTAGCATATTTTAAGCATAAAATATTACATGCATAATAATCTCATGTAGCCAATAAATGTTTTACTGCGGTTTTACTACACCAGCATATTTTAGAGACAGGCTTGACTTTGTATAACCAACTTCATTATATTGCGCCTTGAACAAACTATGAATAATTTTCTGCATTCTAATGAGGCTAAAACTGTTCGTAGGTACCTCAGTAATTAGCGAGATTCTCTGGTGAGTGTTTAAAACACCATTGGTAAATTTATACAAGCCATTTATGGGAGATTTTCATTTTGTGAACAGTTCACTGAAATATGAAAAATAAGCAGCACTTATTTATTCTCACTCGCTGATTTGTCTGCGTAGGAGAGTTCAGCAGATTCCCACCACGAGCTTCAGGACTTGTTAGCTATTATAGACCCATGTTTTCCCCTGCCAAGCCTTCCTCCCTAGTGTCCAATCATCCAGTAAAAAGTGCATAAAATTACTGAAGTGTAAACAGCAAATGAGAGGGCAGGAAAACCGGCCAATTAACTCAGACCTTCAGCGAATCGTAAAAGGAAGAGTCACAGAAACTTAAGAGCAGCAGCAGGTGACTCTTCAATGACAGGGGAGAGGAATCGAAAAAAAAAAAATCCTCAAAGCTTCAAGTAGTGGCAACATCTGTCATCTTCTAAGCTTGAATCCCTACATGGATTTTCTAGTCCCAGGGGAGTTGGAGTGGTGTGAAGCTAATCGACTGCACCATTTTCAATATTTGATGTGAAAACATTTCCCCCTCAAAGAAACAGGTTCATAAAAATGCAAACCAGCAAACCATCAATTTTTGAGGCATGCAGAGGCAATTTTCGATAGTATAGCCCCCCCGAATCCCCCCACTCCCCCTTTCCAGAATGAAACCTTAAAATATTTAACAATCATCCATCGGGAAACTGTGCAGAGAATTTAATCTGTAACTAAACCTGTTTGATCACCGGTTCCCCTCCCCCGCCCGGTAGCTCTGATGGGAACTGTGTGTAACCTCTCATATTCCGATACTTGGCCGTCCATCAGCCTGTACACAGCTGCCTTAGGTTTCACACTCAGAGACAGGCTCTCACACTCAATATCAGTATCATTATTTATCATCATTGCCCCCCACCCTAAACAAAGAACACGTTGAGGGCCAGCTATATTCATTTGCACAAAAATGTCATTGATAAAAAACAGTGTGAATTACATATGCTATGTGGAATTCACCTGGTCAGAATGGCCTCCCAAGCACATTGAGACAATACTGGCAATGCGTTGCATTTCATGGATACCAGGGTCTCCTTTCAGAAAATGTGTGATAGCTTTCTGGCGCATGCGCTAATTCTGAATCTGGACAATGCTTTCAGAAAGCTGTCAATTATTAAGTTGCGTTAGATGTGTCAAGTGAAGTCGTAACCTCTGCATCTACTGGGTTATATTTAGGTTTGCACAAAGTTTGCACTTCAATGCAATGACAGGCCCTTTCCCTCTTTTCTCAGTAGATCTTAAGAATCTGCAACTCACAACTGAACACAACTCAAAGATTGTTTGATGCTAGCGCTTACACGCACAGCTCTTCCCTGTAGAAGAGAGTGTGGCTCAGATGAAAGATATGGAATTGTGAGGTTCTCAACTCCGCAATTATACAGATATAATCTAATGGCACATGGATTACAAACAAAAGCTGCAAAGCAGAATAAAAAACTTTTTTTTTTTACCTTGTGTGAACGTGGTGATGGTAGCATTGCCCTTCCCCAGGTTAATGATGTAGCCGTGCTCTGGGCCGACTGTGATTCTGAAGGCCACAGAAGCATGGGTGCTGTCTCTGTCTTCTGCTTTCAGGGTCTTGCTTGTGAGCATGAACCCCAGGTGACCAGTCGTGAGTATTCTCAGGGTCGAGCCACCCTTGTTTACCACAATCTGAGGGACCCCGTTGTCCACAGACACAATGGTAATCTTCATCATCTGTGGTTTTCGGGTCTCGTACACGGTGTCTGGGAAGACATAAAAGTCAGAGTGCGTACCATCCGTGACGGTGAACGAAAAGCTGTCCTCAGTCGACTCTGTGCCGTCATGCTTGTAGCTGATCATGTTCTCATTGAGGTCCTGCTTGGTGAAAGAGGTGACAGAACGGGTGTTGTTGAAGAGCAGCTTGCCGTGGACTGGCACCTGGGTCACTGTGAACTTGAGAAGCCAATCGGCGGTATCTCGGTCCTCGACCGTAAGCTCAAAGGGAGTGATCAGCTTATTTTCCCCCTCGTTCACCCCAAGGCCATGAACGGTGAGGACTGGCTTCTTATTGTCAACGTCCGTGATGGACACTCGGAAAGTGCGAAAAACTGGGTTGTAGCCATCAGTTACCTCAAACTCAAAGCTGTCCATTTTAACTTCGTCATCTGACGTGTGGATGTAAAAGATTTTGTTGCCGGCCAGCTGGAGTTGGGTGAATGAAGTAATGGGCATGCCAGGCGTGTCTGTGCACTCCAAATGCCCTCGCACTGGCGCCCTGGTGATAGTGAAGACCAGGTTTTCATCTGGGCTGTTGAGGTCACTGGTGCTAAGCAAGTCAGTAGTCAGGGTAACCCTCCCACCCTCCTTCAGAGAAACACCTTTGCTGACAACATCTGGGAAAACCATGTCTATACTACCAATGGTAATGTAGAAGTACCTGTCAATAAGTGGGTTTAGACCGTCAGTCACGTCAAACTTAATGAGATCACGAATGCCCTCCTGCCCATTGTGTACATATACAATCAGGTCCTGATCCACCTCGCTTTGTGTAAATTTCATGCCAACTGTAATGTTCTCATATAATCCAAAAGGAGTTCTTCTCTGCAGGAAACCCTGCCCAGGCCCATATCGGATTACGTACGTCAGACTGCTGTCTTCCGAGTCAAGATCAGTTGCCTTCAAAATTTTATTGTTTATTATTTTCGTTTCCCCAATCTCAATTTCTAGACCATCATTGATTGTCATTCTGGGTGTCTCGTCATCTACAGGAATGATCATTACGAGAATAGTTTTTTGTACCGTAAATTTGCCATCAGTGAGAAGTACATCAAAGCTGTCTTCTGTGGTCTCTGTATTATCATGCTCATAAACTATACTGGACGCTTCTTTAATCTGATCAAGAGTGAAGTTAGTTACAGGGATGGTGCCAGTGGCGAGCTGATTGAGGATGTAACCATGTTTTGGTGGTTTAGTGATAATGAATGTCAGCTCATCTGCTGGTATGTCAGCATCTACTCCATTCAGAATAGGGGTGTCGATGACAATGTTCATGCCTTCCATCACTACAAACTCCCTCATGTAAATCTCAGGTTTTTCATCAGTGGAGGGAATTATTACGATGGGAAAGAAATGTCTCTCCGAAAAGTTAATCCCGTCGGAACAGCGGAAGGTGAACCTGTCCTCCACGGGTTCCACGCCTTTGTGAATGCTTTGCACATAATATATGTGACCTTGTCTAATGTCCTTAATAGTGAAAGCACTAATAGCTGTCCCCGATCTGGATTTCTCTGAGCCTGGGGCAGGCGAAATATTCTCTAGGTAACCAGAGGTGGGCTGAACAATGATGGTGCAGAGGAGGTCATCTTTGGGAGTGTCCGTGTCTTCGGCATTCACATGTTGGATCTCGATGACATTCTTCTCCCCTTCAACAACACTGAATTGCCTGCCTACTGTGACTTCTGGTGCCTGGCTGTCCAATGGTAGAATAGTGACCTGCACTCTGACCCCTTTCACTTTGTTGCCACCAACAGTCCATTCATCTGACATGTCCGTAAGGGTCAGATTGAAAAAGTCCTCTTTTGTAGTGATGCCAATTTCTCCACTGGTGTGAGCATAAACCACCACCCCATTAATAACATCAGCCTGGGTGAACCTCTCTGAGGGTATTCCATTCACCAGAATTTCACCGAATGCTGGAGGATCTTCCACAATGAAGGTCAGCCGGAGATCATCTGTGTCCTCATCCCTTCCCTGAATGACATTACTCGTGATCTCAGTGGCACCGTTCTCCAAGACATCTATGTATGAACCGATTGTCCCCACTGGGAGATTAATTGTGGGGGGTTCATCGTCGATGGGCTTCACATTTATCTTAATGGTGATTGTAACCACATGAATGCCGTCACTGATGTCCAACTGAAATGTGTCGGTTGTCGACTCGTCCCCATTGTGGATATAAGAGATTCTGCCAGTTGAAATGTCATTCAGATTAAAAGAATCCCCTTTCGTCATGTCAGTGAATGAATATTGGACCTGACCATGAAGCGGAGGCTGTGTGAGTGTAAATGATATCTGTTTACTGTCGGTGTCAGCATCTGTGGTGTCCAGCTCAGCACTTGTAATGATGTGGGTGCCTCGTTCAAAGACTGTGAAGCCACTGTTGGTTATCTGTGGAGGGTTGTTGTCAACTGGTTGAAGATATATAGAGAACTCTCCATCCACACTATTTCCCGCAGTATCTTCGACGGTGTAGCGGAACTGCACCACGTGGGCAGTGATCCCCAACTCCAAGTCAGGGGGTTTGTACGCTATTTTGTGGTGATTTATTTGTGCTTGGGTGAATTCAGTGACTTCAGTGGTAGGGCTTTCTGTCAACACAATAGATCCAAGTATAATAGGACTATTCTGATCTGTGTCAGTTGGCGGCTGAATGATGGTGTACTTCAGGTCTCTGTCCTCTGAATCCAAGTCAGAGTACCGGAGAAATTTCTTGCGGAAGTGAGTCAACTGGTACTCGTGCACAGTCATTTGTAAGGTGGTTCCTGGAAAGAGTGCAGGTGGGATGTCATCGATTGGAAGAACCTTGATGATAAAAGAGCTCTCCCCGGATTGGTTGGGGGGGTCGTTGTCATCTTGAACCCGAAACACAAACTGGTCCATCACCGTGTCTGTGCTGTGAGGGCCGACATGCCTGTAGAACACTTTGCCATCTGTAATGTCCTGCTGCAGCCACTCTGTTACTACCTTTTCATACACCTCATCTTCTGAACTGAATTTCCAGGTTGATGGATCTTCTGGTGCTTCAGTCTGGCGCAGCAGCACCTCCCCGATGGCGGAAAATGGAGGCTCAATCGTGAACTTAATGGTCGAGTCCTCCGAGTCAATGTCAGCTGCACTGAGCATGAGAGGGGAAATGGGCATCATCTGGTTCTTGAACAGCACCAGGCCAGTGTTGGCATTAATGATTGGCGGTTCATCGTCCATCGGCACGACGGTGATGGGAAAGAGGAACTCCACCTCATTTTTGCCGTCGGTCATGCGGAAAATAATGTTGTCACTGAATGTGTCACTGCCATCGTGCTGATAGATGACGGCGCCGGAGTCGAGGTCCACCGGAGTGAAGAACTTCCTCCGTGCTCCAAGAACAGTGAGCTCACCGTGTCGCAGTCCATCGATGACGGTGACCCGGACGTCGGCTAAGTTGTCCTCGTCGCTGATCTCTAGGTTGTGCGAGCTGGACAGTGATCTGGACTGGCCCTCATATAGAAGCTGCCCTGTGTTCCTGGTCACCACAGGGGCCAACGTGTTCATGGGCTTCACCACAATCATGAAAGCAAAGGGGTCAGACACGGCCCCCTCGGTGTCCACCACCTCAAACTCAATCTGGAAAATTCTCTCTGTGTCCGAATCAACAGATGGAGGCTTGTAGGCTATTTTCAGGTCTTTCAGGTCTCCTTGATAAAAGGATGTGATTGGCAGGTTCCTATCATCAGTGCTCACAATGTAACCTTCCTCAAAGGAGAGAGGGGAGGTGACATTGAATATCAAATCATCGGGATTGGATTCGATATCCTCTGCAGCAAGCATATCCGGAGTTATGGCAGTCATCACAAACTGATCAACCTCCATCATCATCATGGCTACAAAACTAGGCTTGGGAGCACTGTTTTCCTCTCCCTCTCTTATGCGCGCCATTATTTGGAAAAACTCCTGCTTGAGCAAATTTCCCTCCTTATCCTGTAATTCCACAATCATGGGAATGTAATCTCTGTTCGGAGACCTGTAGGCAAATGTATGCTGATAGCGTATGTTTAACTTCAGAAATTCATCACAGTCCACCATTTTACCAAGTTTGGCTTCATCAGTGAGTTTGCCATACCTGGGCAAAGTGCTGCTGCCAGCTAAAGATGACACCTTGCAGAGCTGCGAGTTCCTATCAAAAGTAAACTCCAAAATTTTTCTGTCAATGGGATTACTAGTCCCAAGAAGTTTTTCAACTGTAATTGGCATGTTTCTGGTTAACACCTCCAGCTGAGTAAAAACGACCTCAACCTCCATCATAAATGGAATTATAATGGTATCAGTCTGAGTGTCATACCTGAGCTGCAACCTCACTCTGTCTTTAGAAGGGCTCCTCGAGCCGAAATGCGTGTACTTCACGTCATTGGGGCCGAATTCGCATGAAAACTTCTTTGGAAAAAGCTGCCCGGGTCTCTGTGACAAAGGATCATTATCCAGAACAGTTATGCTGCATTTGTCTCCAGGCTGAACTTGTATGACTAAATCATTGATAGGATCAATGAAAACGGGTCTTCCAAATGGCACACGTATTCCATTGTTAGCGACAAGAATTGCATCCTCCGAAAGTTCCGGTTTCAATGCGTAAAATAGTCCTAAACTGTCAAAAACCTGCGAGAATGCGGTACCTGTCAGAGTCACTGCAAACAGTAAAAGTCTGCAAAACCCCACAGCGGCTGTTGCAGTCCTTTGCCGCTGCAAGAACATGTTTCTAGCCATTTGTCGTCACAAGCCACTGCGTGTATGTCCTCTTCTTTGCAAATAAAATCCACGGTGCCAATAGGAGGGTTAAAACAGCGTAGACCTCGGATTTAAAATTCCCACATGCGCATCCGCATCCAGACACTGCATTATTCCCGAGCAGCAGCACCGAGTTATAAACTTCACACACTTGCAAGCCTGGAGTAAGGAAATCACGCCCCCCTTTACAGGCGATTGGACGATATTCACGGTGGAATGCGTTTGTCAGGTTGTAAATGGACGTGACTGATGTCACTCTGAGGAAAAAAAGGGCTTCATAGATCGCTCAGTGTACTGAGAAGGTTCGGTCCTAACAGGTTGAATGAGGTGATGAGAGGAGTATCGGCAAAGCTACATTTAAACGATATTTTTGTTGACCATTGTTCACATCTTTGAAACTTGTAACGAAGGCGGGGTGTCGTTTATGCTCTGATTGGAAATAACGCAAGATTGGCCTTAGTAATTTCAAAGAAAATAGGAGGGACTTGTGGCCGGCTGTAGCTAATTTGAAACGCGAGTTGTTCCCAAGATCCGTTTTTTTTTCCATTTGTTTGAAGCACATCATGTTTAATCAACGTATATTCTGACGAACGTTTGTTAATTTCGTTGAATAAAATGCACTGCTACATTTATGCGGCGTGATGATGCATAGCTTGATTACTAATTAAATGCAACCTCTTATTGTAATTGACAGAACCAAAATATTTCCATTCATATCATAAGTCATTCGTTATTACTCATGTGGATGTTTCTTCGAGACATTCAAAGTAGACAGTTTGGCTCCATCTTGTGGTAGATTCATGTAATTTATTAAACAGAGTGTCTACTATCTTTCTCTATTTCCTTTCATCCGATCAGAGGGAGGGGTACATCCAAGTCGCTGAGAAATTACTATGTAAATTACAAACGATTCCCAAAATGGGTCTGGCACATGGTAATTTCTTCTCATAAGGAATACACAACTTTGGATTTATGATTCTAAAACTGACGGATAATAATAATAATCTGATAGAAGAGCTTTAAAAAAGGCTGATGCATCATAATGCAGAATACTTAAGATTACTGCTAAACAATGAGAGAAATGGTCAGGTGAAGTTACTAGTTGCTTCACTGTTTTACCATGTCTCTCAAGAACTTTTCAAGATGGCCAAAAAGTTTTGAGATGATGAGTCAAACTTCAACATTCAGTCCTCATAGAGAAGTGATGGGTTATTCTGGAAGAAATTAACAAAGCCAGACAAGATGGGATAAACATTAAAAAATAAATAAATGTACAAGTCACATCCACTTATGCCAGAGGGGAGAAAAACAAATGAGGCTGGATTTTTTTTTTTAAATCTCCTCATGCACTGAAAAGAATATATCTGTTCTGTTAATTTTATCTGGATTGTGCTCAGTGCAATTTCTGGAACATTTCACAATTTGTGCTACAGAATCACCACTGGCAACACTTTGCTTTTTTTCTATCCTCTCTCAGGTTGTCAAATAGCCTCTTTCTCACAGGGGCAAAATGGTGTAAAAAGCCAGTCGAGTCTGGGGTTTTGGGCTGTTCTGTAAGGGCACAGTCAGCGCACTGTGAAAGCGCATTTTCAAACAGAGTACAGTACAAAATAGGGACTTACATGCTCCAACTGCAAATGTAGATTCAGATTCAGACGACTTTATTGGGACCCAAAGGGCAATTCAGTTGACTGTTACCCTGCCTTATTGAACCCATCCAAACAATTAGGGAACAAAACAATCAAATGCAAAACATTCATAGCAGCTTATATACAACCACATTTCACCTGTCGGTACCAACAGATCAGCAGGGTCAGCAATAAACAATAAATACAATGTGTTTGTTTTCCTTGGGGGTGCATAATAGCGCCGCCCTGAGGGCATAAGAGAAAAGTCAGAGGAGAGAATGTGGCCAGGCTGATCTATAATTCCTCTGGCTTTCTGGACCGCACGTTTCTGCCAGCGAGAGTTCAGGTCCATCAGCTGCACTCCAAAAATCTCGGAGTAGACTTTAACTATCTGGTTCAGACTGTGTCTGTCCTTTAAAGACCATCCATTAAGCCAGCTAATGAAAGAAAATGTTAAAAGACTTTCAATAAAAGAATGATTAAAAACAAGATAGGACGCCCTCAGACACACTAAAAGAGTTCAGCTTCCCCAAGTGAATCCTTTGTTGACCATGTTTAACTACTGACTCAGTGTTCTGAAGAAACTTTAGGTCAGAGTCAAACACAGTTCCAACATACTCTGCTAACGGCCTGTTTACACCAAACCGCGACCCTGATACGACCAGCGCGATCGTGAAATTTTGGTCACTTGCAGAAGTTGTGGCCGATCCCTACTTTGACCGCTTATTTGCGATTACACCAATCCTCAATTGCAACCGAATCGTGACTTTCTTTACACCTCAAACCATGGTGCGGTCACAATACTCGTACTTGTTGTGTGTAATTGTAAAAAGCGTGATGGAGAGAGCAGTGGCCCTGTGTTTATATAGACAACGTGTGGTCATAAGTTGCGTCGCCACCGGTTGCGGGAAGCCTCGCCATTGATCAGATTTCGATCCCTTTAATCGCACATGCGGTCTAAGTGCGGTCGCAAATTTGGTTGCATATAACCCTCTATTAACCAAACCCATTTCCAATTGTGTAAAAATCATTTCCCTAGGCAAATATGTTGATTATGGGTCAATATTTGGAAAAATAGTTTAAAAAATAAAAAAAAAATTTTTAAATTTTAATTTATTTAAATACATTTTTTTTTTTTAATTTAAAAATTTTAACTTGACGGACCATTCAAGTTATTGTCAAATGTTTATTTGGCAATAAGAAACAAAACCAGCAGGGTGTCCAGGCTGTTAACCCTTTTACTTTATGTAGCAGATATGCTACGGTGGTTAATAGAGGGTTAAAACGTGCACATTTGTCAGCCAGTATGGGATTGCAATAGGCTCACATTAAGGTCATCATGGCACTCGCAATAGTTTGCGAGTGAAAAATTCCTAAAAACGCGATCATTGATGCAACCGCAGGCCAAGCCGCTTGCGAGTCTATAACGATCTGTGAGAGTGAGTTGAGACTTGTGCGAGCTTATTACGGCCGATTATGATGCGCTGTTGTGTTTCTCACTGGTGGCACAACCTTTGCGAGTGTTTTGAGCAGTTCTATACACTTTCAAACCTCAGACCGATGGAGAGTGACAACACGAATGCAAAAGTTCACAACACAAAAGTTCATTAGCCGGGAATCCATACATATCAAGGGCTGGTTGCTCCCAACAATCACTGACTGACATCAGTCTGGCCTCAGGCATATAGCAGCTTTTAGCCCTTACGTCACTAATGAAGTGAATATGTGAATATTCCTGCTTTCTGCTCTTGGCTGATTTGGTGACCTTTTGGCGAGAACCACCAATTGCGCAGCACCATTTGCAGAACGAAGTTGTTCTTCACCTGGTGCAACTTTATGGCCACTGGAGAGTATTGAAAAATGATCCAAATTCCTTTTTTGCTGGAAGCAAATGGGGTCACCCAGTAGCAATGGAAAAACTCCACAAAACGTCCATTGACAAACTTTTAAACCATCGTCCAACGCATCGTCCAGTATAATCGAAGTCTGCTTTGTCCACTCATATCCTCAGAACTCTAGAAACGCGAGGCGGGACTTCCGTTGAATGCAGAACTGTGGTATTTTATTTATTTTTAAGTCTGACTAAAGGGGCAGGGCACCCTTGTGACTGTTAGCCAATCACAGATCTCACATGGATTTTGTGTGAAAATTTGAAAGTCAACCACTGGCCAGACATATCAGCAAGCGACCGTTGGGAGCAACCAAAGCTTGATATGGATGGATTCCACGCTAAAAGTTCACAACACGAATGCAAAAGCCACAAAGGAAGTGACTCTGGGACTACTATTCCCGACGGACCAAGCCACTGACAGGAAGTTTGTTTCGGAGTTCGCTGGGCGCTTAAATTAGCAGTGCTGAATGCTGCTTTGCTTTGGTTTTCAAGGCAATATCGATGTGATAAAATGACATAACATTTGGCAGGACCAATCACAGCTCACTACACACTTGACAGACAGAGGTCAGGTTAACTGTGCTGATTAACTGGCTGAGATGACACTGATTGCACACTTTAAAATGATAGTGATCAGTGGTGGCTCGTAAACTGGCAATAGGGGAAGCTTAATCGACCCCTTAAAGGTGTCATCCCATGGGAAACTGTGTTACGTGTTCTTTCCAAAGTGCCGTCAGTCTCTAATTTAGGGAATGAAAGGCGCAACACTGCTTGCTCGACAGGACAACCAAAATGTATTAATTAAAATTCATTTGGCATGACTAAGGCTGATGTTTCGGTCATAAGACCTTCATCAGAGTGAAGTGCCATCAGTCAACATGAGTTGCATATGCATGCTGCATGTGAACATGAATATCAACCCTCACTCAGTGTAATAGCGAATTGAAAAAAATAGACGGAAAAATGGGCGAATCAGAAAAGCTCAACGAACCTTTGTAGATTTGTGAATTATTATTCTTGGTCTCGCTCTGGTCTCGCCCACTTTGACCTGCGACCACCCGCCAAATCATTGGCTGCCAGCAGGAAGTAGCAGCTGAGCAGGCGGAGGATTGATCGTTGTAGATCAGATTCATCCACAATGTAGGATTTAGAGACCACACAAATAGACTTTTCTTAAAACTGCAAGCTCTAAAATTTCAAGATCTGATTCAGTTTAAAACAGCACAAATAATATTTAAAGCAAAAAAATAACTTACTTCCAGACAACATAAATAAACTGTTCTCTGAGAGAAGGAGGCTATAATTTAAGAGGGGAACTGAACTTAAAAATAAATCGTGTCAGAACAACCTTGAAAGGCATGTGTGTGTCAGTATCTGGGGTCAAGTTATGGAACAGTTTAACAGATGAATTAAGGAAATGTAAAACCAAAGGCACGTTTAAAAGAACATACAAAGTACAAATTTTAAACAAATATAAGGATGAGGAACAGCAGTTTGACCCAGGACGGTAATGGCAGGGTTTAGAAAAAAGTGGATACGTTGTCTTGTAATGTCTTCTTCTGTGTGTGTGCGCAGGGGGTGCTCGAAGTATAGAAATTCAGTATTATATACAGGTGCAATATTCCGTGTATAGTTGTACAAGTAGCTTATTGAATATTATCTCTTATATAAGGAAGGCAGTGTGTGTCTGTGTGCTCGCCATGCGCGGCCATATTTGCGCATGGGTTTTTTTCTAATTTCACACAGTGAAACCTTTCCTTCCAAACTAACAGCTAAGCCAGGTTTCAATGACGTGCCCCCCCCCATCCCCCTCCCAATCGGTGAAGGTGCCATGCCGGCCAAACGGCTTGATCAATCAACTTGATGGGCTTGGCGCTACGGCATCAAATTCATCCAAGTACAAGTTACAAGTGACGGGCTTGGCCCAAACTAACA
The DNA here is from genome assembly GCA_029721435.1 of Gymnothorax reevesii. Taxonomy (NCBI): domain Eukaryota; kingdom Metazoa; phylum Chordata; class Actinopteri; order Anguilliformes; family Muraenidae; genus Gymnothorax; species Gymnothorax reevesii. Next base: position 174,638,242 of record CM056574.1, read on the forward strand.
CCTAAGCCAGGTTTCAATGACGTGCCCCCTCCTCCCCCTCCCGATCAGAGAAGCCGCCATGCCGGCCAAACGGCTTGATCAATCAACTTGATGGGTACAAGTTACAAGTGACGGGCTTGACGGCTAGTAGTTAATATATTGTAAGTACCAATGGCTCCTGAATAGACGGTGAATGTTGTAAATATAATAATGGAGAATTTAATAACTTGACTGTAGAATGCGGTAATACAAGGGGTAGGATTAAATAAGTTCTTACTTCTTCCTACTCCTTTTCGAGCATATAATCTTGTGGCTCATGCAAGACAGTTGTCAACAGTTTGCCTTTTTGTTTTTGTTTTGGTATAGGCATGGTCACCATTTGTTTTGGTGATTATCTCTGTTTTATCTTTTTTAACATGTTCGAATAAAGAATTTCATTTCATTTCAATTACTGCATTGCACCGGACAAAATATAGGTAAGTGTGTTTGTTAGGCCTATGTAATAATTGGTTGGCTACGACATGAGCTAATGATCTTTGGATGGTCAATGGTAGCCTGGAATGCCATAATGCTAGAAAACTGGCATATCTGCATCTCGGTCAACTGCGTCTAGCGGCATGCTGTCCTCAGGTAATCTGGGAATAACCAGCACTAGACCAACTACCAGGAAGATTGCCAAGCCTGTTGATGGCATAAAGAAACAAGAATTTACTTTAAAATATTTCCCACGGTTTAGTGCAATGTGAAAGGCTATGATGACGATCGCGACAAATGTTCGCCTCTTGAAGAAAATCAAAGCTGACATGCAAATATTGTCATTCTGAAACGTTCATCGATAAACGTTCTGCTAGCGGTTCTTGTGCTGCCTCTTTTTCCTCCTCGGATTCTGGATCGAGCACGTAGGGCTGTATCTCTGAAGCCATTGAGAACAATTTAGAAATCCTCACTGTGAACTTCTGTCTATAACAACTAATCAAATGGACGGAAAAACGCCCCTTGATACAGCTGTAGAGGGGGAGCCACAGTTTGCCAATCAGATGTTATGATTCTGCCATTCCGCAGTCATGTTTTAGTTCTGTGCCTGGCTTAGCCATGTTTAGAATTCTTGTGTTTAAGTGACCTCTGCCTGTCTGACCATTCTTAGTATTGTGTATTGTGTTCCTGGTATTTAGATTTCTTGTTTTATTATTTTTCATGTTTAGATCATTCAGTTTTCTATGCCATGTTTTCGTTTCCATGCATTGCACTTCGTCTACCCTGTCTTGTCTTGTGTATCTATGCCCACGGTCCCTAGTCTTGTGCTCCACTCATTCGGGTGATTTATTGGTTTCTGGGTTTTCAATCTTCCTTCATTATCTCATGTGCTTCCTTCCTCTCTCTTTTACTACCTACTAACCGTGCTAACAGTTTATTGTTTTCGATAATTACTAACCCTTATTAACATAATATATTTTTGCTAACTTACTAACAAGCACTCGGGATTGTATAGCTGCACATACTAATTGACTAACGATCTCTCAGCAGTCGCCCAATTCAAATCTCCACCCTCCTTGCCTATCCCTAATTATCTCTGCTGCAGTTTTCCACTTATATCTCAGGCTTTCCCTTTTCTTTAGACTGTACACTTTAGTACTCCTTAACCGGAGCTGTTGTTTGTTCATAGGATTGTCTTGTGATCCCTGTCTGCGTCTTGGCATTCGCCAAATTCATGTAATTAGATTATTCCTCATGTGTCAGTCCTGATTATTGTTTCATTGATCACACCTGTTCTCCCTTGTCATGTGTTCTCCCTGGATGTGTATTTAAGATGTCTTTTCCTGCACTTCTGTGTCAGATTGTATCTTCCTGTGCCATGTTTCTTGCCTTGATTCTTAGTAATTTATCTTTCTGACTGGATTGCCCGACTTTCGATTTTTGCCTTTGTGATTTTCGATTACTGTTGCATCTGTGTGTTTTGACCATTTTTCTGCCCGACTACGAGATCTCTGTTTGCTGCCCTGGTAACGATTCGGATTACGTCCTGTGGATTCTGGCTTGTCTCTCTGATAGTACTATTTCTGTGTACCAGACCATTTCTGTTCCACTACGATTACTGTGATCGCTGCCCTGGTTTTTGATACTATTTTTGCCCAACTGGATTTTGACTTTTGGATTGTGGACTTTGCACTGTTTTTCGCCCTGCGGGGGTCACCCCCCTTTACCAATAAAACAAGCTCTACTGCATTTCCTGGTTCTCGCGTCTGGTTCCTGATCGATACTCAACTGGCAAGTTAATTTACATATGAAAATTCATGAGCAAGAGGCGCAATCCTGTTTCTTCCCAGCCATTTTCCTTACCAAACTAAAACAGAGTGAAGTAAGCGAACCAAAGCTTTTTTTTTTTTTTTCTCTCTAAAACTGCTTGCAGGGCATTCAATAACTCCAGAGACAATAACAAAATTAATGAAAAAGGTGCATGATGGCACCTTTAAGGCAAAGAAGTGGAATGTTGGCCAAGTCACCTGTCAGGAAGTACTTGTTGAAGTAAAAACGGAACATTTGTGATTATCTTCATTGTTCCAAACACTTTTGAGCCACTAAAACTGGAGGGATTACAGTACAGGCCAAAAGTTTGGACACACCTCATTCGATGCGTTTCCTTTATTTTCATGACAACATTGTAGATTCTCACTGAAGGCATCAAAACTATGAATGAACACATGTGGAATTATGAACTTAAAAGTGTGAAATACCTGTAACTGAATACATGTCTTATATTCTAATTTCTTCAAAGTAGCCATCCTTTGCTCTGATTACTGCTTTGCACACTCTTGGCTTCTCTTGATGAGCTTCAAGAGGTCGTCACCTGAAATGGTTTTCACTTCACAGGTGTGCCTTGTCAGGGTTAATTATTGGAATTTCTTGCCTTATCAATGGGGTTGGGACCATCAGTTGTGTTGTGCAGAAGTCAGGTTGATACATAACCGACAGCCCTATTGGACAACTGTTTGATACATACGTGCATAATTCCACGTGTTCATTCATAGAATTGATGCCTTCAGTAAGAATCTACAATGTAAATAGTCATGAAAATAAAGGAAACACATGAGAAGGTGTGTCCAAACTTTTGGCCTGTACTGTATATACAGTATCAAAATTGTTCTAATTTCTACAAGCGAAATACAATATTTTTTTTAGAAATGCTTAAATTAAACCTGAAAGTCCAACCATAAAACACATCGCTGAACATTTATATAAAGGCCACTGAGGTGGTGTACAGAGCCAAATGAACACTGTAATTGTTCAAATACAAACGGTACTGACTAAGTTATGAGTTATGCTTGTGACGTCACACTCGTAATCACAGAGTAATCACTTCTTTTGAAAATTGAGTTAGCATTACGCTTGGGCTGCCATTTTATGATTTATGATCCTACATGTGTGAATCTGAGAAGGTTGTGAGAAATGCAGGTTAAAACCGTCCCTGGGTGTGCGTTTTCCAAAGGTCACGTTTTGAACATGGCACCATCTGCTGAAATCACACATGGGATGCCCATCCACTGTTCCTGACTCCTCTCCCTGCCCAAAATTCCTTAACCCTCCAGTTTGGGATTTCAGGAAGGACTCTGGAGTGTGGGGGATAAACAGTGGACTACTGTGCGGGGTCTGCGGGATTCCTGCCTGTCAAGATATCTGGGTCTCCAGTTGTAGAATCGCTCATAATGGGATAAATAGACTGGCTGAGCGGCATTTGACTTGGCTGCCAGGAGGCATTCATGAATCAGAAGGTGACAGGGAGGTGAGGTGCAAAATCTCTGGAATAAAGCTGCTTGCACACCGGGCGCGAAACAAATTTTTCGCACGATAGATTACATTCAAAGTCAATGCAAAGCCGCGAATACACGCGATTTCCGTGTATTCGCGGCTTTGCTTTGACTTTGAATGTAATCTGTCGTTCGAAAAATTCGTTTCGCGTCCGGTGTGCAAGCACCTTAATTCATTGGGGAAATAGTAAAATAAAAGGAAGAATAAAGAGGAGACAGTTCTTTACGGAATGCGCTCCGGGCGTGGGACTCACTGGACTGTAAGTGCAAAAACACTGCAATTGACGAACATCCTCCAAAATCAGACGCTTTGCCACTGGTTGGCAGGAGAGCAAGACTGCCTTGTTATGCTGTCTTTTTCCTGGAGGCACTAACAAATTATTCATAAAGTTTATGCTGGAGAGAGAAAAAAATTGAGGGCTAGCAGTGTTCTTGTCGTTGCTCTTTATATACTTTGAACATTAAAACGGCATTGAAAGCTTAAACACTGTACTATTATACTTCGTCCAAATTCTATTTTTTGAAGGAAGTTAATTTAAAGAATCCAGGAAGTGGGTCTATTACAGCCATTGGATTTAAGTGGCTCCAAGTGTGATCCCTGTGAACTAGTACAGCCACTTAACTGCAAAACAAAAGGTTTGCAAATTAAGCATTCGAAGGCTGTAATGTCCTTCCAGCATGTCAAGAGAGACTCTTCTAGAAACCAGTAAATGTTGCAGGGTTTCCTGCATAAATACAAAATCGCTGAAAATGAGACAGCAGTCAGACAAAGTGAGATTGAGAAGGTATAGTAGCAAGTCCCTGAATGAAAGGAAGAAAGGGAGTGCATTTACACACTCCTCACACAAGAGGGAGCTTGTCTGGAATTCTCCGTCAAGAGGCGGTCATTTTGCTTTAGTTCAACAAGCACTTCTGCAATCAACCAGGTGCTACAGAGGTTATGTAGGAACTCATAATGTAATTAAATCATAATGCAATTGCTGCATTTAATGTAAAAAAGATGTAATAAGCAGTTTACCCTAAAGTTGGAATAATTTTGCACTCTGACACTTTATCTTACCCTTTATTTACCCTCGGCCAGCTCCTATTTGTGACCCCAAGTTTTGTTACTCGGGGTCACAAATGGACGTTGGCCAAGGGTAAATTTAGCACTGACACTAGGAAATATTTTTTTTCACCCAGAGAGTAATCTCAGTGTGGAACAGCTTGCCTGACCGTATTGCTAAGGCAAAAACCTTGGGAATTTTGAGAGCAGGCTTGATTTAGCGCTAGATAACAGAGTCTTTAAGTATTTGAAGTGATAGATTCACTATAGTAATAAGGAACTGAAAAGCCTAGTTGTGCTGAATGGCCTGTTCTCGCCATTCATGTTATGTTTTGTTATGTTATCTACCAAGAATAAATCACACTGTCACAATTATTTAAAAAAATAATTAAAAAATGTATATTTCTTTCCAACTTTATGAGCAACAGTGTAAATTAAGTGCACGGAATGTGATCCACTTGTGTGACTGAACGTAAAAAGTCCCTAATAGTCTAACCAGAAGAGAGGAAATATGAGGCGGAAATTAGAGCTTAACAAACAAATTAATAAATAAATAACCATGCCATAAATAACCATGCCTTTCTCATCTCTTGGATATAGAGGACCACCCAATCTTCTCATACAGGATGCAGTGATGGGTAATGGAGTGCAGAGTCATACGCTGAATCCAATGGTTTGAGGATGGAAGAAAATGAATGCTGGTAAATTACTACTAGTTGGTGCTGTAATGCGAATAGAAGCCACTAGATGGCAGTATTGACCTTTCTTATGTTAAGCCCAGACTGGAGCTAGGTTTGGGTATGTCTTGGGCATGTCTGGGACAAGTCCCAGAGAATTAAAAAAAAAAGAGGTCTAAATGTGGGAGGGGTCTGCAAAAGAGTATATAAGGTGGAAAATTGAGACAGTAAAGTAGTAGGAGAAATTGCAAGCAGAAGGATACATGTAACCAGACCTGTCATTCTGTTCAAGACCTGTGAAGTTAAAGTGGATTTTCTCCTGTGTTGGAGCATTTTCCTCACCCAGGACATCACCAAGCAACCCAACCAAAGGGACAGTAAATATTTTTTTCTTGTATTTAACTATCTTGGTCCGTAGAGTAGTTTGTTGTTAGTTGCCTTTGTTTAATTAAATCTGTTGAAGTTTTTAAAGTTGTGTCTGTCATCCCTTGCTGTCGTAAATGTAATAACAAATTGGGGCCATAACAGTGCGATGTTCTTGCAGTTATGTCCCTAAAGTTGCGCCCAACTTAGCTTAAGAACAGGCATAAGTCCAGTGGGTGCAACTAGGCCCAGCAAATTAGTTAATACCCACAGCTGAATATTTAGCTGCTCATACTAATGTGTTTCGTGTTTGCAACACCTCTGGGGATCCTTACTCCTACAACATATTCAGAATGATGAGGCTCACATCTCGCTGAGATGATGAATTCATCCCATTGAAGTAATTTGAAACTTCTGCCATGGAGTTGCAACTTAAGTAAACTTGTTACCAATGTTTGGTCTAAACTGGCCTTAAGGTAGAGAACATGCTTGTACTTGCCCCTCCATGATAAATATGGGATACACACACAATATATTGTGCTTGCAGTGATGGCTGTTTGAGGTAGATACTCTATGCATAACTCTAAAGACAGACATGTTGTGTCTCATTTACCTGCCTGGGTGCTGATGCACAATTCACATTAGAGTGTCTGGAGTTAATTCAGCTGGTCCACCTAATCCAGCCAGACCATCTGTACACCTTTTCAACTTCTAGTTTTTTTTAAACATTATTTTTAGAGATGTCACAATAACATAGTGATACAATAAAAACCCATAAAAAGTTTTTACAATGGTACACAATATGCTAAGTATACGATAGGTAACAGTGAGTCGAACTTCAAACAGGGTCCTTGCTTCGGGTTTCTTCCTCATTCCTTGTCAGCAGATTGAGGTCGACTTTATTCACACGTCTGAAAGAAAGATTTTCCTGTGCCGCCTGCTGACTGAGGTGGCTAATCCAGGAAGTCACAGGGGGAGTGCTGGGGCCTTTCCATTCATACATGATTACCCTGCGACACAACATGGCGGCTGTTTGAGCCCTCTCTGCATCAGAGGGACTAAAATTACTGAGATGGGAAGGATCACCAAAAAATAAATAGACTTGGAGAGAAAGGGACTTTGTACCCCTGAATACATTCAATAGGGACTAATCCCCCCCCAGAAGTTTTGTGTGCTGGGACAGTCCCGTAACGTGTATCAGAGACTTTTTATCCGCTGGCATTTCCAACATTCAAGGCTGGCCCTTATTTTAACTTTATGTAATTTTTATGGTGTCTAATTGGCTCTGCTTTGGATCTTAAATTGAATGAGTCTGATTTTAAGATGTTTCTTAGGACATCTTTTTAAAATCTCTAAATATCAGGTTCCACTAATAATTTGTAGGTGATGGGCCGGGATCGGACTCCCATAGCACTTTGAGGACAGAGACTGAATTATCTGAGCAACAAATTCATTGAGTAGTGGGACACGAAGCATCTTACTAACACAAATACCTTAATTTTTAGTGTGGACTGCATCCCTTTCATTAACACGGACGGAGAGGAGTTATAACCTGTACTGCAACCAGCCACTAGATGGCGATCACGATGTTTTGGCCTCAATTTTGAGGACCCGTTAGGTCAGTGCAGAGCCGGTTCTCAATCTTGGTCCTGGCCAATGATGTAGAGAAAAAACAAGACCGCACGCTCTCTGTTCTTAGGTCATCCCGCCAAGGTCATACAGGCGTCAGCTTCCAGTTAAGACAAAACTAATGGGCAAAATGTATAGTAAATACCCCTGTTCTGAAATAAATAATCTAAAACATAAAATAAAATAAAGCTCTTTTAGGCCACTTTTGAAAATAAGGACATAATTATAAGTGAAAGCTTTCAGGATATAACCAACATGATTAAAATCCGGCAAACTGATAATCAAAATACTCCAAATACTTATCCATAAATAGGAGGCTTTACGCAGTCTATATTATTATCCACGTCATTGATCCTGGTGCCCCACTGTGTATGCTGGTTTTTGTTGCAAACATAATTGAAATCTTAGGATTTTAACAAGCTGTTGATTTGTCTTAATTAGGTGCATTTATGGTTAGAGCAGTTATTAATCCTCTTAGGCCACATTTGAAAAATCTATACATGTCATGAAGGATAAAAATTTCATATCCACAATGAGATATATTAGAAACTAGTTCAAGTAACTGAAGTGGGAAACAATTTAACCAAACATTAAATCAATGTAAACAATCAATAGGTTCCTCACTGGTGAAACTGTTGACTCATGGTCATAAAAACTAGCAATTTATTTGGCGAGCAAAATGTCACACCTGTTTTGTTTCATGTTTTTTTGTTCAGTTCAGGCAAACACCTGTTTTCAGCAGCAAATTTTGGAGCTTACTGATTTTCTCAGAGTCTGATTTGAAAAGTTTAAAAATATTTTTACCTGAATATCCTCACAGTATTGAAAAATAAGCACAATATGTTCAAGGGTTTCTATTTTTCCACAGCACAATCAATGGATATGTCCACGAAAATGTGGCTTAAGATGATGAGTAACTGCTCTAAACACGGAATGCTGCTAATTAAGATAAATTAACAGGTTTTTAAAATTCTACAACTGCAGTTCTGGTAGGAACAAAAACCAGCATACACAGTTGGATGCCAGGAGCGAGTTTGAGAACCACTATGTTAGGTTGTTCATATTTATACACAATCAATGATTAAGACGCGTCCAACAAAATCAGTTGTACCTGCTACAGATTCACAGCCGGCACCCAAACCGAACCCGAGTCAGTAGAAATGTTTATACTCCATAACCAAGGGCTCATTACATTGGCCATCCCAGCATGTTTATTAAAATCTATAAAACTAATTTAACACTACCAGTCCAGAATGTTTTCTTCCAGATATGCATACATGTCAGCACAGCATCCCCACCAGAACTGAAAGATTTTCATTTTATCAAAATTTGAATCTACAGCACATAAATACAGTTTATCAATCAGCAAATGCTTACCCTCTCACTTTTGCTTGCTGAAAGTCTTATTCACTCCAAATATTTTAGAATGATAACTTTCTCACGGTCAAATCTGATCATTTTATCTCAAAAACCAAATTCAACAGAATTTTGCATTTTGCCAGATTGTCCCTGATGTAAAATACAGTTCTTTTCAATGTTGGGTTTTCAAAAACTGAATAATTTATTTCCATTTAAATGATTCAGAAAAAGGACTGTCTTGTTTCAGATACTTTCCCCACAAACTTTCATTTTTTTTGTAAATATCAATGCAATTTCCAGTCTAATTTGAGGCTGTTGACCCACTAAGTTGTAATTATCTAGTTTATCTACCTGCCCTGGAAGCACAATCTGATAAGAGCCTGCCCATGGTAATTAAAGCAGCGGGTTCTGCAGGTGCGAGCTTTGAGTTGTACATTATGGTTTTCATTATGATGAGACCAACAGATGATACTGCAATTACTACAGCTCCAAAAAATCCAAGAGCAAAATTTTCATCACATTCATTTCCAATTTTTGTGATGTAACCCCGTCCCATTGCAGTGCGGCAAGTGCAAATTCATTTTGTCATTTGTTCAGCTGCAGTTTTATTAGGTTTATAAAGCAAAACCGCTTGTTTAGGTTTGGGCACGTAGAGTTGCAATCAAAATGATTGAACCCCCGTTGCAAACTGGGTTTACTGGCAAAATTTACAAACTTTCAGTTGTTTGCAATGAACAAATCAAACAAGAACAATTTAAATGACTCCACGCAACAAATATAACAAGTGGCTTCTCCAAATTCAATACAAAATGCCACTTTTAATGACTATTGCAGGCTCAAAATTATTCAACCCCTCCAAGACAAGCATCTTTAATACTTGGTAGTAAACCCTTTTGCCGCTATGACCCGCTGGAAATGTGATGCATAGGCAGACAACAGCTTCTGGCAGCATCCCCAAGGAATCCTAGCCTAGTCCTCATGGACAATGGCCTCCAGTTCACTAATATTCTAGGGTTTGCATACCGCAACTGCCTTCTTCAAATTCTACCGGAGATTTTTTATGGGGTTCAAGTGAGGCGAATGTGATGGGCACTCTAGAATCTTCCCAGACTTCTTCTGAAACCAAGCCTCGGTGGATGTTGAGGTATGTTTAGGATCATTGTCCTGCTGGAAGGTCCAATGATGCCCAAGCGTCGGCTTCCGTAGAGATGGCATAACATTTTCTTGGATATCCTGGTACTTGACTGAATCCATCTTGCCCTCCACACTTTGCAGGTTTCCAGTGCCAGAGGAAGTAAGGCAGCTGCAGAGCATCAAAAAGCCCCCACAATTCTTCACTGTAGGCAGGGTGTACTTTTTGGCATATGCTTCTTTATTCCTCCTGCAGACATACCACTGATTCATAAGCCTGAAATATTCCAGTGTTGTTTCATCACTCCACAGAACAATATCCCCAAACTTCTGTGGCTTATTTATATTGTTTTGAGCATATTGGAGTTTGTGCTTTTGGATCAGTTGTGGTGTATGTCATGGAGACCTTCAATGTTTAGTACGCGCCCTACTGTGCAAACTGACACCTCAGTGCCTCCTGCCTCCAAATCTTGCTGCGGGTCACCTGCAGTCACTCGAGGGTTTTTGACGACCCGTCTCCTCAGGAATCTGGTGGCAGACATTGACAGCTTCCTCTTTCTGCCACATCCTGGTACTGTAGCCACTCTTCCTTTAACTCTGAACTTGCAAACTATGATTCCAACTGTATCTCTACGAACATTCAGCGCTATCTTTTTGTATCCCTTTCATTGTTTGTGCTAGGCAGTGATCTCCTCTCTTAGCTTTTTGGACAATTCTTCTGACAGCCATATTTCTAATATGGAATCAAATGTCACTGTCAACAAACCCCTATCGAGTGCAAGTATTTGATTTGTTCTATATCAAGCGAACCTGATGCAACTAATTAAGCTCTTGATTAGCTGCATTAGTTGTGCTTGAGACAACACCTGATTAGCAAATACGCTCTTAAGATGGTTTCTATCCGGGGGTTGAATCATTTTGAGACTGCAGAAATCATTAAAAATAAAATTTTGCGTTAAATTTGGAGAAACCACTTGCAATATTAGTTGTGTTGAGCTATTTAAAATGTCCTTGTTTAATTTATCAATCACAAACAGGTGAAAGTTTGTTCATTTTGATATTAAACCCGATTTGCAATGGGGGTTGACTCATTTTGATTGCAACTGTAAACTATGGGGTAAAGTTTTGGAAAAGATCATGGTTTGGGATAAAAGAGAGATTTAACAACATTGTAGAAAGGCTTTCTGACATAAAGCCCTGAGGGCAAACTTGTCCCATGTAAAGTCTGGCTCAGCCTGCGAGGGAGGAGCGGGGCGAAAACACCCGGTCAGATGTCACTGGGGGCCCATTTTACTGACTTATGGTTTTGCTACCTGTCAGACTTGTTTGGAAGTCCAGAACCAACATTTCTAACTTTTTGTATTAAATTACAGGAACATAGCAACCTGCAATAGGCTTAAAACTATGGATGCATTCACGGATAGTGAATTTTATCAGGAGCATTTTGACGGCAGGCAGTTCTTAAAGTGCTTTTACTCATTTCCAATTCACCCCGATGATGCCTTTTCTTTCATACTATGCCAGCTGGCTAAGACATTCTCATCAGGTAAGTCCTGCCAACTCACACTTGGGCTGAAAAGGTGGTATCGTGATTTAAATTTTCCTTTAGAACCATTTTTTGAGGACATTAATGATGAATTTGGTTAATTTCTAACTACAGGCAAACTCTTTGCTGCACATCTGTTGTTCAAGTAAAAATCAAGCACTGTGTTACCCAAGGGAATAGCAACTGCCATGTTTGAAATTGCATGCTTGTTAACCAGTTAAATAAAGTGTCTATGTAGACTGGATACTAACTACAATAGGCTCGCTAGTGTACAGCATTGTTGTCAGTATCTGAGAATGACCTCTTGATGTATTATTTTTGCAGTTTTTAAGCATTAAATGGCTGCAGCAAATGCAAAATAATCAGTTCTCAAATGAAGTTGGTTTGGCCTATATGAATATATGTTAAAATGTCATGCTCACTAAATAATAAACATCTGATAGTGGAAGGGCTTCTCTACAACAAATTCAATGTGAAATAATTTTTTCCTTGATGAATTTTGAGTCTTTATTGAACAACCAAAAATTAAATTGAGTGCAATCAGAAATATATATTTAGGAGTAAAAAATTGTTTTGAGGAAAAAAATTTGTGCAAAGGCATGAAGAATGTAAGTTTATCTTAATTGGCCAGTGTACTTTTGAGCGACAGTGACAGTGATTACTCCCTCTGGTCCTTTTCTCAAGCCTGTGCCACTGACTGTAGCAGTTGCAACTGTGCCATTGCAACTGTTACAGCGAGCTTTGTGACCAAACAAATAACGGAGAAAATTATACTTTCTGCTAGAGAATTCTATATTATGGCAGTGTAGTTTCATTGATTAATTTAATCTTATTATTATTATTATTATTATTATTATTAAACTGGTTTGCCAGCCACACATGGTGATCTGAAAGGAGAATTTTCTGAAAAATGTTCTCTGAATGGAGTAGTGGAGTTTCGTAGAGAAGGATACAATTTAGCTCCAGGTCATCTTTGTCTTGACATGACTATAGAGTTTAATTCCATCCCTTTTGATAAATGGAGCAGGGAATCGAACCCAATGTGATCCATTTCAGTTATTTGCGAGCCACCAGGAACATCGTAAATTGGTGTCTAGAACACTGTGAGTTAATTTGGTCGCTATTCCAAACATTTGAATTGGTGAATTCAATAAGGGCCTAACTCATTTTCAACAAGGAGTTGGGCCCTTATTGAATTGAAGTAGTAAAATATTCTTTTGTTGGTAACTATGACTTAACATTTGAAATCATAATTCTCATCAAGCGAAGAGTTTTGTGGCTTGGAGAGCTGGTGAACAACAGCAATAATAAACCACATTCATTAGGATTAAAACAATGCTAATTGAAAGACTTTAACTTAAACATGAAGTGACCGCCACCCAATGTGAGTCAACGGTAGGTGGTGATCCCTACAGTAGACCCCCTACTCAGCTCAACATACCTTAGCCAGGTTAGGTCTGACACATCCTGTGGGTATGGTGACAATCATGTAGGTTTCAGTAATCAAAATCAAGTTATAGCTGGCTATTTTTCGATAAACTGGCTGTTTTCTACAAAACGCTATGATGAAATTTAATGCAAAAAAAAAAAGAGAGACATTGACTATCTTTCCAGCCAAAGTCAATGACAAATATAGAAAATGCACCACACGTCTTGAACAGACAGCATTTACCACTGTATGGCTTTATTTCCTGAAACTATACAACAGGATAGCTAAAGGCTAAGAAAAGTTACAAAAGTTACAGAGCCATGCATGAATGCCAAGTTTGTGTTGAACAACGGTGTTCCTTAGTGATCACAGTGGGCATGATCACAGTGTGTGGAGGTGTAAACACTGTTATTGTCACGCAGAAGTTGGTCGGCTAATAGAGATGCTCAATTTATGCCTCCTCCCAGGAATTTGCATGTGAACTAGATCCTCAGAAATTTTTGACCTGCAGGCAAAAACTAGATTTGCAAATAAAAAATGAACACAGATGAAAAGGAAAATATAACCTACATGCGTTATTTTTTCAGAGTAAAAGAAGTTTTGCATTTGATAACTTAATATTTCATCTTAAATCAATTTTTTACTCTCAAATAGAGTATATTCTTTGACAGCACCTTATTCTTCATTTTATTGCACAATAAGGACACAAAGGTTACTCCATACTCACATTTTTAAAATCTTGTCAAACGCATTTCAATTGCAAATCAGTTTCAACTGCCAGCCAGGTGGCATTGGAAAAGCCATTATTCTTACTTGCAAATGATGAGTTTCCTTAAATGAATGAAGATGAAGACGGACACAAGCACTTTCCTTGCTCATGCCTGTCCTTCAGATTACTATGCAGAGATGATGAACGGTAAAGATTTCCTGCACATGACATGTGCTACGGCTACCTTTATGTATTATGTGAAAGGTTATCTAAATATATCAGCAATGGGAGACCCTTTGAGCCATTTACTTGATAAAAAATTCCAGCGAGTGTGTTAGGAAATACACACAAGTGAAAAATAAATGGAAAGATCAGCATAAACAGTCTTAATAAGGTGATGGATTTCCACAATCTCACAGATCAGTTTAAACATGCCTTGGCATAGAGTTTACAAGTGTTAAACTTTACTGGCGGGATGGAGTTGGCCTTTTCCACAAGATTCATTTCATTTAGTGCTTAGATGATGGTGACAGAAACCTCTGTTAATTCCAGTGTTGCAAAATCTCATATAATGAGTTCAGTTTGCTCGAGATTCGGTGACTGTGAAGGCAGCGGCATATACTTAGTGTCATTTATAAACTCATAAAACCACTCAGAGACGTCTTTTACACTGTGAGGTTTGGGCTGTCTTCCTAGAGGACCATTCCCATCGTGGGAGTTTCATCATAGGATATGAAGGTTATTGTGTAGAATAACTCCTCATTGATTTGCAGTGACCCTTCTGCCATTAAGTGGACAAATGAAACAAAAACATCCCAGAGAAACAAGTAGAAGCATCTGCATTTGTCATGATCGTCAGACCACACCTGGAGTATTGTGTACAGTTCTGGGGACCATACTTTAAGAAAGATATAGGGGCTCTAGAGAAAGTTCAGGGAAGAGCCACTAAGCTTATTCCAGGTCTAAAAGATGAAAGCAATGAGAAGAGGCTGAAGATCCTTAATCTCTTTATCTTGGGAAAAGGAGACTCGGGTGATTTGATTGAGGTCTGTGAATATGTTAAAGGGATTAAAATGTGGAATAGCTTGCCTGACCATATTGTTGAGGCAGAGACCTTGGGGGTTTTCAAGAGCAGGCTTGACTTGAAAGCTAGATACCATTGAGTCATTCAGTATCTGAAGGGATATATTCACAATAGTATAAAGAAACTGGCGAGCGTAGTTGGGCTGAAAGGCCTGTTCTTGCCTTTCATGTTATGTTATGTTATGTTATGTTATGTTTGTTCACTTTTTTCAGGTAGACTGTAGGACGTTCATTGCTAGCGTTTATCGTCGCTCTCCACATCTGGGGGTGGACATGAAACTTTCTTTAAAATTAAGTGAAAAATACATAAATTATGAATTGGACGCTTCCCGCATGTAAAACTTGCACATTAATGAGATTTTTTAATAAAAAAAACACGCATCAGCTGATCATTCGTAAGTCAAAACAATTTAGCGGAAGCAGAAAAAGTAACAAGTTTTGCACGGTTTTATCCGTGCTTACTTCTATTTTAGGAGTGCAGTCTTCAATGGTGAGTATATTTATTACTTTCTGAATGTTGTCATATTGAAATTTCGACGAAAATCCTGAAAATTAGCGAGAAATACTGTGTGTTATTGGGATAGTGCAGTGAGTAAAACTGAGCTATGTGAATAAGCTTAATAAAATCAATTCATGCAATCAAGCACCAGCGCGTTTTTCTTTGTTTGAATTCATCGGTAACATGTTAAAGATATCGAGAAAATTATAATGCCGATTAAGCTTGTTTGTTTTAGCACAAAATAAAGTCCCAAAGGCGATCATTGAACAATGATGATTCTGATGTTGTACACTGATGAGCATGGCTAGAAAATATACTAGGGAATAGGGATTACATCCAACAAATTGTGGCTACTAATTTTATTGTTTTTAAAAGCACAGGGGTTCTTGAACTTTTATTTATGTACAGCTATGCTAGCAGTACCTATAAATAATGGAACTGAATTTATATCCACGTGAGGATCAGAATGAACAGTACAAGCTGAGAAATAAATGTAAATATGCAATGAAAAAGAATTGACAAACTGGCATGAATTAAATTTATGTCACGCCAGTTTGTCAAGTCTTTCTCACGACTAAATTATGTTCAGTAAAATATGCTGGAAATTCATTAACAATAAATTTTGGGTAGGGAATGGAGAGGGAAATGCTTATGTAACTACTTGATTAAAACTAGAAGGTCATTTGCATTTTGCAAGTCTTTGATCCTGTTTTTATCAAGAATTACTTGACAACAGTAGCGGCTCTAGACCCGGGAATGGCGGGGCGCAGACACGTCCCTTTATGATAATTAGTCCTGGGTAGTTCGAAATCATTTTCCTTTACTGACGCGTTTTCCAATTATCGTACTTGGCAACTTAAGACACGGTCTCTCCAAATTTGATCGAACAGCGATGAAATCATGGGCGAAATTCAGTACAGAAAAAAAATTTACTTATTAATAGGCCAGTGCTTCGCGTTGATTGATCAGGTCCGTGTTCCAGTGAAATATCGCTTTTCACTCTCGGTATTGTGTGGGTTGATAAAAAAGAGGCACTTGGCAGTTAAATAGGCAGCGTGCTGCTCAAGCTGTTTGCGTGAGAGACGACAGGTATGCAAGTTTGACCAACGTTGATTTAAATACAGCAAATAAGCGTCCAGATGAATGATTGTCTTCTTACGTAATCGGGAGAACAAGCAGCAGCTGTTAACTGCGGAGTGCTCTCGGAGCGAACCTTCGGCTACTCATGAAAATGACGGAGAACAGGTCAGGACTAACGGATGTTTTGTCACAATTCTCAGTTCAGGTTCCGCCACTGAGCTGAATTTCGCCCATGATTTCATCGCTGTTCGATCACATTTGGAGAGACCGTGTCTTAAGTTGCCAAGTACGATAATTGGAAAATGCGTCAGTAAATGATTGCGAACTACCCAGGACTAATTGTCATAAAGGGACGTGAGTGCGCCCCGCCATTCCCGGGTCTAGAGCCGCTACTGCTTGACAATTGACATGCTTTAGGAGGAGTGACTTTATTTACTAAATTGGCTATCACTGGTCCATAATAGTTTTGTATTGAAATGTTAAATCTTATTGAAGCCTTAAGCAATCCATAATTATGAAAATGCTATTTTACATTGTACATAAATAATAACACAAGTCATGGAATATACCACATTGTGTTATATTGTAAATATGCCTTATTTAGCACATACAGAAACCAGCTGTCATAATATAATACAGATTTACAATACCACTTTATGTTTTCATAGTTGCATAATGAATACTTTATTTGAGTTGTGTCATTTATTATTAAAATAATTTTTCATCACAGAGATCTTGGCAGCATAAAACATGTCTCTGGCAAGGGTGAATATTCTTCTAGAAGACTTGATTTCCTTCCCCAATTCTGTCTGGCTTGGACAAGACATGAGTTAATGTTTTGTATTATGGGAAGAAAATTATGAACTTTCAAATTATATAAAAATATATTCTCGCTTCAATATCCCAAAGATTTCTAGAGCCAGCACAAATTTTGGATAAGTGGTTAAAAGTTACTTCAATACACAAGCATGGTATAACTGAACATAAAACATAAAACATAAAAAGTAATACACTACTTGTTACTTATATGCATTTGCATCTCCTTTGAAATGCATTACCAGGTTGGAAGTATATTGGAGTTTTGAACTAGAACAGTGCATGCATGCCTGTTCAATGGAATTGCTTTTTAAAAGCACTTTTTGTTTAACTGTAAAATTTAAATTCTCAAGGTCAAAAGTTAACACACATCTCCTACGGATTGTACAGATACACTTTCCAATGTTGAAGTGGATATAGTGGATGTTTTTAAGTAAAACTATATGGGTATCTGTTTTGTGGAGGCATTTCCTTTTAAAGCATTTCTTGTTTAACTGCCAAAATTTTAAATGCCTATTACTCATTAACGTGCAAGTTTTGAAACTGGGAAATAATATATCATTGATAAGGCATATAAAAGCAATAGTTTCATGCAAAAAACATCCTCCCCCCAGAATTGGAGAATGAAAATTGCTTTCCAGAGCAGATAGCAAGCTTGGTCCTATAGTCTAAGGTTTGTTCCTTCAATTAGTCAGTCGCCTGCACATCCCTTCGGCGAGAAAAATACTGCCATCGCAATAAGTAAACACCATCAGTGCAGTTCTTTGGGTTTCTTGCAAAGTTCAGTCAAAAGTAGCAAAAGTGCAAGTGTTAGAATGCTACACTGCTTTAGAGCAAGTTGGATCATAATCCCCTGTGCACCGTACAATGGATAGACATTTTAGCCCCAAACTCTCAGAATCGATTTTAATCTGAACACATTTCACTATCAGCTTTGCCACATTTACTTATTCCCTCAGTATCAACAAAGAGTTGTTTCCATTGTGTTCTAAAAGCCCCACTCACGTTTATTTGATTCCATAGCGGAGCATTTGCTATATTTGTTCTACTACTTCTACCAACACAAAAATGTTCAGAGAATGTTTCAATCCTGGTGTTTTAGTTTATCATTCTGTTCAGCTTTGACTGAAAATGTCGATAAAGATATTTTGAAACACCAAAAGGGCAGCTATTTCATTGACAGAGGAAAGGTGTCTTTCATTTTAAGTTGTAAGACCCCTTGCAACTGCACATAATCCTAAGTGATTATAAAATCCACCAAAGATCTACCTTTAAACTGAATAGTGCTGCTAAAAAGCAGCCGCTGAACATAGCTTAATGAAATATTAGCAGCAAAACTTATGTTGAAAGTATGAAGGGCCTGTGTGGGTGCAGGATTTAATTTTTGATCACACTAGCATAAATAATACAAAAGTTAAAGAGTAAATACTGAAGTCAGTGGTTCTCAAACTCAATCCTGGCGCCCCACTGTGACTTTTTTTGTTTGAAAAAGAAGAAAACTGCTTAATATCCAAAAATACCCACAAACGTGAAGCATTGGATTTGTATTTTTGACTGCCACTCAAACTGACTCACTTGTTTTTATTCGCGGAGTTGGTGACCACTGCTACGACCCAATAAATAATTATTCTGTGCCCTGAACAATCTTATCTACTTAGATCTAACTAAATGCCCTAAAACCTATTAAACCGGGAAACTCTGATAAAAATGTCCTGTACAAATATTCATGCTTTCTCGTGATGTTATTTTGCAAGACACTGTTGTTTTTCATTTCAGGAAACTTCAAGGGGAACAAGTTAATTGACATCGGGAGTGGACCAACAATCCATTGCCTGGTTAGCGCAAGCAAATGCTATGACGAAATCGTGGTGTCAGACTTCACTGACAGCAATCGCAGAGAGATCGAGAGATGGCTGAGAAATGAGGAGGGCTGTATTGACTGGAGTCCCACTATCCAGTTTGTCTGTGAAATGGAAGGCAAAAGGTACTTTGCTAAAACTGTCATATTATGTATCATTGAATCAAATATCCAAAAATCCATACTTTTCTATGCATGTAGTTTAGAACGTATCACACATAAATGTTAGTGTTTATTAGTCATTTTTCCTGATATCCTGAGGGACTTTAAATCAGCTTATAGTGTTTACAGTGTGATTTCTGATCCGCTGATAGTTTAAAAACAAAAACAAAAAAAGATTTGAGTAAGCACTGAGGAAATGTTTTGGAAACCATTGTTATAAATTGACTGAATTTAACAGTGAAATTAATGCATTGTCTCATTGTTATTTTAACTGTAAATTGAGTCATGTGCGCATTTAACTGTGTTTTACAGTTAACATACCTGAAATATCTGTTATGAACTGACTGTAAAATTATAGTTAAAAATATAGCCGCAAGTAGCAATTCCGGGGTTCAAGCCAAGAAAGACCATTAGTAGTTGAAAGCTTTAACAGCTTACTTAACAAGTGTTGCCACTAAACGTGGCCATGTCCCCCGCCAGGTGACGGAAATCGACTGGGGTCGGCGTATCACACAAATACACATTGAAGCCAAAGATGAATAAAATCGGTCAAAGCATTCTTGAAATTTCACATTCACATCAAACGGGACATGACGGACAGACAGCCAGACGGATGGACAGACGGAGCTGAATACTATGTCCACCGACACTAATACACCTTGACACCAAAGATGA
The DNA here is from genome assembly GCA_029721435.1 of Gymnothorax reevesii. Classification (NCBI taxonomy): domain Eukaryota; kingdom Metazoa; phylum Chordata; class Actinopteri; order Anguilliformes; family Muraenidae; genus Gymnothorax; species Gymnothorax reevesii. The sequence continues at coordinate 174,658,085 of CM056574.1, forward strand.
ATGGAATCAGTCAAACCGTTCTTGAGATATCGCGTCCACAAGAAACGGGACATGACAGGACGGACGGACAGACGAACGGAGCTGAATACTATGTCCCCTGCCCCTATTACACCTTGAGACTTTGAATGTAATCTGTCGTGCAAAAAATTTGTTTCGCCTCCGGTGTGCAGACAGCTTAAGAATGCATCAAATTATTCATCTTGAAAAAGGACTAATTGACGCTTCAAGAAGTTATTCTTCACACTAGGAACATGACCGCTCTCCTGAGCGACTGTTGTGTTAATTCAAGCTGTTGCGGGCAATTACAGTATCTGCTTTCCAAATGGGTATTTTCAGTTCATAAGCTGCGCTTGTATTTGAACCCACATTGTTTACAAATGTGCTCGTCACCTCCCAGTTTTAGATGGTAATTTGAAGACGTGCACAATAATGGCCCCAAGTGCTCCGAGAGGGTCATTTTGTTTTGTTTTGTGTGTTATTTTTTTGGAGCAGCCGGTCCCCAGCAGAGGTGGAGCAGAGGCTCAGGAAGATAGTAAAGCAAGTCCTGAAATGTGATGTCCGTCAGGAGAACCCTTTCCATCCACTGAAGATGGAACCAGCCGACTGCATACTCTCCAGTTTTTGCCTCGAGACGGCCTGCAAGGACCTAGAAATGTACCATCGTGCTTTGAGAAGCATCGCAGCTCTCCTTAAGCCTGGGGGTACTCTGGTGCTCATTGGCACTCTCAATCAGTCATTCTATAACGTGGGGGAGCACAAATTCTCTACCTTGAATCTGAGTCAGAGCTTCATTGAGGAGACCGTAAGAGCCCTCGGCTTCTGCATCGAGCAACTCAACCTTTGTCCTCCAAATGGGGGAAACACGCTCCCCTGTGATTCTGAAGATTATTTTTATCTTGTTGCTCAGAAAAAATGTGATTAAGAATGAATTTTCCTGATGTAAATGTATAGTTTTAGGGTAAATGTTTCAGGAAAATATTTGTGTCTTTGGCTTGAAGCTGAATGTGAAATGTTTTACTAAATCTTATGAAACCAAAATAAAAATCATTAGTTAGTGCTTGATTTCTGAGACATTTTTTTATGTTGATATTCAGAAAACAGAAAAGCTTCATCTGAACTATTCTTTTAAATCATGTACGATGTAAAAGAAGCCCAACCGTTGCACGTGAAAGTGTGTTGACACCGAAGATGACTGCTCTGTGGGTGGTTCAAAGTGGTGCTCAACCCAAATTACAACCTCCATCAAAGTCTTTGAACCTATTCGTCTCGCTTCATTAGATGCATTTGCCACATTAAAACCTTTAGCTCTCACTTGCAGCATGTTTCTTGTTTTCCTTGCATACATTAGTTACGGTTTTTCGCTATGGTCATGTGTGCTGATGAGTGGCCAGATCATTTGATTCTCTGGCTCTGTAATGATGTAGTGGCTCAAATGGAGCTGCGTCCTCGCCGAAAGGAGCCATATTTACTGTCCTTCCATTTGATGGCTGATCATTCTGGTTCATGCGCTCATCATGACATGTCTATGGAACTGTTATGCCCCTCCCCTCTGGCATTCCGTTGTCTGGCTACCTGCCCTGCACTAATCAACCAATGATCTCAGTTTCCCCTCAACCTTAATCATGTTCACCTGTTTCCTTTTAGTTAACTGGACTTCCTTAAATATTTATAGCTTAGTCTCTCCCTATTCGGGCTGGTAGCCTGAGTCCCCGTTTACTCGTACACGGTTGACAAACGGAGACATTTCCCTGCGTTTGTGCCCTTTGTTTACATGCAAACGGAGAATTCGTCTCTGAAAACTATTCTTTCTAAAAACTCCAGCCAGAGTGGAGATTTCAGAAAATTTTGGTTGAAAGTTTGCATTTAAGCTGAGAAAAACTGAGTTTTCCGCAGCCGACGTCACAGTATCTGCCAGAACTTGCACCCGTGCCAAAGTGCGACCTATGTTTCCATTTTCATTTGGCTGTGGTGATCATATATGAACGTGATTCATTTCAGTTGTTGCTATTTTCAGGATTCCAACTGGCTAACGTGGACTTGAGCTTCTCGTTACACTGCCACCTACAGGTTTGGCATACTCTTGACGGCATATATACACGGGTACGCGTACATGAAAACTTTTCTGAAAACTGATACGTGTTCATGATATTGTTTTTGAAAACAAGGGCGGTGAAATGTTCGTTTATGAAAATAGCCAGCCACGTGTAAACGGAGTGTTAGTCAGTTCCCGTTATGTGTTAGGCGCACTCCCCTTTATGTTATCCCGAAGTTTAGTATTTGTTTGGTTTGCTCCCTCACTGTTTCCTCAATAAACTCCACGTCTCTTCACCTGGGTCCTCATCTCTACTCCTTCCCCTAGTGCCCTACGTACCATCTTAGGGCACCAAGGCATGACAGGACACACATACAAAAATGTTGGTTCCTCAACTGTTCTTTGGCATTGGTTGAGGTGCTAGATCTCACTGTTGCCACATTATGAAGTTTTTAAGCCCCTGTTTGGTTCTTTAGAGGTTCTCTACTGATTCTTTACCAGATTAACTAAACCAAACTACAGTCTTGTGCAAATTAATTGAATAACGGAGCTTGGTGATTGAATGAGCTGAATGGAGTGCAAATAGCCGTGCTATTTAAGTGATGGACATTTAACATACCCACCTCAAAGATCAATGCATAGTACCTTTTCCCCATGTTTCATTAACTTCTTTGACTTGTATGATGCAACATCAACACCGTACTGTAACTGCGTTGGACTGGCCTGGTAATTCACCTGATCTTAATACCATTGAGAATCTCTGGTCCATTATCAAGTCAAGGCTGCAGCAAAAGGGCTGCATCACAAAAGCCAAAGTCAACAGTGCAGTTTTCCAGGTGCGGCATCACGACAAAGAAATCAAGGCAACCTGCAAAAAGATGGTCAGCTCCATGCCAAAATGGGTGGAACAGTTTATTAAGAACTGTGGATGACACATCTCGTACTGAGTGCTGAATGTAGATGCTATTAAAGTAATAAATCACCTGAAAACTTTTGTTTGGTTTTTTCCACTCCAACCTGCTTTATCCAATTAATTTGCTCAACACTGTAAAATGTAGAACGAGTAGAGAATATTATAAGCCCCTCCAATTGTTCCTGAAAGGCTCCACTGATTCTCCGGCTTCGGTTACATAGGAAAGACTTAAAGCACTACATTAGCATTGCTTACGAACAGGAATATTCCAGTGCTTGTCTGTCATCATTGCCAGCCTGCACAAACTCCAAAGCAGTCAGCCCAGCATATTGCATTTCTTTTTAGTACTGATCTGTTGAAGCAATATAGTACAAAATGGCACCTAAAATGGTTCTCTATGACACCTTTTGACAAAGGTGATATATCGCATCTTCTTAAGATGGGTGCCACATAGCACCAAAACTGGTTCCTCAATGATTACGCGCCAAAGAACTTTGGTTCCAGACCCTCTCCTTGTTGCTAACCAGCCAGCTCCAAGCATTTGTTTTAATCCACCTAGAGCTCACTTGGTGTACCAATCAAACCCATCAAATAACCGTATTAAACACATCAGGGGACTGTGCTAGGAAGCAGGATTTTAGGAAACTTTGGAATAAACCCCTGGTTCGCCATTGCAAAGGTTTAGTTGTAACTGAACCGGTGACAAGCAGGCTGAGGTTCTCGTGCGCATGCGCATTGCTGTTCCCAATGAAACGTGTGGAACACAACACCAGCTGAGGTTTGTGGCTTGGCTAGTTTTGTGTGCTTCATAGGTGATCATGAACATGATTATTCATAGACGTTATGGAGTGCGAAATGCATCATACTGCACATGGAAAAGGAGGTAGGGCACTTGAAAAGATCGCTTTCCAGTGAAAACCATTATTAGTCACACAAAACACGAAAAGCATACTGCGTTTCACTTAATTATTCATCGTTATCGTTTAAAGTCTCCTTACAGTACGTATGAATATAAATTACACGAACGCTGTGTTGGGAATTAAATGATCACTCAGGAGGTGGTATTGAGCACATTTCTTTAAACAGTATTGCTTGCTCACAAAGAAATTTAAATTATTTAATTTGTTTTAAAGGTTTTAAGTGAAATACAACATTCCAGCCCATAAATAGGATAAATTTAGCCATGTTTAGCAGGATATCAGGCAGTTGGGTGCACAGACAGGAAGCTGACTGACCATAAACGGTAACTCTGAGGCTCTTTCTTATCTAACTGACAAGACAGCTGCACAGTGGGCATCATCCTGAGATGTGCTGTAGTCCATGGAGCATTCCGCACGGTTTCTCGTCTCTTCATTGTTTGAGCTTTAATGAGCTTTAAAACAAAGCCACTTCTGTTGTCTCGTTTGTTTCCTGTACAGCAGAATCTTTATGCTGCCACAGACCAAGTGCTGCTCTCCAAACAATCCACAAGGCTATTAGCAAGAGATTATGTTGCGTGCTGTGACAGTGTTTGTGAAAGACTATAAAATAGTGGAGTCGGATACCCTTTATGGTCCGAGATCACAAAAATGTGGCAAAGTTTCTTAACACAGCATTCTAATGTAAACATTACTGATTGAAATGAATCTTTTAAGCCTGAGCCTCTGGCTCGAAAATGACAGGCCCAAAATGAAATGAGTATATCTCTGCAACTACTTGGTCCATTTGAATAGTCTCGCTATCATATTAAAGGTAACATCTTGAGGACTTCAGTCATGGTTTAAAAATCAGTGTATATATCTCTGAGTCAGAGTAAATGGAGATGGAACAGACCATGTGGAGGAGGTGCAGTTGTTGATGTTATTGACCACTTGCCTGTTTGGGAGGTATGACTTCAGCCAACAGGAAGCAGCACCTGTGATGTTAAAAGAGTGTTGAGGAGAGATGAGTGGAATAGCTGGTGGAGTCAAAAGCTGCAGTGAGGTCAGGCAGAAGAAGAATGCTGAGGTTACTATGGAGTTATTCTGTCTGTTTAATAGTCTTATAGTGTATAGTAGGCACATTCTGATCACCCTACCGAAGACTATTCATTGAATAAAATTTTTAGAAGAACATTTTACTGTGTTTAATTGACTTGCATTTTTGTGTTTTACCTCGCAATCTCAATTCTGAGCCAATAGTACTCATTAAATTGTGCTTTGTTATGTTCCAGACCAGTAGTCAAGTGCAGAGGAGAAGTACAATCCAATAGGTAGTTATAAAATAGTGAGACGAACTGACTTGAGCTGGCTTAACTCGAACGCGGTCCTAATCCTGGACCTTGAGTTGCCTTGACAGCTTGTTCAAATTGACTGTTTAAAGAGGAAAGCTTCCAGGAACAGCTGTCATTAAAGGACCAGTGTGTAAGATTTAGAAGGACAAGTTGGCTAAATAACTGGCAGGAATGGAATACAAAATTCAAAAGTACACTTTCATCAGTGAATTATTTCCTGAACATAAGAATCATAGTGTTTTTCCAGAAGGAGTCCAGAAGGATATCAACAGAGAGAGCAGGTCCTCTTCCACGGAGCTTGCCATTTTGCACGGCCATGTTTCTACGGTGGCCCAGAATGGGGAAAAGTAATTAAATAAAGCCCTAACACGAGAGCGCGTCTTTTGCATTTTTGCAAGTTTTGTGGCCACCGTAGGTTCTCTGAGAAAGGGAATGATCATTCGGTTGCAATCTGTAATCTCACCACTGGATGGCTCTAGATCTCACATACTGGCCCTTTTAGGTAAACATTAGAATTCACGGGACCAAGAGTTTCTGCTAGGAATACTGAGTGGTTCTTAGTGCAAATAGCGAATTACAATCCAGCCACTCGCAACACAAAGCAGGGGGCTTCAATACATGTCACATGGTCATTAGGAAGTAACCATGAAACGAGACATAGCCGAGGAGGGGCAGATACACGGGACACAAACCAGTCAAAGGAGACACACTTCTAATAGACATGCAATTTGCTGAATAGGAAGGGAAACAGAAGGCATTCACACGACACGAGTGTTTAGACTGTGCTGAGAGTGTCTTGCAGCACCACTGAGCGCAGAACTGACCAGGCAACAGTCAGTCCTCGAGCGGATGCAGCACAAAGCAAGAATCATGATTTTAAGTCAGCATCAAGTGCGCAAAGACTTTACAGGGCTCTAAATATAATCTGACAGTTAAAAGTGGAATGGCTCGAGGGCAGACGACAGCATTTAATAGAAAGTGAGTCATAGGGAGTCATATTTTTGCAGGAAATGATTTTTATGTTACTTTGGACTTACTGGCTTCTTCTGCATCATTTCATACTGAACCTGTATAGACATAAGGCACAGGTTTCCACACAACACCGAAGAAAGGGACGGCAGAAGGCATGACCTTATCGATTGGGTTGGAAGTGTTTTCCCCATTTTTCTCAAAATGTCTGAAATGTGACTTACTAGCTGTATCCATTTACCGGCAGGATTTTAAGTGAAGGGGAGTGGAGACACTTGTCATAAATTGCAGGCTACATATCAACATTCTCTATGGAAAAGGGGCTTGTTTTGCTGTCTGCCACTTTCATAAGCTCCAACTTCAATTGATGAGGATTTTATTAATATTGTCATATGTCTGACATTTAATGGTTAAGTAATTTTGCTAAAGATTCCATATTTGTATTTCTATCCAGGAAAGGTAGTGCTCTGATTCATTCCACATTTTCAGAGATGGAAAAAGAAATTGCACTTGACAGTGATTTTCCATTTCACTTCCCTGTCATGATCTGTATAAATATCTGAAGACCACAAGGAAAAAATGATCAGAGTCCAAATTTCGCATTTTTGTATATTTTATATATTATATTCTATTATAATATTCTATATATTTTATGTATTTTTGCATTTTTTTCAGTGCTTTGTTTCTAAGATACTTTTTAATTTGTCATTTCTCCACAACGTGAAAATGTGACTGATCATTTTCCCATTATGGTCTTCAGTTACTTGCGGGACTAGGGCACACAATCAGGAAATATGATCTGGTTGAAACACCAAAGTCTCCTCGGGCATTTAAGAGCTTCAGAGCTAATAAGTGCTCAGTGGTTATGAGGTTTGTGTTGGGTGGCGACATTTGATTTAGTGAAGCAGCACTTTTGTTTTTCTCTGGATTCTGTCAGCACAGCATGAACTAAACAGGCTCTGTTACCAAACCTCTATGTATTCTCAATTTTCACTTGGTTTGAATGGAGGTAAAAGTTTAGATTTAATGTTCCTGAGTGTAGTTATATAGCACAGGAAAAAATAACTTGCAGGGCAGCCGTCAGACACAATACAGGTATAAAAATGGGAATGCCTCCCCTGTACAGTAGCACAGAGACGTTTTGACAGAGAGTGCAGAGTTGGCTGCCGTTTAGTAGGGAAATTCATCAAATCTCTATCAGGTAAGCAAGACACAAACAGAGCTTATTACACTTTATAAATAGCTACATCCACTCCAGAGGGACTAATTCTAAAGAAATCTATATCTGAGAAGGGTGAAGCAATTAATGTTTTTTTTTTCTTTAATTTCAGCTTTATTTTGTGCGCCTGATGTAGGAAGCACATTCACACTATTTATCGTTACTCAGGCCTCTTCTTCTTCTGTTCATTATCTTTTTCTGTCACTTATTGTTCCACTCAGGAATTTTGTCACGTAACTATACTCTCAGAAATAGGGGTACAGCAGGAGTCCATTTCTGTTCCCCAAGGTACATTCCGCACTTATGTACCCTTTGGGGCTAATTATAGGACCTCAGGGTACCTGTGTGAACCTTTTTAGGGGCTAAAAGGTACTTTTATGTTCCAAAACAAATAAAATAAACTTCTAAGGTACAACAGCAGTACCTTTGAGGGTGCTGCCCCAGTTGGTTGTCACTGGGGCAGCACCCGCAAAGGTACTGCTTGGTTGTCACTGGGGCAGCACCCTCAAAGGTTTTGTAGAAGAATAGAACATCATGAGTGGATGGGAGCTTGATAATCATCTAAAACTTTTGTCTTTGATTTGCTTAGTCTCCCACAAATTTTAATCAATATATATATTAAATTTACATCAAAATATAGGTAAACTTGTGCTGGTTCCTGGCATGTATCAGGAGTATATGTATCATACAGACCTACACTTTAGGAACCATTTGAACTCCAAACTGTCAGCAAATTCGGACAGATCTCTCATCTAATCCCATATTAAGTGGCAGCCTGACTTTCACCACAAACTCGGAGGTAACAGGTAGCTATTTTTTGTATTATTAATCCTTTTAGTGGTTGATTTTCTTCAAGTTTTTCAGTACCACCCGGTGATTTTTATTAATTTTTTTCTTTTTTTACGAAAATACTAATAGATTAAAATAATTTATTGATTATTCCTCTTAAAATCAAATGACATATATTTTTCTATTAACTGTTTGTTAAACATACCTGTGGTTACAAGGAAACTCCAGCAAGTGTATGAATAATGTCGCCCTATTGGTCAGCCAGCAGTGACAAAAAAGTCATTTGACTGGTCGAAGGGTTTAAGGCTCCCCTCTCCAATCATACACTAAATGGCCCCTTGTTTGGAATAATTGAAGGAATCCCACAGACTAAAACATTATTATCTCCCCGCATGAGCTGTGCATATTGAACGGTAGCTGTCTCTTCCTTTTTGTGTTGACTTTGTTGAACAGCAGAGAAAGAAGTCTGCAGGAAATACCACAAGTAAAACCAATATCCGCAATATGACATCAGCTAAATTGACGCATTAGTGGGTATAATGTGCAATTTCACTCACCAGGAAAGCTGTAGCTCACATTATCAGCCGACATTTGTTCTGAGGCATCTTGAGAGCAGTTCAGCATTCTGTGGTCTTGAGGTTTGTGTGAGATAAGTGGCCTACAGTAAGGCAATTTGCTTTGGTGAGGCACTATTTCTTTAGCGCCCCACTTCATCTCATGTTCAGATTATGGAAGGATGATCACTGTTTGAGCTGTATGGTTTGTCTGCCATATTACATTGTATATGCTACTTGGCAAGCACTTTTATCCAAAGAGACAAACAATAACGGCATGTGAGATGCGGAACAAAATAAAGGTGAGATAAAGAACATTGTTAACAAAGTATCAGCAATCCTTTGCCACAAAATCATGTCCAGATTAAACAGTGAGGTGTGGGCAAAGTCTAGCATGTATGGCATTTGATGAAGTGGAGATGAGAGCGAAATATAAATAAGAATGAAGGATGGTGCGGATGCTATAGCAGTAGATGATTGTAAGTTTGGGATTTAAGAAAACTACTGAAACAGAGAGGAGTACCATGGCTGGCGCTGATGGGAATAACCACTTAATTGCCCATAACTGTTGATAATTTACAGACATCAAACGCATGGCCTATCAATTTGACCTAGCAATCTCAATCTTGAGCTTAGCTGTTCCAGCATGCGCAGAGCCACAATCTTTGTACTGGTTCCATGCTCTTATCTTAAATATCTTCAAAGATCTTAATAATACATTTTTTACATTTGCCTTTTGACATCGCGGCACTTTTTTTGTACGTACCCACTGGCTTTGCTGAAAAATGTGACTGTTAGACTGGGTGATAGTGGCATTCAGCATGTTACCTTTAAGCAAACGTAGCTGCGGCTCATTATATGTGCATACATTTTAACAAGCTGACAAACATCAGTTGCTTGTATAGGCTGATCTATATTTTAACATTAAGGTTAAAATAAAGACTCTGTAGTCATTATGGCAGTATCACTTTCCGACAAGGCAGCACAATTTGTCAGTATACCGGCCAGCTTCGGGAGTCGATAATCTGTCCCAGCTTGCATTGGGAGAACAGCCATGACAGCATCTGGCATGAAAAAGCGCAGCATTTGCTGATGGGTCAAGTGAAATCAATCAGCATCACAAACCAAAACTGATGCAGACAGCCAGAGTGCAGAGAAACAAATTGTGACCTGTGAAAGCAAAATGGGTCCCAAGCTGCACCGAAGCATTTCCAGTAAATGCCAAGGGCATACATTTTCAAAACATAGTTTTGTTCATTTTTTAGCCATTTGATCATGTTGAAATTCCACCTTGTACACTTTCCTGGTGAGAAAAAATTGATACAGGATAGAAAATGTGCTATTAGTAAACAGTAGTTCATGATGAAAAAATTACCTTAAGAAAGCCATTAATTAACCAATTTTATCGATATATTCTTATACGTCTCTGCTGGGGAATCCCCATCGTTTATATACAAAAATAACAGGCACAATCCCCACTTTCCATTTATGGTTTTCATTATGATATTACAAGCAGCCAATAGCAGACATTGAAACCAGCCAACAAATTAGCTTTGTCGCTATGCTAGAGATCATGACCCCCTATCCTGGCTGGTGATTAGCCCACCTTTGCCGATGACGAAAATCAATGTCATCTACATAATAGTGCTGTCGTAACTTTTTAGATTGTTGTAATCATATCCCTGCCAAAGATTTTGTGTGATTACAAAGAAAACTGTTATTGTCATCACATTTCCTTCAACAATACATAAACTTTAAATTATTAGAATTTACTGCCCACAGACTAGAATTTGGGGATGAAAAAGGAAATTAGCATGCCCCGCTGAGTTGTGCTGAAGAATTGTTTTTAGAAATTGGGAACCTTCAGGGACAACATTTTACTTTTATTTGTGACTTGGTCATTTAAATGTAACCTATATTGAGTTGGGATTTGCAAGAAGCGTGCAACTGAGGGTGTATTATTTTACGTGATATGGCCCATGATGATGTAGCTAATTAAACCGCATCTTGGCAATGAATGTCCAACTTTTCTTTTTAACTTTTGAGCTCAAGAATTCTTTTGACTGCGCCTCACCAAACGCACTTCTTCTTTGCTGTAATGAAGTATATGTTGGGCAGGATGTGGTTTGAAACAATAATGCTGTGGCTGCTGCTTGTACTGAAGGAGAGTAGTGTGTTGATTTTCGTATAACTGAACAGCACAAATGGTCTGTCTTTACCGTTAAAATCTTGACAGTAAAATAAAACTCATACCGTAAAAGAGCAACTTGAATAGTATTAGTCAAGCTGGCTTCAATGACATTCCCAGGAAATTAGGACTGGAGAACTTGATAGCAAAAATGTGTTCAGTCTTATGTTCTCTGCTCCATCGGGACATCCTGGTCAAGTCAAACATACAGCGAATGGACCTTAACCTGGGCCTTCTTCCTTTCATTATAAAATGCTGTGTTAACATTATCAGACCAATATTATATCAATATTATAAATGGGACTGTAACATATGCCCCAGTATCTCAACCAGGTAAATGTGGCTCAGCTGTGGTGGTTCAGTATCTTTTGTATTTTGATTACTACAATTCTGAAATAGTTGGGATGAAGTGTAAATTGTGAATAAAATCAAAGTGCAACGATTTTCAGATTATGAGCCAATATGTTATTTATAATAGAGCATAGATAACATTTCAAATGTTGAAACTGAGGCATTTTACATTTTTATCCACAAAATGAGCTATGTTTCCTTGAATTATGCGTCTCAATATGTTTTAATCATGTTTTGTTGTAATGGTTTAATGTTGTTGGACCCCAGGAAGACTAGCTAACGTCTTGCGTCAGCTAATGGGGATCCTTGCCAATAAACAATAAGATTGGATATAGAAGGGATGTCTTATAGAGGCTGAGTCTCTCAGAAGTAAAGATGGCCAGAGACTCTCCAACTCGTGAAAGCTTGCATAAAAAAATTGTGGAATATTTTAAAGACAATGTTCCGCAATGTCAGATTGCAAAGGCTCTGAAGGTCCCATCATCGACAGTGCATAACATCATCAAAAGATTCAGAGAAACTGGAAAAATCTCTGTGCGTAAGGGACAAGGCTGAAGACCTTCACTGGATGCCCGTGATCTTCGGGCCCTCAGACGCCACTGCATCACTCACCGTCATGATTCTGTCATTGACATTACTAAATGGGCCCAGGAATACTTCAAAAAACCACTGTCTGTAAACACAGTCTGCCATGCCATCCACAGATGCCTCCAAAAACTTTATCATGCAAAAGGGAAGCCATTGTTGAGCATGATCCAGAAGCGCCGCTGTGTTCTGTGGGCCAAGGCTCATTTAAAATGGACTGTAGCAAAGTGGCAAAGTGTCCTGTGGTCAGACAAGTCCAAATTTGACATACTTGCTGGAAATCATGGGCGTTGTGTCCTCTGGGCTAAAAAGGAGAAAGACCACCCCTTCTGTTATCAGCATTCAGTTCAAAAGCCAGCATCTCTGATGGTTTGGGGATGCATTAGTGCATGTGGTGTGGGACACTTGCATGTTTTAAAAAGCACCATGAATGCTGAAAGGTATATAAAGGTTTTAGAGCAACATATGCTCCCTCCAGACAGCATCTATTCCAGCGAAGGCCTTGTGTATTTCAGCAGGACAATGCAAAACCACATATTACAGCTGTTACAATAGCATGGCTTCGTAAGTAGAAGAGTCCGTGTGCTGAACTGGCCTGCCTGCCGTCCTGATCTTCCATCGATTGAGAACATTTGGTGCGTAATTAAACGAAAAGTCCGTCAAAGGAGACCTTATATATCCTGCAGCTGGAAGCCTGTATTAAACAAGAGTGGGATCAAATTCCAATGGCTAATTGTTAAATTTCTCAGTTTCAACATTTGCAATGTTATCTCTGGTCTATTGTGAATAAAATACTGGCAGGAGTGATTTTAAAGTAATTGCATTTTGACTTTATTCACAATTCACACTTTGCCCCAACTATTTCGGAATTGGGGTTGTACATTTTGAACTAAAAACTTTGCATCTTTAATTCACTAAAATTTCTTGAAATTCCATCTCGAAGTAGGATGTTATGCAGTGCATGCTGCTGAAGATGGTATTTAGATAAGGTTTAGATTCCACTAATTAATTAGATCATTGCTGTTCATATAATCTCACATTGTAGCCTTCCTACAATTTCCCCAAAGCTGGTTTATAAAGCCCTCATCAGTGATTTTGCTATCATAAAACCAATTTACTAAATAATTCAAGTGCCAATGTTAGGAGCGTTGGTGATGTAATAAATTAATGAGTCAACTTGCAAAACCTGCTAAGTCAAGTTTTGAAAATAAATTTGTTTATAATAATAACACATTTTATTTGAAGCGCCTTTCAGGTCACCCAAGGACACTGTACAAAGGGTAAAAAAATGGGGCAATAAAAACAGTGAAAGTAAAATAAATTAAGAGCACAAGTAACAGACAGCATTAAAATTACACAGGGAGAGTGTGACAGAGCGCAACGCGTCTGGTAATCATTTGGTAAACTACAGTGTGTAAAGGTTCTTTAAGCGCGCACATTCACCATCTGAATCCCTTCATGCTTTCGTTGAGTCAACAAATATAGTTAAGAGGAAATGTTTGTAGCTGTTTTACCTGTTGCAGTCGTCCGGGTGCGGGACCAAACCAGAGTGCAGGTCAGACGGCGTTTTTATAGGATACTTCCGCGGTGCGTGAAAGTGCAGCTCATTAGAGTAGACAATTTTTCTAAAAACCTTGTTGAAGTGTTTGTGGTAATTGTCAGAATGGCAGTGTGTTAAATTCCACTGATACAAGTCTGGAAAATGTTTAAAAATGTAAAATCACCTCTAGGCGAGTTGATTGATTTTAAGAGTATTGTGATGGTGACGTAGTCCTATAAAAAGGCATTGTGCAACTCAGTTGAGTTTTTACCTCTGCTGCGAGAGGACGCAGTATACGGCACTGTGTATGTAAAGCTCTGTGGGTACTAGTCTGCAACGGCCTAGATTGCGTGGGCATTTGAACCTTTGTTTTTTTTTTTAAATCAGTGTTTTGTTTGTCTTAATTGTGGAACATATGCCGGTCAAAATAAAAGAAAAGAATACTTTTGCAAAAGAAAATATTTTCCTGTCGTTGCTCATCATTTTTGGCTGACTACCCCATCTGCTTTTTGGGTGGCTATGGTGTCACAGTGGTTAGCACTACTGCCTCACAGCAAGAAGATTGTGGGTTTGAATCCGGCCTGGGGCCTTTCTGTGTGGAGTTTGCATGTTCTCCCGTGTTCGTGTGGGGGTACTCTGGTTTCCCCCACAAAACATGCAATATAGGAACACTCCTGTATGGCTGTGTGTGAATGTTTGGTGATGGTTGGAGGCACGTACTGGCTGCCATGCTTCCGTCAGTCTGCCCCAGGAACGTAGAGTGTGAATGTGTGAGTGAATGAATAATGTCTCCATTGTGAAGCAATGGATTGTCTTTGAGTGTCCAGAAAAGCGCTATATAAAATTGATGCATTATTATTATTATTTTAGCAAGGATTAAAAGGTGGAAAGAGAAGAGCATTAGCGTAAGGCAAGTGGAAGGGTGTTCCAGAGCGTAGGGCCAGCCACACTGTAAGCCCTATCGCCCATAGAACGGCGGCGAGCCGAGGGAGTGGATAGGAGATGAGAATCAGCAGAACGCAGGGTGCGGGTTGGCTAGTATGGGAGCAGAAGATCAGAGAGGTATGAGGGGGTTAGGTTGTGTTGAGCTTTGAAAACCAGGAGTAAAATTTTTAATTGGATGCGGTATTTCACAGGGAGCCAGTGAAGTTGTTTGAGAATGGGAGTGATATGTGGCCGAGAACCAGTGAGTGTGAGAACTCTTGCTGCAGAATTTTGGATGTATTGTAATTTATTGAAACACTTTGCTGGGACACCAAAAAGGAGGGCATTATAGTAATCCAGCCTGGATGTTACGAAGGCGTGGATGAGCGTCTCAGCAGTGGAGGAGTGGAGTGAGGGACGGAGTTTGGAAATGTTTTTGAGATGGAGGAATGCTGATATTGTGATATTTTTTATGTGCGAGTTATATGTGAGGGAAGAATCATGACAGAACTAAGGTTTTTAACTTCAAATGTAGTGGTAGTGAAATAGCCAGGGATAGATAACTGTTTCTGATTTATCCTTTCCAATACTGTGGGTGTGGCTTTGAGTATGGCTTCAGTTTTTTCGTGATTTAATTTGAGAAAGTTTTGTGTCATCCAGGTACTGATGGCATTGAAGCAGGTGATAAGATTGGTGGGGGGGAGAGAGTTAGAGGGTTTTGTGTGCATGTAAATCTGTGTGTCATCTGCATGGCAGTTAAAGTTCAGGCCATACTGACGTAAGATACGGCCAGGAGGAAGGATGTAAATTATGAAAAGCAGGGGACCTAGGACCGAGCCCTGAGGGACACAGTGTGAAAGGGGCGAGCAAGGGGACCTGAAATTACCGATGGAGGCAAACTGTTCCCTTGATGTGAGGTATGACCTAAACCAAGAGAGTGCAGTGCCAGTGATACCCAAAAGTGTTTTCAACCGGGTGAGAAGAATGTTGTGGCAGACCGTATCAAAGGCGGCAGTAACGTCCAGTAGGAGGAGGATGCGGACATAGTCTGAGTTGGTGGTAATAAATAGGTCATTGATGACCATTACTAGAGCCGTCTCAGTGCTGTGCTTGGGTCTGAAACCAGATTGGAACACTTCCCAGAGACTGTGATGGGATAAATACTCTTAATTCTGGGAAGCAACAGTGCGTTCCAGAAGTTTAGCTATGAATGGAAGGTTGGAAATGGGGAAATAATTTTTGAACTCTTCAACAGCTGCTCCAGGTTTCTTTAAAATAGAGGTTACGGCTGCTGTTTTCAGGTATGTTGGGACAGTGCCCCAAGTGAAGAGATTAGTTTATTATAGTCGTTAGAAGGAGGCACAGGGCTGGCAGGCATGACTTGACTAGTAGGTTGGGCATGAGGTCCAGGAGGGAAGTAGTAGACTTAGGCCCGTATTCAGAAACGAAACTCACACTCACCCTCCACTCACCATATAGTGAATACGACTGAAATGTAAATGGAATGTGAGAAAGTGATCAACCTATCACTAGCCGAGAGAGCGGTCCCACTCCTCGCCAGTTGCTATTCACAAACGCCACTCGAGCATAACTGACTGTAGTGGGCACCGGGTACCAGAGACGGTGCGTCAGCTGCTGTAAAGGGACGCTCAATCCTCACCCTTCAGTGCTGAATGACCTAAACCTGACGCAGTTTACTTTTCTTGATTAGAAAGTTTCTCGGACTAATTGGTAAAACGAAAATCAAATTTATTTTTATAGCGTCATCATTTTGTACTCAACTCATCTTTATTTATATAGCACTTTAAAAACAACCACAGCTGAAACAAAGTGCTGTACATAAATAGGCAAAACAATAGAAAAACAGTGAAAAAAAAAAATAAAATGAAACAGGAATAAACACAGATAATTGTTTTACCGTTGTAAAAAACAATTAAAAACAATAAAACAATAAGACAAAGCAAAACCATAAAAACACTAAAACAAGAGCAGAGTCTCATGCAGGGTTGAAAGCTAAGGAATAAAAATGGGTTTTAAGACGAGTTTTAAAAATGGGCAGTGACGAGGCTTGTCTAATGTGCAGTGGTAGCTCACTCCATAGTGTAGGAGCCGCAACAGAAAAAGCTCTGTCCCCTCTGAGCTTCCGTTTAGACCTCGGCACCTCCAGGAGCAGCACATTGCTTCACAAAATTGAGGCGTTTCTTTCGCACATAAATGATGACATAAATATCCGCATTTCTTCATAAATTCTGTGGTGGAGTGGCTCGCGAAAGGTGCAGGACAGGCCGTGAGGCTCACTAAGCAACAAGCTGTGAAATGTGCCGGACATTTCCTTCTACATTCAGCGGTTAAGAATGTAGAGTAGAATGGATTCTTGTGACTTACAGCGACATGAGCCTCACAGACCGATCCACACGCGCCCCACGAGCTGCTGAGTGAAGAATTTTCCAACCGATCAGTAAAGAAAAGTGCAAAAAAAAAAAACCAAATGCGTGACAGTTAATAGATATGCGTCATTCGTGAAAACTGGCCACACCTGATAATGTTGAGAGTTCTCAGAGTTTCTGCAATGGTAATATAAAAGAATTGAAAACAGGGCAATAGCCTAATTATCAATACTCATTCTAACTTAACAAGTAGAACTGGCAATGCGTGATAATCCTTTTGATTTTTGTTGTTCAAGTAAATAAAATTTTATTAAATGATTGGATAGGACCTTTTTTCAATCATTATTTTTCAGGGATGGTTTTGAGGTTCCCCTATTGTCAGTTCACCAGTAGCTACTGGTGGGTGCACAAATGCTAACCTTGAGTTCACCACAGTGCAGTTCGTAGAGACTGAAACCAGGTGGTCAGTTAGTAAGTTACCTGTATCGTTATCATCATTAGAGTTAATATTTGCGTAGTTGCGATTACGTTGAGCACGTGGCTGTAAATAATCCAGAGTTTCCAATGTTTGTAACCACCTGAAAGCCATGACAACGAAATACCGGCGCAAGTTAGTGCGGCTCAAGGGAGGTGTTCCCTGCAGTCAATTTTGTGTTGGAAGAAACTGAGAAACTCACGGCAAGGATCACTTGATGGGGTCAGTGGGAAGGATTTGTCGAGCTGGAGTAACTTGTTAATTGTGGAGAAAAGGGCTCCAGGGTTACTCTGCCCTTTAGCAATAATGATGGAATATTATAAAGATTTAGAGATTTAGCCCCGTGAAGAGCCTCCTTGTAGGCCAGTACATAGTCCTTGTAGGCCAGTGCATGCAGTTAAGCCATTTCTCCGACTTAGGCGCTCCAGTTGGTGACCAGCAGCCTTCATGTTGCACAGCTCAGGCGTGTCCCATGGAGCCGAGTGCAGGAAAGAGACTGTGTGAGTTTTCAAGGGGCAAAATCATTTAACTGGGAATTGTTAACTGATACAAGGTCATCAAGACAAGTGTCAAGTGGCTTATCTTGAGATTGGGTATTCAGCAAGTCAAGGAGCTCAGCTACATTGATCTTTTTATTGTTCCTATATGTGATGGAATGTGATGGTTGAGAGCGACGGGGTTTAGGAACAGCGATCTTGAAGAAAATAGCTTTGTGATCGGAAACAGAGAGTTCCTTTGAACAGAGGTCAGATGGAGAGATGCCAGTGGTGCAAACCAGATCGAGAATGTGCCCTTTAGAGTGGGTGGGGAAGTGTACATGTTGAGTCAGGTTCACTGTCAAAACCTACTAAATCATGTTATGAATTGTAATGGGAAAAGCAAAACTCTGTTATAACCCACCAAGTCAAGGAGGAAACATCCATCAAATTCAAAGTCATCAGCCAATGTGGAAATGTGATTCCGTTTTTGTTCGCTGGAAGGAACCAATCACAATCAATCTTTTATAGCTTGTCCAGCTTTTGCTTTCTCTAACTCAAGATGGGGGATGCAGACTCAAGTTTTGTTTTGATCGCAGAAAATGCAAACAAATCTCCTCGTAAGGGTTCAAAAAGGAATCTCCTCAAGCTTGAAAGGTCATTGCAGCTATTCAACTATTGTGCTGTCTGTAGCATTGAGTTGCATGTAGAGTGGGTCCTGAGTCAAATACCTTCACCTATTCAGCAATGGGGCTGGTTTAAACACTGTCAAAACCTGGTAAATTTCCACTCCACTTTCAAAACCTGCTATGTCAAAACTTTGTGTTCAATTGCCTCATGGATTATGTCTGCAAGGCTGATAGTTTCAGTATAGTGAAAATTGGTATCTATGGAAGATAATATCTATGCCTACCAAAAAATCAAATTTTTCTAAAAAATGGACCAACTTGACTTAGACAGCTTTGCAGGTGGACTCCTCAATTATTGCATTGCGGCAAACCCCGCAAATGTAGCCTATTCTTTTGAATGCTGAAACCATTTTGGTTAAATGCAATCTTAAAACAAAGTAGGTTGCACTGCTGAAAAAAGAAATAAAATGGGAGATGGAATTTAGAGAAAGTAGGATTAATTAATTATTTGTTTCTTCCCATCCCTAAAATATCAGTATTAAGTACAATTTCAATGTAGCCCATCTGTGATCTCTGTCATTTCTCAATAATTTCTGAATAATTACAGGCTTATATATTGGTTTTGATTGTTCAGTAAATACATTCCGCGATTATTAATCAAGTGACCTTAAACAGGAACAGCTTGTAAGCAATTATGCGTTTAAGGGTCAGAGACTCACAGCACGCCATTGAAAATCCTGTAACACTGCACTTCAGGAGGTTGATAGGGAAAAGCTCCCCAACCTTCATATTGGTCTCCAGGATTAGGTCCACATTCTTGTTGTGTATCCCCCGGGAGACATGTTGGCTCGGTTCCCGTTGGCGTTTCCAAAGTGTTTCAGACCGGCTCAATATTTTTATTACCAAATTTTGATCGGCTACTAAACTGCCCCCTTTTGGTATTTTGGAGTTTCTGTGGGGGCGAGGGGAACATTAGCTTTGACTCGTAAAAACTCGAAAAAAGTTAATTAGGAAGGTCTCCAAAGCTTTCAACGGTCTCCAGGATTGGGACTGCACTCCTGCCAAACCCTTCAGTTTTACTGTCAAGCAGTCCTGCTCCAGCGAGGAGGATACAGCACCTGGACTTCTGCTCAGGGATGGACACTGGCCTAGGGGAGGACACGCCCCTAAGCTGGACTCTTCCATCCACTGTTCGAGGCCATGGCCTTTCCCTCAACTAGTACCTTATTCCTGTTCATAAATACTCCCTTATGGATTATATTCTGAATTTACATTTGGTACCTTGTCTGCAATTGTACACATTTTTATGAAATAGGTGGAATTTTTCTGGGTGCTATCTCCTGCACCTACAGACGCTGAGCAGTAATATATTAGGGGGGGAAATGGCATTCAAAAGAATCTCAGGGCTGCTGTCATCTCTTCTCTTTTAAACTCAACATGTTTTCACAAGTGTGGTACATTGATTATTTATGAAACCTTCCATAACCACACTGTTCAGCTGATGTTCTCCTTGTGCCTCAGAAACAGAGGACTGGCATTGAATTACTTGTTTACATTTCCTGTGTATGACTAATTGTGGGCTAAATGGCCCAAGCAATGTTCATTAAGCATCCAGTAAATGTGCTTTTGTACTAAATGGATGATTTACTTTCACTGGAAACACAAATAAGAAGGAATTATTGGGAAATCAGCCAGATGTTTCAAATTTCTCCCTTCCTCTGAAGTGGAAATTTTTGTTGTGCTTATTGAGTTAAGACAATTTGTTCTTTTTTTCTATATCTCTAATCAGACTGCGTATGAGCTCATTGGTTTGTTTGTCTCTGTGTTTTACTGGCCGATGATGAAACTTAACATAGTAATCACTAGAAGATTTAACAAAATTCTGTATATGTTCATCAGTTCCAATCTTTTACTCGACTGTACTTGATTAGCAGCTGGTAATCCATATCCTAAGCGCAAAGATTTGTTGTGTGTTTCAATTCTGTGAATTTTCTGGCCAGTTTAATTTGTCAGAGAACATTCTAGAACATTCTATATCAGCTAATGTGCAAAGCTGGAAGGGTATCGCTTTGTACCATTCTAGATATATTGAGTGAGAAAGGATTATGACTCACTCACTTCCTCTCCAGCCATCTTAACCTGCTATCGCAGGGGAATGTAGAGTAGCAAATGAGATTATTAAAATTTGGTTGACTCAGTAAAGTTGCATCACGCTAAATCAATACAAAAATGCGCCACATCGCACAGTCTCATCACACGGAAATATAAAACTTTCTTGAGATAATTAATGTGGGCCTGGCAACTGAGAGGTAAAAAAGAAGGAAATATAACGCTTGGATTTCTCATCGCAGGGGAGGCAAATAGAGCGTCATGAAATGAAACAAACCCGTGAGCTGGTTCTGACAGGCAAGCGAGGTTATGCTGCCATCACATGACAGACTTTGATCATCTGCAACTATTCTCAACCCAATAAGGTGGCCTTTTTAAACCTGCAAAGTTTGCCTATTCACACTTGCCTTCTCAGCATTGCTGCTGCAGATTTCATCCCAGACTCCGTCCCAACATCTGTAGACTGTGATTATTGGCCTCAGGGAGGGAGAATAAAATCCTGTTGCTACTCTCGGCTTCTCTCAGCTAAGCAGGAAAATGCTCACCCTTATAGATGAGACCAGCGCCAAAACACCTCTATAATAATTCTGTATAAGCAGTTCATTCAGGCAAACCAGGAGCTTGGACTTTTTCTTCTTTGGAAACTGGATCAGCAAATTCCCCTTGCCCCATTAAACCAGAAATGTAACAATTTAAGAAGCATAAATGTATATTCTGTGAGATGAGGTAGAACTTTTTCGCGAAATCAGTTGTCTAAGCTCAGGGGTGGAGCGAGCTCATGGAGGGTTTTTTACACTTTCTGGGTGGGAATTTTCCATCTCTGAAAGGGAGGGAAACACACTTTGACAGTTGTAAATTTTGTCAATGCTAGCCTTAGCTTGTATGAATATTTTACATTAATATTTTTTTATACTGCATAAACAGTTACAGTCAGTTCCTTTCGGCGTTTATTTATTCAAAACCTCTAAACAGAATATCAAAGATTTCGAGAGCCTTTTGAATGCACTAATACCAAAGAACCATTCATTATGGCTGTCAACAAGTGCTAAGAATATTTGCAGTAAAATGGAAACCAAGGATTGTGGATTTTCTTAAGGGTCAAAGTGTCTGTCTATTGGGGGCGAGAGAGAGAGAGAGAGAGAGAGAGAGAGAGGGAGAGGGAGAGGGACACACAAGCAGAGAAAGGGAGAAGAGTGAGAGAGAAATACAGGGAGACAGAGAGACACAATGAGAATCTGTTCAACTGTAAGTAACCACTCAGTAAGAAATAAAGTATTATTGTTTGTCATACTTCACACACAGTTTTGTTACATGTGCTGTAAAACTTTCTACGGGTTTTTATTATTATTTTTTTTAACGATAAGATTTTTTGACAATGAGCACTTTGCTGAAATCAGGGCATTTATTATGAGGAGTGTTTTCCGCCTCCGCGTCACGGGGAGGGTCCGCCTAACTGCAATAGTTCAGCCAATGACCGCGGGGGAGGGAAATGAAAGGTCGGAGGCTGCAGTGAGATGATAGTTAAACCTGTCAATTATTGTGCCATTGACGATTCAAAACCTCGGCTCTCGACACCTCACTTTGCATGCAATTTCAGACAGACAGGTTATGTAACTAATGAATGGGCACAAAACACCAAAAAAAAAAAAAAAGCTTAAATGAACCATATTGTGAAAATATGTATTGAGTCACATTTCAGGAATTTTTTTTGTAAATTGAGTCTTTTGAGAAGTCATCGCAACGGATTGGAGCCTAAAGAGTCTTAATGAGGCTCATCTGATGCGCAACGAAAGGAAGCCCTCAGTAAACGGATATTTAAGCATTACGTCAAATTATCCTTTACGATGACTGCATTGTCTCGTCTACTCGTTTCAAGTACAATTCTTTTTAGGATCTACTGTTTCAAATTCAATTTCTCTAGCTGAACTTTTTAAAAACATGTAAAACTTTCTATGAGGAAATGCTGCAATTAATGTGTGATGCTGTTGGGAAGATCGGGTATTGAATTAGGTAAGTCCGTTTCAACATTTTAACGTTTTAACTGTAAATTCACTTAACTCTGTGAGAAGGCTATTGAATCAAATATTTATTCTGAGTGTCAGTGAACTCCCGCATCTGCATTAAAAATTAATAGCACCCATCACTGTATTGCCAGGTGAGTAGCAAATATCATGAGGATTGAGCGCTTTTTTCTTTCTTTTTCCTTTCCCCGTGCGCCGTTGAAGGCGTGCTGGACTAGCCCACATCAGTTCTGCTTTCGGAGGAGGAACATTTTAAATGTAGAATCCCAAGTAGCCTGAATGCGCTGGAGAGTTTCAGACGGATATTTTACCCCACTTTCCCGCGCATCTTTCCAGCAATACGGAATCACGCTGTGACTCCCCGGTCAGTAAACTGAATGTGAATGGTTCATAAATGCCGTTGTTGTGCCATTTTCCACTCCCCCTCTCGTGAACGCGCTTTCATTACCCCGTTATGAACTGACTGAATTCAACAGTTAAATAAACAAGTTTGTCACTAACATGGCAATTTCTATGTTTTTCTCTGTTTATTGTCCTTTACTGCTGAGCACCTTTCCTCACTTTTGAAACTTGGCTGAAGCGCATTGGACTTTTGAATATTGACTTCCGTTAAAAACATGTTCGCATACTCCCACAAAATTTTTTCTTCCTCTGCCTTCTTCACTGGATGTTCTCTCTTTCACTGCCATAGCATGTGCCTCATTAGCATCAAAATGAAACATCAGAGTCATCGGGATCTTCAGGTATGGGGTTGGGTAGCTCAGGTTTCACGAGTGTGTGCCTGGCTCATCTTTTTTACCGATTTTTCTTCTGCCATGTCATAGCCCACTCGTCCCCAGGCTGGAAAGTGTGAGAAAGCCAAGCAGTGATGTCTCAACTATACTGCAACCGAAAAGAGAACTCTATTTACCGGGACCACATCCCGCTACGCATTGTTAGGGCAGAGTCAGAGCTTTCTGCTCAAGAGAAGGCCTACCTGACCGCAGTGGACAAGGGCGACTATGCCAGCATCAAGCAGGCCCTGGAGCAGGCGGAGATCTACTTTAATATCAACATCAACTGCATCGACCCACTGGGCCGGACAGCACTTCTCATCGCCATTGAGAATGAGAACCTCGAGATCATTGAGCTGCTGCTCAGCTTTGAAGTGCACGTTGGCGACGCCCTGTTGCACGCCATCCGGAAGGAGGTGGTTGGTGCTGTCGAGCTTCTGCTCAATCATAAGAGGCCGAGGGGAGAGAAGCAGGTAGGGTTTCTCATTCCTCTGCCTTATTTGGGCAGGCTGTCTTTCCCATAGATGTTGGGGAATTATTCATTATTATTTTTAATTTCAAAGCGTCAGCCCATCCTGACACATAATGAGGTAGTCGCTTGTGGCAACTTCATGCAGATTTTTACTGTCCTTGTGATTAGTTCAAACTAATGTTTTTGTTACTGCATAGCAAGCAGTTTTGTGGTTTTAAAGAATGTTCAATTACTTTATATGTCTTCCAGGAGATTACTTATTGAGCCTCGGTAATGTATGAACAGCCAAAGATTTTTCAACTACTGTTAGTGCTGAACAGTCTCCAATTGGTCTTGGATGCGTAAAATGAATGAAGTGCTGTTCTCTATGTAGATGCATCATATTGCAGTTTTTCTATTCCCAATTGATACCTTTTGGCTTTGTGCACCTAAAGTATTTTGATAAATGAATTTGTATTTTAACTTGAACTGTGTTTGTCCTGCTGAAACATTGGGCGGCAGCCAGGCCATCAGTCATGTAGCCCAGACTTAAAGTGAGATCTTTCCAGAGCTGACTGTGCCTGGTAGTTCATTGGGGTAACATGGAGTTGGGAATACTGTCCCCCAGAACTGTTGAGTTTCTGCTGATAGGTTCTTCCTGTCTCAATGGACACTGGATCCTAAGATTTAGACGTTTGGCGTCACCCGTAATGCTGATTGGATATCTTTGCGAAAGCATACGTGTTTTCAATGCAATTTGAATTTCGGGGCTCACGGACAATTGGATTACACCACACAGGCAGTATGGAGGCATTTTGGGGTTTTTTTTTTTTTTACACTTGAAAGAGTGATCACCAAAAACTCTAATTGTTTCGGATTTGTCTTCAATGCTGTTTTTTTTTTTTTTTTTGTTGGTCAAAAAAAAAGTGTTTTGAGGATGAAAGAAGTTCTCTGACCCTTCGATTAGCCTTGGGGTGAGTAGATGAGGAGTGAATTGAAGCACCTATTACTAAAACCCCATAAGTCACACTTGACTTGACTTGACTTGACTTGTGGGGTTTTAGTAATCAGTGCTTCAATTTACATTTTTGGGTGAACTCTCTTTATCGGAGCCTCTGGCTTGAAAATGACAAGCCCAAAATGAAATGACTGTATCTCGGCAATAAATTGGTTGATTTGAATAATCTTGGTAACATAAGAAAGGTAACACCTTGGGGATTTTTGTCATGGTGCGAAAATCAGTGTGTGTGTCACTGAGTCAGAGTAAATGAAGATGGAACACTGCATTAATTAAACCCCTTATTTGCAACAAAGTTTAAGTTTTATTTAAAAAAAATATTCAGTTGCAGTCTGAAACCCCTAAAAAATTACAGCACAGAATCTCACCATTATCTGTGCCAAAGTTTATTCTAACCAAGTAAATCAGAGCAAAATTACGGAGGTTTTAGTTCACGAATGCCTCGGTGGCCTCTCCAAGCTGACACTTTGTCGTTTCATATTTTCAGGTACCAAACTGTAAAACTCATTTAATTTCACTTGTGTGTCACTACAGGCATACATTCCATCCAAATGGAATATCACTGTCCTAAATGACACATTGACAGGAAAACCAGTAACAAAACAGTCTCAATAAAGTAATCGCAAACCAAAATCAAAAAATATTGCACAACTTAGCCCAAGAATTGAAAAATGTCTAGGAGTTAAACTCCTTGACAACACGAGCACTCCATCTGAGATATTAAAAATTATATACTGTTTAGAGCCAAATAAGATAGCTCCATAAGTGGCTCCCAATGCTCTCAGAGCCCTCAAAATGATGCACTGTCAAATCATGAGGTAATCAAATTTTTGACACACATCAACTTTTGTCTCATGAAGTTCAACATTAATAATTTTTGAGTGAAATTCAGCATGAGCTTATCAGTATAGCCACGGATGGACATCACTGGTCACCAGTAACCTCTCCAAACCAAAAACATGCTTTCTCTCCATGATAAAGTCTAAAATTTTGTCTATTTTTCTTCAGAACCCCATTAGGCCGCACACATACTCATTAACAGAGCAGCTTATTTTATGGTCAGAAGGTTCACTCTGCAACAGACAGCTTGCTGTTCCCAACTCTGAGCACCCAAGCTAAATGCAAGCTTGTATAAACTCTTTCCACACCCTATAAGAAGCAAGTATAACTCACTAACACAGCAATATCTGAAATATACCTTATTTCAACAAAAGACATTCCACTATCAGCAGAAAGCAAGCAAAATGCTACCTTAGATTGAACAGAATCGGCGCAATGAACGTGACAGGGGATTTCTCAAAGTCTCTGAACTGTTCGCATTTTAAACAAGTGAAAACTGAGACATTCTAATTTATTGAATGCAGTGTAAATTCTAAAAAAGATCATCACATTGAGCAAAATGCCACCACAGGGGTGGATCCCGGAATTTTAGAAAGAGGGGGCGCAGCCCCCATACGAGCGCCGAAAGAGCGAAGCCTCGAGGAGGGATCTGGGGACCTCCCCCAGAAAAATTGGAAAATTAAAGTGCCAAATACACATTTTCCTGGCATCTGGGAACAAAATTCAAGGTCTTACAGTTAGCTGAAAAAAGTATTTTTTTCATTAACAATTATCTTCATTTAAGGTATAAGTTTGTTTTGATTGTCTTTGCAGAGTCAAGCGCAAAGAGACTTCGGTCCTGTTCCGATAGAAACTGACAAACTGAAAATGATCAAAGCATCAATCAGGATACATCATGGATTAAACATTTTAAACAAAACACTAAAATTGTTTTCTTTC
This sequence comes from Gymnothorax reevesii, assembly GCA_029721435.1. NCBI lineage: Eukaryota > Metazoa > Chordata > Actinopteri > Anguilliformes > Muraenidae > Gymnothorax > Gymnothorax reevesii. The sequence continues at coordinate 174,684,518 of CM056574.1, forward strand.
ATGGAGAATGGTATTTAATTCACTTTGAAGTGAATTTCCTACTTTATAGGACCAAACGTCATAGCTCGGCTTCAATCCATTTACGACTGCATACAGTGTACAGTTGTCAGAGTTGAATAGTCACTTACTATTTTACACAGTCAGCTGTAGAAATCATTAGTACTGAAGAGGCTTAGTTGTCCCGTGTTAAAATATAGCATTTAAACTGTAGTGCAATAAATACTCAGAGGATTAACTTTACTAAAAGTGTCAATATCGCAATGTAAATGCTTTAATAAAAGTAGAAATCCTGCATTTAAATTTGGAGTGAACTGATCCATAAAACCGTATTTCAGCTGGGCTTGCTTGTGAATATTCAATAACTGATCCTGGTCGTGGGTTCGAATCCAGCCTGGGGCCTTTCTGTGTGGAGTTTGCATGTTCTCCCCGTGTTCGCGTGGGTTTTCTCCGGGTACTCCGGTTCCCTCCCACAGTCCAAAGACATGCATTAATTGGAGGTATGAGTGTGAGAGTGAATGGTGTGTGCGCCCTGCGATGGATTGGCAGCCTGTTCAGCGTGGGTCCCTGCCTTTGCCCGTAGCCAGCTGGGATAGGCTCCAGCTCGCTAGGGTATAGAAGATGAATGAATGAATGTCTGCTGGCATCAACATCTGTACAAAGATACCCTGCTGAGCACCGTTGTTCTTGTACGCGCCAAATCCAGATAATCCTTATGATGAATTAAATTCAAATTTTAATTTGAAACAAGTAACGAAGTGGCCATTGACAACGTAACAAAGTGAAAATATACTTTTTATCTTTTAATTGTAGTAGAGTAAAAGGCAAAGTCAAAACTCAAGTAAAGTACAAATCCTCAAAAAAAAAAACTATTTAAGTAGGCTACTGTAACGAAGTACATGTACTTCCTTACTATACACCTCTGACCTATGGAAGCATATAGTTAACAAAATTAAAATGAAAATGCAAAGTCAGAAATGCATTTTCATTTTCAAGATACAAGCCCGTTATTTGCATCATAATGAAAATGCAAATGTAGTCCTGTTACAATTATTGTGCATGCTCAGAAATTTGAAAATTGTCAGCCCTACAAAGTGAATCTGCACAACTGCAAGTCAAAATCTCATTCTATTCTCAGCAATCAATCATATTAAGGAGTTTCTATGGTTATGAAAGGATTCAAAGCGCCATTTTAGCGCATTTGCCAAAGAATATAAAAATTGTAAGCTGGTTTGCGAATCGCCGATGAACATCATAGAAGAGGAAGAATACAGTCCTCTTTTATGATTATTGGGGGATGGAAAACCAGTTTAAGGTCCTCATATCCTTAGGCTAAAGTGCTAAAATGGCTTTGAATCCTCTAGAAAACTCCTCAATGTAAAAAGAACAAGATGGTGTCATCACTCTCCCCCGCCACGATCAAGGGCCATAACTACGTCAAAAAATATGGTTCGACATCCATTTTCACTCTCAATGTAGATCATGACTAGCTTATTAAGCACGCATCTAGGTAAAACAGTTTCAGAGAAATATTGTCCCCATTGTGGCCCAGAGGGATGGAGGCACAGATGGACAGACCCCAATCCAACATCCCTAGTCCCACTTCTTGGTGGGGGATAGTAATGCCTGAGTAAGTAAAATGTATAAATACAATGCAGAACGATGGCGGATTGGCAAGGATGGAAATAGATTTTCACTTGCAGTCGAGTGGATTTGCTTCATTCAAAGTTGTAACCGTGTGCAGTAATCATGATACACCTTCTTTAAATTGGGGTGATGCACAAAACGGCAAAGATTGGCTTTATTTGTCATCTGCATAAAGGGTTTTACAGACGTCCCTGATGACTCTGATGTGAGGTTGTCCAATTTGTTTCCATACATTCAATTTTTGTGAGAATGTAATTCAAACATTCAGTTGGTCTGGGAGGTTCATGCATATTAAGGCCACCAAAATGCCCCACATTTTTTTAAAATGATCTGCTGAAGCTCATCTTAAGAAGATGGAAGTGGCTCTTTAAAGAACTGGACTGAAGCCTACTGTCTCCCAAAATAGATTTATGTTTTCCACAGGTGCAAGAGCAGTAATGATGTGTTCTGTAAGTTCTAGATTTTACATCGTAATTCATCTGTATGTCTACTCACACGGTTGACCCATCTTTTTTGTGTACCCCACCCCATCACTTTTCTCAGGTTCTTCCAGTTCTATTCAAGCAGCAGCAGTTCTCTGACTTCACCCCGGACATAACCCCAATCATTCTAGCGGCGCACACCAACAATTATGAGATCATCAAGCTGCTGGTGCAGAAGGGCGTATCCCTGCCCCAGCCGCACGAGGTGCGCTGCAACTGCACGGAGTGCGTGCCCGGCTCCGACGCGGACAGCTTACGCCGCTCACATTCCCGCCTCAACATCTACCGCGCCCTGGCCAGCCCCTCGCTCATCGCGCTCTCCAGCGAGGACCCCTTCCTCACCGCCTTCCAGCTCAGCTGGGAGCTGCAGGAGCTCAGCACGGTGGAGAACGAGTTCAAGGCAGATTACGAGGAGCTGTCGCAGCAGTGCAAGCGGTTCGCCAAGGAGCTGCTGGACCAGACGCGCAGCTCCCGTGAGCTCGAGATGGTCCTCAACTACAGTGACAACACAGACCTCCTGGAAGAGGAGAACGGCTGTGACCTGGCCAGGCTAAAGCTGGCTATCAAATATCGGCAGAAAGAGGTAGGTCCAGCCTTGGGTGCCACGGGCTCAGATCAATGCGACAGTTATAATGACAAAGCAACTGGGCAAAAAATTTGGTTATATGAGGAAGGTTTTGTTACGGAAAAGCGTCTTAAAACTGAAAATACCAAAACAGAAGTTTGCACATGAAAGTGCCCCAAGTGAAAATTGTGATTAGTCAGTAGTCAGTGTTGCTTTACATGCCGTGCTATGTTGAATCAGAAGTATAAAGCAGGGATCCTCAGATCTGGACCTCGGGTTTTCTTTTATGCCTGGTTTGTAAATGAACACTTGGTGCCTCTGATTGGCCAGACTGTCCTTACACCTGACTCTCAGGTAAAGGGAGGGTTGAAAACCAGCAGTTCTCAGACCTCGAGGGCTGTGATTTGAGGTCCTGAGGTAAAATGGCTCACATGACAGGGAAAGCAAACATCAAAATTTGGGGGGATCCACTTAAGCTCATCGTTAGGAATCGACTTGGCAATCCCTCCCATGGAAAATGACCACAAGAAACCTGGTGTGCCCAGAAGAGCTGGGTCACTGACCTGAGGCATATATATGTAGTGCTGTACTGTCAATAGGGGGAGCCTATACAGGCATGTATACTTGTCATGAAGTCACATGATATCTTCAGAGTTTTTGACTTTTAGGTGAGCTCTCCGTCTCACCGGGAAATACTTCAGCAATAGGTCTCATGAAGGCCTTTCCACAGCAAGGACAAATTAAAAAATTAAGAAAATGCAGTTTCCATGCATTCAATTCAATTCAATTCAATTTATTTTGTATAGCGCTTTTCACAGAGACTGTCACAAAGACGCTTTACAGTGAGAGTTTAAAGAAATAAAAAGGCAGTGCCCAGCCTATTCCCCACTACAGCAAATGAGGCAAAAAACTCCCAGTAGGGAGAAAAATCCTCCAACAGTGGTGAGAAAAAACTCCCCAGTGGGAAGAAATCTCAGGAGGAACCCGGCCATAGTGGGGGAGCCCATCCTCCGCGGGCTTGCTAATTAAGAACAAAAAAGTAAAATGGAGTGAAAGACAGAGGAGTTCCATTTAAGTCCATCTAAAGTGGCAACGGTAGCTTCAGAAAGTGGCAAGTCGAGGATGGTGCAGGACTGGACCAGGGCCAAACCGGATCGGACCAGGACAGCAGGACAGCAGCAGCCAGCGCTCATGGTGAGGGACAGGGCTCATACGGTCCAGGACTCCGGGGAAGGTCCGGGAAGTGGAGGGAAAGATCCTCGGAAAGAGACAGACACATTCCACTGAAAATTAAAGATTCGCACAGAGATTCTGCTCGGACAACGATAAGAAAGAAAATCTTTTCATTCCGGGCGCAAAATGTTCTATTTCGTTTGCTTGTTTTATCATCTCCCGAAATCCACAACAAGTAAACCAGCTGTAGGGAAAAAAAAGGAATTCCGCACAGCGAAATACAAAAGCTTTGGATCATACAGTATAAATGAGTTCAGATTTGTTATCGGATGCCTTTTATTTCACCCTTTATCTGTGATCCAGTGAATATATGCTGCACTATGAAATGAAATATATGACAAGAGAGGCCGCAAAGTGTTGCGCAGCTGAAATTAAACATCCAGCAGGACTGGGAAACCATTCTGCTTTCAAAACTACAGCAGGTGGTCTCCTCAGTTCACTAATAGTCACACGGGGTTATTAAAAGAACAGGTGAAGCAACACTGTGTAACAACCTGGCGCCCAGAGGTGCTGAACAACAAGAGAGTAACGGAACGAGATCAAATCAGGTGCAGCAGGATTTAGGAAATAAATAAGTGGATAAATTACACATACAAAACTTGAAGGGAAATAACGAAAAGGAAATGCGCACAAACAAATACTGTTACAACCAGCCAGTGAGGGTGAAACTAAGGTTTAAATAGTAATGGAATGATAATTAACTAAGGAAAACCAGCCTTGATAATTAGCAGGGAGAACAGAGGAGATGAATAATAATGAACTGAATAATTGCGCGAGGACAGGATGCCATCAGTCCCGAATGCCTGGAGAAGAGGCAGTACACAGTGGTAAACATGCCTTTGTCCCAACTTTTTTCATCAGTGCTGCCGGCATCAAGTTCAAACTAAGCATATATTTAAAAGGTAAATAGATTTTAAAAAAATTCTTAGTTTCAAAATGTGATGTTGTCTTTGTATTACTTCTAATTAATTATACAGCATAAACGATTTGCAAATCGGTAAATTCTGTTTATCTTCATTTTACAAAGCATCCCAACCTTTTTGGAAGCTGAGGACACACCCAGCTATATTGCAGAAAGACGTAGTATTGCCTCCAGTGGGATTGATGAAAGGCATTTAAATGGCTATTAAATCCTGTCAGAGCAGCTGATGAGTGCCTTGCCCTGGAAATCCCTATCAGGGGTAATTGGGCGATAAACTGTTTATTCTGAGATCTCCCTCTGCTGTACATTTCTTATGCTGCTGAATAATCTCATTATCAACATCCTACTGCAAGCACTACTCCAGATAAACGTTAGTTTATGGAGAGTGACTGAACACTCACAAGCCTTGTACAGTGCAAGGAAATAATGGAGCACTTTCTTCTCATTGTTTTCCATACATTTTTCAGTGTTATGAGGCCTGCTAGGCTGCCTTGCAGTCGAACATGAAAGAACTGGATTGAAAAATCACACCGAGCACATGATTGGACTGGCATTTGATTTGCATATATGATTGGACAGACTTTTTGGCAGTCAGTGGTCACGCTAGGTTATTGTTCTAAGTCTTTTGTTCCACTCTGGCTGTATGTGGCATTCATAACACCAACCTTGTCCGTTTGTAGCTTCTTTCATTTTGTTTCTGTTGAAATTGCATAGAAGGATGCATTACCACCTCTGCCCAGGAGGTTATGTTTTAGGCAGCGTCTGTCTGTTTGTTAGCAAGATAACTCAAAAAGTAATGCACCGATTTTGATGGAATTTTCAGAGAAGGTGGGTCAAGGAACAGGTGATTAAATTTTGGCAAATCTAGGCCAAAGTACAGCTGAGATATACCAAAGTTCAAGATTTCAAGTCTTTCCAATGGGCCAGAGTTCCAATCGCCATGCTTTTGGGTTTTGCTGCCCCCTGGCGGAGGTCTGCGCTCTTTGAGTGCTTTTCTAGTTTACATTTGTTCTCATTTATTAAACAGAGGTTAGTTGGCTGCTCAGTCACTACTGAGGCTTATTTGTAATTTTACAGATCAAAGGACTGCCGCATTATTGGTTCTTTGCTTTTTGTCTCTCCATCTCTCTCTTTCTCAGTTCGTGGCCCAGCCGAACTGTCAGCAGCTGTTAGCATCCCGTTGGTACGACAAGTTTCCTGGCTTGAGGAGACAACACTGGGCGGTGAAAGTGCTCACCTGCTCCTGCATCGGGCTCCTGTTCCCTCTCCTCTCCCTCTGTTACCTCATCGCCCCCAAGAGTCGCTACGGCCTCCTCATCCGCAAGCCGGTCATCAAGTTCATCTGCCACACTGCGTCCTACTTCACCTTCCTCATCCTCCTCCTCCTGGCGTCCCAGTACATCGTCTCCAGTGATCCGTGCCAACAGGGCCCTGACCCCACCATTGTGGAGTGGTTTATCTTACCCTGGGTCTTAGGTAACACCCATCACCTCCAACACACACATCAACAGTTGCTCCTATTGTGAAACCGAACGCTAATATTGCCTGCCATTTCCAGGAAAGACTAATCAGCATTCCTGTTTCCTCGGATAGACGTGTCCATTGTTGTGGAATACTGGCGCACAGTGTTCCATCTGTAGTGCTTGGGAGTCTGAATTCTTGGTATTCCCCCTCCAGGTCCATGCAGTAGGCAATAATCCATAATACACTCTATACAGACTTGAAATCTATACCTCAGCAAGAAAAGGAAGAAGAAATTATGTTGCATGAGTTTGGGATAGAGACAGACATGCAGGCCAGATGTTTCCATGGGTTCATGCTTGCCTAACTTTTGATGCTACTTCAAGCCTCTCACAGCTTAGTTATTATTCTGGCTCATAAAAGAATGTGAACCCTTCACTTGTCAATGCAGGACCAGTTTCCTCCATATAAATTAAATGTCTTCAACCCGAACGCCCCCAGATTGTTCTGATTGATTTTCCTGCCATTAGAGGTATAGAAGCCTCTCACTTTTAAATGCCAAATTGCTGTCAACCTGTTCCCATTTAGGATCGCCTGATTAATAATCAAATAATTAGTTTACTGAATAATTAAGACCAATATTATAGGACCAATTATAAGACCAATAAGTACTTAATGATTAACACTATTATATTATTATTACCTTAGAAATGACAGAGATCACCATTGAATCTTTCTGACTTATCCATTAAACATGGAATAATGGCGAATCAGATTGCCTAAGCTCCTGCCTGACCGATAGTCCCGCTTTATTGTCCCACAAATGAAGCAATCATAAGCTGTGTGTAATGAGCGAAGCTGCTGACTTCAGAAATGGCCAGAACGAGGCTCCTTCAGCTTGAAGGTCTAAGAATAGGCAATAAATTTAAGCATAAACATCATAAGGTTCATAGCTATTGCAGCCCCTGGATTTGGATGCCACACAGGACACATTTACGTCTGGGGCTCTTGTGGCTTAAATTTATTACTGGCCACAATTTCAGCTTATAAAACAGTGCATCAGTCTTTCAGAGCACACAGCTTGCTCTTGCAACAGTTTGTGGCAGTCTTACACAAATTAAAAAAAGGAAAGATAGAGTAAAGTAGATAAAATAAAAACAAAATACGGTAGTGGGCTATGGCTAATGACATAAAATACAATATATCCCATATAAAATACATATTTTATAGCATTATCTGCAACCATAAACTCACTTAATTGACCGGTGAATGTACAATGCATTTTTTACAGCACACTTACATTCAACTAGTTCCACCGAAACGCACGTGGGGCTTCTCGGAAAACGTCACTATTTCAGACGCTCTGCGTAACTGTCAGACAGAATTACAAATCATTTAAAACCGGCACATTTCTCTAGTAACAAAGGTAACTGCAGTGTGGCTTTACCATGCCAACATTACCATGCACATGAGACACAGAGGGCGAACGACGGCTGCTCAAAACGTCTGGACACACGCTCCAGTAGTGCCTAAATCAAACCATCCTGTTGCAATATCAAGAAATAATGTATTTTTACTAGTGTTTACATGGTTATTTTCAGGAAATATGTCTATTTATCTACTAATTTACACGACGGGATCTCAGCACCATCTTCTCAGCGTATCTCCAGGTAGTCCACATGCAAAACCATAAAACGAGATCGCAATGCGAGGTCAAAGCTACACTACTCAATACTGTCGTCCTGTGACCAAAATCTGCAACAACAGGTAAACCTGTGCCTGCGCACTTACAATCTACATTATCCCTTCAACTAAATGAGATTTTTACACTCAAAAGAAAATAACAAAGAAAGCCCTCGTTCACAAGTATTTAACTATTTTAATTATAATAATCTTACCTTTTACTAACTTGAAAACGATAGTGTGGAAAATTATACCTCATTTACCACCGGGCTACATTAATAACTATATCACTGAAAAAAGAATTAAGTGAGAGCCATACTCACACAATCCATTTCATATCAGCACACCCCATTTTAGGGTTTACAATGGTTGGTTGATGCAGAGTTCGGATGAAGATATTACCGGTGTCGACACATCCTGGTTTTTTCATTGAATGTTGGCCATACCCAAGGGCAAATTTCAGCAAATTCCCTTAGCATGTCATGGCCTGGAACTTTGTCAAATGTACTGTCGTTTACACACGTGGGTGTTGGAAATCTCAATTTCAGAACGTATTTTTTGATTTATCCAGGCAGTATGACATTTCATGCTGAATTTCAGTATGAAATTCAACAAATTCTTTTTTCATTCATTAGGAAAATATTTCAGCTAAAATTTGGATTGATCAGCACATGATTATATTCATTGGCTACCCTTTGTGGGGCCCCAGAATGGGCGGCCCCTTAAAAAACTAATAAATGTAAAAAATATCGCAGGTTTCTTTGGTGGATTCATGAACCCAATGGGCTGCTTTGTCAATGCAGAAAATTATTTTTAATTCAGTGGTTTGGGCCAGAAACCCCTTTAATGGGATTACACCTCGGTGAGAGAGAGTGGTGGTAAAATTTCTGCTTATAGGTCGCCATTTTGAAAGTGAGCTGCAAAGATTGTGGGACGTAGCAACAGTAACTATGGGGCGATGCTTACTGCTGCATGTCGGAAAGGTGTTTTGGCAACACTGACAGTGTGAATGCAATGCACATGATATCATAATGATGGCAATAATAAAAAGATTTCAGTACTCCAAAAATTGCTCTGAAATCCATTGTCCTCGTAACATTTTATTCAGCAGTGCAATTTAATTTATTAAAAAACTGAACTAATGTAAAATGTTTTCAATGTTAAAAATTAAACAATTAAAATGGTAAGAATCATCTTAGTGTATCGCATTACGAATATTGGCGCTAAACAGTGTGACTTATAAGCCTCATTAACAAATATGTACAAATATGATAACTTTCAGAGGCAGAGAACAATAATACCAGCTATAACCAAAAGGGCAGGTTGTTCAACAGATTAGTGTTTGCAAGTCTGCAAATCAATGTTTGGTTGCTAAGTAGAGAAGGAAAAATAGGAGTCACACACTCGCATTTGCCATGCAATAATTCATTTATAACATTACATAAAGTTAACCAATGTTTTGATATAAGTCGGGGCATTGAGAGATGATTCAATTTGCAGAGGAAAGGTTTATCTGAATCGTTGTTAATAAAATAATTGAATAATCGCATCTTGGCTACGAGTGTGCGAAAGGCCTTCATTGCATTTGTATTTTCACAGTAGAACCTCTGGTATATGTTCCTTCTCTCTCCAAGTTAGGAAAATTAAATGGGAACTGGTTTGGAGTTGACATGCATTTTAAAGTGAGATTACTGAAAGGTTTGGACTAGGCTTTACTGAGGTCTTGCAAACTGTAATTTAGCTGTGTATGAAGACTATTTGCTGCTTTTGGAAAAGTTGGTGTGGTAAGTGCTGTGGTTGATGCAGTGATCAACAGTAAACAGTAAACCTGCCTGGAGAAAAACGTTTCTGCCCTCTTTGGCTGTAGGCTTTTTTTGGACAGAGATCAAACAGATGTGGGATGCTGGATTTCAGGATTTCATGAACGACTGGTGGAACCTGATGGATTTTGTCATGAATTCACTCTACCTCGCTACCATATCGCTGAAGATTGTTGCCTATGTTAAGGTGAGTCCCTTAAGATTGCTCGGGCAGGTCATACTGCACAGGGTTGTTATTATTTTTTGTGATCCAATTCTGCCTTTTCCTTTCAGTTTGGAATCACCATGATGAACGCTTCAAATCGGTGGTGTGTTAACCTTATATATTTCGATCTTATACCTTGAAATACACACATTACCTGCCAAAGTTGTCTGACTAAGCTGTCCTCACGCCAAATATTTATTGTTGTCATCCGAGATTAATGTGATCTTGTAAGACAAGTGGGCAATTTAGGCTGAGTTTTATTTTTAGAGGTGTCCCAGATCGACACGGCCCAGTTTAAAAGTGACTGTTGGCACAACAATGAACTAGAATTTGTTTTTACTCATAAAAACGGATGTCCCCCCCGCCTAACCTACCGGACGGACGGAGAGACAGGTACATCTGATCCAAACTTACTAGTTAGGATGCAAAATATCAAATACCTGATTCTCACTGTCTGTTCTCAATTGAACATTGGAGTGCATTGTAGGTTTCCGATGAATGAGGCCTTAGCTTGACACTCGCACTGATTCCCCTCATTTTAATCCACATTGAATAAATTCCAAATTGACGAAAAATCCACAGGACAACTTGAAATAGTTTGACGGTTTACTTTGACGCACTCAAACATAAAGGGCGGTAGAGTAAAAATTGCCCAAAGTTACAAACATATATTCAAATCCAAGTACATTTCGTAATTAGATTAAATGAAGAAGAGAACGCGAGGTCAAGTAACCGGGCGGCTCCACTCTCCTTGCTTAACTGACGGTTTTCAGGCTACCCGAAAAACTTTAGCCTCACAAGAGCATAAATTAAGTACCTTTCTGTGTTATTGTTTCAGTGTAAACAACCAAAATCAAAACAAACATTTAATGCAAAATAATTCCTACAAAATCAAGGTTTCAGAATTATTGGCAACCTTTATTTAGTATTAAGTTGTAATGGCTGGTAGAGTACGGAGGCCAGGTGCAATGACCAGAGAGAAAGAGTAGCTCGGACACAGTACAAACACAGAGAATAATACAGACCAAACGAAAGTACTCGCGCTTCCAAAGGACGTATAATAGTCCGATCCATGGAAGCAAAGCGAGATCGAAAAAGGGAGAAGAAACTCCAATAATTAGAAGATAGAAAGTCATACAAAACCTGACTACAGATACCTTCAGCTATAGTGCTTAGCTACAAACAGACACTCTAGCAAAGAGGCGTGGTGGACCTCCGGCTTATATGAAGTCCAGGGAAGCGCCGCCCCAGTTCAATCAGCCAGCTGGGAAAAGAATCCGATTGAAAAGGAATTCGATCTCGTCCCGAGACGAAAGCCACAAAGAAAAGTCCAAAACACACGTATGCCTCACAAACCATGACATCGTTACCTTTCTTTGACATGAACTGCGAACAAAAATTTTTGGAAGTTGATAATTTGGCACTGTGGTCTTGAGGCAGAGTCAAAAGCCACTGCTTTCGTTTTGGAATCCTTTGCTTCTAATGTTATCCGAAAATTTCTTCCACTCGCCATTGGAAAAAACGGCACTCTCCCACCAGTGATTACTCCTAACCGGCATCCAACATGCATGGGAAGCCCAGGAGTGCATCTCCCAAAAGCACAGATTCTAACTTACATAGTTGGAACCAGACTGTGAATGGATGAACTACAGTATGTTAGTTGCTTTGCAACTACGCTTCTGGGAAAAGCACTCTGGCGTTGTAGACAGGACACCAAGTAGAGCATAGCAGTGTTTCAGCCAAGCTTCGGCTTAAGCCATAACCACCGGGGATAGTGTGCATCTCAGTTCTACTAAAAGCATAGCGACATGCCACTAGTTTGCCGCCAGCTAACTTGTTCGTCAAATATTTGGTCTGTGACGTGATAGGTCAATCAGAATAAGATGCAACATGAACAAGCTGAAAGGCATATCAACATCTATTGTAGCAGAGACAGGCATACCTCGGCCAATAGATCAGTTGTTGTCCCGCGCATGTACTCTGGGACAAGGACAGTAGTTCAATTGCATTGCCTTATTGAGCTATTACCATATCTCAACTTACCTTTGCATGTAAACGTACTGAGGGCGCGAATGCGGTGTGACACCTGTGATGTTCTGGTGGGCCGTCTGGGGTTTGTTCCCGCCTCTTGCCCTATGTCCGCTAGAATAGGCTCAAGCAACCATGAGCAGGAATAAATCAGTTATGCTGTAGATGGAGTAAAAGTTGAGCACTTACTGAAAAATGTCTGCAGGTCCAGTTAAGCAAAATTAGGAGTGTAAAATGAAGGGTTTCCTCGCTGCCCAAGATTAGCATAATTTGATCATGTTTAAGCAGTATTTTAATCTCCCGATCACTGTACTCAGAAAAATGATGGTATTTTTGCCTACTTACAGATTAGAAGGATTACGACTAATTATGACGATCTCTTGCTCTCTGTCTCCTCCTGCAGTACCACGATAAAAAAATGCGGGTACAGTGGGCGAAGTGGCACCCCACTTTGGTGGCTGAGGGACTCTTCGCCATCGCCAACATCTTTAGTTCTCTGCGGCTCATCTCACTCTTCACTGCCAACTCGCACCTGGGCCCACTGCAGATCTCACTGGGCCGCATGCTCCTGGACATCTTCAAGTTCCTGTTCATCTACTGCCTGGTGCTGCTGGCCTTCGCCAACGGCCTCAACCAGCTCTACTTCTACTACGAGACGGACGGTGTTAACATTACCAATTCCATCTGCAAGGGCATCCGCTGTGAGAAGCAGAACAACGCCTTCTCAACGTGTGTGGCATCACTGGCACTATACATTGCAAGATGACAGACACCATAAAATTTTGAGGGACATTATAATCCTGTTCAATTTGCCTTTTAAATCATTCCCAGATTACAGTACATTCAACTTTTAACCTTTTCCGGGTGATTGAAACCCCATGAAATTCAAATATTGAACAAAAGGAGTGAGCAAACAGGCTATTCTCCCTTGAATGGGGCGCGCCGTTTTATTAGAGCAGTCTGTTTTTCGCCCCTAGGGGTATTTCCTAAAAAATACTGTCTGCTAGAAGTACCACGGCGCGTTCCATGAACTTATCAAAAACATCTAAACAATTCGAGAGGATGACTGCACATGAAAAATTTCCTTCACATGATTGATTTTGTATATTTATGCAGCTATTGAGTGTGACCTGTACCATGATAATGCCCCTTTCACAAGAATAGTTACTGTTCCTTTCAAAAGTGTCTGGAGTTCGAGTCTCCAATCCCATAGCCTGTTGCTCTTTTGCTTAAATGCAACAGCAATGCCATTTTATTAATTACTAACAACTAAATGTGAAATGATTTGATAATTTCCCATTCCTTTGGTTATGATTTTTTCTTTTATGACAGCATTATGGTCATACTCTATTTTCACTCATTCTCCAAAAACAGCAGATGCATTTCACATGCTTAAAATAACTGAAACAATTCAAATGAATACATTTCTGAGTAAAAATGATCATTGCCGTTAAGGCGTTTTGGTGACAACGTTCTTTTGTCTGCAAGCATTGCTGCTATTTTGATGCTGATTAAAATTTAAAGTATATTTTATACAAAAATGTATTACAAATGATAAAAATGGATCATCAATATGCCTTCATTTGATAATTTGCAACATTAATGCTTCTGGATTTTGTTGTGATTTTTTTGATCCACTGATGGCAATCTGATGAAGAGTTGAATGCACATTCTTTTGTAGTTCGAAGTAGAGCTACACTTAAGGGCGTTCGTTGGTCAGTCTGATGAGGTCGATTTTCTGCTTTGCAGCTTTTTCGAGACTCTGCAATCATTATTCTGGTCCACCTTTGGACTCATCAGCCTGTACACGACCAATGTCGACGCTGAGCACGATTTCACAGAATTTGTGGGTGCCACCATGTTTGGCACGTACAATATCATCTCCCTGGTTGTCCTTTTGAACATGCTTATCGCTATGATGAACGACTCCTATCAACACATTGCTGTGAGTAACTCATCTCTATGAGACTGGTGTGCGGCTCCGTACCTTACATTCAAGTCCGCCTCTGATACGCTTCCTTATTGTCTCTCTCTTCTGTGGCAGGATCATGCTGACATTGAATGGAAATTTGCAAGAACAAAATTATGGATGAGCTATTTTGAAGAAGGAGGGACTTTGCCATCTCCTTTCAACATAATCCCCTCCCCCAAGTCTGTGTGGTACCTCATCAGATGGGCAAAGAGGCAATTTTGCAAAAAAAAAAAATCACAACTAGGAAAAAGGATGGGAACCATTGGGGTAAGGTTGGGATGTGACTCAAAGCATCTATAAAAACTGATGTTTTAGATAGTGGTTCAGTTTTTACTCTATTGAATGGAAAACGAGATGTAAATTGAAGATATCAAATTATCATTTTGAAAGATTTTCTGAAATTCAATAGTCACAGAAACCTTTCTCTGGAGGAACAATAGTACATTCCATTTCATTTTATTTGCATGACACTTTTTACCGAAGGACGTATGTGCTGGTAGCACCCAGCCTCAATCTCCAAAATAGCAAACAAGATTACCAAACCTGCCTAGAAAGAGATTAAACTATTTCACGAAATAATGGTGAGAAAAAATTCTCTTTATCTTTCCGTTTAAGACTGTTAACTATCCTGATGAAATTTTTTCCCTGTTTTGTAGATGCGAAGAGCAGAAACTATGAGAATGAACCAACAGTATCAGGTATATTCTTTAAACTTAAACAACAATACTCCCTCAGACGCATAAGCTCATAGTTTTCTACAAGCTAGAACACAAATAGCGCTTTAATATTTGACGTAGCCTTTTTAATGCAGCCATTTTTAAAAAGTTTAAAAGTTTGTTGGATATTAAGGCTCTTTTCTTCCAGTTGATGAATATTTGTCTGTCTACATTCGTAGGAGGTGTTGAGAAATTTAGTTAAGCGTTATGTGGCTGCAATGATCAGAGATGCCAAGACTGAGAAGGGACTGACTGAGGAGAATTTCAAGGTAATTTACCGTGTTTTACACACAGGCTGTATATAAAGATGAACGATGTGACAGCTCCCTAAAAGTGAAGCCATAACATCTTGATCGTGCGCTGGCAGCTAGCTGAAATATGAATTATAAATCCTGCCCCCTCCAAGTTATTGGATAGGACATGAGCCAAGGTGAAAAATCAAAGAACGTGTCAATTAAATTTTTTGCAAAGATGGTCTGTCAATTTAGGTAGAAATGAGTTAGTTTCATTAGTTTTTACCATGCTGTTGCAGGTTCCGGGGTTCATTTTTTCCTGATACGTTTTGTTTTAATTGATTATTTAATATTATTATTATTTAATATTTAATATGATTATATATTATGTAAAGTCACGGCTGTTATTGACAGCTGCTTTGAGAAATGTAGCTGCGGTACCACCTGTGGACCCCTTCTCGGGCATTGTCTGTTGAGTAGGAACTAGGAGAGGAGATTTAACTTAAAGCCCTATAAATGGCAGCTCGGAATCCGTACAACATGTTCCTTTCAACCACTGACGCAATGTCAAGAATGTTTGATTTAAGTTTCTTTTCATGTTGCTGTCATTCTGTCATCTCAAAATCTGTTTCTTTGTAAATAAAAGATGTAAATAGCATTATTGAATGCATCCTAACCGCATATCACTTGAACTCAAGTCAGTATTTGGATGGATTAGACACTGAATAGCACAGTTCTTATCACCCATTACGCCAAAGACCATCAGTGAACACTATACGCACGGCAGCACTCACCGCTGACCTGTTAACACCATCTGCATGAGTTAACATTCATAGACGGATCCGGGACTTGAGCCCGGCAATTGTTCACGAATAAACATGGCTCCGAGCACTAAGCAGTTAAGTAAGTTGTGCATCATACGTCGTAAGACAGATTTATGGTGTTTTTCATTTTCTTTACAACATTTCAATAAGGCACCGTCACTAAAGAGCAGGCGGCGCGCTTTCCCCGTCCCTGGTAGCGGCTGCTGGGGAATCCAAGCTCACACGAACCACACAGACTCTTATCAAACTTTCCCCTCCATTCTCACTAACTGGACACTTAATGCAATAGCATTTTCCCGATCTCCCTCCGTTTTGTGAGTACAGACAAGGGTGCACACATTCATTCGCACGAACCCAGCACCGCATCGTCACGTCTTGTCTGTCGCTGGAAGAGTTACTGGAGCGAACCGCTGCACAGTCTTTTATCGGGGTTTTGGCAGCCAATACAGAACCGGGGCTTTTGTATTTCTTGCCCCCTTATTATTGTATAGCGCGGAATCAAGTGAATTGTAACAATATTTTTTTGCAGTAGGCCAATGAATGTAAATTGTCTATAAATGTTATTATTTGAACTTTGAACCCAGAGGGAGGGGCTTATGAGCGGCTGTTGTGGCAGTATGGGGTTTTTAGTCGAGTTACACATCAGGTAAAGGCTGTGGTAAATGTTCTGCCTTGTGTTTTTTTTTTTTTTTAAGAAACTTTTGAGTTATTGATAAACTCGTTTTTTAGCTGCGACCAAGCAGCTCTATGAACGCTTCTGTCTGTCTGTCTGTCTGTCTGTCCGTTCGTCCGTCTGTGACACCTTTTTGACCATGTTCCTGTCGTCGTACCATCATGAAATTTTCAGGAGTTATTGACCTTCACCAAAGTGATGTCCATGCACAAGGTCGAGGTCAAAGGTCAAAGGTCAAGTTCACAGAGGTCACAACCTTTTTTGCGGGTTTTCGCCCTTTAACTCCAGTTAGAATTCATGGATCGCTATGAAATGTTGGAAATAGCTTCTAGGCATAAAGGAGGTGTTCTCTATTGTTTTTCAAGGTCATCCGTCAAATCCCAAGGTCACAAAGGCAAAAAAAGTGTCAATTATTCCCGATTTGACGGTTTTCGCACCGTAACTCAAGTTTAATTCAATGAATGGCTATGAAATCTTACAACAAGCTTCTTGGTATCGAGGAGGGGTTCCCTATTGATTTTCAAGGTCATCTGTTGAATCCCAAGGTCACACCGGTCAAAAAAGTGTCGATTTTGCCCCGATTTCACAGTTTCCGCACCGTAACTCCACTTCAACTTGATGGATGGCTATTACATCTTAGAACAAGTTTCTTGGTACAGAGGAAGGGTCCCCTATTGATTTTCAAGGTCATTTGCCAATTTCAAGATCACACTTGTACAAGAAACCACCAGTCATGGACACTAGGCCACGTGACAGATGCTAGGCGAGGTCGCAGCTATTAGATTCTTCTGATCTACTTGTTTTCTTTCTTTTTATGTAAATAAGATTTTTTTTGTTGTTTTTGTTTTTGCTTGCACTTTCCACTGTTTCTTTTTGTACAGCACTTGGGGAGGTGAAAATAAAAACCCACCAAATTAGACTTTTTTGACCGTGCCATCGTTTTTCCATTTTATTTGTGGAATTTTCAAACAAACCCTGTGACACTCAGGGTTCTGCGCGCTTTTTTTGAAGTCACCTGTCTACACTGTAAATTACAGGTGTCTGCCAAGCGCCTCACGGCAAAAAAATTTGCCAGGGGTTTTGGGACCTGATTTTAGGCACTTGCAGAACACAAGCAAAGTAACCCCATAATCATTTACATTTACAGTGAATATTCATAGGAGTGATCAGTCAGCAATAAAGTTCTTAAGACTGTGTTTCCTGTCACCGCATTCACTGAGGACTAGAAGTCTATCTGGCAGTACGGTTAGTCGTAGATGCGGATCAGAGTCACATCGGAACAGAAACGACAGTAACGTGGCTAACCATCTGAGCTGCTAACTGATTGGTTGTTCATCTATCACTCTTTAACGCTACTTCCTGTGATATGCTAAGCTGTTGCTGAGTTGCAGAAGGAGTGTATTTGTGCAACTGTCCTTCAGCTGACCAGTGTGAAGTCTTGATGACACTGCATTAGAGTAAATTTTTTAGCTGCTGCAGAGATTTCACACTCATCAGCTCGATCGAGCATGGTCTTCTGGACTGGACAGCTGCATTTTTGTCTTCTTCTGTTATTCAGGTTCTATTTTGTTTTCCTCCGGGGTAAGTGCTTTCTGTGTTTCCTCCAGGTGGTTAACTTCGCTCTCGCAGTGTGTCCAGCATGTCTCCAGCTGCGTTCTTCAGCAGTGTCTCATGATTCCTTATATCCCCTACCTGTGCCCAATCTCACAAGAAACTCAGCTGGGCATGATTTAAAGATGCAGGCCCTTACTGTCTGACTGACATGTGCTCTAAAGCCAAAGAGAAACAGCTAACCTCTAACATTTTATGGGATTTTTATGAGCAATTATAGGCCGGTTCCACAGACATAGATTAAGCTTAATCTAAGAGTAAATTCAATTTTCAATAGAAAATCACCATACAAAACTCTGTTTTGTCCAGGACTATGCTTAAGCCATGTCTGTGAAACTGGCCCTACAAGTAATAATGAATAATCCTAGACTTGAGGTCATCATCAGCATATTTGCACATTGGTAGGATTCACAGGGGATAATAGTAGTACTAGACATGATGCATCGAATGTGTCAGTTAGCTAAATATGTCTTATGCAATACTGAGATTTGAAATGGCACCCTGTCAGTTGAACTACCTCTGTCAATAATTTCATCTAGGAGCTGAAACAAGACATCTCCAGCTTCCGGTATGAAGTGATGGGATTGATGAAGCCCAATGGGCCCTCCAGCCTTGGGGGTAAAGTCAGTGTTGTCCCGTCCCACTTTATATATCCTGAGCACTCTGACCGACTCTCTCCGGCTGGTGCCAGTCCTCGGGATAAGAGCTGGCTCAACCTGAACAGCGCCACCAACTGGCCACAGCACACAACGGGTCACAATAGGTTGTCTGACGGCATTACCACTTCATGCCCCGCCCCTGGTCCAGCCCCCAAACCTTGCAACTCCTCCTCCAAGGAGAGATTGCCCCCGAAGGACCTGCCCAGAGAGAACTTAGATTTTAGGCTTCTCCAGAAGTGTCACGAGGGTGAGAGTTTAGCTGTTCACTCCGGCACCGTAAATTGTGATTCTGAGGAGGTGGCGGAGTCTGACCCAGAGGGTCCGCCCCTGCATAAAGAAGAAGAAGAAGAACAGGAGAGAGAGGACACACCCGAGGTGGGGCCATTATAGGAGCTGGCAGCGACGGATGCGATTGACACTTGCAACGCCTCTACGGAAGGGGGATCGACCTGATTTCCCAGGTTAAGCTGGTGGGCCCTTGTGCAGCGGAGGGCGTGACACTTCACAGCGCGACTGACAAATCTGTGTGCTCAGGAAGTCTGGTGTCTTTTTTGAGTCTATTGCAAGGAGTTTTAACTTCTTACAGTGTCAGGTATGGACCAGAAATGATCGATGTCTGTGCTGCTTTAGCATAAGGTTAAGTAAACATCGTCTGTGACTTCCTGAGTCTCTAGAAATGTATGTGTTTGTTTATCAAGAGACAAAAATATGGTCAGCACAGTCTCAGGGAAATATATGGAATTTTGCAATTTAGGAATTTAAGATTGGGGGAGGTCACATTGCCTTGAATCCCCCATCTTATTCGGGCTAACTGCGGCCTGTTATTTTGGAAAGTAAGTTTGGATTTACCAGTGGCTACTGCGCAGAGAAGCTTATTACTGAAAAATGGAACCATTATCCAGACCTGTACCTATTAATCAAAGACCGGTGAAATGACAGCATTTCTTTGTCTATACTCTAATATTATACAGTGAAGTAAATGCAATAGCCATTGTCAGTATATAAAGCCTGTTAGTCTGCACTTTGCCTTAGCACGTACAGAGCTTGTTTGCTATGCTGAAATTTTCAAAAATGGCCACAGCTAGCTGGAGACTGTGTTAACTGGAGCTTGGAGGTTCAATCAGCTGAAAAGGACCTGCTCATTTTCACTTCTTGTAAATGTTTTTTTTTAATACTGGCGGTGAATTTTTAAATCATATTTTCCAAACCAAATTTTTGACTTCACCAGTGTTATGAGTTGATATAATTTCATCTGCCTCTCCACTTCCAATTCTTTTTAAAATTCTTTTTTTTTTCCTAAATGAGAACCCACTGCACAAATAAGAATAAAGATTAAATAATAAAAGATGAAAGATCAGGGAGTAACAATGTTCTTGCTTTACCCCAACGGACTCTCAATAATTACGGTCCAAGATCAAGTAAACTCCAACAAGGAAGACCTCTGAACTTTACTTTGTATTTTGCTTATTTGTATAAGAAGAAGGGACTTTTATGATTCTGATGCAAACCAAAACCTTTCTATTTTTATGTTACATTTTCTATGCAAACCTTTGGATGCATTCAGCTGTAACTTCTAGGGTTCAAATGTTTGGCATGAATAAACAGACAAAGCCTTGTTCAGTTTCATAATGTTAAATTACCTTGTTATGCTACCACTAATCATTGGATCTTCAGTAATATATTAGCAGGACCAATGCATTTGCAAAAAATCGATGTTACCCCTTTGTAACAAACATGGCAAGGCTATGTGAAATGAACAAAGAAAATAAACATTCAACTTTCTTTCCATGTTGCCCTGATTATGATGTCTTGATGAAATGAGTATGGACACACACATTGTAATTTTTGTTGAAAGAACATGATGCTCAAGGTGTTGATACATTTGAAAACAAAAAAAATGTCCATGTTTAGAGGTTATGGTCCATATGCTTTCTGGATATTATTTTTAGAATTTTTTATTTTTTTAAATTTATTTTATTAAGCTTTGGCAGAAGTCAGGAAATGATCGCACAGGTGGCAAGGCACCTATTGTGAGGCAATCATCCCACAGCATGTACAGAGAATTGAACATTGAGAAGAAGAAAAAAAAACCATGTATATAATATGTATATATATATATTTATACAAATACACACATACATATATATATATATATATATATATATATATATATATATATACATATACATACATACACACATAGTAATAATAAAATAAGACAGTTTATCAGCAAGTGTAAGTAACATCAGAGGGACAGACGACAACGTGAACAATGACATTTGCCAACCCATGTACATGAATCATCAGAAGAAAAATAGTTGTTGAACTTTTCTTTATAAAAATGAAATAGCTTCGATTTAAAAGCAGCTGTAGTATCAGAAATTTGAAAGAGGTGACTGGCATTCCACAAATAAAATAATCTGTTAAAATATGAATGGCAAAAAGTTTCAGTCCTAAATTTTGGAATTTTCATTAAAAATGTATCCTCATTTTGAAATGAAACAAAATTGTTGCAGTTAATGTCATATTCCCCCTTCAAGCATTTGCACTAGAATACACAATCAAATATGTCACGTCTGTAGCCCAGCAGTAAAAGATCAAGCTTCATTAGTCGGGCTTTATAATTGCTATCAACACAATCATTATAACCAAGAATGTACTTAGTGGCTCTCCGTTGCACACCTTCAATATGAAGGAGAGATTTTTTTTTGATGATACGGCCCAAGATTGGGTGGAGTATTCTAAAAGTGATCTTATAAGCGAAATATACAGTTTTCGTCTTGTTTGAACTGAACACGTATGACCACAAGTTCTTTGAATTAATCCAAGCATGCGATTTGCTTTACTAACCAAGACATTAGCATGTGCTTCCCATGATAAATTTGATGACACCACAAACCCAAGGTCACGCATGCAGTCGACTTTTTCAATTAGATTACCATTCATTGTGTAATGGTGAAGAATGGGAATTCGCTTCCTTGTAACGCTCAATAGTTTACATTTACCAGCGTTAAATCTCATGTCCCATTTACGACTCCAATCCAAGATGTTTTCTAGGTCGCACTGCAGGTATCCCATTTTTTGAATGGGATACCACTGTGTCACAGATTGATACTGCGCGTAGAGTGTTGTCCAATTGCTCGTATACTCGGACTGATTAAACGAATGTCACTCGTCTCCCCACTACTCTGTCCATTGTAGCTTTAGATATAAATTTGGCCGACAATCAGTGCACTGTTATATGCCATCTTACCACGGTCATTTTAACCCTTAAGAACCCATGGTGTCATTGACCTTTTTAGCCCGCTTGGCCTCTAGGCTAATCAGGCTTATGCTGTGGTTATACTGCTTTTCCATTACACAGTTTTAGCAGTACCCGCCTCTACTCAACTCAACTCTACACAGTTTTGGTCATTTTCCATTACAATTGAGTACCACCTCAACGTGGTAGAGGTCATCAAAGCAAGCATTATTCCCTAGCCAATCAGTGGCCTGCAGTCTGTTGACATCACATTTTCGGCTCGACTCAGCTTGCTTTGAACCCCAGCCGAGTAGGTACTAAAAATGTACCTGGTACCAGGTACTATGAACTAATGGAAAATCCTAAAAACCGAGTAGAGTCGAGTCAAGTAGAGCCAAGTAGGTGCTAGTGGAAAAGCCCGAATAGATGCCTTCCTGGTGATCTGTCATGTGTCCGTCCGCGAGTCCGTAAACCTTTTGCCTTGTCAGTGCTCTAGCGCCTTCAGTATTTCACAGATCTTTTTCATATTTTGTATACCTCTATATGGGATGAAAATATACGCCAAGTGCAATTTTGGCCATGTCTGGCCAAGCAGGTGCAGTGGCTTTGCCACCATTTTTCAGAAATGTGGTCCTTGGTGTTAATTTGGTCAGTTTTTTATCTCCCATAACTGTCTGTTAAAGGGGAACTCCGGTGTGATAACGAGTACTTACTTTTGTCAAATACCCCACCTCCGTATGCACCCAACATTTCGAAATACAGGGCTTTTTAGCCAAAGCTCCCAACAGGCTTACAATGGTAGTGAATGGGACATAGCGTTGCCATGCAAAGAAATCGCTATTTTTACATCATTAACAACACTCAAAGTAGCTCCCCACTTCACTGGTAGAATTCCGAGGGCCCTGACATTTAAAACGAGGCATTGAGAACTTTGAAAATGCACAGGTAGTTTATTAAAAAAAGACTGTTTATGCAGACAGTACCTTGAGGTAGTTTCCCGTTGCCGCCATCTTGAAAGTCACGATAAGTCAATTGACGAGCATGAACGAATAGGTTGCAATCTGTTCCCCTATCCTACCTATGTCGCATCTCACATTTGGCTCTTTTTCTAAAATCTCTTGGATTTCTCCCTTCACCTCCATGATTCCAATAAATTCCCTCCCTGCATGGACCACCATCCTTATCCTTTCCGTCTTCAATTCAATTTCTTTTGTGCAATTTATGACCTTTGCAATGAAACCCAAAAATGTACCAAAATGTCTTCGCTGTACAAACTGTGGCAACATTCTTGGCACCAGAAGCAATGTCGTGGTACTCTCTTATAAGCCCTCAGCATATAACTCACATAGTTCAAAAATAGGCCTATTCTGTCCCGTAAATTTTTCGAATTGAAGCAAAACCACCATGCTGTTTCGCTCCTTCCCATCTCGATATGCGCCGAGCTGCGCAAACTCCCTCTACTGCTAAAAAAGAATAAACTTTAACAGAATAAGCGACACCTCCACTAACACCGTTTTTAGTTGGCCGCTGATTCATTTTGAGACACGTAATTTGAGAAAGATCAAGTTCTTTTATTTTAAGTGCTTTTCCCTTGTTTCGTCTTTCTGCTTTCAATTATCACAATTCCACTTCTACATTCCCTGCAATCCTTTACGTCCCCAGTTCCATTTTTGGCAAATTTCCTGACAAAATGATTATCACTGAATAGCTACACGATTGTTTTCCCATTTATTTCCCACCACCTTCATCCCAACAACAAACGGCCCTTCATCAGTTTCACTGCCACTTCCTTTATTCCTTTTCTTTTCCCCCCTTCCACCTCATCACTCTCTACTTGTTAGAAATTCAAAATTTAAAGCAAAAGACACCTATCTAATAATCAAACAAAATGCTATACTTTCGAAATTCACGCCTTCCACTCTCCCCGCGCACTCAGTCTCTGCGCTCTCTGCGGAGCAAACCCTCCTTATGGGGGTTTATGAGGATTATCAGGAAACTATCACAAGGAAAGGGAACACTGCTGCCATCTACAGGGCGAGGGAGGTGGCCTGGCAGAATACACAAGCTACATGCATAAGTGACTCAAAGATCATTCTGTAGGTTGTATTTTATAATTAAAAATATCCCGCATGAAAGGAACAACTTGAATGTAGATAGGTTTACTGAAATTTACTAAATTTATTCATTTATTTTTGAACGTGATACCACATTTCTCAATCGATTGCTGCGAAAATTTGCTAGCCAATTGGAATTTTATTATTTTTTTTAAGTTTGATTTTATCTTTATTGGAATGATATTATTTATTTTTGAATAGTTAATTTTTTATGAATAATATTTATGTTTCACATATTATCATTACACGACAGTTGTGAGTTTGTAAATGCACTGGCAGAACTGTCTCATGGGTGTCTGTTCCAGTCTATTGGACATTCTTTGAATATAGATGAAGCTAATCCTCACCTTAAACCAGCTACAGAGCAGGATTGCCCTGTATCCTAAATCACCATGGTTACCAGGCTGGGGTTCACATTAACCACCTTGATGGAATGGGGATGTGGCTCAGGTTGATGGAACACAAATCTGAGCTTAGCTGGATGTATCAGGCTTAGCCAGAACCATAGTTTCCGTGGTTTCCGATGTGAGGCTAATCTCAGCCACTTCGATGGAACTGAACTCACGCTGTCATAAACCAGATTTGGCCATTTAAGTCTGGATTTTCCTTTATCCTGCTTGATAGAATACCCCCCAGTTTTCTAAAAAGTGCTTTAAACGTGCTCACTCCTGCAGTGACAAATATCTGACTGGCACTCCCCCCTCAGGGTATTTAAAGGAGGAATCTCATGGCGTCATTGTATGCTGCTCGCAACTTCTGCATGCTTGTCTTTTTATAACATGACCAGAGGTGGGCAGTGTAGAGCGCTGTGCAATATGTTTTAAACAGAGCCACTTTCACTTTGACAGAACAGAAGCTGGACTTTCGTGCAGTGGTGTTTGCATGCGCATACTGCTTACAACATTGTCTGTATACATCATCATCACCTCTCAATTTATCAGTAATGACATGACCCAGGTACTTAACCTTATTACAGACCTCAGGCCTGCTGTTTGAACGCAGGAAAGTTTAGTCATTTTTTCTGTTCAGGTCTACATATTAAAGCAGCACTTTTGCTGGCACTGTGTTTTATATCATATTGCACACCGTATTCAGTACATACAGTGAGGAGCAGCTGTAGACCAGCTCTACTTGGAATAACTATCACAAGGTCAGAAAGTGCAAATTGGAGTACTGTCACACCACTTCAAAACAGAGAATTATGCTTTTGTCATAACTCTAATATGCAAGATCACAAATTGAGAAGGTTCTTAAGTGAGCTAAATGCTAACTGCTGATGTGACAATCACAACAGAGAGTAGAAAGCAATGGGTTTTGTTAAACTCTCATTCACAACTGTCAAAAAAATCAATCATGAAAGTTAATGTAGCCTCTATCTGGTGTTCAAAAAAATGCATTTTTAAAAGGTTTAAATTATGCCGCTCACAAAAAGTAGGGGATAATGAAAAGAAAAGGCAAATAACTACGAAAATATATTTATTTTGAATTTCAAAACTGGCGAGTTTAATTGGCGAGCAATTCAAGATGAAGTTCATGACACTTTATCATCACTTAATTTATTGAAAATTTTTTCTGGAGGTGGAAAATGTCACATGGGCTGGTACCACAAAAGTCTCATAGTGATCAGTAATGAATCGGTCCGCCAGTAGTGTCCAAATAAGCATCACACCGACGCTGCACACTCCTAATGAGACGACCAATGACAGCTTGAGGAATTCTCTGCCACTCCTTCTGGGGCTGCACCCAGCTGTACCCAGTCCTGACAGGGTAAGTTCTGCCGTTGTAGGTGTCGTCCCAGCGTATCCCATATGTGTTCTATGGGGGAGAGGTCAGGAGACATTGCAGGCCAGGGCGAGGTTTGGATTTGGTGCCTTTGGAGATGGTCAAGGACAAGATGTGCACAATGAACACTGACTTTATCATCTTTGTTAATGAATCCAGCTCCATGACGGCGTGCGAACGGAAGCACCAGTGGAGTGGTGATGTTGTCATGGCAGCACACCCCTGTGACTCTCCCATGGCAGATGTGGAGGTCAGTCCTGCCTGTCATAGTGACTCCACTCCGCATTACTGACCCTCTCCCAGACCGATCATGTGGAATCATAGCGGATTCATTCACCTGGGCGACGCCAAACATGATTACGACTGTTGTAAACCGTGACTCATTGCTGAGCATTACACGTGACCATGGGGCATTGCTCACTCGTCGATGCTGTTGACACCACTGTCTCGTTGTCTGCCGATGACGATCTGAGAGGGGTAACGGGATGTATGGCTGCCTGACTTGCAGGTTGGCAGCATGCAGGCGGTTTTGTTGTTTGGTCTGTGTGGAGAAGAGGTTTCCTGTAGCCTGTAGATGCCCTTGTTGCAGCTGTGTCGCATTCAGTCACCTGTCACGCAGGGTTCTGTTGACGATCTGGCGGTCATCTGGCCTGGTTGAGCATCTTGGACACCCTCTTCAAAGTTTGTCCTGGACTCTACCAGTGGCAACATAACGAGCCCACAATGAGCTCATAACGGACTGCGAGACATGCAGCCGACTGGCAGTGTAAGCCTGGGTTCTTCTGGGCTGGAGTATCCTTATGGCCTGAAATCTTCCCTCTTCCCGGAGTCCACCCATCATCAAAAGTGGTGAAATGATGGATGAGTGTGATTATAGGCAGCTTTTACACCCATATGTGTAGAAAAAGCATGTGCACGACAGCATTGGCACCCTGAAGGCATGAGGTTACGCTTCACATGCACATCACGTGTGTTTGGGCAACCTGTTCCTGCAAATTTTGAAACTTAGGAGCAGGCCGATCAATATTCAGATCTGTCAGATCAATATTCAAACCTCAGATCAGTCCCTGAAAACCTGAGAAATATACTGCTCGCGAAAAGTAGTGGATATTCAAATTCGACTAACCGTGGAAAGCACCTTAATTTAGATGCTCCTGAGATATTTGAGTATGTTTGTGATTAGCCATTGGCAAATTTCAATACATATCCCATAAACCGCTGTCTCCCCTTTAATTTGTCCCACCTGTTTTCCATTTGTGTTCATTGGCTATTATCGCTGTATAAACCCCTCTGTTTCAGTTCTCTGCACAAAGTCTTAGTTAAACCACTCTGCACTCTCAGAGTTTTGTAAGACTGAGTATCAGTCTAGTATTCCGCTTGTTCGGAAATATTTAAGTGTGTATTGTTCCTGTGGCGCTGAACCTTTATTCAGCTTAATTAAAGGTCATAACACCCTTGCAGTTGGATCCTCTTTCTCTCTCTCTCTCTCTCTCTCTCTCTCTCTCTGCCATGGTGCGAGTGAATACAAGGTACCGTCATTATAAATAAATTGCTGTAGGAAGACATCAGATGCAGTGGATGCTGTTGGAAAGGTTTGTCACATTCGCTCTTGCATTCTGTCTGGATGCAGAGTCCCTTGGTGCTGCTCGAGTGTCATGTTCTGTGTAACACACATCGTATGGAGGGAAAATGAAGAACGCTCGAGACGGTGAGGGCAGCGGATCTGTTGAGGGAGATGATGCCCTTTTGACGCTGTACTGTCAAGGGGGCGACAAGAAATTACCTTGAAAACAAGGAGAAAGCAAGCAAAGTTACTGCGCTGAAGTTGAAAAATTCATCTTTGAACCACACACTTTCAAAAGACTCGATGTCTCAGCAGTTATTGGCCGAGGGAGAGAAAATAAAAGGTGTCAGCATGCATCTTTTCCCATTCTTTTTGATTTTGGTCTTTACTATGCTTTTATCCCTTCGTTTTCTTCTCTCTCAATGTTTTTTTTTTTTGGGAGAGTGCTCCAAAACCCCTGGAAACCCTCCGAAATCTGCCCCTGCTATCTATAGATTGACTCAACAACGTTGATTGATGATCCAACAACAGTAAAAAACAGATGTCTGGCCTGTTTCTAATTTGCAAAATGCGTGTCTACTGAGCCCGTGTGTGTGTGTGTGCGTGTGTGTGTGTGTATGTGTGCATGTGTGTGAAAGCATACGTATGTTTCTTGGTGTGCGTGTGATTCTGCATGTGTGTGTGAGTAATGTATGTGTCAATAAATTATGCCACTTTCACACCGGACACGAAACGAATTTTTCGCACGACAGATGACATTCAAAGTCGATGCAAATACGCGAATGTAAGCGTTTCGTGTCTTTGCATTGACTTTGAATGTTATCTGTCGTGCGAAAAATTCGTTTCATGTCCAGTGTGAAAGCGGCTTTACAGTGGGTTTCTGCGGACACGTCTTATGTAACCGCCGTCCTCATGTGTTCTGTCAGCGGTTTCCCCGGCGTCCTCAGTTAGCACCCCACTGAGGACGGCTGTCTGCGCTGAGTTATATGAACCCAGACCCAGGTGACTCGCGGGAAGTTTCCATGTATCATTTCATGTACATTTCTTTGCCCTGTTCAAATGTTCCTGGTACTTTTTAATGGACTCAGCTGGATTGTGTCACAGATTCATGTGTTTTTGCGCTCATGTGCGTAACACATGCTGGAGGCCGATGGCCCGTGTGATAAATAATGTGAGATAGGAGTAAGTGTTTTATGATGGAACTTTAAAGGCCTGAAAACCATCAACACACAGCTGAGGAACTATCACAAGGACACTGATCTCCTGATCAAAACACATCTCACTCCTTTCATTTAGCAGCACAAAAAATATCACTGAAACGGCTTTAAATGAAAGAACTAACTGACGTATATACGTGGAAATGGGATATTAAACTTTACACAGAATTTCAATAAAAAGCTTACAGAGTACCTTTGCGTGATACGAGTATTACCACCAACATACAGCTTTTCCTCACTGATATTTTTTCTGTCCAAAGGATGTCATATACAGTCAAATGTGTAAAAACAAATGTACAAAAGAGGTTAAACTCTTCCAGCCAATTGGACTGTCCATCCAATCAGTCTTATGGCCCAGTTAGGCCTCACGCCACCTACCAGTGTGTTGAGTTGGTTGTTTTCTTGGACTGACGTCTTTAACAATTGACAATATTTACACTGAAGTCACTGGTTGTTATAATTATGATCAACAGTCAAGTCTGCAAAGGGAGGAGGCCGGGGGTAGAGACAATACAAAAGAGCATTTAACCCTAACCTTAACCAGACCATAACATTAGCCCTAACCTTAACCGACCCTAACCATAGTCCGAACTTTAACTCAACCATAACCGTAGTCCTAAACTTAACCCGACCGTAACCATAGTCCTAACCTTAACCGACCCTAACCATAGCCCTAACCTTAACCCGACCATAACCATAGCCCTAACCTTAACCCGACCATAACCATAGTCCTAAACTTAACCCGCCCGTAACCATAGCCCCAACCTTAACCCGACCATAACCATAGCCCTAACCTTAACCGACCCTAACCATAGCCCTAACCTTAACCCGACCATAACCATAGCCCTAACCTTAACCCGACCATAACCATAGTCCTAAACATAACCCAACCGTAACCATAGCCCCAACCTTAACCCGACCACAACCATAGCCCTAACCTTTACCGACCCTAACCATAGCCCTAACCTTAACCCGACCATAACCATAGCCCTAAACTTAACCCGACCATAACCATAGCCCCAACGTTAACCCAGCCCTAACCATAGCCCTAACCTTAACCCGACCCTAACCATAGCCCTAACCTCAACCCGACCCTAACCATAGCCCTAATCTTAACCCGACCCTAACCTTAACCCGACCCTAACCATAGCCCTAACCTTAACCCGACCATAACCGTAGCCCTAACCTTAACCCGACCATAACCATAGCCCTGACCTTAACCCGACCATAACCATGATACACAGTCCCATAGGGTACTAATAGGCAGAGAGGGGCCTTACTATCCAATATCAATCGATAATGACAACTTACTATCACATACCTGTAGGGCTGGTAACCCCTATTCAAGAGCCATATATATGTCTGATGGGGTGGCCTAATGTTACTAAAAACCATGTATTGACAGTTTTCTTTTCCTATCTTTTAATTTTTACTATAATATGGAAATTGTAAATACTGTTAATATTAGTTGACTAAGTATACTACCGGGTAACAAAAGGAAAAACACCTGAATGAATATATGGCGAAACAACGAGTGCAGGTGCGTCTGTTCATTTCTTGGGGTCAGTTTGGGCCCACTCATCCCCTTCAAGGTGGGAGAGTCACTGCAAATCAATACAGAGTCATTCTCTGTGATCACTTCCATACTCCCATATCCGAACTTTATACCTGTCCTATACGTCTTCGTAGCACCTGTTGTGCAGAGCGTTTCTATCCCATTTATATGTCAATATCACGTTGATTTTTTCTGAGAATTTTCTGCTTTTAACGAAATACAGTCGCAAAATTTCGCGCTTTTGACGGCCTGTACTTCTGCAAGACGCCCGTGAGCTGAACCTTGGACTTGGGCTACGCGGCATCCTACAAACGTAAGTTAAAAACCATGATGGCTTCCCCTTGTTCGCCGACCTCTTCTCCTGTCTTGTGCTCTGAATGTAATATGTTTTGTTACGACTCCTCTGCGCTTAGTGGCTCTTTCATTTGCAAGAAATGTGTCTCATATGCTAGCTTAGCTGAAAAGCTTTTACAGCTGGAAGCTCGCGTAGAAACGCTGCAGAACATCAGGTCGAATGAGGAGTTCATTGATTCTTTCTTGGTCCAGCCTGAAACGAGTGTAAATGTCAGTTCTCTTTCTGTTTCCCGTTCATTACCTGCTGCAGCAGCTTCTTCACAGCGTGATGTGTTTGTAACAGTTCGAGGTAAACGCACAGCCATCCAGTCCCTCTCCCGTTAAACTGTTTCATTCATTTGCTCCCCTGGAAGAATTAGAGCCAGGCGAACGAGTACCGGAAAAGTCTCTAATTATCGGGGATTCCATCGTTAGAGATGTAAGGGTGTTCAAACCGGCGACCACAGTGAGCTGTATTCCTGGCGCTCGTGTGACTGATATCGAGGCGAATCTGAAATGACTCGATCAGGGCAAACGCAAGTTCTCCAAAATTATTATCCACGCCGGTACGAATGATATTCGATTACGACAATCGGAGATCACAAAGAGCAGTTTTAAGTGGGCCTGCGCCCAAGCTCTAAAGATGTCACGGTCAGTGACTTTCTCTGGTCCGTACCCGATCCGATGTAGTGATGAAATGTACAGTAGATTGGACTCGCTCAATCGCTGGTTGTCTGAGTGGTGCGCAGATAATAATGTCGGTTTCGTGGACAATTGGCGAGCTTTCCGGCGAAGACCCGGTCTTTTGAGGAGGGACGGTGTTCACCCATCTCAAGAGGGCACTGCACTTCTGTCGAGAAATCTGGCCTACGACTTAAATTATTGTAGTTGACTGCCGACAGCTAAATCTAAATTCCTGACATTCAGCTTTGATAAACCGTTGATTAGGTCAAACCCTGTAGAGATTGTGTCTATTCCTCGAATTCCAATTAAATTAAGAAAGAAGAATCGCGGAGTACATCACAAAAACTTGATTTGCATTAACACCAACTGTATCAATCTACCAATAAATAAACATTCTCTCAAAATTGGTCTATTAAATATTAGATCCTTGAACTCTAAAGCTGCTCTTGTGAACGAATTAATCTCTGATTGTTATCTTGATATACTGTGTCTCACAGAAACATGGCTGAGACCAGATGAAAACTTATCTTTGAATGAAGCATCTCCACCTGGTTTTATATACACTCAAAACCCCCGCCTGGGCCGGAGAGGTGGGGGTGTTGCCGCTATTTATAGTGACTCCATTCACTCGGTGCCAAAACTACAGTATAAATTTGATACATTTGAGGTTTTAGCGATGAATTTTTCAGTGCTGGATACTGGTGCCGGCCCTGCCCCTGATCTGCCTTTAGCTCTGGTGACAGTCTACAGGCCCCCTGGCCTTTACTCTGCCTTTATTCAAGATTTTTCAGAATTCCTTTCAGACTTAGTTTTAAGCTATGATAGAATAGTTATATTGGGCGACTTTAACCTGCACTTTGAGAGGGCAGATGATTCTCGAACATCCGCATTCACTAACATTTTGGAGTCAGTCGGCTTCGCTCAGAGTGTTGCTGGCCCAACTCATTTTCATGGTCATACTTTAGACCTGATCTTAAGCTTTGGCATTAACATTGGGCAGGTCAGGATTCATTCACATAATCCCAGTTTGTCTGACCATTTTCTTATCACATTCTGCTTACAATTGCCCCACCCTGCATTGTTAGAAACTAGGATGTACACTGGTCGTACTTTTACTGCAACAACTTCCACAAAATTCACTGAGGTTTTCCCATCTTATTTTGAGCATCCAGTCAGTGCCTCCTCTATTGACGATACCGCAGAAAAGTTTGCTGATGCTCTCCGTTGTACCCTTAATGTAGTCGCGCCACTGAAATATAAAAAGATTACTCAGAAGAAGAGGCCAGCCCCATGGTACACTGACCAGACAAGGACACTAAAGCAAAAATCTCGTCAACTAGAACGCAAATGGCGCTCCACTAAACTCCAGGTATTCCATGGTGCTTGGAAAGAGAGCCTTGTTGCATATAAGCTGCTCTCTCTTATGCAAGGTCCTGTTACTTTTCAAATCTCATGCAGGAAAATAAAAATAATTCTCGATTTCTGTTCAAAACCGTGGCTAAGTTAACTAACAGTCATGCTGCAAGTAACCCTCAAATTCCAGTTTCTTGCAGCAGTGATGATTTTTTAAATTTCTTTAATGGCAGAATTATTAGAATTAGAGAGAAGATCACTGCTTCCTTACCAGTTTGCTATGGCGTTTCTTATGATATGGAGTCTTCCACATTACACACAAACCAGTTTGAATCCCTTTCTCCTATATCCCTGAGTGAACTAGCCAAATTAGTTGTTACTTCCAAATCATCTACTTGCATTTTGGATCCCATTCCCACAAAGCTAATGAAAGAACTCCTGCCCATTCTTGGCGGCCCAGTTCTTCACATAATTAATTCTTCTCTGATTTCCGGTATTGTTCCCACTTCATTTAAGATGGCAGAAATCAAGCCGCTGCTTAAAAAACCAGATTTGGATCCCACAGTCCTAGCCAATTATAGGCCAATCTCAAACCTCACATTTTTATCGAAGATCCTTGAAAAATGTGTCGCCCAACAGCTCTCTTCTTTCCTGCAAACTCATGAGGTATTTGACAGTTTTCAGTCTGCCTATAGAAAGCATCACAGCACTGAAACAGCCCTCACTGTTGTAGTAAATGATCTGCTTCTCTCTATGGATAGTGGCCGCATCTCTGTTCTCGTCCTTCTCGATTTAAGTGCCGCCTTTGACACTGTAGACCACCATATTCTTCTTCGTAGGTTGGAAAAATTAGTTGGTATTTCTGGACTTGCCCTTTCGTGGTTTAAGTCTTATTTGTCTGATAGATCTCAGTTTGTCCGGGTAAATAACAAGTGTTCAGAGTATTCCAAGGTTAACTTTGGAATACCTCAAGGATCTGTTCTGGGCCCTTTGCTTTTTTCTCTATACATGCTTCCGCTTGGAAATATCATAAGTAGACTTGATGTTAAATACCATTGTTATGCAGACGACACGCAGCTCTATATATCCTTTAAACCGGGTGAAAATGATCCGGTTACTAGATTAGAGATGTGTCTGAAAGCTGTTAAAGCTTGGATGACGCAAAATTTTCTTTCACTAAACCCAGATAAGACTGAAATATTGGTACTGGGTCCCAAATCTCTGAGGGACTCATTCATTAAGTTTTCTCTTAACTTAGATGGTCTCTCTGTTTCTGCCAGAGCTGTCGTTAAAAACCTTGGGGTGACTCTTGATTCAGAACTCTCTTTCCAGGCTCACATCAACAATATCATCCGAGTAGCTTTTTTCCATCTTCGAAACATATCTAAACTTAGAAAGATGTTGTCTCTTCAAGACGCTGAAAAATTGGTTCACGCATTTGTGTCTTCTCGGTTGGACTATTGCAATGTCTTACTGTCTGGTTGCACTAGCTCAGCCCTGAAACGTCTTCAATTAGTGCAGAATGCTGCAGCTAGGGTTCTGACTAGGACTAAGAAATATGATCACATTAGCCCGGTGCTCAAAAATTTTCATTGGCTGCCTGTAAAATTTAGAATTGAGTACAAAATATTATTACTAACTTACAAAGCTTTAAATGGCTTGGCCCCGGAATATCTTTGCAGTCTTCTTATTCCTTACTCCCCACCAAGATTACTTCGTTCACAAGGTGCTGACTACTTGAAAATTCCAAATATATCTAGAATTACACTTGGAGGCAGAGCATTCTCTTACAAGGCACCAATTTTATGGAACAATCTCCCAAGACAAATTCGGGCTTCAGACACACTCTCTATCTTCAAGAGTAGGCTGAAAACTTATCTTTTTAGTCAATCCTATGATTAGTTATGTGTTGGCTCTGGTGGGACTAACTACAACCTTGATTTATGATATGTTCACGATATTGGAAGCCAGTGTTATGTAAATCCATGTGGAACCGGTGGTACTGAGCATGCATTAACGGTGCCAGTGGGGCTTGCTACAGCCTTAGTCACTGGGGAGGTCCATATGGTACTGGTGTAGTGTTACGCAAATCCATGTGGAACCCGTGGCACTGAGATAGCACTTACACGGCACCAGTGGGGCTTGCTACGGCCTTAGTCACCGGGTAGGTCCACATGGTGTTGGTGGTATCTGATTAAAAAATTACGCAGCCTTGGTCGGATGGAATTTCAGGGCCTCTGTGCTGCAATAAGTGGATGAAGGATACAAGCTTTTGGTCGTTAAAATTGCTTAAATCCATGTGGAACCGGTGGCACTGAGATTGCACTTACACGGCACCGGTGGGGCTTGCTACAGCCTTAGTCACCGGGGAGGTCCATATGGTACTATTGTTTAGAAAATGAAAAGTGATCTAACAGCCTGGAATAAGTGTTGGGCCTCTGTGCTGCAGGAAGTGGATGGAGGGGTGTTGACTGTTTCCTTACCAGTCTGCTTATAACTTCTCACTTGGCACATGACAGAGGACGGTACTTTTATTATCATGCAGTAGTTATCCAGTGCCTCACATCCCTCTCTTCTGTGTCTCTTTCCGAGGATCTTTCCCTCCACTTCCCTGAGTCCTGGACCGTATGAGCCCTGTCCCTCACCATGAGCGCTGGCTGCTGCTGTCCTGCTGTCCTGGTCCGATCCGGTCCGGCCCTGGTCCAGTCCTGCACCATCCTCGACTTGCCACTTTCTGAAGCTACCGTTGCCACTGTTTAGATGGACTTAAATGGAACTCTTCTGTCGTTTCACTCCCTTTTTACTTTTTTGTTCTTAATTAGCAAGCCCGCGGAGGATGGGCTCCCCCACTATGGCCGGGTTCCTCCTGAGATTTCTTCCCACTGGGGAGTTTTTTCTCACCACTGTTGGAGGATTTTTCTCCCTACTGGGAGTTTTTTGCCTCATTTGCTGTAGTGGGGAATAGGCTGGGCACTGCCTTTTTATTTCCTAAAACTCTCACTGTAAAGCGTCTTTGTGACAGTCTCTGTGAAAAGCGCTATACAAAATAAATTGAATTGAATTGAATATCCTGTGGTGAAGCAATCGTACCCTAATGGGAAGGGTCCCAAACCTCACAGGGCACAAGGGGTCACTGAATACCTGTTTGAGTATGAAAATTATCCTAAATATATGCCACTGCCTTCAGGGTCACCATATCTGAACTCACATGAGAGATTTTGGAGCAACGTTTTAGACAGCGCTTTCAGTCACCAAAGAATGAGGGATCATCTCTTGAAAAAAGTGTACTCCATTCCTTCCTAAAGTTTTAGACTCTATGCCAATGTGCGATGAAGCTGATCTGACAGCTTGTGGGGACCCAACACCTCACCAAGACTGTTTATATCGATTTTTCCGTGAGTTTGTCACTCTTCTGTACAATTAAAATCCATCTGAAAATATAAAAGCTCAGTGCTGGATGAACTGATTTGTTCCGATGAAAAAATTTCCAGCAGCTGTTTGGAGGTGATAATTAGGCTTCCAGTGTTTCACATCTGCACGGGATGGCTTCCTGCTTGCCTCATTTCCTGCGACTTTATTAGCCACTTGCTGGAGTTTTAATTACAAGCAGGAGTGAAACCCAACTGATACTGCACATGATTTCAAAAATTCGGTATCTTCACAAGATATTTCTCATTTTATGAAAAGCCATTTTTATTACTTTATTTATTTATGAAAAATAATAATTGTTATTTCCTCAATTTTTAGCTGAGCACAATAAGTAAGATTAGTATAAAACAACATATTTTAGAAAACACAAATAACTGATTGAGCCAAATATAACTCAACAATATGTATTTCCCGTTTCTTCAATAAGTGCTCCGAAATTAGTCTTGATCAAATGAGATTATCAAGGCTTATCCCACGGTCTCTATGCTTTCATATAACCACTAGATGGCGAACTGAGCAAAGTGTTTGGTCCCCGCACATGTGACAGTTCAACATTCCATCCGTCACGTTTCCACTGAAGTTGACTTAAAGCTGTCTTTGTGGTCTGGAGAATGAGATCACAGATGATAATTCACTGGAGAGGTTTCCATTTTCCAAAGCTTCCATCTGGCTCATGTTTTCTGGCTTCTAATGCGGGAACTGGGGAACACTGTCCCCCCTGAAATTCACTCACCTCTTTTCGACCGTATTAAGAACAAAGGTAATCATTTCTACCTTAGGTCTGTAAGTGATGGAAAAAGAAAAGGAAATGACTTTCCCACAAGCTTCAGCGCACACTTTTAACATAATACCACTGAAAACCATTTTAATATACTATTTATAAAATGAAGATAATAATAGTACCAATCTCAACAACAATACAATTATTATTATTATTATTATTATTATCGTGGATCAAAGTCCAGCATTTGGGACAACACCCTTTTTGAGTGGAGGAGCGTCTTCCAGGGGTTTGAGGGGTGGGTGGGGTGAGCAGCAGGTTGGCGTCCTCCCACATTGGAACCCCGGTCATATATATAAACTCTCTTTGTCAGACCTGCTTGCACTTCTAATTTTGCAGTCCGTGCAGCAGGAGACCCCAGGATGAAGCTCCTATTCTCAGCTGCTTTTGCAGTGTTTGCACTGTCTGCCCTGGATCGGGCCGACTCCTCTGCTTATGACAAGATACTGACCCACAGTCGCATCAGGGCCAAGGACAAGGGGTAAGGGGACTGGCAGAACCTCCCGAAAAAAGTTGGGTTTGCACAGAGTTTATTTAGATATTAAAGTCAGGATTGCTCTGTCATTCATCAGAAAGAGAGATAAAAAAACTACCTTATATTGAAATAATTTCATTGAAATTTACAATGAGAATAAATGACTTTTTGCTCACTTTTTGCGGTAGGAATTATACATGATCAAATGCTGGAGGATTAATAAAGAATAGATTGTTCAATATAAAGCTTGACATAAAGCATAATTTTATTCATTGCTATTGCACTTGCATTGTTCATTATTATTTATCACATGTATGCTTATTATTTATTACTTTCCGATTATATTAATCGCTTATCCATTTATCCATTTTCTCAGAGGTTTTACTGGATTTTTCAAATCATCTCAGGACACTATAAAGTAGCACAGCCAGCTTATTCTCTTTCATCTGCAAGGAATAGGATGATAGTGGAGAAAATGCAAAAAAAAATAAAAAAATGATTGCAGAAGTAGCTCTCAAGCTTCTGGTCTCACCATTCATTTATCATTTGTGTGTATCAAAATTTAAAAAAAAAAGATAAATAAATAAAAGAACTTTATTTTTGCAACCTTTAAAAAATCACTACCTTGTACATTTTACAATTATTATTAATTATTATTAATTATTGTATTCAGATCATCATTTCTTGAAAAGAATAAAAAATTTTATTCCAATTTTATGAACAACAGGGCATAATCCAGTCATTTACAGTTGATGATGTCCTTAGATTTAATCGGATAAATAGTGATTGAAGTTTGTCAATCGGTTGGCCAGACTTTCTCTGTCCTTTTTTCCACGGAATATCCTCACCACCCTCTCCTGCTCTCTCCTCCGCAGACCCAATGTGTGCGCTCTCCAGCAGGTCATGGGGACCAATAAGAAGTACTTCAGTACTTGCCGGAACTGGTACCACGGGACCATCTGTGGAAGGAAAGCGTAAGTGTGGCTCTCTTTGTCTTCCGCTGCCTGGAGTAATCGCTGCGCCTGGAACCCAGAGCTTTGGAATGCACCTTAACTCTCAGGGGTCAAAGATCAAAGATATGCAGCCTTTGGATTTTTTTTTCTTTTTTTTTTTTGGGATAGAAAAAAGAAAGTGAAGGAGGTCAGTTATCTGTCTGGCAGTGCTTATTTTACTGCAATCTGAATGATTGTTTGAAAGGAAAATATACTCATAGATTTTAAAGGAGCCTCAGGGTGGGGCTGTATTTCTGTTGTCCTGAGATTACGTCTTCATTCAGTGAAGTAAAAAGCACCAACTCCCCCCTGCCCCTCCCCCAACCTTACCCCGATGTCATGAGCAGGTCGAAATGAGAAGTGATTTGCAAGCTTTTAGTCTCTGACTTTAGTGTTAAATGTTCTTAAAAGAGGAATCTCACATATTCTTTTTCATGCATTTGAGTTATTTCCAGTCTTGACTGAAGAGACGGGAAGAGCACAGAAAGTCCATCTGTTACTGGCTAAAGCTTTCTTTTCCCGGGAGTTTTCTTGCGCGAGAAAAGTTCATGGGCTCAAGGATGTTTACTGTAGTGAGTAAAAGTAAGCACCTCCTCAGATGATCAGTGACTGCCACACAAACAGCCACCTCCGGTAACATAAACAACGTTACACTAATCTATTAAGAAACATAATCTATTTGACAATTTGCATTAATAATTCACTTATAAGTGCGCTAAGAGAGAAACATTGGCAAAGGAATGATATTTTACGAGTGGCTTACCAAGCTTCTTCCATCTAAAGCTTTTAAACAGCTCTTAAGAAAGAGGCCTGACTTAGTCGAGATGTTCCAAACATATTCATTTGAAAGCAAGATCCACAATTTAACCACATCAGGATCTCTTTCTACTTTGAGATTTTTGCTCCTTTAAATCATCAAAGTGTTTCCAGAATTTAAATCTGTGTTGAGTTATCTGGTGGTTTGACTGCAGGCCGTGGCAAAACCAGTGGTATTCAAATATGCTGCCGCTGTAATGTGCGGCGCATCCAGGCCTTCTGTGACGGTTTCAAAGGAGGTGACAAGAAGTGACTCACGGAGGCCATCTGCAGACGCCTCACGGCAAACTGAGCAGTGTCGTCTGAAAAGCCCAGATCACGAGACGTTTAGTAAGCTTCTTACTAAAGCTCTGACTCTTTGGCTCAGCTGCCCTGTTGAAAACACAGATCGCAGCCATCGCTCGAGGTTTCCTGCGCTCCAAACCGCAGCTAATGCTCAAAGCAGAAATTCCACTGCTGTTGCAACCATTCCATCATTGCCCTTGGTAACCTTTCGGCAGCGTTTGGTCGCTCAGCACGATGAGTTGTAGATCCACATCCGCGGAATCAATGTTTCCTCTCTGTATGATGGAATAGCCTTTTCTCTACAGATGTACCTCTATTGTGGGCGCGGTGTAGCATTCAAAAACTTCCCATTTGGGTTTAGATTTTTTTGCCTCAACGAGTGCGAAGACGCCTGATTGCACTTAACAAGGTCTAAATTTAGGACAGAGACGGAGTAATTTGTTGAGTAAAGTGTTTTAATATTGAGGCAAAACAAACCCAGCCTCCTGACCGACTCTTACTCGAGGTATGAAACATGCTCTGTACCTCAGACGGCCCCAACCTCGTGTAGACCAGAGATATGTAAGATGTAATGTACACTGATAAACTACTAAATTAAAACCACCAGCCCAATATTGTGTACGTTGCCCTTGTGCTGCTGAAACTGCTCCATCAAACTGACATTCACTCGAATTCCTGGACCCAGGGTTTCCCAGCAAAATATTTCCCGAAGCATCACACTACTTCCACAAGCTCCCCTGTTTCCTGCCGCCCATCGTGATCCTGTCTCTTCCCCGGGTGAATGGCGCACACGCATGATGTAAACATGAGACTCAGGACAGTCGAACCTCTTAAATTGGTCCAAGGTGCAGCTCTGATGATCACATGACCACTGTAAGTGCTCTCAGCAGTGGAGTCGGGTCAGACTGCACTCTTTGTCAGGTCTGCAGCCATAAAGCGCGGTACGGAGCAGGGTGCGATTTATTGTGTGTCATGATACATTCCTCATGCAAGTAACATTAAATTCTCCGCCATTTGTGCCCCAGTTGCCTTTGTTTTGGTTTTGACCAGATGGGATAATTTTTATTGCCCTCATGCATTGAGGAGCCTTGGGTTCATGGTTTGACCCCCTTAGACTACCATCAGGAGGTAGTCACCAATGCTTGCTGCTTCGAAGGTGCTCTCACTGCAAAAGAAAAATCTTACCTTGCATTTTAATCTTATATTTATATTTAAACACTTAATTCTATCACCTTTCTTCTCTGACAAAAAAAAATTCTGCCCTGATATGACATTATTTTGACGGATTTCTAGATTTGTCCATGGGGAAAGCGAAATTATCTTGCCCCAAATAATCTAGAAATGAATCAAAATTACTTCAAAGTTTGTAGTATTGTAATATTGTAGTTGTGGCAGAATTTCGTTCTCTTGGGAAAAAAGGTAAATAGAAAGAAGTGTGTTATTCTGAAAAGTTGATTAAGACGCTTGGTGATGAGTTCATTTCTTCCATGTTGACCCGCCCATCTGGCCGTAACAATTTGACCTTTGTAGGTCCCTTTTTTCCCCCGTCCAACACATCGAGTTTACTACGATAACCGTCTGTCTGCAGATCTTGGCATGAGATGCTGTTGTGGGGTAATCAGCGTTGTGTGTCTCATTCGTGAGTGATTTTAATGTTTTGGCTCATCTGTGCGTATCAGGAT
Organism: Gymnothorax reevesii; assembly: GCA_029721435.1. NCBI lineage: Eukaryota > Metazoa > Chordata > Actinopteri > Anguilliformes > Muraenidae > Gymnothorax > Gymnothorax reevesii. The sequence continues at coordinate 174,725,552 of CM056574.1, forward strand.
AATGGACAGAATGGAGAATGGCGAAGCATCAATGTTTATGACAGCTGGTGCAAATGCACAGCTTGAAAGCGAAGCTTGGTAGATTTCAGTGAGTTATGATTGCCAGCCACGGTGCTTTTTTATGTTTTGCATTTTTTAACAACAAAGCACAAGGTCCTATTCCCAAACCGTTGCATTGTCTGCTATGCCTATTGCAACAGACAGTTTTAAAAAGCTAAATCACACGTCAACATCAGAAAAATGCATTGTTCAGAATATCTGCAGTTGGACTATGCATTTAAAGCAGCTGGATGTTGACACGTTTGCCAGGCCACTATCTAATGTAAAGGCGTGATTGTATGACTGGTTTACTGCTCACTGCGTCGGCAGTTCACGGTTCATCTCAGTTGATTCCAGCTGTCGCGCAAAGCCAGTCCTCTGCTATGGTCCCGAGCTTAAACAGCACACACATGCTCCCAGTGATTTATGTCTGCGACTGCAGTTGGACTCGCATCTGAGACTGTTTCCCTCGAGTCCGCCGCTGTCGGCGCTGGACAGTAATTGAGCCGAACACCTTGGGCTGCAGGCTCAGACTGACCACAGTACTCCCACTCATCCGGAGGAGCTAATCCGGGGAATATCCGTCTGACAGGATCCCTTCCTCCCTGGCTGGAGCAATGACTTATTATTATCCATGCCAGTTCTTTTTTCTACAGTTTCCTTGGCAGGTTTCAACATTTTATTATATTTCATTTATTTGTTTTATTATATTTTATTTTACTGTGGACCACTTCGCGGAATACTATTGCTTTAAAACAGGAGTATTTCCGGTTATGGCAAGCGTCCAGTTACTTATGAGATAAACTTTATTAAACATCAATGAAATAATTTGTCCTTCGCATTTGACTCATCCTGGGACCCAACTCCAGTCCTAAAGCCAGAGTCTTGGTCAGGGACCGTGGCGAGAGTGTTCCCAATGTAAACTGTGTACACAGGGTTAAAATATGACTTTTACCAATGACAACTTGTCTTCAGTCAGGTGACTCATCATCAGCGAATAGGCAATGTTTTGGCACAGCGAATGAGGCAAAACACCGTCCGACAAATTTCAACTTTATTTCTGTATTTACAGTATGTGTGTGGAAACACTTGTACTGGCATTAAAGCGCCGCCCTGGAGGTGAGGGTGCGGGCTGGAACAGTGCTGACGAAGTAAGGCTGTAAAACTGGATCTCAGGGCATTTGTAGTGACCTCGTCACCTGTGCTGTTTGATTGGAAGTCAGAAGGTGACGTGAGGATATTTTCCATCTTGTTTCCTCGTCCTCTGTCCTCTCAGAGTTTGGACTGGACTGGCCCTGCCCCTCCCCTGCAGTGTGTCATTCCTGGAAACTAGAACCTCAGACCTCTCCAGCCCTGAGCTCTCTCCCCCCGCCTCCCCCCCTCACTGAGCATGGCTCCGGGTTAGGGTTAGCCCACTGCGAGGGAACATATGGAAGCATTTGTTAGAGTGGCGGCTTCGCGTTGTCCACTGGAAGGGAAGCACTGCTTCCAATCCCCGTTCCCCCAAAGACCCCGCAAGGACAGAAAGTTCTGAGTGATGGGAGGATGATGGATGTTCGCTGAGAGTTATCTGCAGGAAAGCCAAAGGCTTTTCAGCACTCACATTTATTTTGTGTTGCCCTGATACCTTCCCTCAAGGCCCAGCCGTGCGGATTGTGCAACGCTGGCTCCATTCTGCAGCGCGTCTGTGACTCCGGCCACGGGCCAGTCGTGTGTGGAAAAACAGAAATATCTGTTTGATATGTCATTAAGTAAACGTTTTTTTTTTTTTTTTTTTCCAACCATGGCTTAAAGTATTTTGTGCTGCAGATTTAAATCACAAAAACACACCTGGAGTGAGGAAAGCAGTAACAAGGTTCATAAAGTCTTGGTACCCATGTGGTTACCGTAACGGACATTAATTACTGTGTGACAGAAGCGCTGCAGGAAGAGAGGAAGTTGTGTTGTCATGTGGGACAAAGACATGTGGCAGAGGGCTCTCCTTGCTTTTAGCTGCTCACAGGAGACATTCCACTCTACAGCTCACCTGCTGCTGAATCCAAGCTCTGTCCTTCAGTACATTCATCATATTTTTGCAGATGTATGAATTGATAATCCATGTGCAGCAATGATGCTATATCAAGCAACAGCACCATTATTAAATGTTCATTACTTACCGTACACTTAAGCGTACAGTAGGCCCGCAAGGTGTAACTTATCGATAGCCTCACCCAGAAAAGAGGGGGTTGGCCAGTGAGAGAGCCAGTGAGAGAACTTTGAGAAATAAACTCAACGATGGAGAGCACTGGCCTTTCTGTAAGCTCCCTGACTTAGCGACGGAATTTGCTCTTTTGTCCCTCAGCCTTCACCTGGTCTTTCTCTGAATGGCACTGGCGTATGAAGATTTCAAAACAATGAGAACAGACCAACCAATCACAGTCATCGCCATGCACTGTTAGCTCCAAAGCCAGAGAAAAGTACAAAGTTTCTCCGATTGCGTGGCGTGCTGCAAATGCTTCGTGACCTTTTCGCCCAGCTGTTGACAAATGATCACAGAATGTTTATAATTTTTTCAAGCCGTTGCAATGTTTCTGTAATGGTATCATTTCAGATAAGAGCTGTTTGTTCCCAGTTCACAATCTACAATGGAAACTTATGTCTTTTAATTTTTATAAGCAGTTCACTGTAATGCCACATCACCATGATATATGATATTATTACACGGATATCACTAACATATGTATTACCATATGTCGGATGAAAAACTCTGCAGGTCGGGACTCAGGAAGTCCTTCCAAGTCTTGTCTAACCAGTAAATGCACACAAATACTTTTATAGTCTCCAGGAGGAAAAAAAAAAAAACTGCTTTGGAGGCTGACCAGAGCTTGATCGTGGGCCAGAGATCTAATTCTTAATTGAAATAGGGAAAATTTAACATAAATTCATTTGTTCGGCAACAAAATCTGTCTGCATAAGCAATTTTGTTCTGTTTCTCTGGCTTAGAGACTTGGGCATTGTGGCATGTAACTGTGATGAATCAGTTGGATTTAGTATGGAAAGAAAACTGTATGTGCGCCATCATGAAACCATCAAAAATATTGTGCTTGAGTCAGCAAAAAGTGGTTCTCAGCTTAGCCCTACGGGACAGCCCTCCACGGGTCTTTGGGTTCTGCAACCATTGTAATTACTCTAATGCACTGCTGTCCACAAAGTTTCCTATTTCTGCTGGCTTTGTGGAATAACTCTGCGTATCCTCAACTGAACCCCATGTGCCACAAGCCTGGACCCATTTCCCATTAATTCACAATAATTATTGCATTCAATTAAGTTACAGTATTTCCAAAGTTTTTGTGTATTTTTTCCCTGATACTTAGTTTTTTGAGCTTTTGAAGGTGTTATGTGCAACTTTCAGAAATTCCGTATCATTATTGACACTGGTGGCCGTTAAGTGAACTGCAGTTAGCATCCTGTGGCGCCTTTAAGTCTTTATCAAGTTTTCATATATATTCTCGCTCCAAAATGCGTGTGATTCACAAATCCATGCATAAATACCAAGGGGGGGAATATTTTGGGGGGATTAGAGAGAGAGAGGGAGAGACACAGAGAGAAAGTTGGGTTTTGAGGCACAGTTATTGTCACTGTTACACCAAGCTAAACTAAACACGAATTTAAAAACCATTAACAACAACAGTAAGCCAAACGCATCCGACACCATAAACCTAACACGGAATAACCCCAAAAAAGGATAAAAATGGAAATGCAATGTTTCAAGAAGTAATAATTCTCATTCCTCATTAACTGAAACTAGAGAGAGATTTATTTATTAAATACACAATTGTTCAGATGCTACGGCTGTAGAATGAGGTCGTGACAAATTCTGAAGACTGTGTGCTGCAAAATGTCAAAACCTGCGTGACACTGGGAGTAATGAAGTTTATTTGAATCATTGTTGAGCTTTTAAACTGTAATGTAATAAACACATTAAATTTTTTCATGTTTTCTGAGAAGTTGCCCTTTTTCACCACACAGTGTATATTCCTGCAGAATGATTCAGTGTGTTCTTTGGAAAGTAAATGCCCTTTACCCTTTCACCTCTGCCCTCAGGACAGTGCTTTACGAGTGTTGCCCAGGGTACATGAAGCTGGATGGCACACCTGGATGCTCTGCAGGTAAACAGCGCCCCCTCTGGTGCTGGATGAAGGCGCAGTAGTGCTGCCTGTTGAAAGGCTGAATGTCACTCAGGGTGAACTGCCAGCCAGCGGCCTCTGGCATCAGTGCAATGAAAACAGCACCACTTAGATTTCGTCAGCACCTCAAAGCATGTAACTGCATCAACGTACTTCCTCAGTCACAGGCGTCAGTACGGTTTACCTGCACACATTGTGTATTCTGTATTTCTGTAATGCGTTATACTTTTTTGTCGCTAGTGCTCTTCAACTTTTTACGCATTTAATGAACCTTGAAATATTTTACTCTAAGAAAATATGTCCAATGACAACCTTCCCTTATGAAAAAAAATATTGTATTTCCAAGCTATACTTGTCCTACAGTAAATTGATGGTATTTTTGCCACCATAGTGTTGTGTTTGGGACAGTATAGTTATTCAAACTACAGCAATATAGTTGTGTGGACTAAAGTAATATCATGGTACTTTTGATTGTGGTAATACTATAGTTATAATGTGATGGCTGTCGTGCTACTCTAGTTATACTATGCAAACAAGAGTGATACTATAGTTTTGCCATTAACCCTTTCAGCGCCGGATGTAACATATCAAATTCAGATGCTGTTGAAAACCTATCATGTGTCAACTTGTTTAAAAGAGCACTCGCAGGGGAGCTCTTTTAAACAAGTTTCCATATCATATCATTTCATATCATTTCAACAGGTCAGGATCACTACATTTTTGATTCCTTGAAACTTTATTTGGCACTCAATACTGTATTATTACTTAGAAATGACAATGGGATATTTTCATAAGGGTTGTTTGTCAGTTGAAGGAACTTTGCACTGTATGTTTATAATGAGATTGTCTTTCCTCTACCAGTGGCACCTATTGACCATGTGTACGGAACACTGGAACCTGTGAATGCCCTCATTACCAAGAGGTACTCCGACATGTCGAAGCTCAGGCCAGAAATCGAAGGAGAGGGATCGTTCACATTTTTCGCTCCCAGAAACGAAGCTTGGGAGCTCTTAGACCGCGTGAGTCTCCTAGTTGAAGATTTGTACTCTTTGGACTTTATTGGGACACAGTTCATCTAATGCTTTCTGAAAAAAAAAAAAAAAAACTTTTATGTAAATGATGATGGAGACTTTTGGGTCTCTCAGTTTATGACCATGTCTCTCATTAAATCTGCTTCCTAACCACCACCTAACAGGAAGTCAGGAGCGGTCTGGAGAGTAATGTCAACGTTGAGCTGTACAACGCCCTTCGCTATCACATGGTCAACAAGCGCCTGCTGACTAAGGACTTGAAAAATGGGATGACGGTCACCTCCATGAACAACAACCTCGGCCTGTACATCAACCACTACCCCAATGGGGTGCGTTTTAAGAGCACACACTCGCACGTAAACATACCGCATGGCCGGGAGATTACTTTTCGAAAATGACATCACAGGTTGCTTTGTTCGGTGATCGTGCTACACATCATAAGCTTTCTCCCTCTGTGCAGGTCGTCACAGTGAACTGCGCTAGGATTATCCAGGGCAACCAGATTGCCACGAATGGAGTGGTGCATGTCATCGACCGCGTCATCACTGCAGTTGCAAACAACATCCAGGAAGTGCTTGAAGTTGACGATGATCTTTCAACTTTGAGGGTTGGTATTATGATAACACTGGTACCAATTCAATAGTCATATCATCCAATGTATATTTTTTTTATTTACATTCCTACATTTATCATTTAGTACATTACTGCTTTTCCTGTATCAAGTCTTTGACCACTCAACATAAAGACCTAGCGAAGAACTGCTATACCTTTTCATGGTGTGGGCATCTTGATCTTTTGTGACAGATTTTATGTGTTCGGAACTCTAACCATATAAGACTTACTGTATCTATATGATTTGCTGTATATCTCAAAGACAATTGAGTTACACAGTTTTAATAAATTGGTCTTTTCACCCAGACCGTAGCTGAGAAGTCTGGCTTGATGGACAAACTGGGGAAGGCAGGACAGTACACTCTCTTCGCCCCCACCAACAGAGCCTTTGAGGGGCTGGACAGCAATGTTCTGCAAAGGATGATGGGCGATAAGGGAGTGCTCAAAGGTGAGAATCTACACCAGGTGCAGGGGTCACGGGAGAAGGTGTACCTAATGGTCAGGATCAAGTAGTGGCACTGGGACTGTAGTTAGGCCTGTTCTTCACAGCAGTGGAGAACTCATCATGGCTTCTTTACCCGATGCTCATGCTTCTGAAGACATAGGTTTGGCTAATCTTACACTTTCAGATAGGAACCAACGGCCAAACTGTGCAAGAATGAGGATATTGCGGTTTAAGTGAGGAATCTTTTTTTGACAAGAACGCATTTGTTTGGTGTAAAAGAAAAAAGTAAGAGATGTATTTTGCTATTTTTCTTCTTTGAACGAGGCATTCATCCCTCAGAGAAATTTAAGCTCACAGGTGTCTTAGTCTGCGCTGTTTCCTTAACCAAATCCTTTCAACGATTTTTAATGCTGCAAGGGCAAAACCGCACCCTCTGAGACACACCCACAACTCTTTCCTTATACAGAAAATCTAAGGCCAGTTCATGTCATCATATTCTCCATATCATCCAAATGTTTGTAAGTTGTGCATTAATTCAGTTCTACAAAAGGAGGATAAATATGTGGTTACATAATCGGGCAGATCAGAGCACGCTAACGTGGAATCACTTTGGGGGGATTAGAACATTATTAAAGTTGATATCCCAAAAACACACAACAACACGAGTCACTGAGGGGCAAATAAAGCTGCGGCTCACAGTGACAGTTACCTGGAGGCCAAGAGAAGCAGGTGTTTCCTTCCATTTTAATTTCAAAGCCGTGAAACCTGGCAGCTACAAGCTCTCATTTTTTGTCTCATGCCCATTCTTGTTCGCCCTGTGTGGAGAGATTGGCTGTTCGGTAAGAGAGCTGCAGCTGCTGCGAGATGGAGGCTGTAATATTTGACCGAACTGAGCGAAGGGTCATTAAGTTTATTGTTTATCAAGCAGCTATATCTTCATCGTATTCAGTCAGGACATATCAAGACCTCAACATTTTTGAAATTTGGTTCACTGCATGTGGGTGTGCTGGAACGCTTGCATGTGTGTGTGTTCACATGCAAGTGCAGGTGTGTACAAATGTGTGGGTGTGCGTATAGCTTCCTGATGAGAATCTCCGTCCTTTCCAGCCCTGTTGAATTTCCACCTCCTGAATTCGGTTCAGTGCTCTGAGGCCATCATGGCTGGAACCTCCTATGAGACCGAGGAGGGCCACAACATCGAAATTGGCTGCGATGGCGAGAGCCTGACGGTCAACGGCGTCAAGATGGTTCTGAAGAAGGACATTGTCACCTCCAACGGTGTCATCCATCTGATTGACAAGGTCCTCATTCCTGACTCAGGTGAGCTTCTAAACCACTCCTCTCTCATCTCAGCGTTTAAATGCAGTTGATGAAATCTACCATTAAACAATCAGCAAAACTGGAGTAAGTCATATTTCAAATATATTTAGATCTCCTTTTCAGCCAAACAGGTTACAGAGCTGATTGGTGATGGCCAGTCCAGGTTTGGTGATAAGGTCGCTGAGCTGGGATTGGCTGCCGCCATGAGACCAAAGGAGGACTACACTCTCCTGGCACCGGTCAATACAGCATTCACCGGTGAGCTTTGCCTTCCGCTCTACGTTATCCGGAACATTCCACCTTTTACTTCTCACTCCACTGCTGTTGGCTGCCAGTGAAGGTACGGTTAGGGCACAGTGCCAAATACATTCTGAATCAGTTAGCGGACACGCGCTAACAGCCGAGGTCAAAACTGCTACCTTTAGTCACATATTAGATCCATGCTTCGAAAACCATTCATCTCATCCGGTTTGTCATTTTTTTTATTTTGCTAACCTTTTCTTCAAAACATACTGAAGAAAGACTTGTCACAACTATATTGGTGTTTACACAACTTGTGAGGTGTTTCAGACATCAGATGTAGATTAGGATCACAACTTGCGGCTAGAAATTGAAGAGCCAGGGGGGTTCCGAGGTATTTTCATCAGAGAGATTTGTGTTTCCTCATGTGAATCATATGCTTAGTCAATAAAAACAACTCTGATAAACCGAGTACATTACTTTCAGATGGGCCTGTCTGATTAAAACCTTTTCCCGAGTTCTTCTCCTGTAAAACGTGGCAGCGCGGCCCCAGGACTGCGGAAATGCGTGTCGACCACGTCTGGCTTTTTTGTCCGAAGCACATTTACCACTGTTTGACTTAGCAGCCACCCTTATTGCAGCCATTATCGCAATCACTTGAAAAAAGTGCAGCTATGAAGTCAGGCTTTAACCCGCAGATGATGTGATGTCCATGGACAAGCGTCGCCTGAAGCTCATTCTGGAGAACCATGTGCTGAAGAAGAAGTTCCTGCTTAACCAGCTGTACAATGGACAGCGTCTGGAGAGCATCGGAGGGAAGGACCTGAGAGTGTTCATCTACCGTAGAGTGAGCCTCTCGCCAAAACACACACTCACACACACACACACACACTCAAGGAAGAGCACTTTTCCACACAATGCCTGTAACCAAATTATGCCTAACTCTGACCCTAGCCTTGACCTGACCCTGACTATAAGTGTAAACCTACCTTTAACCAATTAGCCGCAATCTTTTGTAATCCTCTCTGAGGACCACCCAAAATGTCCTAACAATGCCAAATGTCATCAAAACATCTGTAGTTTCTCGTGAGATGGTTCTTTCAACTGTTGCTATAAAGCCATCACCACCGACCACCAGCCCCCCCCGCGCGCACACACACACACACACACACACACGTCTGATTTCATCTTTTGTGGGGACACTCCATAGATTTCTATTCATTCTCTAACCCCTTCCTCTTACCTTAGCCCTCAACAGTATACGTCTGACACTGACCCTGACCTCGACCTTTCCCTAACCTTATCCAAACCCGAACCTTAACCCCCAACCCTAAAATAGCTGGTTTTTTTGTGGAGACCTAAAAATGTCCCCAAAAGAACAAAGAAATGAGGACCTTCATGTCTTGTGTGGACATTTGGTAGGTAAACATGGAATACACACACGCTCACACACACACACACACGCACACGCACACGCACACGCACACACACGCGCACATTTGAATAGTTATACTTCTGAAGAGCACTTTCCCACACAATGCCTGAAACCAAATTATGCCTAACTCTGACCGCAACCTTAACCTAACCCTCACTGTTACTGTAAACCTAACTTTAACCAATTAGCTGTAATCATCTGTAATCCTTTGTGAGGACCACACAAGGACCACACAACCTCAAATGTCATCACAACATCTGTAGTTTCACAAGAGTTAGTTCTCACAAGTATTGCTATACAAACCATCACTACACCCCCGCCCCCCCCCCCCAGCACACACACACACACACACACTTGTCCCCCAATACATGCATGCTCAGCAACATCCAGAGAATCTGGGAGTCATTACCAGGGGCGTCTCTAGGACTACAGATTGGTACGGCCCAGAGCTGCCGTTTAAAACAATTACTAACCCTGACTTACACGCAATCATTCGCATAATTGACGAACAATCCTTCCAGGATTTTCCTGGCTTTTTTATTGTTTTTTTGCGGTAACCTTTTCAAGAAGAGGCAATGAAAGTTACAATGTCTTGGCGATATATTTTTTTTGTCCGCAAGAAATTTGCGAGGATTGGTTGAATTTGCTTGAATAGTTGCAATCGCGACATGCAACTTCCTTGAGGGACTGAGCAATAGATTCACTCCGAGCACACGCCGGTACAGTACGGCGACAATCATTAATCTGGATGCGTCATTTCGTGCATTTAAGTCAGCGTTATTCAGAATTGCACACCGACATTTCAAATGGTCTTTTATTTTATTTAAACAAAACGATCATGAGGCGCCAGTTAAATCACTTGATGTGTCTTTCATAAAGCGTTGAACAATTTTTGAGTGGTCTAAATAATTTCTGATCTGAATTTATCCCATTATTTAGTCGTCAACAGATCGCATGGAGAGAGAAACCGTAACTTCCATTGCCGGAGGATTATTGTCAAAATTGGAAAACGTGTTAATAATGGAATAACAACTGAGAACGAGCCAGGATCAATCATTGACGCAAAGGCATGGTCCGGGCCCCACCAATTATCACTTCCAGAGACGCCACTGGTCATTACGGAGCAGCAATAATGCAAATCAGCATATACTGTACTTGTGTTGTCAATCGACCCCACAGAAAAAATTCTTTGCTCTGTATTGGTTCCTTGTCTGCCTTTCATGCTGTTGACATGTCCAGTACAGAGTAGAGCTTGGAGGTTAAAAGTGTTATTTTTCATTGCAGTCCAGGCCATACAGACTATCAGACAAATGCAGACAACTGTCAGTCCTATCCACACATGCAGTGTGTTTTTAACATAACATTACATAACATGAGAGGCGAGAACAGGCCATTCAGTCCAACTAGGCTCACCAGTTCAATATGTCACTTCAGATACTCAATGCTATCTAGCACTAAATCAAGCCCGCACTTGAAAATTCCCAAGGTGAAAAAGTATTTCCAAATATCAGTGCGAAATTTACCCTTTGCCAACTTCCATTTGTGACCTCGAGTTCTATCAACAAAACTTGGCCTAAGTAATTGGACATAATTCACTTTGTTAATCCCTTTAACATATTTAAAGACCTCAATCAGATCACCCCTAAGTCTCCTTTTCCTAAGACTAAAGAGATTAAGAATCTTTCATCTTTTATATCAGGTATTAGCTTAGTGGCTCTTCTCTGAACTTTTTCTGCAGCCTCTGTATCTCTCTTAATGTATGGTCCCCAGAACTGTATACAATACTCTAGATGTGGTCTGACAAATGTGTTGTACAAATGAAGCATTACCTCCTTGATTTGTACTCAATACTTTTGGCAATGTATCCCAGCATATCCTGTTAGACTATTTAACTGCTATGGCACAACGGCTAGAACCTGTAAGGGTTTAAATACAATGTAGTTTTCCAGTGCCATTTATACATTCAGTAAACGCTTGCAGTCCAGTTGACTTCATTAAGCACAAACTCAGGTGTTGTTGGATGGTGGAGAAGATGGTAAAGTTAAAGTGAAGAGGGTGAATAGGGGTGTTGTGCCTGGTTACCTGCAGGCTGTCTGCATTGAGAATGCCTGCATGATCCGGGGCAGCAAGGAGGGGCAAAATGGAGCCCTGCATCTGATGAAGGGCCTGATTAGACCAGCGGAGAAGACCCTGTACGAGATCCTGTTCGAGGACGGCCGCTTCAAGTAAGAGCCAGAGGGCAAGATTGTCTTTATAATCAGAGGGAGCTCACCTCCCCGCTGTCCAATCACTGGAGCGACTGGGAGTAAGCATGTATAACCCCAACAGGGTAAAAGGTTGGGACGGTATGGAAAATGCGCATAAAAACAGAAAGCAGTGATATGTAAATTTACTTTGATTTGTTTTTCAATGCACTCTTATCGATTGACCGTAAAATTACAGTTAATTTACCTGGCAGCAGCGGTGCCAGTACTTTTTGCAGTAAAATGACAGGAGACCGTAATTTAAATATAACTGCAAAAATTTGGGTAACCGAGAGCTAAATTTACTCTAAATTAAACTTGTCCCATTGCTTTATCATTTGGGGGGAAAAAAAGCCGGCTGGTGCGCGGCAGGTTGTGGCTGAGATCTTTCCTTCCGATGCACGCCGAGTGCAAAAATGCTTTTACAGGTAAATGAACTGTAAATTTCAGTGAAATGCACGTGGGTGTTTGGAATGCTGCATTTACTGCGAATCTGCGCCAGCAATGTACTGCAAAATTATGCCAATTAATAACAGCTTGTGTACCCTATAAAGACAAGATAGCCAATGTTTTGTATGGTCTGCTTGATATATATATATATATATATATACATCCATTCCTGCCATTCAGGCCTGCAAAGACTTTAAAAAATTGACAGAACTGGCACAAATTAGGACTAATAATAAGATGAAACTTATTACTAAACTAAGTAATGATGTGATTTAAACATCTGATTGCAGCATGGAATTATAATCAGGATTAGGTAAAGAAGAAAAAAAAAGCAGCATCCAGGAAAGACATGGTCCCTCAGAGGCAAAGATGGGCCAAGGATCACCAGACTGCCCAATAATATATCAGAAAAAATATAAAAATCTTTGAGAGGTTTACAAACTATATTCCTCAGAAAGACTGAATGGGATATATAATAACAAAACACTATAAAACAATTCAATATGTGGCAAACACTCAACCAGAATGCTAAGGCATTTCGGCTGAGACGAGTCTGACGATAATGAAGGAATTATTCCTTTATGTGACTGGCACTCTATGTGGAATTCCATTTGTTGAAGCGCAACTTTTTTCCACGTCCCCATTTTTCCACAAGATTGAAAGAGACTTGGATATTTCACCCGTTATGGTTCATTACACAGTGTAACTGTGTATTGTGTTTCAGACAAAGCAGTATTTCAGGTCATTTATTGAAGGAATGGATGCCGTGTGTTTTGAACCAAAGAAGAAAAGGACCATCCAGACTGTTACCAGCAACAGTCAGTAAGCCATGCTCGGTCCTGGTATGGGGTTGTGTCGGTGCCCTTGGGATAATTCTACATTTCGGGGTCAGAGGCTTACAGCAAGCCATTGAAAATCCAGTAATGCCAGCGTTACTGCTAGGGGGACAGTGAGCTTTAGGATGTTATAGGAGTAATGGGCAAATTGTTCAACTATTTAATAACAACATTTCTCACTGTAAAATTGCGAAGAATTTGGGGATTTCATCAGCTATGGTACATAATATTGTTAAAAGATACAGAGAATCCGGAGAAATCTACGTATGCGAGGGACGAGGCAAAAAAACTGAACGGCCATGATCTTCAGGCTCTCAGGTGGCACTGCATTGAAAACAGACAGGATTATGTTGTGAAAAATACTGCACTGGATCAGCAAGATAATGCCTGCCCACATTTTGCGCATATTGCATGAATATGGCTCTATTGTAAAAGTGTCTGGGTGCTAAACTGGCCTGCATGTAGTCCAGACCTCTCACCCACTGAAAACATTTGGCACATTATGAAACTAAAAATATTACAAAGGAGGCGGTGAAGTGTTGAGCAGCTGAAATCCTATGTCATGCAAGAATGGGAAAAGATTTTTGCTTTAAATCTACAGCAGTTGGTCCCCTCAGTTTCCAAAAACTTACAGAGTCTTGTTAGAAAAAGAAGTGATGTAACAATGGGTTGAATGTTCCTGATTTAACATTTTTTTTTATTACTCGTGAGTGAGTGATTTAAAAATGAACTTTTTGGTATGGAAGCTATTGGAGTCAGGCCGCAGTTCCAGTGCCCAGTGTAGGGCGTGGCCCACAAGCCATGTGACCAGGCCTTCCTGTTTGCAGGACGTTCCTGTCCCTGATAGAAGCCGCTGGTCTGACTGACGCACTCAATCAGGCGGGAAATTTCACTCTCTTCGCACCGACGGATGATGCGTTTCAGGGCTTGAGCCAGCGGGACATCGCGCTGCTAACAAGTGGGTCGTCCTCCTTCTAGTTCTTTCTGCCATCTGTATTTAATTTGTTCTAATTTGTCATGGAAACTACTCTGTATATTCCATTACCATGTGCAGAGAGCTATTGAGCCTAAAATCAACAATGATGAAGTTAATAATGTCCTTAGTGGGCTCGTATAGACTGTGTAATGGCTACATCAGCTCCAAGCATTTTGCTGTGAGATCAACAGATTCATATTCTGATTCTAAAACCTCATGACTGAGGTCAGTGGAGCTATTGAGTAACTACTGTTTTATGATTAGGTGACATCGACGCCCTGAGGGCGCTCCTGCTGTATCACATGACCAACGGCATGCACATTGGTACTGGCCTGGAGGGAGGAGTAACCAACTTGATCAAAACCCTGCAGGGAAACAACCTCAAAGTAATCTCTGTAAGTTCCCATAATTCTCATGTACTTCCTTCCAGCTATCCATTAATGGTCATATTATTTCAAGATGGCTAATTGCACCCATCTCACTGCTTTTTAATCATTTCCAAGTTTCAAAAAAAAAAACATTTCGAGCCGTTATCTGCAGTAAAATCAGCTTAACGTACTTAAGTGCCCATTCTCTCACCGAAGTTCCCTGCACTCTTCTCGGCAGCCAGAGGAAATAGGCTCAGATTTCAAAGAGATTACAGCACTCTTTGTGTTTAGTAGAAAATTATGTCCTTATGCCACTGCCAACTTATACATTAAGAGGATTATTTAATCAATTTCATTACCAGCACAACTAAATCTAGCGAAGAAGAAAAAGCTTCTTTTTTATTTCAATGCTGTTGTTTCTCAGAGGTTGAGTGAATTTCAAAAAGGTCAGAGAAAGAAAACATGAATCAGTATCGATTTCCATCGACTACTGTTATGAAAATATACACACGAGGATGCAGCCATGCGTTTGAATCCGGACTGGAGGCTATCTTTGCGGAATTTGCATGATGTCCTCGTGTCGGCATGGTTTCCGCCGGATACTCGATTTCCTTCCACAGTCAAAACACATGTATGTCAGGTTAATTGGAGACTGTACTTTGCCTGTAGGTTAGAGTGTGTGAGGGAGGGGTATGTGAGGGTGGATTAGCGAGCTGTCCGGGGTGCATTCCTGCTTTTTGCCCGCAGGTAGGAGAAACAGGCTAAAGCTCCCCCTGACCCCAGTGAGGAAGCACCGGTTTAGATAATGGCGGGATTGTTGCATACAGTATTTCTGGGTTTCTCGGAATTTCATCCATTTACAGCCATTTACTTTTGGATGAAAGACCAACCTCTGATTGAACACTGAGGTTGATGAAAAAAAAGTCAACATTCTGTTATTTAAAAGATGGAAAGGTGATAGATCCCATTACTGAGTTTATGTTGGGTAAAAGCTGATATACCCTCAAGTAATTAATTTAAGTTCTTTGCTCGAGAATTAAAATTTCTGGTAAAGTTTTTCATTTCATTCAGTGACCCTCATTGGCCCTCAGAATATGAAAATTGTAAATAGCAAACATTCAAATGACTTTGCTTACCCTACAATTTAAATATTGTAATTCATTTTATTATTGTGGCACTTTTTGGAAATAGAAGTAAAGATGAAGCCAACTGAGTGAATGAAATCATGTATTTTACATAGTTTTGTGCACTTCATGCAGATATTTTGTTATTATATCCCTGACCTGAAAGATAGAGTAATACCAAGGAATCTGTCGGTCTTTCCAAAGACATTTTTATCCCACCAATGTCTCCAAAATTTAACCTTGGACTGTTTTCAATCTTGCACACACAATCTGGATGAAAAAAGAGATTCAGTGCCAAGTTTCGTCAAAATCCAATAATTTGTTTCAAAAATAAAAATATTTGATAATTTTTAGCACATTTCATTTGCCATATTCATATCTGTGCTTTATAATCCTGTATCATTAAAGAACAAGTAGGCTGTTTTGATTTTTGTGAATCTGAGACATGTTATATCAAAGAACCAATCCTGCCAAATTCATGTATCTTTCTTTGATATTTCAAAAGTTATGACTTCTTGAAGTGGGCATATTGTGTAATAACACTCAGACTTATAAAAAAATTGGTGCCACGCCCCCTTTTTGAAGTCACAAAAAGGTTACACTGGTAACACTTTACAATACGACCACATCAATTAACATTAGCTAATGCAGAAAGAAGCATTAACTACCAGTTCATTAACAGTAAACTAATGGGTCTACTAATCATTTATAATGGTGTTCATGTTAACTAAGTTATTAATTTGTACATAATTGAATAGTTTCATAGTTTGAGGTGTTACTTCAGGGATACTTAAGAAATGTTTTCAACTTCATAATAAGGATGTCAAAAAGCATTAATGAATGGCAAGTTAAGGTTCCCTAAAGCTTATTAAATTCTCTGATGCAGTATTTAACTGTTAGTTAATTGGCAGTTAATGCTTATTACTGCATTCACTAATGTACCTTTATTGTATAGTGTTATTCAGTGTCTCAAAAGCTGATGAAGATATGAGTATAAAATTTTGCACATAATATCCTGGATACAAGAACATTATGTTCTATAAATCTGAAGAGACTCAGAAGTTGTCAGTAGGAGGGCCTCCAATGATTTGAGATGAAATTACAGTACCTTTTAAATTAAATTTTGCATACACTATCCTTGTAATTATAGGAATCAACAGGTAAATTGCAGGAAGAACAATTCTGAAAAAATATGTCTGAATCTACTGTAGTTTTTCTCCCTGCTCTGAACAGTCATGCACAGTAGGTCTTAAATACTTTTTATATCTTCAGTTGAAACATGGAAAAGGATGGGATTTGGTATATTAGTGAGCTCTGCTCACTTTTTCACTTGTTCACATTGAGTTTGGAATCCCAGGCTATCTTCACATGCATCTGTTGTCATGGAAGTCCTGGGCCTTTAATCTGCTGTAATTTCTAGAAATCTTCCACTTATTTACTGCAACAATAGAATTCTGCTGCTGTTAACTGCAGTGAAGACTTTCTTGTTGTCTTGCTTGTCTCCAGGACAAAGATGGAATCCAGGTGAATACTGTGGGTGTGGACGATTCGGACCTTATGGCATCAAATGGGGTGATTCACGTCGTCAAACGGCTGCTATACCCATCAGGTAAATACATTCTGCCTCGCACCAAAATGGGGCACAAGAATTGGTAGAGTGGGGATAGGAAGGCTTGTAATCAGTCAGGGGGATAAGGTTGTCATTGTGGATAGATGTTAATTTGTGTGACGGTGAGATTTGCGAATGTGGAGGTTTCGTTTATGCGAATGGGAGGTTGGAATAGGAGGTTGTTTGGCCTGAGAGAATCTCATCCAATAGACCGTCAGCTAGTAGCCACTATTTTCTGGTAGCCACTCCATCTCTGGGCTGTCAGTATCGGGGTTTCATATTTCCTGTATATTCAAGTAGTTGCCAAAGTTTCTGGTGCCATATTATCAAGCAAAACAACCATCGTTGCAGAACTGAAATGTTTGAGTTTGAATGGTGGGTAACACAGTTCTTTTCAGGTTGGGGACAAACGTAGCTCGAATATATGCTTAATCTCATTCAAAAACTTCTGTTTTTCTTGTAATCTTGCCTGTCACTGCGTAATGTGCTGAGTGGAGCAGATGGTGGTGCATGCATCGACTGAGAGTATTTTATTGATTCCATCACACCAGACACTCAGTAGAACTTAATAATCGTGTGAAGCCAAAATGTATATATTGTTTCAAAAGTCTGCCCAGGGGAATACATTTTAGCTTGTCGTCAGTTTAGTCTGTAGCACAGCAGTCTGTCCAAGTGTGTCAGGATCATTTCTGAGCCAGACGGAGTAAACGCTTTGAAACATGGAGATGAATTATCAATGTCAGAAGGAGCCAGGAGGCCATGTAGAGAAGAGGAGTCAGAGGGCACAGTTCTCTCTGAAATATAAACCTTTATGTCATCACAAGTAGTTTTCAGCTTTGAACTAAATTACTCCATCTGTCATCCACTTAATTGTGATCAAATTAGCAGTGAGGGTTGAGACCATCCCTGCATGTCGAGGATGAGGTGCAAGAATACGCCCGGGACAGTTTGCAAGTCGATCGAAGGCTACATCCATTTGCACTCTTGTCGCCCACTTGATCATACCTATGGGAAATGAGCAGTCTTCAGTTACGCTAACATGCATGTCTAGGCACTACGAGATAAGAGCAAAACATCCACAGAAAACCCACTCAAACATGAGGAAATCATTCCAACTCCACACAGAAAGGCCCCCGGCCAGATTTGAACCCATGACCTTTGAAGCTATTGGTTATGGGTAAGTGATCCCCCCTATGCACTACACTCCAAGTCAGTGTTGCAGGTGAGAGGCTTTTAGATGCAACGGGGAGCTAGAGTCTGCAGCTGCAAGCCTGTAATTTTAAGCTGGCAGTAGGGACTGAACGTGACTGACAGTTTGTTTGCGCTCGTGCAGAAATGCCTGTGGGAAGTCAGGACTTACTCTCTCTGCTGCGAAGACTGATCAGATACATCCAAATCAAGGTAAGCAGATATGCTTCAACATACAATGCACAAATCTGCTGTTCATTAAATTGCATCTATTTTAATTTTATTTTTAAAATTTTTAGTATCGTGTATTGACCTTTAGAGTGCTAAATGCAACTATTGGTACTCATTGATGCAAGATTTCAAAATCAAAGCTGTTGATAACGCGGGCACTCTTTTAAACAAGTCACCACGTGATTGGTTTTCAATGGCAGAAGATAATTAAATTCATATTTTCAAAAAAATGTATTCCGGCGCTCTAAGGGTTAGCATAACTGCACTGAGTTGAGGGAACAGTCCTTTCAGTCCAGCAAAGCTAACTGTTTTTTTTAACCGCTAAACTGTGCCAAACACATTGGACCATAAAGTACTCTGTGCAGTGTCAATCCTGTTCTTGAAAACGCAAAGAGTTTCTACCCTCTACTGGATGACACAGCAAGCTTTTCTTTACTGTGACCACAGTTTGAAGGCATTATTCCTGTTCATCACTCATTGTCATTATGAATTCACCGCCCACACTTTCTGTTTGAAAAGGGATTTTTTTTTTTTTAAATGAAATGTGTAAATGTCATGTGGAGAGCCTAGGTAAGCAATACATCGGAGTACAAATCAAGTACGTCATCTTTTTCTATTACACATGTAGATGTGTTTGTTGTATTTTTGTTAACATTGTCTCAAGATTATTCATATGAAATACCTTCAATGGATTGATGCTTGCAAAAACTAGAAGGGCAGTCGGTAGAGTGCACACCTCCACCACGCCATTATTTTTAATATTATCATTTTCACGATGACTGAACTTTGCTCCCACTCAGCAAGATTTGGATTGTGCTGCCTTGGCGGAGGTTTGCACTGTACGAGTGTCTCTAGTTGGTTCTGGATCCCCAAGAATATTACCCACATCTCCAACAACTATTATCAGCTCTACATTAGTGTAGATTCTATTTAATGCATTGATTTTATTCATCACTGGCCTACCACCTACCATCTTTCATATTTCATGCCAATCCGTTCACAACCTTTTTAGTTACCCTGTTAATAGACAGACAACCATTTTTTTTTTTTTGGGAGATAATATTGTTCCACATCTCATGATGGGTTCATCAATCTTTAATGCTTTTTTTCATCCTCTAGTATGAGCCTGGATACAAATATAAGGAAATTCCTTTCATGAGTAAGTGAATTTTATTTTTGCTGTTGTTCATTTATGACATTTATGTTCATCGAGTTTGCATGCGCATATTTATTTTTTTCTTGTCTGATTATCTCATTTTGATTACTGAACACATATTAGCTCGGAAATATATAGTATGGGACAGATTATTGATCATTTTTCCATTGGTCTCTCTCATCATTTATCGTGCTCTCTTTCTCTCTCTCTCTCTCTCTCTTTTCCTTCCCCTCTTTTTGCCAATATCCAGAGCGATATGTGACCCGTATCATTGAAAAAGGTAAAACATACAATATTATAAGTATTGTGCTGTATTTGTGTGTGAAACAAAGACGTCCGTGTTTTGTTTGTATGTCCTGTGTTAAACTGTATTTATCTGATATCGTTAGATATAACTGTGACTGCTCATTAACAAAAGTCATTAGAGAAGAGCAGGCAAGAGCTGATTTTGAACAGACATTGATAATTTATTTTAATTCCGGGCATGATGTTGCTGTGAGCATTCTATTCTAGATTAACGGCAGACAATCATCATAAATATGAGGTATTTAAACAGAAAAGTACTGACAAGGCATTTCTGTGCCCCCATCTCTCTTTTCTCAGCTGCGAAAGTTTTTCAGTGAGTTTTCAAATCAAGGTCTTAGTGAGACTCATTGACTGTCTTACAATGAAAGGCTAATGTGTAACGTCCAGGTTGTATACTAAAAATTCACCTTGCTGTTGAAAGCCCTATTTAAACAGTGCAGAGGTAACAGGTGTGAGTGTGTGTGAATGCATATGTGTGAATGCTTGTGTGTGCCATTACAGGAACCAATCAAGTAACCCCTCAGCCTCGCCTCAACAACAATACCATAGTAACTCATTTAGTCCCTTGCACTGTGTGTATTGCTCCGCCGATCTGTTGTGATATAGACTCCATGATGTGTGGTTCTGTACTGTATATCCAGATGTACGCGTGAAAAAACAGAGAGGCAGGGTACCCTCTCCGACACGGGGAAGGTCTTCCCGTGCTCTTCCAGGTATCGAGGGGCTGAGCGCCAGCTCTAGCGCTCCTGACGGCCACAGAGAACGAGGCTGATGCTCACCGCTTTGCCAAAACTGGGTCAAACTGTTGTGGGTTCACCGCAGTGCCAAGTGACTGGTCTCTGGCAGCCATTCACCTTGGCCAGCAATGTCCATATAGTGTATTGACGGCATCTTTGTCTATAGACTATATTTTCGGCAATGCTCAAAGCGATTCAGAAGTGGACATTAATTGCCTGTCCGCCCAACTGTGATCCCAACTACTCAATTTATTCTTCTGTGAACTCAAGAAACCACATAGGTACCTGAACCTGTGCACTGGGAAGAGGAATTTTGAAAAAGGAAAGAGCCGTCCTCCGAAGTTTCGGAATCACAGAATCTTCAATGTTACAGTGTGCTATACCATCCGGACTGCTCTTCAGTGAGTGGGCTTGGACCGTGAAAAAAGCTGTAGATCAAAGAGTGTCCTCATAAATTTGAGCGTGTTGTGTACAACCTTGTAAAAAAAGTGAGAAGGTATGTAAAATTGAAATTAAAATTTAAAGCAGTGATTTGAAAATTTTCTTTGAGCTGTATCAAATTGAAAAAAATACAACGGCACATAATTTCATGTTTTACCGCATGAATTTTGTGGATTTTTCAAAGACTTATTCAAACACTTAAATACTCATTCTAATTGCGATTCTTGCAATATATCATCTAAAAAAAAAAATAATTGGGACAGTAAAAAATTTACCACGTTGTAATGTTGCTGTTTTGTTTCATAACACTGAAGACACCACATGAAGAATTGCTAGTAAAATTTTTTGTCCAACTCTTCCTGCAAACAAGTCTTAAAGCGTGCAGCAGTAGGGGGTCTTCTTTGTAGCATTTTGTATTTCAAAATGCGCCACATGTTCTCTGCTGGGGACGAGTCAGGACTGGTTCAGCACCTGCACTCTTGTCTTCTGCAGCGATGGTTTCATGATGCATGCAGAATTCAGTATTGCGTTGTCTTGTTGAAAACCTCTTGAGCATCCCTTGACAAGATAACATAAAGTAACGTAACATAACGTAACATAGCAACATAGCATGAATGGCGAGAACAGGCCATTCAGCCCAACTAGGCTCGCCAATTATTTTATTACTATAGTGAATCTATCACTTCAAGTATTCAATGACTCAATGGTATCTAGCACTAAGTCAAGCCTGCTCTCGAAAATTCCCAAGGTTTCTGCCTTAACAATATGGTCAGGCAAGATATCATGATGAGGGCAGTATGTTGTCTTGCTCCCAAATCTCGAATACTTTTCAGCATTAACGGTGCCTTCACCATGCCAAAGGCACTGACACGGCCTCATACCGTGACAGAGCACGACCTTTGGACGTGTTGCTGGTAACAGTCTGGATGGGCCATTTCTTCTTTGGTCTGGAGCCCAAGGTGCCCATTTTTTTTTGAAAAAAAAAACACCAGGAATTTTGATTCTTCTGACCATACATTTCCACTGTGTGATGGTCCACTGCAGACGTCTCTGAGCCCAGAGAAGTTGACGGCACATTTGGACACTGTTAAGGCTTCCATTTTGCACGGTAAAGTTTTCACCTCATGCACGAGCAATTTAACTTCTTCTTCGGAGAAAAGTGGCAACCTTCCTCTCTCCATCACGGGTTTCGGTTTGAGGATTTGGGATAGCACAGCCTGCTCCTAAAGGCAATGGCATCTGGCACACTGATTGGTTTAACTGGCGAAATGCCCAAACTACGCCTATGCATAAAATAACGGGTAGCGTAGGCGTTTTAGGGACATAGGCAGGTGTGCGAGATTGCAACTTTTGCTGGGGAATACCTCTTACGCAATGCTAAATCCCCAAATAATGGGTTTAGGGATTCCGGCGTAAGATAGGGCCCAAAATGTCTTGTCATCATACCGTCCGAAATGAAACGCAAGTCAAAGTTAATTTAGAAATCACTGTTTTCTATTTTTATGAGCATTTTCCATACTGTTTGAACTTTTTCTCAGTTGGGGTTGTATGTTACATACTGTCTGGGAAGGTGTAGGAACTGCCTTTCAGGATGTCACGGACAAAATTAATTGCTTATGGACTTGTCATTCTGAAAAGCAAAACAGTCAGTCTTTCGCTTGTCCATCACACTAAAAGACGTATATATTTTACACGCAGTTACCAGAAGAAGGGAACAAGACAGCAGTATAACCCCAGGCTCTAGACTTAGGCCATAAATGTCCATCAGCTGAATCTCTGTAACATTGCCGAACGCTTCACCGTATTGTCCAGAGATACCTCTCTGTATTCATCACCTTGCTTATGGACTGAAGGCTACTTCTTTTGCAAACATCTCAGTCCAAAGTGAGTCTTTATGTGTTCTTAACCCTTTGAGCGCTGAACACATTTTCAAGGAATTAATAATGTAGTTAATAATGAACTGTTGAAAATGGGAGCTCTTTGCCACGTGATAGATTTTCAACAGCATCTGATTTTAACATCTTACATCAATGGGCACCTATAGTTGCCCACAGCGCTTCGAGGGTTAAAAAGTCTGAAAAATTGGTGTGTGGCGAACAAAGCATGCTGAAATACCGCCCCATTGTTGTTTTACAGCTCATTACTGCATGGATCTCCTCACAGAGCCTCCTGAGCATCACCACTGTTCAGCACCCAGCTCTTATATTTGAATTCTGGCCCTCTGGCTGAATTGACTTTTAAAAGCGCTGTATCTATACTTGATTTTGATTTTTTCTTTCTTTTTAGACCCATCGTTGACCAAGGTTACTCGGGTAATACCCGGAGAGCCTTCTGTTACCAGGGTAACAAAGCTCGTTGAGGGGGACCCCACCCTCACCAAGGTGACCAGAGTCATCCAAGGTGAACCCAGTGTAACCAGGATCACTAAACTCGTTGAAGGCGACCCGTCTTTGACCAAGGTCACTAGAGTCATTCAAGGGGAACCAACCATTACCAGGCTCACAAAAGTCGTCGAAGGTGAACCCTCTATCACCAAGGTTACAAGACTCATTGAAGGCGATCCCTCTCTCACTACGGTTACAAGAGTCGTTGAAGGCGATCCTACCTACACGCAGTACACCAAGGTCATCTCAGGTACCGTATGCCGCGAAAGCCACACATCTATCGTCCCCACAGCTATGAGATTAGCTCAAGTAAATGGTATTATGAACTAATAAATATGTCATGTTACACTTTCAGGTAAGTGGCAGTCCTGTAATCGTCAAATTTAAATTCTTGTTCATTGTTTCCGATTCACAAAAAAATATGTTTTAGGTTGAGCTTTGCACTCTAATAGGGATTCGGTTGAATTCCACACATGATAAGTATGCTTGCAAGATATAAAAGGAAGAAAGTAGGTGAACTATAAATGTGAGACTTTGTGAAATAGCTGTAATTTCTGATTTGGACGGTTATAGCGTTATGATGGGTCGAATATCCAGCCTTTTTTAATCTTTTCAAGATCTGACATATACATTACTGAACCAATATTTACTGAAATAAAATGGGATGTTTACAAAAAATATTTCAATGTTACTCAGATAAATCTGTGAGCGCAAATGTAATAGCAAGAGAATAGAAACTGCAAAGAACACAAATATATGCTAGTAAAAGAGTAGCTATGGTTAAATGCCCTGCATTTGGATTGAATGAGTTCCAAGAAAATGCTTATTGGAGATGAGGATCAGTATGAGGATCACAGTAGAATCTGAGATGTGTGGATTTTCTCCAGTGAATAATGTTGTTTGATAATGAAAGGTTGTTGTCCTCATAGGTGATGTGGAAAGTGAGGCAGATCTGAAGAAACTTCTGGAAGAAGGTTAGTGGAGTAATTAATGGGTGGAATGAAACACAAGGTCATCATGAGACACCCTCCAAAAAGCATTCTAAAACCTGAAGCATTGTTTGAAAACAACCGGCCAGCACTTGAGGGTACTCTGAAAAACTTCAATATTCACGAAAGCCTTTATCTCTCAGCCTCTGTAGCAGATAGAAACATGAAATAAAATCCATTTGAGAGCTCACACCTTAGGCTTTCATTGAAAATGACTGCATTGCTCTCATTTTCATTAACATTTAGAAATAATCCACAAAAATCAAGGTTTACAAGTGGCAGTACACAAACCAAAGTGCACTGTTACAAAAAAGTCAATGTTGCTCCCCTCGCTTAGGTCATCAGTCATTGTCATTGTGTGAAGAGCTGTTTTGGAACATTTTTTGCGCTCCATTCTGAAGCTTAAAAAAGTTAAAATCTACCCTTAAATTTAAATGAATCACAATGCAGTTCATTGGTCAAGTTCATTAAAAACTATGGCACATCTAAAATGCGCTCACGTCACATTAGGTCTTTAAAGGGAGAAGCATGCAGATGCTGCACCAAGTCTTTAAGGGTCAAAAATTATAAAACAATTGCCTATTGACTATTTGTTTTAGAATTTTAATAAAATATAAATCAGTTATGTAATTTAAAATGAGCATTTATATTCAGCTTTTCTACGTATAATTTGTCATACATTGTTTTTTGTCGAATTTTGGCATTAATTTAGCACTAAGAAGGACGGGCAATTTCTAGAGATTAACTCATTCCCTACGGAACACTTTTATATAAAATTGTTTCATTTGTAGGGAATACTTCTCCAGAAAATTACACAATATAAAGTATTGAAATACAGGTGGCCCATGACCACGATCGTAAACTGATTTCGTGTTTTCATCGGACTGCAAATGGTCATCCACGCCGCTGGCACTTGCTGACCGTAGGGAATGGTAGAATTTGTCATGCTGTTTGCAGCAGCTTAACGTAGGGAATGAGTTAATGTCTTTCATCAAGGGTTTTTAACATTGTTTTTCATTCCTCAGGGACCAGCTACTCCCAGATCACAACAATTGAAGGCGACCCTTCATCCATTGACCTAGAGACAGAGAAGATCACCAAACTCATCAAAGGTCAGACATACGGCCAATAGCCTAAAGAGCATTCACATTACAAGTTCACCCATCTGTAGTGATTGTGGATTTTTCTTTTTTGTTTACTACAGGAAGCACAAGACGTGTCCAAGGCAGAAAAGTTCAAAGTAAAGATTACTTACGGGCTTATTATTGCTATTCTTGCTGTCGCTACGCTAATTCAAAAATCCGCCTTTTCTAAATTTCAGTGTTTTTAGAGCAGCCTCTGAAAGTGGACACAGTTGTGTCTGACTTTGATGTTTTCCGTCAAGGGAAACATCCATCGCATCACGCTATTCTAAGCGATTTAATTTATTTGACACAAGTTCAGCGGGTGACCGTATTCTCCTTGTCCACAGCTGGCGGTCGAAGACGAACGAGCCAGTGAGGGCAAACGGGACACAACTCCTTCACGTTCAGAAAACGAGGAGCCCAGGTCATCGGACATCAGGGAGAGCCACGAGGTTCCATCCGCTCAGCAATGAACTGGTTGTGGAAGAACCAGATGAATTAAGTTAAAGAAGAAAGAAAATAAAAACAATTGTTTGTGAAAACAAATATTGGTGTATGTAATCTCTTCGTGAAATGAAAGGCTTGGCTGACAAAAAAGAATTCCATAAGCAGGAAGTAACAGAGAGAGACCCAAAACAAGCTATTTGTGTGTCTGTGTGTGTTCCATAAGTAGTATTGTATAAATTCTAGCTGGAAAAAGCAAGTGAAAAAAAGCCAGGAAGTATATGTTTGTGTTTTGTTTTGCTCACAACATAGGAAGAAAGGTTAATGGGGCAGCTTAAGGCATTTGTACCTCTGCATGACCACGATTTTGATGGTGCTTGCATTCAAATTCAGAATGTCACTTTTCAGTTCAAATAAACGTTGCTTGGCAAATTTCAGTTGCTCTCTGAAAATGGCGCATCTTGAAACTTCCCCCAATTTGTATTTCTATTGTTGTGCTCTGTCAGGGGTTAATGCTTAATGTACATTTTTTTTTTCACTTAGATCTAGTTTTTTTGGTTTTTCTGTCTTGTGTTGAAGTTTCATGATGTAAATTCTGCAATCCGCAGTCTTTATTTCTTAAAACCTTTAAAAAAAAAAAAAAAAAAAAACATTCTATTGATTTCTGAGGTGCACAGTGCTTGACACATTCTCTGCTATGCTACAAATTTCACCTTTGAAACAAGTGTTCAATAAAATCAATTAAGGGTGTTGATATTTTCAGATTTTGTATTTTTGTATGCATCAATTACAAAAAGTACTGCCGACTATGATTAAATAAGGTCTATTCATAAATTCATTATTGAGTCCATTTTGCATTAATGATGCATTTGTCTCACCATGAAAAGTTTTTTTCTGCTTGTGGAAGCATGTAAAACAACAGGCCAAGAGTGCAGGGGTTCATGCCCCTGAAAACCTGATGCCCTGGTACCTCACGGTCCCTTGGAGCCTCGAAGCTCAACAGGACTGTACCAAGTAGGGGGAGGTGGGGGGGGGACGTGTTTGGAGAACCACCAGAATGAACAATAT
This sequence comes from Gymnothorax reevesii, assembly GCA_029721435.1. NCBI lineage: Eukaryota > Metazoa > Chordata > Actinopteri > Anguilliformes > Muraenidae > Gymnothorax > Gymnothorax reevesii. The sequence goes on from CM056574.1 coordinate 174,752,514, forward strand.
TAATGAGTTGCACATGACTGAGAGCAGTCAAGAAAAGAAAAAAAAAAGACTGGTACAGTATCCCTTCAGACTTGTACTACGTCTCAAGGACGGTGATACTGGCACATGAGCACAGCGCTTAGTGCAAAAATACGAGCAAGCGCATTTACAAGTGTTCATGGTGACAAATGTTGAAAAAGAGGTACCTTGACATACATATAAAAATACATACATAGGCACACAAACAGGGAAAGGTACAGAAATGGTTGTTTGGACACTATCAAACAAATGATCTAATCAAACACCCAACCCCACGACCAAAAATGAAACACAGCCACTGTATCTGGCTACAGGGATGTGGGTATGTATGTGTCTGTGTGTGTATATATATATATATATATTTTTTTAATCCAAATTAAAATTAAAAACCCATTAACACTCCGACGGCCCGTATACGGTCCCTTCAGGGAAGTTAAAAACAAGAAAGGATTTCAATGTACCTTGAGTACGTCCTTTATAGGCATTTTTAGAAAATGTTACCAGAGTGGTAAGGGGATAACTACACAGTAACTACAATGAAAAACAAATATTACAGAGGGGGCAGCTGTAACCCACCTCTGCCCTCCACATGGGGATTCTGAGATGTTTAAGTCTTTAGACACACTGTGTAAACTTATCAACATGACTTTAACTTGTATCCTCTGCTTGTTGTTTTGTTGCACTGAAATACTTGTTACAGCAGAAATTGATATTAAGCCTGATCTGGTTTCAGCACTCAAAACCCTGGAAGTTAGTCATCATTTGCCATAAATTAGCTGTAGCCGAAGCAATTCATTGAATTTCTGAATTTGTGGTTCAAAAGTCAGGGTTATATTTCATTTGACATTCACTTACAAGTTTGACAACTGTCAGCGCTAGCATTAAAAATGAGGCTAAGATAACAAAGCTCTTTCCAGGGTGAAGCACTATAACTGTCAATTAATTGTGAACCTATCACCCAAAAATGATTCTGAAACTATCTGCCAATCTACCTCTGTTTGAATCCTTAAAATTTATCTTGCATCAGCACCTCTATGGGCACCACCTGAGTCATTCCATGAAAATGGCACAATTTGAGTCCCTCTCACCTCTTTAGGTGTATTTTCTCAATTGGGTCACCAAAATTTATATTTAAACAGCTTTACATATACATTGAAACAGTTGACACCATCTATTTTGTCAAGTCCCCCATGTCCTCGATGAAAGTATACTTTGAAAATACCAAATAAAACTGAAAAAAGTCAACAAATTTTGATAGCAACCTAAAAATCTATTTGTGCTCTTTTGCTGGTGATGGTTTTTTTTTTTTTTCAAAATTAATTGATTATTATTCATTAAAATCAAATTATTTAGTTCTACACCTGAGTAACCCCTCAACTCCATTACACAAATGATTCTCCCCCATAAATACAATGGTATGATCCATAACAGCATGTACATCAGGAAGTGACATCACTGAAGTCAAAGAAGAGAAGAGAAGAGAGACGGGCGAGTAACTCTCTTATTTTCCTTTATTTTGGTCATTTATCTTGTGATATTGAGGTCATTAAACTAAATGACTCAACACCGTAACATGAAAAAAAGATAGAAAACTATTACTTATGAAAAAGGTTTTTGTTATTTCAAGAATATATGCTAATTCTGAATCTCATGCATGCCATGTGCTCTCTTTCTGGTATTGAGCAGCGCCCATTTTGTGCAAAAATCACAACCTCGCCACACTCAACCACTTTACATGTTTGATTGTAACAGGGTTGTGAGATTAAACACAAACACACACACGCACGCACTTGCATGCACACACACACACACACACACACACACGCACACGCACACACACACACACACACTCCACATTATGTTACATTTGAGCAATTCACTTTACAATGTTTGACAGATGTTGTAGTTGTTTTTCATTTAGGTTAATAAAACTCAGTTCAACTGCAATTTATATCTCTTGTCCTCGTCATGGTTACATAATGAAATACAATACAATGCTCACAGAATATCCTATCCAGTGAATCTGAGAGTAACTATTTTTTTGTAAAGTTGTATTTGTCCCTTCAATCCTGTTACCATCTTCAACCCCGTTACCCTCGTCTCAACCCCTTCACACCTACATGCAAATACATTATTTTTTAAAAATGTATTTTAAAAAAAAATTTATGTTTGTTGACTTCTGTCAAAAATGTTGAGGGCAATCATAAGATCATTAATTTTGATGAAAATTCTTCAGTTAAACTACATTTTTGATGAAAAATGACAAGCGCTTTCACACATCGGTACATTTCAGGCCTTAGTACAGCAAAAATGTGAGATTTTGGGTTATTTTTGTATTTGCAGTTATTGAATTAGTGTGGGGGACGTCAGTTCAATATATAAATATTGCTTTCTTTAAAAATACGTTTTATGATCACATTCAATGACCTTCCATAGTGTGCATAATGGGGTTGAAGAATAACAGTGCCCACATCTTGAAATAATGACCAATAATAATAGAAAGCTAATGCCTGAGATGGAAAAATATGTTTTTCTGATAGTTGAATATGTCCTTATCGCTGTGGGATATACATACAAATAACAGATTTTTGTGGAAAATGTGAAAATGTCCAAGTCCAATTTTAACTATTCTCATAGAATGACTTACCCATCTTTGTAACAAGTTAAACCAGCACACTGCCAAAGCAAAATCATTGTTTTCGCTGTGTACATTACACATATTTCATTTCAATAGATTTCTCTGTGGCACATGTCTGGGTTTGTCTGAATAAGGTGATAAGGTGGGGCGCCACCCATTGGCATCACTAGTTAAACCGACATAGCGGCAAAACAAAATCAGTGTTTTCACTGTGTACATAAGACACTTACTCCATTTCCAGAAACTTCTCCATGGCACATGTCTGGTTTTTTCAGATCTAACATATTGGAGCGCCCCCTATACTGATATATTTTTGAACATTCGCCCCTTATATCCAGACATTGACAACGATTGCCGTAAAACCTCTTTTGGCATGTTAAAATGTCCAGAAAGGACTGGAGATTCAGCTAATTTTAATGCTCTGTTTTCTTGGTTAACATGTTTATGGGCCCCTATACATCACTGCAAAGAGGCAAATTGGAAATTTTGTCAAAATGTCCGTAGCCGCTGCTCCAAGATGGAGCATAGTGCCAAAGATGTTTCTGGTGTCCTTTGTTTAGCCCAAAGGAGGGTTCAAATTAATGGTCTACCCATCCCAACTGGTGTCAATATTTGCTTGACAAGTGAAAATTTACTTACCCCATTGGCAAGATAATCAAAATGACCACAAATCAAGGACAAATTATTTGGCTTACTTAGAAAATGGTGATAGAAATAAGTGTTTTAAGTCTTAAAATAAGTAAATTTCCCTTTCTTGTAAATCACTTTTTTCAGTAGGTTCAATTTTAACTTTCTAAAAAGTTAATGACAAAGCTGCCTAATAAAACAGAAAGGTGCATCCACAAGATCATATTACAGTACTCTTAAGTGAGACTCTACTTTTCTAAGCTTTCAGTTTTCAGCCACGCTCCATTTCCATTTATCACTGCTCTGGTAAATGTCTCAGTCCCCAGCAATGCTGAAAATTGTGCCAATACATAATCGAAAGCAGGACAAAACAACGAGCCTTTCAGTTTCAATCATTCATTGATCAACAGATTATAAACATTAATTCCTGTGAATCCCTGGGCACGTTTGATCAATGACATTTTGATACATTCCATTTACCAAACATAACATCATTCACTGACTTCGGTCTTAACTCATAAGTCCAATATGACAGTATTTAAACATTAAAAGCAACACAGGATATTAGAACAGGGTTTTTTTTTGTTTGTTTGCAAAGCAAACAAAGCCAGACTGTACAAAAAGGCGAAACAATTTATGGCAGGTGGCACATATGGGAGATTGCAACATGTTGGGTTAACTGCTCATCAGGACACAAATGCTAATATCTAACAGCTGTCTCCAATAGCTCTACATAAACATTTTTTTCTTCAACACAATAAGGGATTCGATTTGGCTGCTGACTAGTTGATACAAAGATAATTTAAATTCTGGCCAGCTGATCGCAATCAAGCGAGCAATAAGATTATGAGTGAATTAGTACATGATAATTTCTTTTGGCCACTTGTAACTTACTGAAATGTTACAAGAATGATTCTTGGTTAACTTAATAGAGGCTCCATTGTACTTTGACTCAAAGTATACTGTATATACTGTGACTTATTTATGTTAAAAATGATAGTATTTCCTTTAATGAAGGCAGGGCCAGTAGTCATGGGAGTGAAAACTGAAGTTCAATCACAGAGTCATAGGATGGCTTGCAGTCTGAAAGCCAATCAACTCTGGGATACTATTTAAAGATCAGCCACAAGACAATCTGCAGTACCTGCATGATTTCTGCAGTGTATGCCCATGGTGCAAAAAGACTGCTGACTGGTTTGCACCATGCATGCAAGAAAAGTTTAAGGTAGCTACCGTTATACAGCTTCGTGTTATGTTCCAGACCACAACTTAAGTGCGGAGACAGAGTACAATCCAATACGTACGTTTATTGACGGTGACGTGGTTATATTTGGGACAGAACCCCAGAGAGGAATAGCTCAGTTCTACACAGATGTTATTGGCGAAGCCGAGCTGTCAATCGTCGGTCAGTGGTTTCCAGAAGATCAACCAAGTGGAACGCACACTTCACCAGAACTGAACTGTCCCACAGGAGGATGAGGTAGCATGAGGAGACCTTAGTTCCAATCCTGATGACTGGGGGTGGATTGGGAGCTTGTTCCGAACAAACTGGACAGAGGAACAGACGTGGAAGGGTTAAGAAGAACAGGGGCCCAATCCTGTACCCAGTGTAGACTCGGAAGCTTGTTCAAGCTAATTGAGTAACAAGGAAAGCCTCCAGGAATTGCTGTCATTAAAGTCTATGTTACACTTAGGGCCTGTCCACACGAGAACAATTTTTTGGAAAATGCATAAATGTTTTATTGTTTTGGCTTTGCGTCCATACGGAGACGGCGAAAACGCAGCTCAAAAACTGTATTTTTGGAAAAACGGATTCCAGAGTGAGAAAATCTGAAAATGCCACCCTAGCATTTTCATGTGGACAATCAAAACAGGTTTTTTGGAAAATGATGACATGATAGCCTCCATCATAGTCCCCGAGCCTGTGAGGGGTGCTGTAGCATTTTTTTTGGAAAATAGACAAAAAAACGGAGAAGAGGGCGGCAAGTATTTGGCTTCTTCGTTTTTTGGCCCATTTCTGTTGGAACGCTACAGCGCCAAACAAAGGCCTGGAATATTTACTTCAGCGTTTTGTGTCATTTTTGGCGTCTCCGTGTGGATCCGGATATTTTTAGAAATGATGCAGTGTGGACGAAAGATTTTTTTAAAAACGACAAAAAAATGACAGTTTTCGAAAATCTCCATCTCTATACGAACGAGGCCTTAATAAAGACAGAGTTTCAACTAGGAATGCTGACTGGCTCTCAGCACTAGTACCTCATTGCTATCCTGCAACTTACAATCAAAGCAGGGGGTTTAAATACACGTCACTCGTCCATTAGGAAGTCACCATGACATGAGATACAGCCGGGGAGAGGAACAGACGTGAGACATAAACCAATAAAATGAGACTTACTTCTATTATACATGCAATTTGATGAATAGGAAAAGAATTCGCATTCGCACAAGGGTTGTGACACTTTGTTAACTTTCGCCTTTTTCCTTTGAAAAAGCGCAAATGCCTGCACCAAGAAGCCAGCTAGTAATCAGCCATTATCAATAACTGACATTTAAATAATAGAAATCACTTGTGTGTATGCTTTTTCAATTTTGCAATTTGTTGGGGGAGTGTCTGATATTTTGCCCATTTGCTGCATATACTCCTATCTACAATTTAATGTTGGGCAATGGGTCGTGCCCTGAAATTTATGAAAATTACTCATGCTTGAGATAGCTGTAGTTGTGCAGTGCAAATTGAGCAGGTGATGCAGACTCGGAGCCTTAAAGCCCTTGTTTGCGATGTAATGCGAATAAAAGTATTGATCTTTCTTATGTTAAGCCCAGACTGGAGCTAAGTTTGGGCATGTCTTGGGCATGTCTGGGACGAGTTCCAGAGAATTAAAAAAAAAAAGAGGTCTTAATGTGGGAGGCATCTGCAAAAGAGTATATAAGGAGGAAAATTCAGGGAGTGGAGTAGTAGGAGAAATTGCAAGGAGAAGGATACATGTGACCAGACCTGTCACTCTGTTTCAGACCTGTGAAGCTTTTTGCGGATTTTTGCCTGTGTTGGAGCATTTCCCTCACCTTGGACATCACCAAGCAACCCAACCAAAGGGACTGTAAATGTTTTTGTTCTTGTATTTAACAATCTTGGTCAGTAGAGTAGTTCGTTGTTAGTTGCCTTTGTTTACAAAATTAAATCTGTTGAAGTTTTAAAAGTTGTGTCTGTCATCCCTTGCTGTCTTTAATGTAATAACAAATTGGGGCCATAAAAAATTGGGGGCTCAAGTCCGGGATAGACCATTGTGCGAGTCATTTATTGAAAATCTAACATTTCAAATTGTAAAATTGTTTTTTTTTTTTCTGGATATATATTGACAGATAGACAGCAATGGATGATTTATTGGCATCACCAACCGTAGAGGTTTTGAAGTCTTTTAAAAAGACAGAACTGCTAGAAATATGCAGACATTTAGAGCTGACAGAGGTAAAACCAGCCATGCGAAAAGCAAGACTGGCTAGAGAGACTGTTGAATATTACATTGATGAAAATGTGTTTGCACCCGGAGATCTGGAACAGTTTCCATTGGAAAATCCAAATATAGAAATGGAACTTAAATTAAAACTGCGAGAGATTGAAAGGGAGGAAAAAGAAAAACAAAGAGAATTTGAGAGGGAAGAAAGAGAGAAAGAAAGGGAAGAAAAAGAACAACAAAGACAGTTTGAGTTAGAAAAATTAGCAAGAGAAGAGAAAATAGAAAGGGAGGAAAAAGAAAAACAAAGAGAATTTGAGAGAGAGAGAGAGGAAAGAGCAGAAAGAGAGAGACAGAGACAGAGAGATTTTGAATTAGAGAAGTTCGATAGAGAAGAAAGACTCAAAATGGAGCAACTAAAAATTAAAATTGAAACTAAAAATAAATTTTGTGCCAGTCAGGAGGTAAAACTGGTGCCTCCATTTTCAGAAAAGGATGTTGACAACTATTTCCAGTGTTTTGAAAAGGTAGCAAAGAGTTGCCAGTGGCCAAAGGAACACTGGCCTCTGATGTTGCAAACTGTCCTCAAGGGTAAAGCTCAACAAGCCTATTCGGCTTTGTCTGCAGATGATTCCTCTGATTATGAGGTTGTCAAAAAGGTTATTTTGAGAGCTTATGAGTTGGTTCCAGAGGCTTACCGACAGAGATTCAGAGGTCTGAAGAAATCTGACAATCAGACTTATGTGGAATTTGCTAACGAGAAGAAGGTTTGCTTTGAGCGCTGGTGTACTTCTATGGAGGTCAAGGATGATTTCAACTCACTAAAAGAGATGGTGTTAGTTGAAGAATTCAAGAACTGTGTTAAGGATGATGTTAAGACCTACCTTAATGAGAAGCAAGCACTGAATTTGCAATCAGCTGGCAAATTTGCAGATGAATATGTTCTCACACATACAGTAAGTCTAAATTTCAGTCTAGCAGTAACAATAGATGGTTCCAATTTCAGAAAAAGGGTTACGGTGATACACAAGATTCCTCACCCAAAGACAAAGACAAATCTGGTGATGGTGCTCAGAAATCCAGTCACAGGTCTGATCAAAGTGTAAAAGCTGACAGTGACAAAAGTCGTCTAGTTTGCAGTTATTGCAAGAAATCTGGTCATGTTACAACTAACTGTTGGTTCCTTAAAGCTGAGAAAGAAAAAGAAAGGGATACCAAACCAAATGCCTTTGTGAAAACAAGGTTAGAAACCCCTGTAGTAGATAACCAATCTGCTAAATTTCCTGCTCCTTGTGGGGCTAAAAAGCCTGATACAGCTGACTTTGTGAGGGAAGAATTTCTTCCATTTGTGTCAGAGGGATTTGTGGCTCTGAATGAGCATACTACTCCTGTCCCCATATATATCCTAAGGGTTACAGGAGCTTCTCAGTCACTTTTGTTGATGGACTCCTTGGAGTTACGTGATGAGACCGCTTCTGGGGATTTCATACTTGTACAGGGTATTGAAGGGAGGACTGTGTCTGTACCCCTGCGCTCTATATTCTTGAAGTCAGATTTAGTTACAGGACAGGTAAAGGTGGGACTTATGTCAAGTCTACCTATAAAGGGTGTTTCTCTGTTGCTAGGCAATGACCTGGCTGGGGGCAAAGTAATTCCCCCTGTACATCTTACTTCACAGCCGAGCACTGAAAATGGGGATGAGGACCCATCTCTGTATCCTTCTTGCGCAGTGACTCGTGCTATGGCTAAGAAGGCTCAAGAAGAAGATGATGTGGTGCCGTCCAGCACATTGAATAGTCAGGACCCAGGTGGTTCGTCTCATGACTCTGTTCGGCCTACTATGGTTTCTCCGTTTGAGAACTTATCAGACACTTTTATCAGTTCCCTGTTCAGCCAGCCAGATGGGTTTGGTGATTCTGATGTGTCTGGAGACTTGTCTCTGTCCAGAAAGCGGTTGATTGAGGAGCAAACTAATGATCCTGAAATTTGTGTACTAAGGAGGAGAGCCCATCCTGATAAAGAAATAGACGCAGTTCCAGTTGGGTATTATCTCAAGGATGGTGTGTTGCTGCGGAAGTGGCGCCTTCCTGATATCCCTGCCAATGCAGATTGGGCAGCGGTTAGGCAAATTGTTGTTCTGAAGGTCTACAGGAATGAAATCTTAACAATGGCTCATAGTTTACCTTTAGGAGGTCATCTTGGTGTTAACAAGACTGTTGATAAAATCATGAAACACTTCTTCTTGCCCGGGCTTCGGAAAGACGTTTCCAACGTTTGCAAAACCTGTCACACTTGTCAGGTAGTTGGAAAACACCAGTTAGACCCACCTGTAACTCCATTGCAGCCTATCCCAGCATTTGGGGAGCCCTTCTCTAAGGTCATTGTTGATTGTGTTGGTCCATTACCCAAGACTAGATCTGGAAATCAGTACTTGTTGATAATCATGTGTGCATCTACCAGATTCCCTGAAGCCATACCTCTACGTAACATCAAGGCAACTGCAAAAGGCACATCACCAAGCAACCCAACCAAAGGGACTGTAAATGTTTTTGTTCTTGTATTTAACTTAGTCAGTAGGGTAGTTCGTTGTTAGTTGCCTTTGTTTACAAAATTAAATCTGTTGAAGTTTTAAAAGTTGTGTCTGTCATCCCTTGCTGTCTTAAATGTAATAACAAATTGGGGCCATAACAGTGAGGCCCGCTGCTTTCAAAGATCACACATTGCTAGTCATCATGTCTGTATCCAACAATAGCGTGCTGTCGCGAGCAGGACCCCTCAGTCTTGCGCTTTCCCTGCGCCCATATTGATTGTCATCGCGGGACAGAAATTGATACGACCTCCAACCATCCCCGACATACCATCAGAAAATGAGAGCATTTGGCCAAGGAAATTTTCAGCTATTGTCCAGAAACGGACGGAAAGTTAACGGACAGACAGACAGGCGGATGCCGCTCGCCACGATAATACCCCTCCACGACTTTTGTCGGCTGAGAGGTAAAAAGCGCTTTTTTGAGGGTGGCACCACCATCTTGAAAAAAAATCTGAAAAAAACATCTGGAGATATGGTCTAGTCGTATGTTGTGGCAAATTTACAGGAAAATTCATCAGGCAAAAGAAGAGATTAAAAATGTTCTGGACGAGGGACCATGAACGCCAAACCATGACAACCATATCGGCCCACAGGGCCGGTAAGCTAAAGGAAAAGACAAACAGCTACAACAACAACAGTACTGATGACAGATTTAATAATAATAATAATAATAATAATAATAATAATAATGAATGAGAGAAAAAGAAATAACATTTTGAAAATGTCAAAAACATAAACATGTTTCTGAGGGGCAAAAACAACAATAACACCAATAACAGAAATAACAGAAAAAGCAACTACAAAACAACAAAAGGAGCTGCTGATTTCCACACAGGCGACGACCTCATCCGGTGCCAGACCCAGGGTGGGAGGCCCAAACCCATCCACTTAAAGTACCGCTGCGCTCAGGGTCGCGGGCCGCACAAGGGAATCAAACAGGTCCCCGGTATCTCACTGCCCCCCCCCATCAATCAGCAACCGAAAAAGGCAATGGACAGTGAGCATAGAGGCACCAGGCCACACGCTAACGCAAACTATCTCCCACATACCCACCAGCCACCACCCCTCCCTGACTGAGCTGGTTGTCTAGCAGCAGGAGATTTGTTTATGATGCATTTTTTTTTCTCACACTGTTAGTTTCTTTTCTACAAAGTATCTGAGTGGTACGGGACTTATCCTTTGTATTCATTTCACTTTGAGGATGTTAACATTTGTGCAGGTACGTTGTATTACCTTTATCAGCTGTATGTTGGTTAGCCTAGCTGCCATCACTGTTAGATTGGACTGTTAGATAGGTAAGTTAACACTACAACCGTGTTTTTTGGGTTATGTAGCAGCATTTGTTGCACTGACAGACAGAATTCTTAACAGGTCATCAAATCACCGGTGCATTTGACTGTTGGGTGTCACACCATTCGGGGGGAGGCCAGACTCATCCCGATGTTTCATACAGTGACGCCTGACCAAGCGTTGAAGTATGACACAAAAGGAGGCTTTTAGCATCCGTATTTGATGCCAATTTAAAAGGATACCTACCCCCTTACCCCTAACCCTGAACCCTAACCGTAACCATCAATTAAAGAAGTAAAAACCCTCCTTTCGTATTTGCATCGTATATCGACGCTCAGGTAGCGTCACTATATGACGAGTCTGAATGAGAATGTATTGCACATGGAAGCAGACACTGGGGCTTGTCAGCAAGAGCTTTTTTTACCTTTCACCATAAAAAAAGCAATGGAACATTAGATGTTTAAGAGACAATGGCGGATTCCGTGTTTCGGTCCGATGTTTAACTCCAAAGAACCTACGGACCAGCAAATGCAGCTGCTGTATTCAATCCACTAAAACTTCAGGCCTATTTTATATTCTAGTGGAGTTCGCAAGGTTTCCAACAATCCCTAATATGTCCTACTGAATAACAGGAAAATGTGTATGAAATGAACTAGAAGATCCAGACAGTTTCCATTTGACATAGAGTGTTGTGATTCTGGTTCTGCCTTGCCATTGTTCTGACTGCCATGTGTGTATTTTGATCTTTGCCATGTCTGACCATTCTTTAGTATTGTGTATTGTGTATTTGGTTGCTTTTCATTTCATGCATTGTCTTAGTTTTGATTTTTCCATGTTTTACTTTTAGCCATAGTCTTATTCCAGTCCGTGTTTTGATTTTCCATGCATTGCACTTTGTCTCCCCCTGTCTTGTCTTTGCTCACAGCCCCAGTACTGCGTGCCTCTCCTTCGGGTGATTTAATGGTTTCAATCTTCCTTCCCCATCCCATTTACTTCCTTCCCCTTTATTTTTCTATCTTACTAACACATACTAACAGTTTGTTATTTTGTTAATTTACTAACCAAGACTAGCATTGTGTATATAAGACTAACTTACTAACGAGCACTCGGGATTGTATAGCTGCACTTACTAATTGATTAACAAGCTCTCAGCACTCGTCCTGTTCTAGTCTCCGCCTCTTGCCTTCACTCAATCTACTTTGCTGTGTTTCTTGCAGATTCTCTGCACCTGTCCAATCACTGTTCTGCCTCTCACTCTGTGCTCTTAGAAATCCCGAACCGGATCCGTTCTGTCTATAGGCTGTCCCGTGATCCCTGTCTGCGTTTTGGCTTTTGCCAATTTCATGTGATCAGAATCTTCCTAATGTGTTGCTCCCTTGTAATCAGTCTCACTGCCTCCACCTGTGTTCTGTGATCATGTGACCTCCCTGAAGTGTATATTAGATGTCTCTTCACAGCACTGCTTTGTCAGATCGTTCTCTCATGCTTACTTGTGCCACGTTCATTTTGCCCTGTACCCATTGTGATTATCTTTCTGACTGGACTGTCCTTGACTACAGAGTTTTGCCTTCTCCCTGTACTTTGCCGCCTTCTTGTGTTTTGAACCTTTTTCGTCTGACAGCGATTTTTGTGATTGGTGCCCTGTTTACGATTCTGGATTTCGCCAATTGGATTCTGATTTTGGATTGTGGACTCTGTACTGTTGCCTGCTCTGTTGGGGGGTTTCCCCCTTCAGAAATAAAGCCTCCATTTTGCATTTTACTGGTTCTCGCAAGTGGTTCATTTCATAAATCCTCACATAGAGCTTTGGAGATAAAAAGAAGTCATAATGAGTTTGAATGTTTCTCTAAATATAAGTGTGATGTAGCTTTAGTGAAGTGTATGTGACATTGTCCTATAGTAAGAAAATTGGTTTTTCTGACTTTGAGCTGGCTTAAAGGAAAACCTGAGTGAAAAGTTAGAGTTTAAGGGATTAAGTATTTATCATTCAGTTCAGCTTTGTCTTAAAAGTTCAAACATATATTTAATTCAATTTTTTTTTACATACTTATATTAAATACATATTTTGAAACACTTGGGGGACTCTTCTTTCATTTGCAGATCACTTCAGATGAATGTTCTATTTCACATTAAGGTGAAAAAGGGATAAGGTAGAATTTATTGTTTATTTAGTCATTGTATTATGGAGTATATCATTGATAATGAATTTATTTGTGCCAAGATTTGGCAAAGATGAATAATTTCACCATCCAGCTAAGTAAAGTAATATACAGTTCAGTCTAGACCACTTTCCCCAAAGTTAGAATTTATAAGAAAAAAGTCGAGGCAGTTGCTACGGGTACGGCAGTTTTCCAATGCATTTCAATGTATAGAGGTACGGCAGTCCCCATTTCAAACCCTGCTCTAGCCTAACCCTGACCCAAACCCTAAACCTTCCCCTAATGCTTCCCCTAATCCCTTCAAATCGACTGCTATACCAATAAAACTGCTGTATCTGTAGACACTGCGAAAGGTTAAATATAGTCGTCCTCAGCAGCCTACCTGCTCTCACCTTTCACACAAGCATGCATGGATCAGACATGGAGGTCAGTCATCACAACCCCCCTTTTGGGGGAACAGAGGACACATCCAGCAGCAGAGCAATTTTTATTTTAGAGGAAGAGGAAACCCATGCGAACACGGGGAGAGCACGCAAACTTTGCTCGCTTCAAACTCAGAACCTTCTTTCAGTGTGATGGTGGTGCTATCCACTGCACCAGATTGCTGCCTATTCTAATGAACACACGAGAGAGGAGTTGTGGTAAAGAACACGTTTCAGATTAGCAGCAGCAATCAGATCACTCCAATGTCTGCTTTAAAACTTTAAAGGAAGAGATAAAAATTCCACAATTTTTCGACGTAACTTTTACTGAAAGCCTACCTGCTGTTACACTCTCCGTTAACGATGATACATTTTGAAGTAGATACCATTAAATTTGGCTCAGCATTCAAATTCATTTGGAATTTTATATTCTTGGATACATTTGTGTGGTAGTGCAGAGGATAGATGTTTTTGTTTTGTTTGGTAATTGGCATTGTTGTGGGTGCTTTCACGATCTTTAAAACAGAAAAGAGAACTTCGTACCACTACTTGATGTTTGTCGACTCACCGGCAGCGTGCAGTGCTGTAAAATCATCTTATTTCACTTCTGTTTCTGTTCTTTCCATTGGTTTGTAAGTCTTTGGTTCACTGGCAGTCGCCTCATTTCCTCCATTGTCTGGCTCATCGGTGGAATACTGTGTAAAGATAATTATGGCGATGGATTGTCTGATCTTTTTGCACCGTTTCTTTCCCATCTGCCGAGTCTGATTCATTTATGCTTCCATTTCAGAGAGAAAACCACCTGGCATCTTGGGAGTAACTGAATCGCTGTTTATTGAGAAAACCCTTGTGCACAGCTCACACTCTCTTCCTGAAGCCAGAGTGTTTTACTTTTCATCATTGTCCAAATTTCAATAAGATGTCATGTCTTGTCTCTCTGAATTGCCGTAGACACCGTCGTTGTCCAGATTTCAATTAGACATCATCTCTTGTCTCTCTGAATTGCTGTAGACAAAAGCACTATCTTTATTTGACCATTTAAATTGTACACATACGGGATATTGCTCAACACGGTGACTATTATCAGAAACAAATGGAGTGAGTTGAGGCCAGAGAACTGCCACAAAATCCATTGTTTTCTGATAAAAAAAATTGACATCTCGAAGGGCATTATCCTGGTCATTCCATGATCACCTTCCAAAAAAAAAAAATTGAACGTTAATTTTTATTTTCATTTGTTTTGCAATCAAATTCAAAAGTTTTGTTCCAAAGTTTTTCTGAAGCCATTACTCTGTTTTTCCGGAGATGTTCCAGTCTGCTTAGCTCATTTCAACCCTCTGGCTCAGCTGTGAGAAAGCAAACATTATGCTAGCAAGAATGGAAGTCAATAACATTGTGTACAGTTGACAAATATATTTTTGACAAACGGATGATTTGCGTTTTATTTGTCATGTTTTGTGCTTCGTTTAAGTGCGGGTGCAGGGAGGACAGGAAGTTGAGGACTGGACTCAGGTGCAAGGATGGACTTGGTTGTATTTATTAAGCCAACTGCATGACAGAAGGCACAAGCTTAAAAATGCAAAACAACAAGGTACTGAGGCTGGTAAAAATGAGCACCATCAGTAATACAGTCTGGGCTACAGCTGCAGTAACATCGTATTACAAATAGGAAAAGAAAAGGAAGCAAAATTCCTGAAATAATAACGTAGTGGTAAAACAATAAACAGCACAAGTTTCTAGGTTTAAGTCCAAATTTGCGCATACAGAGACTAAGCCTACGCAAGACTACTAAGTCAAACGGGCATGACATTACACAGACTTCACACTGAGACTGAGGGAAACTCAGTCTTAAATACACACTGCTACCACTCGGAAACAGGTGCGGATTATACTGGAGTAATGAATGGAGTGTGATCTGGGATTTAGTAGACCAGTGAGCTGGATGGCTGGAGGCGTGTCCTAACATTATTGCAAAGAAACAAGTCGACATTTAATTCACAAATTAGGGCAAATGGAAATCATATAGCCACCGAAAATAATAATTAAAAAAAACTAAATTCACTTGATTTTTCACCAGATGAGGAAAAGACCCACAGTAGGAAAACTATTCCGTCATACTACAGTGAGTTAGTTATCTTATTTCCAATTAAGTTTGTCCTTTCCATTTATTGTGAATTGGATTGCTCGAAACATTGGCAAGTCCAGCGTAGCGGTAGCGGCCTTTGATGGAGTGTGTTTGACTGCTGGGGACTAGGCATGGGGGACACTGCTTGTCTTTAGGAGTGGGAACAACTTGTAATCTTGTTATAATAAATTATAAACGTTTTTTGACCGCGCCCCTATTGCTATGGGTACTATGCACCGCCTGTCCAGCGTATTAGTTTAGAAGGGTGAGCAGACATTTTCACTGGAACTGCTTTGCAGGTGTCCATAGATCCAAAAATAATGTGCACCCCGCAGCCAATCAGGAAAGAGTATTCACCCAGACCATGGTCAGATATTTTCCGTCTGTGGGGTTGTAATCAAACTGTTTCAGTGGATTGAAGATGTATAGAGTGTCATGGTATAGTTACCACAAACTAAAAAGTTTTATGTTTAGGTATGCAAAAAATAAATAATTAAAGGCCAAAGATTTTTCTGAGGGTTATTTCTAAGAACTCCTCTAAAACAGGATTAAACTTTTCCATTCACTGCAGCCAGCAACATCTATGTCAACTTTTGATGATTTCAGAGAGACAGTACACGTGTATACTCCTTTATAAGAGTACACTGGCTCATTAAATGAGTGAAGTCAAATTCTGTTTTGTTCATCAGAGCTGAGAATGGAAAATTATAATGACGAGACAGAAAAATCCTGTAAGTGGACATGAATGTCTGCTTGGCAGCAAAAAGCCACACTCAAAGGGGCTGTTAGCTGTCTGAGCTCGGCATTTCATCAAAGACAGCTTTGTCAATAAAGGATAATTCAACGCCAGATAAGCGTTTCAGCTGCTTCTCAAACCTGGAGCAGTTGCATCGATCAAGCGCTCGGAGCCATAAGCTGCAAGTAACGATATAACAGCAAATAATGAAAGAGATGGTAATGTGTTACAGGTGGCTAGCAGGACTGCTAATGATAGTTAGCTCTAACAACTGGCCTCAAATTCAGGCTTTGTAAAATATCTGAAGCTAAAGCCTGGATTGGTAGCGACTGTCTGTGACTTACTGACGTGGAAGCTGTAGCTAGGTTTCTTTACTGTATAAGCTAACCTAACGTGATAGCCTGTTGAATGTGGCTGTAGCACTGTGGGTAACGTAGCTAAGTTACTGTTGCTAATGTTTGTGTCCAGAATATGCAAGACTAATATCAGGGGACATTCAGCAGAAGGTGTGTGAACATAAACCTCATGAATGTTTAATACTTGTTTGTAATTTCGATGCTTAGTACAACTGTTCATGGTAACGGAACTTGCTGTCTGTAAAACAGGTATTGCTGGGTAAGGTTTGTGTCCGTTGTTGTTATGACCGCTCAGTTACCAGTTATTGCATTTTATTTTGCGTGCCCTGCTACTGAAAAATGCTTCTGGTTAACTTATATGCAGTAGTTTTGATCGGAATGCTTGTGTTACTTTGGGAAGATTTTCATATCCAATCTCCCGCCTTTTTCAACTTTTTATTAGCCAGAACAATTTCTAAAGGGGGATGAAATTACGCCACGGCAATGCAGATAAATTGTTTGTTGTACCAGACACGTTATAGCTTGTGCATTTCATGATTGTTTTCACCACGGAAGCATCAGAGAGCTAGCCCAGATATTGGTGAAATAGCCGCCTGACCCCGGTCATGGATAAGTAAAGCGATCAGCAGTAAACAAACCCAAACACGCACCCTAAGCTCTGCAAAACCTACTTCTGGTCTAACTGCAGCCTTTTTCAGCCCAACTTTGCAGACACATACATCACCTCTCCAGCTAGCTTTGATCGAGTGGCTACAATCCGGCAATGTTATGATGAAACTGCCACATTGATCTTACTTCTAGAAGTTATCAATTCGCTAGCTGCACATAAGCAACTCGTCACACTAACGGCACTTATGGTCTGTAAAACCTGTATTATGTTCGTAACATAACCAAAGCTCTCTAGCTGTTGCATACTGTCCGTAACACACCCATTTGCACGAGCAAACGCTGGTCTGTTCGGTGCTCCACGCTAACAACACACCACAGTTATACACAGGGACCAGAAGGTCCTTATAGTACATACCTAAGTAGTCCATAAGTTGTTGGTCCACTTTTTGCTGCCTCTCACTGTTCGTGTTTCCCTCTTAACTCAGACCCACCAGATTTCTACCATCTCCGGTCTACACTCGGGTATGTCGACCCGATCTAAAAATGTGTCTATATGGGGTGGATTCTAGCTTTCCCTGAATCCTATGGAGTAGAAACACCGCTATACTCACCACAGCAGCCGTAAGTAGATAACAAATTCGACCCACTAGAATCAGAAGGATGCAGCACCGGATCGCACCGCCGAAGGCCGATGACAAGTGACGATAGTGTTTGCACTGTTATAATGCTTGTGTTATTTTGGTTAGGATCATGATGGTAGTTTATCATAATGATACATAACCGTAGCCTCAACAGTTAAAGCCAACCGGTATGCATGTGTCTGTACGTGTTTTTTTTTGTTTACTGCCGCTTGTGAAATGTTCATTTTACTTATCCATGACCGGGGTCAGCCGGATACTTCACCAATATCTGGGCTAGCTCGCTGATGCTACTGCGGAGAAAGCAGTCGCACAACACACAAGCTATAATGTGTCTGGTATAACAAACGATTTCTCTGCATTGGCACTGCGGAATTTCATTCCCCTTTAAAAATTGTTAGGGCAAATAAAAAGCTGAAAAATATGTACATTGGATACGTAATACTTTCTGGTACAAGTTATTGATTTGCTAGCACCACATAAGCAATGCTTACACCGTTTATTGAGAAGGGATTTTAGAATATTATTATCGAATATTAATATTGCCAATGCATATGCTGTGCGTGCAATAGCAACCCGGTGTGTTATCAGTAACATGGATTACCACGTATTGCAGCACGAGAAATTAAACCTCAAATTATCTTGACTGGATACTTGATGTTTTCACTCACCTGAAACTTTGGGTACCCAAGCATGAAGATAAGCGGAAAAAGAAAAGTAAAAAATACTATCGGTATTGATAGACGTTGAAAACGGAATACTTTCGCCCTTGTGTTTTTGGCCGATTGTGCTGTCCACTGCCTCATACCACGAAAATTTTTTCTTTCTCCTAACTTGAGCTGCCAGACTTTCGCACTGCGTCCTTCACTTTGAAATTTCGCAGCGCGGTTTCTTGAGTTTGTCACGGCACTGTTCTACTGTTCCGTGATAACTACGGGAATGCAAGTACTCATAAATTATTCCATAAATCTCAGAGTTTTTCTGTTTGCCTAAATTTCAAGCAAGCATTGAATTTATTTGTTTGTTCAGAGAGATCTTTTCGCCCCTGCGTTTATTAGAACAAGTTCATTTCATTTGATCTATTCACATGTGCAGGGATTTCCCCGCTGATTCCTTAGATGAGATGGCAGACGCATCTCATGTTTCACGTTTGGTTCAGCCAATGACGTTGTCCTCTCTTGCATTTTCATTAGTTCCATGGTCATAATACTTACCAAGCTGAGACATCTTCTTGGTCCATTATTCATTGCCTGGACAAATGTTCCTCTTGTTCTCTCTCCGGGTCAGACTGGGGTCCGAGATGTATGGCTGTATTTCACTACTTGTCATTTCTAAATATCTTGATTAAAAACGTTTGGTCACACTTTATTTGAAGTGTTGCTCATAAAGGCTTTATACAACATGTATAATGCCTTCATAAATGAGACATAATGTCTTCATAAATCATACATAAGCAAATCTCATGCTTTGTAAAGGGTGAAATAACACATCCTTATTCAGCATGTGATCCCAGATGTGACAATGACAATGTCACTTAGCTGACAATGTCACTCTTTATCGCAATTAGCCACTAGCTAAGTGACATTGTCAGTTATATCACATCTTGCATCAAATGCTGAAGAAGGATGTGTTATTTCACCCTTTACAAAGCATGACGTTTGCTTATGTTTGATTTATGAAGACATTATGTCTCATTTATGAAGGCATTATACATGCTCTATAAAGCCTTTATGAGCAACACTTCAAATAAAGTGTGACCAAACGTTTAGGTATAATGCCTTCCGGTCTGTAACATAGGGACAGACTAAGCAGGCGGGCCCCGAAAACTGCGTTTTGCCGCCTCGTTCCGCCCAGCTCTGCCCTCCACAGAGCAGGCCAATCAGAAGAAAGTGGGCACACAAGGTGAGGGAGGTCATGGCGGAAAAGCCGCCCATATGAGGCGTTTCAGGCAGAGACTACAATGAACTTCAATTGGGGCTTTTTGAGGATGGCAGTATGAGCGAAATAAGGACTCTATTTTGGACTTTGAATGATCAGGAGTACTCTAGGGAGCCTAAGATCAAAATATAAACTTGGAAATGTAGCATAATCGAGGACCTTTAACGGTTTACTGTTATGATTATGTTGCCTGTGGAATCAAGTGCAGAACAATGAGGCACAGACAGGTGATTCAACCTTCAAATGTGAATCACGGTTGATTGCAGTATCACTAAGGGAGAAAATCACAGGCAACGTGCCAGTGTTACTGAACTGGTGAAATCAGAAATCTGTCTGGTTAGGTAAACTGTAAATTGCCGTGTATGTGAAATGCTTTGGCATCACAATCCCTATGTCATCTTGTCTCCTGACCCTTTCCAGCAACCTGCATGCGTTTCGCAGTTGTGTCTCCTTTAATTGATTTATTATCTTGTCTTTTTCCAAAATGCCAAGGTCTAACTCATCATGTGCTCTGCTCCTTGTGTTTGTGGCCTGTGTATGTAAGCTTATGTGTAGTCTTGCAGAGTTCCTGGAATATATTGTAATGTCCATTTAACTCTTATGTCCTCAATCTTAGCCAGAAGGGAACAGTGTTGGTGCAGCTCTCGTTCCAGTCAAGTAGTTACACCACAGATTCTACTAATCAAGGTCTTAAGCAAAGACTCCAAAGAGTTGATTTTTTTTTCTCTAAAGCATACTGGTCAGTTTATCCTCTAATGTTTGGTTCCCACTATCACGAATCGCAGCACGATTGAAATCGTGGTCTTCATTGTGGAGTAATCTTGGTGATCCTATCAGATCTTATCTGTTCTTGAGGTCAGTTGTGGCAATCGTGTTGATCGAAGAACAGTTTTGGACGGTTCAAAAACGTCCTACGATCAACACGATTAATTGACAATCGTGATCATCGCATCACCTCGTATCCGAACCTGAAATTTTAAGCTTGGATGCGAGAAGAATTTTTCGCACGACAGGTTACATTCAAAGTCAATGCAAAGACACAAATACATGCTCAAAGTATCTCCACACTTCATTGGTAGAATTCCGAGGGCCATGACATTTAAAACAAGGCACTGAGAACTTTAAAATGCACAGGTAGTTTTTTACAAAAGACTGTTTATGCAGACAGTACCTTGAGGTAGTGTCCAGTCGCCTCCATCTTGAAAGTCACTATAAGTCGATTGACAAGCTTGAACGAATAGATTGCAATCTGTTACCCTATCCGTCCTATTCGTTCGTGCTTGCCAATCGACTTATCGTGACTTTCAAGATGGAGGCAAATTCTCCTTTAATGATAGAAAAAAGGGTAATTACTCTTCTGAGTCTTATTCATAGTAAAAAGACTCCCAAAGTCTTAACATAGGCCTTCAGGATTGGGACTGCATCTGTGTCAATCATCATCTCCAGTCCGTTCCTCTTGGCCACCTTATTAGTAACACCTCTCGTGGTTTCATCATCGTCCAGGGTTGGGACTGCGTTCCTGCTGAACTCTTTGGTCCTTTGGTCAAGTAGTCCTGATTTGGTGAGGTGAATTCAACACCCAGCTTCTGCCCTGGGACAGCCACTGGCTGGGAACTGACACACCCCCTATCCTCTCCAGTTAATACCAGCCAAGCTGGACTGCTCCTCTCACTGTTCTGAGCTTCAGTCTAACTCCTCCTACAAATGTACGCTGAACAAAAATATAAACGACCCATGTCAAATTTTTGAGTTTTTATTAACAAAAAACTGGAACTGGGATTTGTCTCTGACTAGCAGTCTTCTCCAGTGTGCTAAGGGCCATCGAATGTGTGCGTTTGCGCACGTGAGTCGGTTCTGACGACGAACAGCGGTGAGATTCAGACCACGGTGAGGACGCCGAGTGTGCAAGTTAGCTTCTCGCAGGTGGTTATGGACTGTCTGTGGTGTCATGCTTTGCAGACCAACGGTCCCATCCGCTGTATGTGTCGCTGATCTGAGGTGATCCTACAGGTGGATGAGCAGGATGTTGCAATCTTGTGCTGGTGTGGTCACACGTGGCCGACGTGGATGAGGTCGATTTGCAGTACTGCCCGTCTGTTGGAAACAAACTCTCAAAGGCCCATCGTCCGAAAGTTAACATTCAGCTGCACAGCAACCGCTCTGGTGGACATCCCTGCATCCAGCATGCCAATGGCACATTCCCGCATGACCTGAGACATTTGAGGCATGATGACCTTTGACAAAATTTGACATTTTGGGGTGGCCTTTTATTGCCCCCAGTATAAGGAGTGACTGGGTACTGCTCATTCTGTCTGATCATCGTCTGGAAATGCCACACCCATGTACTGAGTGACATCACTGCATCACTGAGCAAATGGTCACTGACAGAGAGATGGATTAAAAAATAGTCCACAAATCAAGAGAAGTATCCCTATTGTACAAATAAAAGTCAGCACATGCTCACTTAGAGTTGTTAACTCCACGTGGCATCAATAATTGACATGGGCTGTTTATATTTTTGCTCTGTGTATTTCAATCAATAAATGCCCATCTTTAGATTGTGCCCTGTATCTACATCTGGGACCTTGTCTGAATCTTAACAGTTTAGGACAAGTGGGGCTGGATTAAATCAGGTCTGAAATCTTTACACGGGAACTGGACAAGCTATTAGCAAAGGGTTTTCAGACCTGAAAACCCTGATTGCTACAAGCATTAATAAAATGCAAAATACAGGAGACATTAATTTTAGGAAGGGAAACCTATGCATCAACACAGTATATTTGTGATATTGATAAAATTATGATATAAAAACCTGTGAGCCAATGACTAGAAAAGTGTAAAGTGATGCAATAAATCAGTATTTGCAGGCCATTTTGGGTTCAGTTTGTGGTACTGCAGCCTTCTTAGATGCTCAAAAACTGCTGTCAAATTCATGCTTTTAAAAAATGCAACTCTGTGAAGGATTCCAGATTTCACATAATCATCGGTACGTTCTCCCCAGCATGTTTATTGAGAATAACACAATCAGGCTGTGTCCTGTAACTGTAAGCCAGCTGCACAAACAGATATTTTGGATGTTCACTTTGATTCAGAGACAAAGCATTGATGTGCGGCTTGGTCATCGGACAGGCTGTTTTCTTGAAACACCCTGGGCGTGTGCAAGTCAAGTCATTGCTCATTTTGAATTCGGGGGTGGGGTTGAATGGGTGAACATGTGTATACATGCACAATGCAGGCCAAAAGTTTGGAAGCAAGATAAAATTTGTTCAAAAAAAACAAAAAATCATATTTTTACTGGCATACTTTGCAACAAAATTAACATGATTTTTCTATAGAGTCACTTATCAGAATACATTTTTGCTCAAATTATCAGGCCCATATTACTAGGCTCAGGCCCATGGTCCTAGTGCCTGCCGGATTGCCGTTGGCATCCGGTGGGCTGTGAACCATGACATAAAAGGGTCTATTCTCCCATTAGCGCGTAAGTCCTTTTTTACGCGATTTGAGTTAAGCGCTTTTGAGTTACGCGTATTCTCCCCTACGCGCTTCGATCACGCCCACAGTGCTTAACTTCAGAATGTAGGCGGCCTTATGAAAGAGGTGTGACTGATCCAAAAGAGAGGCAGTCTCTGCACAAAGCTCTTTGATTATGGCTATCAGGAAAACAAGGAACAAGAATTTTCTGATTAACCATGAAAACGCATTTGTGGTCCATGGAAAACGCAAACCAGACTTTAATTTTGAATATCGTCGGCCTGCTGATAAAACCTCGTATCCCCAAACTGATAAGAAACGAAAACTCGTGTGTCCACTATTCTTACATGCAAGATTAAGCATTTTTTATTTTAAACTATATTTATCCATTTATATTATTTTATTATTATTTAATTTTATATAAATTTTTTTATTTTCCTGTGAAGTTTGTCATTTTGAAGATACAAGGTTTTATATGCCGCTGTAATAGCAGGCCTATGTATGTTTGTACCAATAACAAGAAGTAATTCAGATCCCCATCTCTTTTTTTATCCCCTGCAGCGCGATTAGCGTGAAGCGGGGGATATAGCATTGGGCTCCGTCCGTTTGTCCATCTGTACGTCCGTACGGACACATAAAATTGAGGCGGCGGGGAATATTGCCATGTTAGTGGCAAACACTTGTTATTTCTTTCTCTAGCCACCATGGCATTAAAGCTATGCGAACAAACAAATTGCTGCGATAATGAAATTATAAATAGGCTAAAGAATTTAGCGCTTCTCAACCAGCGCAATCAGATGATTGAAAATGTGCCCCTCCTACACCAGCCTATTTGTTCCGTGGAAGACAGGAAAGAAGACAAAGGGAACATTCTAGTCACACAAAAATGACAATCAAAGACAGTTTATATTATCTCATTTAGAAATTGCGCTCTTGAAATCTCAAACTACTCCGATGTCAGGTTTGCAACTAAAGGACATGGAAACGCTTTAACAAGGATTCTTACCCCACACGCGGCCATCTTCCTGCCCCGAAAGCGCCTCAGCAATGATGGAACTCCATATC
Organism: Gymnothorax reevesii; assembly: GCA_029721435.1. NCBI lineage: Eukaryota > Metazoa > Chordata > Actinopteri > Anguilliformes > Muraenidae > Gymnothorax > Gymnothorax reevesii. Next base: position 174,776,651 of record CM056574.1, read on the forward strand.
CATAGCCTGTCATGTCCCATTTGATTTGAGCGACACATTCACTTGAACTTGTGCCTAATACTTTATTATAGTCAATTATCCCATTTACTGATAATGATTCTTCCCATGTCGGCTATTCTTTATAGGCTAAAATTGATAAACAAATGGGTAGTGCTTTGGTATTGGCTAGTGTAGGGCTCCATCTAGAGTAGCCTATTAAATAGCTAATATCTTTATTCATGCATTAAAATACACGGTATTACCAATGGTAAAAAAAATATTACAAAGACACAAGTTAGTTAATACAGATATCCTCAATTAGAAAATCAATCTCCTCACTCGTGAGAATATCACAACTTTTTAGATTATCACGAACATAGGCTATAGGGCAGTTGCATTTGTCAATAGAGCATGAAGACAATGATGGCGACGTTGAGCCAAAGCCGAAAACCAAATTTCACAGATGTTGGTGTTGTATGGCAAGCGAGCACTGAAGGCTGATCCGAGGAATTAAGATGCGAAACGTTCTGGATGTGGCTTCGGTGGGGAGATGTAAGCGCAGTATCCCCGATTTAAAGCATTAATGGAGAGATCTGTGGGGCGCTGTAAAAGCCAGGCTCTCTGCACACCAGAGAAGTGTACACGCAACAGGTGGTGGGCAACCATCATCCCCTGTGCATTTCACTGCACAGGAGGAGGAGGTGGCATCCACTCTTTCTGCAGTGGAAGTGCATGGAGAAGAACTTGGAGCGTCAACGAACTGTGTCAGACACCTTGACACAGACGCCTGTGATATGTGTATGACATCACCAGCCACTCTCTGGAACGACCCAGATGCCAGGAGCGACAGTGCAGTTCTGACGTTGATGACCATGGGTATGTTTTGTGGATAAATGCTGCGGCTGGATAGCTGTTCATCCAGAAGTCGGCAAAGATAGATGATTGCCTCGTGCACGGTCCAGACGAAAGCGCTGGATGCACTCGTTGTTTGTTAGTCCCAGGATGTCCAAACGAAGCCGATATATGCGTGTTCGTCTTCGAGCTCGGCGCGCTCCTCTTACTCTTTCCCAATCACGCAAGAGTGCAAGCAAATGCAGGACTGGCATTTTGGTTTTAGATTTTGAGGGCATGGTAGAATGATAGTCTTATGTATACTCGTATTAATTGTTTCGCGTTTGTAATTCAACTGGCTTTGAGAATTGTGGTTTAGAAATAAGTAAGAACAATCGAATATTAAATGTCTCAACCTTTACCATGTTAAATAAAATAAAATTAATGTTGAAATTCGGCTTATAACAGACATCAAACGCAATATTCCATTTCGCCTTATGTCTTGACCTTAATACAGCCCTCGAAAGCGCTTAACGGAAAAAGCGCATAAGCCAGGGGGGGAATATGCGTAAGTGTTATTTGCCTGAGAAACGCCCGGAAACGCCCCGATTTTGGCCTTGCTCCGCCCCAGGCACGTAACTGCCTTGGGGGCGGGTAATGCACAGACCTCAGTCGAGGGGAGAATACGCGTAGGCTGAAAAGCGTGTGGCTATGCGCTTTTTTCGACTTAGGCGCATGGGAGAACAGACCCCACAGTGAAAAATGCAAACTGTGATTTGTTTCTTACTTTTTCATTGAAGTTGTGCAATCTTCTCAACCCAAAAACTAAGCCCCTCCTTTCTTTTGTTAACATTTACTCAGCAGTGGTCTGGTAACAGCAATGTATATCATACCTAAAGGTAAATAGAGGAAAATGGTGCATATCAATGAAAGAGAAGTCTAACCATGCAGTAAATTCATCCCAAAATCCATAGATTTCATACTGGTTTTTAAGAAAGGCATTGTGAACAGAAACTTGAAGTTGCTTCCAAATGTTTGACCTGTATTGGCCTTGCTTCCAAACTTCTGGCCTGTAATATATGCTATATCAGTAGTATCCAGATCTGATTAAGGGGAAAGCCACTGACAGCGAGAGCGAGAAATGTTGAGAAAGGCTTAGCCAATGCCAGCTTAAAGAATCAACCTTCAGGAACAACTGAAACTGCTCTCCTTTACAGACATCCAGGGGGAAGAATATCCCTCTGACCACAGCATTAGAACCAATGCATTTTTAATGTGCGGTTAAATCTGGCTCAGTGGAGATTGGAAAATTTTCCCTCATCTTGCGCAGTTCTCTGCTGCTCCGTGAAGCATTCCTGATTCGTGTGCATGTGGCGTGTGCCCCATCATTATAACAAAGATCTGCATCCTTGTTTTTCATATAGAAGAACTCAAACTTCATGTTATGTCTCACATTTATGGTTAGAATCTGAAATATTCCAGCCGCGTGCATAAATGAAGGCTGCCACCCAATAGGTAGCCAGCTTCCTGGCTGCCTGCATTTGTTTCAAAAAAAGCAAAATAAATCCTATTTTGGCCACTTCTTTCCAGTTTATGAAAAATAAACAACGCTAAATTGCCTTGTTCAGTTGGTAAGTAACATGAATGCGATTGCTGGCACCTTAGCTAGGAAGCTAATGCGGGGAAACTGCGCCAAGGCTTATTACCACTGATAAATAATTTCAGCTATCATAATTTTATGTATTTTTTAGATAGAATTACTGCTAAATATTGACATTGCTGCATTTTAAAATTTGTCTATGAACTCCATTTTACCACTTCTCTGAGTTAAACTGCCATCTAAGGTAAGATGTTACAAGTTCAATAGAGGATCACGTTTGGCGACTGCACTTCTACAGCTAACCCGACCCACCTTATTGCCTGATGTTGACTGAGCCCCAGCTCCTTATCCTAATCCCTTGAAATTGACTGCCGTACCATTTAAAACTGCCGTATCTTTGGGCCTGGAGTGGGGACCCGCCAAAAGAATACCCCTCACGTAAGCTCTGCGTGTCGTAAGAGGCGACTAAAAGAGGACCACGGTAGCAACAGGGGGCTAGGTGCTCTCGGGTGGCCCCCGGCAGGACTATAAAAACAGTACATCCCCAATAACGGACTGTGGTAAAGGCGAGTTTAGGCCGCCTTTAAATAAGCCTAGCCATGCCCTGCATCAGGCAGCAGTGATGCAGTACGAGTGTTTAGCCGGAAGATCCAGCTTTACAGGACAATGATGGACCTCACAGTTACTGGTGGGCGTTCTGGAAACCCCAGTTATGGCCAGCAGACTGCGGTGAAGAAGGCAACGGAAAACCACTTCACTACTTTTCCAAGAAATGTCATGGAACGTCACAATACGAGGATGGAGTCTAACGGTGTGAAGGGGGCATATTCATCTGGATGGTCCTCGCCCGGTCAGGTAACTCACGTGCAACAGGTGAGCCCTGACCGTCATCATGCAAATAGGGATATTGTCAGAATCGGAACCTGGAATGCCAGGACACTTTACCAAAGTGGTAAACTGGAAAATGTGAAGCAAGAGATGATAAGACTGGAGATCAACATTCTTGGGATTAATGAGATGAGGTGGACAGGTAATGGAGAGTTTTGGATTGATGACTACAAGATGATATACTCAGGAGGCGAAAAACATGAAAAAGAAGTCGGTCTTTTATTAGATGCGCAAATGGCTAAGTGTGTGCTAGGGTATTGGACTGTGAGCGAAAGAGTCCTATTAGTCAAATTGCAAGGAAGACCTTTTAACATCTCTGTCATAGTCGTGTATGCACCCACAGCGGATAGTTCAGATCAAGTGATTGAAGGATTTTAGGAGACTTTGGAAGAAGCTAAATCTCAGTGCAAATCGGATGAAATCGCCATTGTCATGGGTGACCTGAACGCAAAGGTGGGTTGTAATGCAGATGGTAAAACTGTTGGGCAGTTTGGTATCAGTGATCGGAATGATAGAGGTGATCGATGGGTTCAGTGGTGTGAACAGGAGAACATGGTCATCACGAACACGTGGTACAAGTTACATCCCAGAAGACTGTATACATGGAAGAGTCCTGGAGACCTGTTTAGAAACCAAATAGAATACATCGCCATCAAAGATCGGTTCAAGAGAGCAGTTAAAAAAGTAAGCACCCACCCAGGAGCGGACTGTGGAAGCGATCATACGCCAGTCATCTGCACAGTGTAAATTGAAGAAATTGAAGAGACCGAAGTTAGAAAGATAGTTAGATTTCAAGCAGCTTAGTAACCCAGTTGTTCGTGTGGAATACGCTATCGAAGTAAAGAACAGGTTTGATCAACTGAGGGATGAAGAGAAAGAAACTAACTGGGAAACAGTGAGGGATATTATGGTAGAAGCGGCTCATAATACCTTACCAAAGAAAGAAGAAAGAAAAAAAAACAAGCGGATGACAGAGGAAATACTTTCAACGATGAGCGACTGGCAGGAGATCAGAGACAGAAATGGCGTGGAGCACAGAGTGTTAGATCGTCAAATAAAGCGAAAATATAAAGAGACAAAAGAGGCCTGGCTGAACGACCAATGCGTTGAGATAAACTAGGCATTTGGTTCTAATCACAATGTGTATGGAAGGATTAAGGAAATCACTGGTAGAAAATCAGGCTGTATAAGAGCAAAAGACGGAGGAATGCTTGTCGAAAAGAATGAAATACAGCAACGATAGACTCAATATATTGGGGATCTGTTTCACAACGTGAGGGATGCAATGCCAACTTTCCCAGACTCGTGCGAAGGGCCAGAGATTATGCCTTCGGAGGTACGTATGGCAATAAGAAAGATGAAAAGGAACAAGGCGGCAGGACCCGATGGAGTAGTCATCGAGATGATTGATGCCCTGGAGGAGTATGGAATTGAGAAACTCACTACAGTTATCAATAGCATTTATGACGAGGGAAAATTTCCAGAAGACCTCAGTAGATCCATCTTTATAGCACTCCTAAAGAAGCCAGGAGCAGTCGACTGTGAGAAACATCGCACCATCAGTGTCATGAGTCACGTCACGAAGATATTCTTGAGGGTGCTGCTGTTAAGAGCAAGGAGCAGAATTTCACCAGAAATAGGTCTTGAACAGTTTAGTTACATGGAAGATGCTGGTACTAGAAATGCTATTTACGTCTTGAGAATGATTTCAGAAAGGGCTGTTGAGATGCGGAAGGAAATGTACATGTGTTTCATTAATTATGCAAAGGCTTTTGACAAAGTAAGACACGTACAGCTATTTGAAGACCTAAGTAAGCTGGACTTGCATCAAAAAGATCTGAGACTGTTGCAAAGCCTATACTGGAACCAATCTGCATGCATAAGGATAGACAGTGATTGTAGCGAGTACACTAAGATTGAAAGGGGTGTAAGACAGGGGTGTGTAATGTCTCCCGATCTGTTCAATTATTACAGTGAGCTGATATTAAGAGAACTAGAAGCAGAGAGAGGAGTAACATCAGTAATATTAGATACGCCGATGACACAGTTTTGCTAGCTGAGTCAGCTGAAGACCTACAGAGACTTCTCGATGTAGTAATTGAAGAGAGCGAGAAGAAAGGGCTGAGCATAAACTGCACCAAAACCTAATGCCTGGTTGTTTCCAAGAGAGAAAGTCCTAGGTGTAAACTGTTGGTGCAGGACGAAGTGATCAAGCAAGTTTCCAGCTTCAACTACCTTGGAAGTTTCATATCAGAAGATGCCAGATGCGTGAAAGAAATAAAACGAAGAATCGCCATAGCAAAATCAACTTTCTATGAGATGGCTAATATCCTGAGAAATCGATCAATCAGTATACAGACAAGGCTGCGTGGTCTGGACTGCTATGTTTACCCTGTTCTTATGTATGGAAGCGAAACAAGGACACTGACATCTGAATTGAGGAACAACCTAGAGAGTTGTGAGGTGTGGTTCTTAAGAAGAATGCTGAGAATATCATGGACAGAAAAAGTTACCAACGAAGAAGTATTTAGAAGAGCAGGAACAAGAAGATAGCTCATCCGAGACATAGGAATAAGGCAGCTGAAGTTTCTTGGACACGTAGCTAGGAAAGGAGGTATGGAATACATAGCAATAACAGGAAAGATGGAGGGGACGAGAGGTAGAGGAAGAAGAAGGGTGATGTGGTTGGGAAGCCTGAGGGATTGGTTGGCGGAGAGAGGGGTCCAGTATAAGGAGGTGGACCTTTTAAAGGCCACCGGAAACCGTGAATTATGGCGGAACGTGATCGCCGACGTCTTCTAAGATATGGCACCCAGAGAAGAATCCTTAGACACTGCGTTTTACCTCAGAATAAGTTGGTGAAAGGGTGTGCAAAAAATCTGAACAAGAAGCCTGCTGCGGTACATGAAATCCAAGAGCTGGCAATTGAATTATTACACCTAGACTTTTCTGATAGTGTTGTCATGTCTCTGACGCCTGGAGGTGGCCACAACAGTGCTGAAATCATGCTTTTTGCATGATTTGGTGGCCGTATTACTTTGTCCTGTTTTGATGTGCCATATACATTGGAGTAAAAATCAGTTTTCCATCTAAGTTCATTTCTCAGGTCTGTGTAAACAAAACAGCCTCCGCTGGTGCAAGGTGAATGCAAAGATGTATTGGATAGCCTACACAGCGCAGGATTGATCAGATGCCTTCAAAACTAACCCTGAGTGCTTCTTTCAGTACTGTAGTAGAAAAAGGAAAGTTAAAGAGCAGGTTAAGTGCATAAAGAATAAAAATGGATCGCTGCTATATGATAACAAGGATATTGCAGATACCTTAAACAGTTACTTTGTTGAGAATTTTACCTCAGAGGGGGTTTTTATTCAGCCAGAGGGCATGTCCAATGCTCAAGATTATTTAGCGGAAATTGAGGTTCGGGATAATGAAGTATTAGACAAGTTACATAAACTAACAGCAGATAAGGCGGCAGGTCCTGATGGCTAGGAAGTTAGTGAGATCATCTTTAAGCCGGTATCCGCCATCTTCAGACGGTCTTTAGAAACTGGAGAAATGCCAAATGATTCGAAGCAGGGCAATATGATTCAAATATTTAAGAAAGGGGGCCGTACTGAGCCAGGAAATTACAGGCCTGTCAGTTTAACTTGCATTGCGTGCAAAATACAGGAATCTATCATAAAAGATGAGCTGGATTTATTTCTTGAACGCGATAATATCTTGAGGGATAGCCAACATGGTTTCCGTAATCTCTGACATACCCTCTGAAATTTTTTGAAGAGGCCACCAAGACTTATGGCCAGAGCAGGGCTTATGACATCATATACTTGGATTTACAGAAAGCATTTGATACCGTACCACATTAGAGACTAATTTTTAAAATAAGCTCCATTGGAGTTACAGGAGGTATTCTGAAGTGGAATCAAAACTGGTTACAGGACAGAACACACTGGCCCTAATTTATCAAACTTGCGTACACCAAAAAAATGGGTGTATGCCAAATCTCCCGCAAGAATCAGCATTTATCAATCTAAACGTGAGCGAACGGTCTGCAAAAATCTCATGCCAGCTCTAGCCAGGTGTACGCAAATCTGAAAACAGCAAACAACATGCAGGAACGAGTGCAGCTGTCAAAATGAATAATAAACCATATGCAGTGATGCGGACGTCATGCTGTTGTTGTTCTTATTAGTAAAATAAATAAATAGACTAAATAAATGAATGAATAAATAAATGAATAAAAGCAGGTTGTTTCCAAATAAGTGTAATTAATTTCTCTACAAAGATGTCATTATTTATTTATTTAATAAATTAATTTACTAAATAAATAAATTACACCTCTGTTGAGAAATTAGTTACTCTTATTTGGAAACAACCTGCTTGTCAGGCCAGACGGCTGTCAATTACAATCAATTTGATTAAGCGTAATGCGCAGCTTGGCAGATATGCAGTGTATGTCAGATGCTCATCCAGTCAGATATATACTGAACAACAAAAGAAACGAAAGTTTCTAATTAAAGGCAGACTGGAAAATAAGTTTGCGCGTATTTATTTTAGAAAATCAAATTTATTACTAACACGTGCATATTTACACTTGTTTCATCATACTTTTCTTTATTTTGCTGTCCCTTCGACTGAGTAACCATAAGAGTACATTAACTAACTAGCTAGCTTGCATTTCTTTTGTTGCTCAGTATATAGTTGCCTACGGACACTTCGACTGTGATGACATTTTGACAATGGCAGATCTTCCATTGTTAGAGGAATAAGCTTCTGTCCGAAGTGAGAGGAACTTTCGGCACCGAGATCTCATCCGAGAAAGTGACGAGTGGCTGCTCGTTTTGTGTGGCACCCAATAAAATGTCATGGAGTAATACTGATAAAAGAACAATGAGGAGTGATCTCTGCAGACTGTATTTTACCAATTACCCTCATGCAGCTCCGATCGAGGTGGGGGGGACTCATCCATGTCCCCTCCGGCTCGTATTCCCACTATGGAGTGGGAGCCTATCAGTGCTGTGACAGCTGGAGGTTCGAGTCTGGTTGGCCTCCACCGGTCCGTGCGCTGTTGCAACCCCTTGTTTGGAGGCGATCTTAAAATCAAACCACTTTTTTAACCTATACGTAAAGCATTTGGATTGTCAATTATGTAGTTAATATAACATGAAATATCACGGATCTATGAATTGAATTTATTAAGGCCGATGTTATTCCCACTTTTACGTGTTGCCAATGCTAAATTTATTTCTTGACCGCACTTGTAAGTGCGCAAGTTGATGACCATTCCCGTGCCGCTAAGAAAGTACAGCTTAAAATAAGTTTGGCCAAGATAAAAATTTAGCTTTGGACACACTTAAAATAAGTGTGGGCAATGGAGAAATGTGAGTCTTGGCCACAATAATTAAGTGCGTCTAACAAGAATTTTGGTCATTTAAGTGTGTCCAAGCACAAAAATTAAGTGCGAATAGTCACTTCAATTTATTAATGAATTAAATCAAACCTCTGCTGCACTCCGGTTTTCCACCCCAACGGTGTTTACTACTGCAGCAGCAATAGTTTTCCAAACTGCAGCCTACTGGGCTCCCTTTATACCACTCTTAAGACTTCCAAATAAAATAATTTTGTTTTTCTCCATCTATTGTCGGCCTGGTGATAAAACCTTGTATCTTCAAAATGATAAAAAAATTTTATTTTGCATGAAAGAATGCAGTTGAGCTGTGGTTGGGAAGGATGACTATTTTTCCTCCAAGAATGTATCCAATCAATGAAATTTTGTATTTTGCAATGTTTATGCTATTATTGTGGACATACGAGTTTTTGTTTCTCATCAAATTGTAGATACAAGGTTTATCAGCAGGCCCAGTGGCGGTCCTACAGGAGGGGCAAAGACACGTCCCTTTTAGTCCTGGCTAGATCTCAATCATTTTCCTTTATTGACGTCTTTTCCAATTATCATGATTGGCAACTGAAGACATGGTTTTTCACTGTATGCGATCTAACAGCGATGAAATCATTGGCTAAATTCAGTGCAGGAAAATGATTTGCTTATTAATTAGCCAATGCTTCGCGTGATTGAACTGGTCCGTGTTCCAATGAAACTCGGACTCTCACTCTCGGTATTTCATGGGTTGATAAAAAAAAAAAAAACAGTGGCACTCGGCACTAGGTTATAAAAAGCTTGCGGCTCAAGCAATTAGCGAGAGTCGACAGGTAGGCTATGCAATTTTGAATAACGTAGATTTAAATACAGCAAATACACGTCCAGATGAATGCTTGTCTTCTTACCTAATTGGGGAGAAAAAGCAGCACCTGTTAAATGCGGAGCGCTGTCGGAATGAACCTTTTGTTTATCATGAAGATGACTGAGAACAGGTCAGGATTTATAATTGTTTTCAACGGCTGTTTTGTGCAACCCAATTCTCTGTTCCGCCACTGTACTGAATTTAACCCGCAATTTGATCGCTGTTAGATCACATGTGGAGAGAAACCGTGTCTTCAGTTGCCACTTACAATAATTGGAAAAGACATCAATAAAGGAAATTGATTGAGATCTAGCCAGGACTAAAAGGGACATGTCTTCGCCCCTCCTGTAGGACCGCCACTGAGCAGGCCGACCTTATTTCCTCCTCAGTTAAGTTCTTTCTTCTTTGCAGTCTTTCGAGAGTCCATGTCGTAAAGTGGGCAGGACTACGCCTCCCGGAGCATGAATTTATAGGGGTGTGTCATATAAATTACGATGGTTTCTGCCGCCAGATTTATCGACGCCATGGCAGTTCTACACCAAAATCTGCGACGTACACACTTTCAGTAAATCAGACGTGACACCTGGCGAACGATGATATTTACACCAGAATCTACACCAGATCCTACGCAAGTTTGATAAATAAGGGCCAAAGAGTGGTGGTCAGTGGTATCTCACCTGAGCAAGGTATGGTGGGGAGTGGCGTCCCCCAGGGATCGGTGTTGGGACCCCTGCTGTTCCTCATCATCAACATTAGACGGGATTACTTCATGGGAGGTTGAAAACTGGAATGTGCTCTACACAAAAAGATTTGGGAGTGATTGTTGATCAAACCCACACAGACCCAAGCCATTTTGCCTTATCAGTTAAATAAGCCAATCGGCTGCTGGGATACATTGCCAAAAGTATTATGTATTGTATTAAGTATTGAGTACAAATCCAAGGAGGTGATGCTTCTTTTGCACAACTCATTCGTCAGACCACATCTGGAATATTGTGTACAGTTCTGGGGACTATACTTTAAGAAAGACATAGAGGCTCTAGAAAAAGTTCAGAGAAGAGCTACTAAGCTAATTCCAGGTATAAAAGATGAAGGCAATAAGAAGAGGCTGAAGATCCATAATCTCTTTAGTCTTAGGAAAAGGAGACTTCCGGTTGATCTGACTGAGGTCTTTAAATATGTTAAAGGGATTAACCAAGTGAATTATGTAGGATTCCTTCGACTAAGTTTTGTAAGTAGATCTCAGGGTCACAAATGGAAGTTGACCAAAGGTAAATTTAGCACTGATATTTGGGAATATTTCTTCACTCAAAGAGTTATTTTGATGTGGAATAGCTTGTCTGACCATATTGTTGAGGCAGAGACCTTGGGGGTTTTCAAGAGCAGGCTTGACTTAAAGCTAGACTCCATTGAGTCATTAAGTATCTGAAGTGATATATTCACAATAGTATAAAGAAACTGGCGAGCGTAGTTGGGCTTGAATGGCCTGTTCTCTCCACTCATATTTTGTTAAGTTTTGTTGAAATTGGGCACTTCCAAGGGACAAAATGTTTGATTGCTTCAATTTGGGACAAGCCTACAAGAGACAAATGAGCAGAAGTGTAAAGATAGTAAAAATAGCCTTTTATGGATGAAGACCCTGTACTGGTACTCAGCTGTAATATTAACTCGCCATTCACACGTGTGATTCAGATTTTGAAAACTCTATATCCATAATGGAGAGCACAATTATCTGTCAAGTTGTATCGACTTTACGGAGTTGTGTTGCTGGTTGACTGTGTTGCTCATTGTATTAAAGTCATGATCGCATGGGTGGGCCCCAGGGTGTGGGACGGAATTTGGGTCAATCCCCTGCTGACTGTCGCTTCACAGACTCACAGTGGTGAGCAGAGATGCAACAGCTTGTCCTGACACCTCTGGTCGATGTTTCAGCAATCAATGCTGACATATTGTATATGTAGTTTAGACATTCAAAATTGGGGATACATGCATGAAATAGAAAATTTTAAACTTGAACGCACATCATAAACAGACTCAGAGTGGAAAATTTAGATTTGACACACTAATCATTTCATTCAAGTCATATTACAAAATCACAAATAAACTGCATCATGATGGTATGATGGCATGATGGATGAACAGAACTATTTAAAAAAATTAACCATAACATCCCTCAAGTATTAATCATGATACTGGACTGAATGATACATGTCCTGCCAGAAACGCTTTCTTTTTTTTTTTACCCAAAATCATACCAACTGCTAAAATTTCACGGAGGATCAACTGCGGCTAGATCATGTTAGGGGACCCAGGCATTGCCATGAATGAGCGCTATTGATGGGTTAGCCTCGCAAATTACCATCTAACCCACACCCCAATCTGCAACACAGTCTGATGGAGAAGACAGTCTTCTATACCCCGTGGGCATCTGTTTTCATCGAGCCGTCACGCGCTGTCGGAGAGAGCTGCTGCCACAAAATACTGTCAGAAAAACATAGGCTTCAGGCTAATATGCTCTCGAACAGGACTGGGCACAGTGGTTTTGCTTTCATAAATGTACCTTTTCAAAGCCTGACCAGAAGCAGGGAAAAGAGAACGTGTTGTGTGATTGTGTTTGGCTTAAAGTAACCTTTACCTGCTGACACATGACGCCCCTCCTCTTACCCGTCCCGCGCGAGCAAATTTTCTGAAATGAGAACTTAAACATACCTTTGCAGCCCCCGGCACCACACCCTAACCTTGTCCTGCCAAGAAAGAGCTTGTAACCCCAGCCTGTAGGAAAGAGTAGGGCCAGCGGTTGTATTATTGACTGCTCCAATCAGCTGTGAGGTTTCAAGTAGGTGTGGCAGGGTGTAGCGAGGCACGGTGCGGCTGCTCAGGCTTGAAACATGTGCAAAGGGTATCTCGATTTCATAACCACTGTGGGGCTTTGGGGATCCCAGCTGAGCTGAGAAAACCTGCCAATCGGAAGAATTTATTGTGCATGACTGCAGTCAACCTGCTGGCCACCTGTTATAGGAAGCTGCCCTTTTAACGGTAACAGGGAAACATTTATCTGTTCCTGACCATACAGCTTCTCCCTTTCCCTGTCATCTCTATACAGGAATTAGAAGTGCTGAGTGTGCTGGCTGCATTGCGCATTGGTTTAGAAAGCCCAGTCAAAAAGCAAATGCGGTCTTATACCAGCGGATGCCTAGGTTCCAAATTTAAATGTTCACGTGTTGCACTTTAGCAACGTTTAAAACGTTTTAAAAGTTACCTCTGCATTTTGCTGCAGTCAAGCTCAGTTCTGCAATGCAGGGACCAACTTGGTAACTGGCCTTGTCCTCACCCTCCTCTTGCAAAGGTTTATTTACTTCAGCCTTTTGTGACTGCACACTTCAGCTAACCCTTGCACGACAGAGATTCAGTGTCTCTCCACAGGACAATTATCTTGCATGCAGCTATTCCTTTGATGAAAAAAATTCTCTGTACTGATGTTCGGCCAGATCTCGACATCAGGCAAAATAATGCTTTACCTTCCTGATACTCATTGATTTGATGAGTGAGAATCATTATTTCTGTGCAATTCCGGTCTGCCTGCCTCAGTTGCATAAGTAGGGCAAAGTTTTGAGGCTCCCTCCCTAATTTTTAGAGGGTGCGCAAGCCAGCATTCTCTTCAAATGACTCGGGTTATTGTAGTGATGGTACGAGTAGACAAAGCTGGCCTTTGTTGAAGTGTCAGGGAAGGTAAGAATGCAGAGACGACAGAAAGGCTGGGTGGGGGATGTGTCATCAACACCATCCTCATGAGCTCGATTATTCATTAAATTTAAATTCTATTGTGCATAACATTTCTTGATCAAATCTGGGATAACGTTATTTATGTGATGGAAGGAAAAGCTATTTTGAAAATCTATTTTTGCTGCAAAAATAAATAAGTATATTATATGTACAAAGCTAATATTAATACTGGAGGAATTCATACATCACTACTTGCTCATATGATTTAAAACCATTGCAGTTATTTTAAGACTAAAAACTTTTGCAGGGATCGCGCTGAATGTATCCAGGAAAAATGATAGCTTTTGGTGAAATACAGCATTGGTACCAAAACTATTTCTCCCCCGACATGAAAACATGTGGAAGTATAATTTTATTTTTTACTTACTGATCAAATTCTAAATATTATTTTCATGTGCAGGCCAGGAAAGGCAAGGAGCTACAGGATATCATCTGTGTCTAATTATTCAAGCTGCCACAAACCATGTCTCCAATTTGCTCAAGGAACACGTCAATGGAGTTTTGAGCTGCACACGTACCCAGAAAATTAGCAGAAGCTCCTAAACACACATATTCTGGAAATTTACTGAAAGCCAGTTGAAAATAGTCTGGGCTTTAGAGGTATTCCAGCTGTAAATTTGGATTCCATCGGCTCCGTTTATGCTTACAGTTTGTGCACATTCTTCTGAACCAAACCAAAGGTTTTTCTTCTAGCAGACTATCACCTTTGTTATGGCATGTCAAGGAATCTGAACCTGAATGAGTCCTTGAAAGGAAATTATAAATTTTATTAGTTTTAAAAAACTGTGAAATGTGTTCTGAATTTTGCCAAAAACAGTCCTATTAATGTTATTCGAACAACACTCCAGCACGCAATGTTCTCAACTCATATTTGGAGTATTTTAATATTTTTAGTATAATCAAAATCTCTTTTGGTCTGATACAGTATTTTATTATGTTCCTCAAGATCAATGGGCCTCAAATAATTTTTCTAATTATATTTTGGGTATGTAATGTGAAAAAATGCCACTAGATGGCAGTATTGACTTGTTTTTTGTTGAGCCCAGTCTGAGCTAGGTTTGGGCATGTCCTGGGCATGTCTGAGAAGGAAAGTACCAGAGAACTAAAAAAAAAATCTAAAAGGGGGGAGGGGTCTGCAAAAGAGTATATAAGGAGAAAAATTGAGAGAGTAAAGTAGTAGGAGAAATTGCAAGGAGAAGGATACATGTGACCAGACCTGTCACTCTTTTAAAGACCTGTGAAGTTTTTTGTGGATTTTTGCCTTTGTTGGAGCATTTCCCTGTCTCAGAACATCACCAAGCAACCCCATCTCAAGGGACTGTAAATACATATATTTTTTGTGTATTATCAATCTTGGTCAGTAGTATAAATTGTAGGTTAGTGTTGGTCTTTGTTTAATTAAATCTGTTTGAGTTTTAAAATTTTGTCTGTCATCCCTTGCTGTCGTAAATGTCATAACAAATTGGGGCCATAACAGGTACAACTGAAACATATCAGTAATTAAACAAATTGAATGGACAACTATAACATTAGGAATTGCTGGTAAGGATTTACAATGAGGGAACATTCATTAACATTAGTTAATACAATAATAAACATTAATAACAGTTTCATTCGCAATTGCTTATTTCCGCATTAACTACTATTAATGCACCCTTATTGTATAGTGTCACTAAAAAAGAATAAGTTTGAAAGGATGTTTTATGGATCCTTTAACTTCAGCCACGCAGCCACCACTGCTACACATATCAGGCTCTAAACTGACAGTCAGGCACAGTCAGGGAGTGCAACTGCTAACAGTATTGCACATCAAAACTGGGTGTACCTTCCTCCATTCCAGTCATTTTATGACAGGAGGCAATTGTGCAACTATGGTGCGCTTGTCAAAAGGGTTGGTCAAGGACAAATTAATGGTCTGTGCGTAACATCTGGAGGAAGCAACCAAGTAGTCCGGGATACAAAATCATAGCCTTTAATCACATTCTGAGTCCAAAGCAGGTGATCACAGCGTCTGTACAGAGGGGCAGTCCAAAACAGTGTCCAAACACTGGCAGTAGGTCAAAAGCCAAAAAGCACAGAGCGCAGCACCAAATCGCAAAGCAGAGGGAGAATCAAGCGTCCAAAATCCAAGTTCAAAAGCCAGGGAAACAAAAACAAGAATCGTGGTCGTACAGAAAAAGGTCGGTGACAGAAGGCAGAAGGGTGGCTCTATCTTTCAAACAGATCACTGGCGTACAGGAAGCTCCACACAGGAAAAGTTGATCAACGTTCTGACAAGGGCGAAGCAGAAGTGAGGGACTTTTATACAGAAGGGAGGTATCGAGCTTGGTGGGGCAACGGGTGTGAGGGATGATCTAAACATTAACTGAGGAGGGAAAACAAGAGATAATTAAACAATACAAAATGGGAAACAATGAGAAAGACTAGATATCACAGGACATCCTTAAACAAATAAGGCTTCATTCAAGGAGTGCCTAAGTAGGGAGAGATGGAGGAAACAGATTAGTATAAGAGAGAGTTGCAAAGTATCTGCAGGAACTAAAGCAAAGGACAGGGAAAGTAAAGCGGGCGGAGTTCCAGATGGGTGACAGTCAATTAGTAAGTTAGTGGCTCGTGCAATAATAAGATGACCCCAACTGTGCAAGTTAGTATGTTCATTTACGGGATAAGTATATTAGTGTGGGTTAGTAGATAAACTAGACAAAACATTGAGTGTTAGTGGGATTTGAACTTAATGAATAATTTGGGTTGAAGGAAGCAAATAAAATGCAAAGGAACTTGTGAAACGCTGGAAGACCTCTGAAATCACCCGCAATGTGACAGCTCGCAGACAGGGGCGTGCAGTGGCAATGAAGGACGAAACGCAAGACATCACAGGGGAAACGATGTGCACAGAACTGGCAAAATGATGAGGCAGATGATTCGTGAAACAACAGAATAACTAAACCAATAAACCAAGTGGAAATAAACATAAAACCAGAAAATACAGAATCACAGAACATGACACCGTGGGTATTGTGAGTGTTTGTTTCCATATCGAAGAATCAGATAAGCTTCTGTCCTTCGCTTGAAAACGACTGCCTTTAAGGCCCTGACAGGGAATTTTATATTGTCAGGCGAAGACAAAGAATCAATGTTTGACTGGCTAAGCCAGGAACACTCGGGAACAAGGAAACAAGAAGAGACTTGTCTGGGAGGTGCAGATTCGCCAGGCGAGGAATGATGGCACATCAGACAAGCCTCTCAGGACAACCATTGTGAAGACCACTTGGGAGGAGGTGGCCACTAATGTGTTTTGTATGAAACGATAAATGAATTTATTATATCGACAGTGTTTGAGAGTTTGCATCAATAGTTGACCTGGGTGAGTCAGAGTCAATAAAGGTCTTTGACACAAAGTTTACACAACGATAGCTGTTTTCATTGATACACCCCCTAATACAGTATTCAACCCATTGTGATGCAAATACACTTTATTGAAGACCATGAAACTACCAAACTGGGCTAAGGTGATAAACACACCTTTCGTCACAGCCAAATTTGTTTTGATTCAGATTTGGAATCAAGTGAGGAGGCTGAGTCCAAGACAATAGTTGGGTTTATTGATAGTAATGTGGTAACAATTGGATGGAACTCAGAAGAGGAATGCACTGTTCAGTTTTTTTTTTGTAAGCAAAGCATTGAAGGCGATGCCAATTTCTGGCCAGTGGCTTTCCAGGATGACTGCCAGATGGAGTACACACTTTGCCAGAGCTAAACTGTCCTAAGGGAGGAGGTAGTAACTAAGGAAGAAAGCTGTTCCAATCCTGATGACTGTAGATGGATTGGGAGCTTGTTCTTAATAAACTGGTCAGAAGAACATACTTGGACAGGATCAATAAGAATGCAGACCCGAGCCTGGAGAGCTTCCAAATGGCTTGGGAGCTCGTTCTTCCTAACTAAATAAGGAAGTTAGTTTCCATAAATTACTTTCACTAGAAAGTTTCATTTTACTTTCAAAAGCCAAAAAGTTTTACAAATAAATAATGACTGGGTATAAGCATACATAGCAAATTACAATCCAGCCACTCGCAGCTCAAAATAAGGGGTCATTACACATATACGTCGCAGATATAAGGGATGAGAAACACACACAGCCAATGATAAGGGAGCATGCAAGATACAAAACAATCAAAGGAGACATTACTTATATTACACACGCAGGTTTCTGAATGATCGCATACACAGCAGGTCTTCACACGAGGGTTGTGATAGCCACATGCGCTTCCATTTGCAAAGGCCCCGAAAGTAGAGGCCAATAGTGTGTTAGTTGTGCCCTGGAGGAAATGTCTGTCTAAAGCAATGCCAGATGCTCATTTGCTCTGGGAGGTAATCACAAGCTCAATTCAGAGAGTAAAATACAGACACAGGTCATCAGTCATTAAAATTTGAATTCTGTTGCATGAAATCATGGTGGAAATCTTATTATCTAATGATGTGGACACAAACAAAATATTCCCATTTCCCCAAACCAATAATTTCATTTTTGGCAACCCATGAAATGCAAATATTGCAGATGGAAAATAGCTTTCACAACATGAACGCCCCTTTATTAAGCTTTTCAGTGCAAGGCCATTTGATACAGGGCGTGGAATTTTGGTGTTATAGACTCTCAATTCTGCCTGTTTTTCTTTTGATTCAAAGATTTTTAGTCCTGATGTGCACGGATCATGGGTCATATTTGTTTTTGGCATTAGTCGAGGATTATTCCCTGAATGAGATCCTTGACAAGGCTTCTACTCTGAACAGTTTCAAAGAGGCCCCAGCACATTTCAATAATCCCCAATAATTTTAGTAGGAGTCAGTGAAACGTGAATTACTGTTGAAATATCTGAGGCCAACAGAAAATGCCAGCAGGTCAAATCAAAATTGGAAAAAAAAAATACAACAGTAGAAGCCAAGTGTCAGTGAAACAGTTGTGCTTTTTGATTTGTAAATTAATTACCGCTTGGAAACCATCATAGCATGTCTAATTACGCACAGCAGTACACCGTATATCAGAGCAAGGAAATACTGGATCACTCAGAGGAAAATATCATTTTCCTTCTAAAAGTTTACAACAATCAAAGCGTATGTTTTCAATATAGTCGTTTGGAAAATAAATAAGGCGCATTCATTATGCTGTTATTAATTTAATTCTCATTGTATTGTGCACGACCATTTACCATTATCCTAATGCCGCTATGTTGCGAACATGCAGCCCCTGCAGTATCATAGTTTCTAGCTCAGAGCATTTATGTTTTTATCCCATGGTTCAAAAAACATGGTTCTTAACCTTAAGATTTGTATGCAGAGAAATATCACCTGAACTCTGCTCGCAATTAATTTTCATCGATGAACTAGTGTTATCTTCAGGGCCAGATTAAAGAAAGTACAATATAATGCAACTTTTTTCCCAAAAAAAAATAAAGTAAAATTACATGTAACCACGCGATCATTTCCTCATGCTCACACACTCCTGAGATTACCAACTTCATTTATATGTGTCGCTTTCAATGTGTGTGGCTGCCATTTAAATTAAAGGCTGCCATTTAAATCGAAGGATAATGTAAAATTAACTATTCCAAATTCATATCAGAGTGCTCGTAAAATAAAAGGCCACATTACAGTTGGAAAGATTAATTGCAAATTGACTAAAACTAATCTGAGGACATGTGTTATCGTCATCTCAATGTGTTCTGAATTAGTCCTGTCTGGAACAAGCATGCTTAAAGCACTACGGTGCCTTCAAAGGGTCAGAACTGAAAACAGTTAGACACAAAATGGCTGTTTTTAATCCAATGTACACAAATTGGCTGCGCCTCTCCTTTTTTAATTAAGGAAGTCTCCATATCATAAACAAGGGTTATTATGCTTCCACCACACACAGTGGTTGAGAGGAACACTTATACCCAGTTGTCCATCAATATATGCATCTGTCACACTGTTTGGCACAAATATAATGTCTGCACTATATCTGCTGAAAAAAGAAGAGTAAATTTTAATATATCCGACATGGTAACTCCCCACAGTGAGTAGTTGCTCTAATTAGGTTTTGAAGGTCATCTGGTCAAAGGTCAAGTTTACATAAAATCAGTTTTATTCGGAGAACCAGAGATTAGCTTTAAGCGCCTTGGAAGCCACGGTAGGCGGAGTCATAACAATCAATGCCTTGTGTTAAGTTGTACTGTGTCATATAGTCTCTTTTGAACAAGTGTAATGCCTTCATTCTGAAAAGCTAAATGAACAATTATGATTATGATTGTCTTATGTACAATTCCACCTGTCAGTGGGTAGGATATATTGAGCAGCAAGTGAATATTTTGTCCTCGATGTTGATGCGTTGGAACTTGGGACGTGTTGGCCAAGTGTAGTGATGCGAGTGACTTTGCCATAAACCAAATTGTGATGGCAAGATGACTGCATCAGAGCATCTCCAAAACAGCAGATCCTGTGGGTTGTTCCTGGTCTGCAGTGGTCAGTGCCTATTAAAAGAGGTCCACAGCAGTAAATTCGGTGAAATGTCAACATGGTCATGGCCGACCTTGGCTCAGTGATACACGTGGGGCACGAAGGCTGGCCTGTGTGGTTCAAACTGTAGCTCAAACTGCTGAAAAAAATCATGCTGGTTTTGACAGAAAAGTTTCAGAATACACAGTGCACTGCAGCTTGTTACGTATGAGGCTGCGTAGCTGCAGACCAGTCATGCTGACCACGCTGACCCTTGTCCACCAAAAGCACCTATAATGGGCACATAAGCAGCAGAACTGGACCGAGGGGCAGTGGAGGAGGGTGGCCTGGTCTGATGAATAGCATTTTATTTTACAACATGTGGTGGTGAGACACTTGTGGGTCGCTGACCTGGGGAAGACAGGGCACCAGGATGCACATTGGGAAGAAGGCCAGCCAGGAGAGGCAGTGTGAGCTTTGGGCTGTTCACACAGAAGTTTCTTTGACATGTACCACCTGCCTAAACATTTTTGAGGATCAAGCACACCACTTCAGGTAAACTGTGTTCCCTAATGGCAGTGACTTCTTTCAGCAAGATAATGCACCCTGCAAAAATGGTTCAGGATTGATTTGCGGAGCGCAACAATGAGTTCAAGGCAGGGACATGCGGTCAGGGTAGGCAGTGACTTCTCCTTTTTTATCGCTAAATTTTGTCAATCTGTTTCCATGTACTATGTCTGATTGTCAATCAATCAATTTAATGTTTTTCCCTGGTCAATTAAGCCTGTAATGATTAAGAGGTGATACCCCAATTCTTGTCTAAGGCGAGAGAGACCCGGACGGCGACCCGGCAATAGACCGTTTTGGTGCACCTCTACCCACGGACCGCGAGGCCGCGGCCACCGGCAAATCACAAGGTGGGGGTGTGTGTTTGTACATCAATGAATGCTGGTGCAGAAATGCCTTAGTGAGAGAGTTTATGCACAAAGGATATTGAACTGCTCTCAGTTTCTTTGCGCCCACCCTACTTACCTCGGGAATTCCCACAAATATTTGTAACTGTCGTATACATTCATCCAAAAGCCTCAGAGCTCTGCGTTAGATCTGATAACGCATACCGTGCAAAAACTGCAATCACGGTGTCCCGAAGCTCCCAATGTCATTATGGGTGACTTTAATCATTGCCTGCTGAACAAAACAATTATGAACAAATATGTTACCTGTCCCACCAGACAGGAAAAAATATTGGACCAATGCTATGGCCAGATTAAAGGAGCCTACAAATCCATACCACTTCCCCCCTAAGCACAGCGGATCACAACTGCATTCATTTGATTTCCACACATCGCACATGCCTGCAGAGGGAGAATGTGACCACCAGGAATGTGAAAGTCTGGACTGAGGAGTCCAGACTTGCACTGCAAGGCTGTCTGGACTGTACATTGTGGGATGAGTTTATTGAATCATCCTGGGACTTAGATGAACTCACGGATGTGGTCAGTTCATGGATCACATACTGTGAGGATACTGTAGTTCCTAAAAAGGCAGTAAAGATCTACCCTAACAGCAAACTCGAGAAGAGTAAACATCTCAAACTATTATTGAAAAGGAAAAAACAGGCTTTTACAATGGGCAATCTTTCTGAACTTAACTCCCTCCAAAAGGAAATTAAACATGAAATCAAGAGGGCCAAGCTGTGCTACAAACAAACAGTTGAAACCAAGCTGAATGATAACAATTCAGGTTCAGCTTGGGATAGAATCGGAACTATGACGGGGCTAAATGACAAAATAAAGAAAACAGTGAGGCTAGAAGGCTTCACCTCAGACATGACGCTGACACAGTAGTTCAAGAACTTTTATTCTAGATTTGATATTCACGATTTTAGTAATGAAACGGCTGTTATAAAAAAAAAGTCTTTTGAGCTCCAGTGATTTTACCCCCTCATTCTCTTTTTCTGTCCGGGATGTGATCAACACTTTTAAGCACTGTAAAATGAAGACTAGCCCTGGACCTGATAATATTGCAGTCGTTTGCTGTTTCACTGCGCCGACCAACTAGGCCCTATTTTCCATCATATTTTTAACCTGTCACTTAGTCAACAGAGAGTTCTGACCTTGTGGAAACAATCCACGATTATTTCCATAACCAAAAACAGCCGCCCTAAACTTCTAAATGATTACAGGCCGGTTGCCCTGACCTCTCTAATAATGAAATCACTTGAAAAACTCATAAAAAAAGAAAATCCTGGGAATGACTGAACATCTCCGGATGCCACCATCACTCTTCTCAATCTCATACACACGCATTTAGAGGGCAGACAAAACCATGGCAGACTATTATTTGTGGACTTTTCTTCAGCGTTTAACATTGTTCAACCGGACCTGTAGCGGAAAAGCTCATAGAACATTTTAACTGGACTGTAACATTGTGGGTTGGATTTTGGACTTTCTCACCGACAGGTCTCAGAGAGCTAGAGTCAATGAGCACATATCCACACCATCAAGAACATCTACATGTACACAAATGACTGCTGCAGTAAATTTGACAACCATCACATTGTTAAATTTGCAGATGACGCAGTTAAAGTGAGCCTGTAAGATGATACTGAAACATCCCATGGTCCGGTTTTAAATTAAAAATTAAAATTTTTAGAGTGGTTAAATGAAGCCTTTTTAGAGCTAAATGTCACAAAAACCAAGGATATGTGTATTGATTTTAGACGCCATCAGCCTGCACCTCTCAACACTATAGTAAATGGTGAAGCTGTTAAGATTGTTGACTCTTACAAGTACTTGGGTATTATAACTGATGATAAATTGACTTTTGACAATAATATTAACATGCTCATCAAGAAAAGCCAGCAGCGTCAGTTTTGTCTGAGGAAGCTAGTTAAGTTCCAGGTCGACAAATCTCTCATGACAATGTTTTATAAATCTTTTATTGAGTCCGTTTTCACCTTTTCATTTATCTGCTGGTTTGCATCTCTCAATCTGAAACAGAAAAAGTCATTAACCAGAATAACAAAAGTCAGCAGTAAAATCATTGGTACTCAGCAACAAACCCTTTCAGATCTGTACAATAACCAGCTGTCAAAGAAGGAAAAATCCATCATGTCCGACAGCACTCACCCCCTGCACTCAGAATTTATGTTTCTACCCTCCGGTGCCTGTCTCAGACAACCAATAGTCAAAACAAACCGTTACTAATTCTCCTTTATACCCTCTGCCATCTCACTGCTCCACTCTGTACAATACAGGTAGCACTATCATTATCTTAGTTCACACTTTTTAAGTATGCATTCTTGACTTTTTTTTTATTTGTGTCTTACTTTTGTTATTATCGTTGCTTGTTGTGTGTTGTTCTTGTTTTGTTTTGTTTTGTTTTTTTTTATTGCTACTGCGGCACAACCAATTGCCCCATGGGGACAAATAAATGTCTTGAATCTTGGATTTGTACTCAGTACTTTTGGCAATGCATCCCAGCATCCGATTGGCTTTTTTAACTGCTACGGCAAGAGCCTATGAGGGTTTGGTCAACAATCACTCCCAGATCTTTCTCCTGTGCAGCACATTCCAGTTTTAAACCTCCCATGAAGTAATCCTGTCTATTGTTTTTATTACCTAAATGTACAACTTTATATTTCGTTACATTAAATTTCATTTGCCACATTTCTGCCCAATTCTGGATTCTATCAAAATCTTCCTGAATCACTTTAGTGGACTCTAAACTATTTGCTAGATCCCCCAATTTAGTTTCATCTGCAAATGTAACTAATTTGCTCTCAATATTCCTATCAAGATCATGAATGTAGAAGAGGAACAGCAGGGGTCCCAGCACCGATCCCTGGGGGACGCCACTCCCCACCATACCTAGCTCAGATGAGATACCACTGACCACCACTCTGTGTTCTGTCCTGTTACCAGTTTTGAATCCACTTCAGAATACGTCCTGAAACTCCAATGGAGCTCATTTTAAAAATTAGTCTCTTAAAGCAGTACTGTATCAAATGCTTTCTGAAAATCCAAGTATATGATGTCATAAGCTCTGGTCATTAGTCTTGGGGGCCTCTTCAAAAAATTCCAGAGGGTTTGTCAGGCATGACCTTCCCTAACAGAAACCATGTTGGGTATCCCTCAAGATATCATCATGTACAAGAAATAAGTCCAGCTCATCTTTTATGATAGATTCCAGTATTTTGCAGGCAATGCACTTTAAACTGACTGGCCTGTAATTTCCTGGCTCGGCACGGTCTCCTTTCTTATATATCGGTATTATATTGCACTGTTTCCAATCATTTGGCATTTCTCCACTTTCTAAAGACCATCTGAAGATGGCGGGTAGCGGCTTAAAGTTGATCACACTAACTTCCCTGAGCACTCTAGGATATAAGCCATCAGGACCCGCCGCCTTATCTGCCTTTAGTTTATGCAACTTGTCTAATACTACGTTATCCCTAACCTCGATTTCCGTTAAATAATCTTGAGCATTGGACATGCCCTCTGGCCGAATAAAAGCCCACTGTGAGGTAAAATTCTCAGCAAAGTAACTGTTTAAGTTAGCCGCCATCAGGGCCGCATTAATGCACGGGCTTACCGGGGCTGAGGCCCCGGGGCCCGACACATGAACACGTGAAAGGGCCCATCGCAAGGATCGGCATGAACACAATCATTGGCAGAAACACAAAATAATGCTTATACAGTGCTCCGATTGTTGTTTGTGTTGGGCCTGCCCTGTAATGGGACGAGGTGCATTAATATTTTGCACAAATAAAAGGCACTGTGATTGGTTAATGGACGACGTGCATGCCTATTGTTACTGTCCAATGAACGAGTCGTTGAATTTGAACTATACAAACATAGCTGTTTCCTTGCTCCTGGAGTGGAAATTTAAGAAAAAAAGACACGAAAACATGGAAAGAAATGTGACAGCGGGGCTCAAAAATGCACAAATCAACTTGGAAAATTGCTGCGGGTGGCCCAGCTTTCAAGAACAGAAAAATAACAAAGGTGACTGGATATTTCAAAATTAAGAGCGTCAAAGAGGCAGAAAACCTTCCAGCATTAGCGGCTATCGGGGCAACGCTAACTATCCACCACCGGCAAGGTTTTTGAGCGCACTGGCTGCTGAAGATGGTAACGAACCGCATGCAGCTGGTGCTGACACAGGATAGACAGAAAACTAGGCGTTTGGTAGGTAGGTAGATAGCTTAGTACAACGACATTAGAAAATATAGGCTCTAGTCTCAGTTAAGCCCATTCCAGTCCACTGTAACTGAAGAGTTTCACCGCAAAGTTCGTGATTTAGTAATTTTCATCTGCTTTTGCTGTTTAGTATTAGCATTCAAATTTCAGTTGTATAGACGGTGCAAACAATCATCGTTCGTACAAATAATCATTTCTGAAATTGGCAATATGTTTGATATTTTTACATGGCCCTTCCTCGGTGAGTTGCATCGTGATGGAATTTACACTCAGATGGAGTAATTCGATGTGATACTAAATTTGATCCAGTTTAACGGTAGCAGGACAGTAAATTATTTTCCGTGTATGTACAAAATACTGTTCTCTAGTTTTTTGGTATCACTGCACAGAAGTTCGTCATTTAGTGCCGAACAGAATTATAAGATGGGCAGCTAGAACGTTCTGATACTTCGTCATTTTTTCGCAAAAAGATTGGAAGCTGAAGACCTTCAGAGATCATCTTGAGAGCCTGTACCGTGAAATTTATACTTATTACTAGCTGCTACCCGCTACCCGGAGTGAAATTGCCATTTTTTCGCGTGCATGACCGTTTTTCAAAAATTGGGCAACTTCAAGTCCTTCCTGGTGTCCAAGTGGATATTCACACCAAATTTGATGATAATCGGTTGAGAAATGTAGGAGAAAAACGTGTACATACAGACAGACATCGACCTCAAATATATCATAGATGCAAGCTTATTTCTCACATGTTTTCACGATCATGTTTTTCTATTGAAGTGCACGATAAATGCTTCACAATGCATACTCTGTTCGTTTCTTCATCTTTTCATGATCACGAGTACAGAAATAATGAAGCCAACTCTAAGCGTTCGATTTCATGCTCTGATCATGCTTAGTGAAGTCCTGCAATATTCACATCAATGTAGGTGTCAATTAAATCATTTTTATATTACTTATTTGGCAGGGAGTTGGGCGGATGAGATATTCATGCCCGGTTCAGTTAAGTTACGATGAAAAATCTGTACGTAACAAGGGAATTTGGTGCTTCTGCAACACTGAGAAGGAAGATGACAAGTTTTTTTTTAATTATTACTGTTGTTTTGTGTGATGTAATTTTAGGAAGTAAAATTCTTTATTTTTTTTACCTATATTTAAGGAGTAATATGGTTGTTTGCTAATTTTATTTGCCATTAGTGAACAAAAAAAATTATACTTAATGATCAGAGTGTAGCACCTGAATATTTGATTTAGCTCACTACATATGTCAAAAATAATATTGTTGGACACATGCTCATTATGCATGTGAAATCTGAATATTTGGTTGATCTGGTGCAGCCCAGAGCCAGCAGTAAACTTTTATAATCTTACAGCCTGCCGGTGAGAGTGGCATCCTCTGTTCTGTTCACAGCAGGAAGCAAGAGCCATTCTGTCCAGGCTGCCCAGTGTTCCTCAGAGTTATATCACAGTCCTCATTGAAGTTAAAGCCTAGTTACATTAATCTGCTTAAAACAATCTAAATCTTTGTGAAATTCATAATATGTTTATGTTCACCATCCTGAAAAGGAACCACTTATATATTTATAACATAATTGGACTATAATACTCCATTTTAAGGCTTTTCCATGACAACTGCATCATTTTAGCACGTATTCCTATCATGTTTGGTCTTTTTATTCTCGGGGGAATCTTAGGAGTTGTTTCATTTCCCTTGAGATTATGTTTTACCGATTCTGATTATGTCAGTTGGGGAAAGTCACATGACGCCTTGTTCGACCGGGATTTAAGGGGAAACTCCTACCGAGACGTGTAGGTAACGATACTTCTAAGTTAGATTTGCGATTACGTCCTACCCCTTAAGGGTTTGTGTAATACCGGTCCTTGGGACTTAGCTCTTCCCTTTGGCGCATAAGCCCGTACTCGGCTAAGTTCCTTAAAGGGACCCTTGGGTGTTCGTAAACCAGGGTTCCTGATACGTTCACGCTCAGTGCTACTTTGTTAATGCCTCGATGCTGCTATCATGATATTTTCTTCTAGCCAATGGATTTATTGTCGAATTAATCCAGGACAGCTGCGTATATTAACTCTGGGGACGTATTAGCTGAGCAACGATGGCTTCCACTGCCAAGTCTGATGGCATAACTGTCTCGAGATTCACGCATGTTGCCCTAAAACCATCAATTCTAATTCTAATTTGGAGTCAGATATCTAACGAGGATAAACTAAATTTGGTATTTTAACTGTTTTATGGAGTCAGATTGATTGTAACCATTTCGTTTCTATGCCCCGTCTTTGGATGGAGAAAAATATCTACTATATTGTGATTCACACCATCCAGGGAAATGCTTGAATTAAAGTTAGTCGATAAGAACATGCGAATCCTTCACCTCACTGCAATGTCCGTCGTCGGTATTGTTTTGTGGGCCCTTACAAGAGTAAAAATGTGTTATAGAGGCTAATTTACGTTGATATAAATACAGGTGTGCCTTGAGATTTTGGTTTGCCTTGGGCAAAGTTTGACAACCACTGTGCTAAACAGTCGGAGCCTGTTGGCAGTGCGGGTATCCATTTCCATTGCTGATTGGTGTCGAGGATATATTGCTGTTAGCAGAAAAATTAGCTTGGTGAAAAGCTTATGTCCAAGCATGCTTAACACTGGGATACTGCGTGTTGCTCAGGGCTGAATTCGGAACGTCAACCGGCTTGTAAAAAATTATTTTCTCGCAATGGTGGTTCAAAAATATCCAAAGTGGCGTTTTTTGCCTTTTACGATAGCTGTGAGTAGACAAAAAGATGCCGGCAACTGTATGGCCAGCTGTATGTGTTGTGTATGAGTTTTTGGAAATTTATGCTCCCTTTTATTATGACCGTTCAGAATTATTCGCCAGGGCGCTTATTCTCAGCTGTTGTAGTGTGTGTTTGCTTGCTTGTATGAGCGCACAAATGTGTAAGGTATGCGTCAGAGAGATGTACACTGTAAACACTGATAGTGTGGTGAACTCAAATGTTTTGTGGAAACTGATTACTTAAAAAAAATTGTGCAGGCCAACTTAATTGCATTGTGTGGAAGGAACTTAAAGAAAATAAGGTAAAGTTATTATTATTTTTTTTACATGTATTAAGTTCTGTGAACACAATATCATTAAGTTGGCATACTCAATCTTTTCAAGGTAATCGGTTTCCACAAAACATGAGTTCACCACACTATCAGGGTTTACAGTGTATTGTCCCACTGATAGCCAGTCTTTATTCTTTTTTGTGATGCAATTTCTGTATAATTTTATTGAATATATATAAGCCTCTATGATAAAAGTATGTTGTGTTATAATAGTCATGAATTGATACTGCAGTTACAAGTGATTGTTGATGCATTATTGCATAGAAAGTAAACAGGGCAGATGTTGCGCAGATGGGACAGGTCAGTTGTGTAATTGTGATGGTACTTGGCGCGGCAATGATGCGGGGGGATGCTTGAAAAAGTGGTAGCCCCGGACCCCATGGTTCTGTAATGCGGCCCTGTCCGCAATATCCTTATCATCATATAGCAGCAGTCAATATTTATTCTTTATGCACTTAACCTGCTCTTTAACTTTCCTTTTTCTGCTACAGTACTGAAAGAAGCGCTTTGGGTTAGTTTTTGCCCTCTCTGCACTTTGTCTTTCATACAGTCTTCCAGCATTCCTCAGCTCTTTTTCAACCACAGCTGCATTTTACAGTATTCAGCCTTTGTGTTCTCATTGTTATCCTTTATGTAGGTCTTATAAAGATTCCTCTTTTCCCTTAAAATCCTACGAATAGCTGTGGTCATCCGCTGAGGATTCTGCTTTTTCAGCTTACTTTTGGACACCTTTGGAATGAATGTACATTGTGAATCAAGTAAAACCCCATTAAATCTTTCCCACATCTCATTTATAGGCTCACAGTCCAGGAGTGTCTCCCATTTTATTTCACTTAGATATGAGCGCATCCTGTCAAAGTTTTCTCGCCTAAAATTGAAAATTTTGTTTTTGAAGACACCTTGTAACTTCTCATGAAACGTCAAAATTAACAGCAGAGTGATCACTTGTACCAAGTGGCTCCAGTACCTCAACACTGCAAATTCTATCTGGGTCATTACAGAGCACAATGTCTAAAATTGCCTTCTCTCTTGTTGGTTTATTAACATACAGCACAAAAAAATGATCTTTTATAACATCTAGAAATTCTCCCCCCCCAACCTGTCCTTTCACCATTTCCCAATTGATACCAGGATAATTTAAGTCTCCCATAATAATAGTCCCTCCTCCTCTACAAGCTTGCGTAATCATCTTAAAGTGCATTTCATTGACAATACTGTCCAAAGCTGGTGGTCGATAGCATACTCCAGTGTTTAAACCTGTCTCGTGTTTGCCAATGAGCCTGACCCAAATATCTTCACAGGGCAAAGAATGTTCAGTTTCATGAATTTCCTGCACATTTATGTTTTTCTTCACGAGTGCTACACCCCCTCCTTGCCTATTGCATCTATCCTTCCTAAAGAGCTTATAACCTTCTATATCACATTCATCTCAATCCTCTTCCCTTAGCCATGTCTCTGTAATCCCAACTATGTCATCGCCCTCACTAATTATAACGGCCTCATGTTCTGGAAATTGATTTTTTATGCTTCTTGCATTTAGATCAAAACATTTCAGGTTATTACGAACAGCCTTCCCCTTCAATTTCCCATGTGCCCTCTGCTCCAAGCCCCTCACTACGCTTTGTTGCTATAAAAATATATCATCAATAGTGCATGTAACGCTGTTAGCTTCCATCAGGGCAGTCTCCATTTCCCTCTGTATAACACTCTCTAACCTCCCTGCCCGCCAAGTCCCTAGTTTAAATAACTCTATCGACATTTTGTAGCTCTCTTCGCAATATCAGAACACCATTAACATGATTAAAATAACTTGTTGGGAATCGCCATCTTGGTGAGTCAGGTAGTTTAGACGTGGCGGAACTGTTAGCTTTTACTCGTAGTTCAGCTGCAGAAGATGGAATATCATCTTGCCCTAAGATTTTCATTTAAACATTGCAAAGCAGAAGTGACTATCACAGCGTGGGTTCGAGCCCCAGTCGTACCAACCGGCAGTGGTCGGCAGCTTTTTCAGAGTAGCACACAATTGGCCATTGCGCAAAAGGGATGTAAAATGGGAAGGGTCTGCCGGGAAGGGTAATATAAGGTGCTTTGTTCATTGCTTAGGCACCTCCTGTTGGCCAGACGAGCGCTCATCAGGAAGATTCTAAGCCTGCTCATGTCCGAGTATCCTCCGCCCTCATACTGAACTTGCGAGGATTCAACCAAAACAGTGTATAAGGAGCAGTGGCTGACTGGCGCATGCTTCGGAGGAGAGCTGCAAACTGTCTTCACTCACCTGAATTGGTTACAGGAGGTTGCATATGCGAAAGCCTTGTACATAGTTCCCCAATTGGACATTCCAGATTTGGGTGGGATTGGAGATGCCAAATTATTATTTTTTTTTAATTGTCATTTAAAATTAATTATTAATTGGAATATTCACCCAATTCTACCACTTGTATGAAATGTGCCTCCATTAGAATTACATTTTATGTCCTCTGGGCTTGGGGATCGGCTAGGGATGAAATCTGGCAACTGTTGAGCTTCTAAGAGCGGAAAGCTGGCAATATGATCCTAAAATAAATAAGCGGAGCCATGATTACCCTAATATATGTACATATTGTCATGGTTTGTGAGGCGTGCGTGTTTTTGGACTTTTCTGTGAGTCTCTTGTCCCGGGAGGAGATCGAATTCCTTTTCAATCGGATTCTTTTCCCAGCTGGCTGATTGACCCGGGGCGGCGCTTCCCTGAACTGTATATAAGCCAGAAGTCCGCCACGCCTCCTTTGCTAGAGTGTCTGTTTGTAGCTAAGCACTTTTGCCGAATATATCTCTCGTCAGGATTTGTCTGACTTTATATCTTCCAATTATTGTTGGAGTTCCTTCCGCTTTAGGAATTTTCCCTTTTCTACTTTTGTTCTCTCTCGCGTTGCTTCCATTTTTTTGGACTATTATATGTCCTTTTGAAGCGCGAGTACTTTCTGGTGGTCTGTATAATTCTCTGTGTTTGCACTGTGTCCATACTGCTCGTTCTCACTCTGGTCACTGCACTTGGCCTCTCAATTTTACCAGCCATTACAGATATACTCAATATACAGTATATGAAATCTATATACATTTACTCAAATTCCTGATTTCTGATACACAAGTTTCCATTGCTGACACTCACACACTGATTCAAATAAAAACCACTTGAAGGGGCTTTGAAAGAGGAATCTAACAAATCAGCACAAGGCAGAATGTTTAAAAATCACATAACAGTGAATAAAATGCTCTTGGACATCAATGTTATCAGTCCAATTTCTGACCTACCTCTTAAACAACTTTATTCAACTCTTATACAAATGGGCAATGCCCAGTTGCCCGCATGCGACGAGACTTGGCCATGGCGCCATTGTGTGGTGCATTAATAATAAGACAGAAGTGCGCTGCGGATTGGTCATATGTTAATGAGTTTATATTTGAGTGCAATTTTGTGCCCAGCCTGCAGCGCATCAGTGCACAAAAGAATTAAAGTCAAATCGACTTTGCAGATTTTCTCAACAACCACTGCCATCTATACAAATGCTTGCTCATCTCACATGTAGGCAATTTAATGCTGGAAATGGTTGGATCCATCTAAAATCAGACTTACCCTTCTCAGCGTCTCAGGTAAACATTGCCTGTTTAAAAGATGGGGAGATGGACAGCTGCTTAACACTATGCTTTGAACTTGTTTTTGGTCATTCAGTCCATGGACCACTAAAACATTTAAAGGAGCGATGGATGAATGAAAAGTCTGAAATAAACTTGTTGGAATATGTTTTAACCTTTTGAAATAGACTGTCAAAAGCCTGTTTACTAGCCAGACACAATCTGAAGAGCTATCGAGACAAAATAAAGACATTCCATGACTACAGTCAAAAGCTTAGACAAATCTTAGACAAATTTATATCTCCTCACACTCCCCTGTAATTTAAAGAAAACGGACCACAACTGTTATCATCACTTACGGAAAAGAAAGAGGAGATTGTGAGAAGACAAATTTACAGTACATGCATCTATGCTTCTGTCGTGTTAACCACAGGAAATATTTTTACATGCCTTCCGGTAGCCGTCGCCATATTGTGAAATAGGCCTATTGAAGTACGATATATACAGACCGCAACCCACTCACTATTTTTCAGAAAATGAAGAATGAATACCAGAGGTTCATGAGGTGAAGTTTGTGTTTGCATGAATTTGATCATGTAATCTTGCATATCAAGGGCAAGGAGAATGTTGCCCTTGATGCACTGGCAAGAGTTTGAACATAAATAGACAAAATGAATACTTCCACTGATTCAGTAAGTTTGCATTTGTTTGCTTTTGTAGTTCTCAGGTAAACAAAATGACTTTAATTTCATTGTACATTTTGTTGATATTGTATCAGTACTTCAATTCTGGATTGTTCAAGAATGTTCAAGGGGGGAGAGATTATTTATTTACCAGGACTCCCTGGAAGAAGAGCTCTTGTATCTCAATAGGACCTTCCTGGCTAAAGAATAAATAAAAATAAAAAATAAATATATTTCATTAGTGAAAAATCTTGTCAAATGTACCTTGTATTAAATAGGCATGATTGCATGGTTGTTATTCCTCAAGGGGACCTGTCACCTTGTCATGATCTTGAGGCTCCTTCAGTTTGAAGGTCTAAGAATAGGAAATAATTTTAAGCATAAACATGATAAGGGTCAAAGTTCATATCTATATTACTGAAAAAAGCTAAACTAGAAAATTAAGTGAGAGTGAGAACCACACTCACACAATCCATTTTGTATCAACACGTCCCATTTTAGGGTTTACAATGGACGGTTGATGCAAGTGTTCGGATGAAGATATAACCAGGGTTGACACATCCTGGCTTTTTCATTGAATGTTGGCCAGACCCTGGGGCAAATTTCAACAAATTCCCTTAGTGTGTCATGGCCGGGAACTTTGTCAAATGTACCATCGTTTACACATGTGGCCGTTGGAAATCTCAATTTCAGAATATTTTTAACAAATATTTTCCTATCTTGACAGTATGACATCAATTCTTTTTTATTCATTAGAAAATATATCTGCTACAATGTGCATTGATAAGCACATGATTATAATCATTTGTGACACTTTGTTGGGCCCCAGAATGGGTGGCCCCTTCCAAAAACTAAAAAATGTTTAAAAAAAAGTATCATTTTTTTGCCATAAAGAAAATTGATATTGCAGCTTTCTTTGGTGGATTCATGAACCCAATGGGCTGCTTTATCAATGCAGAAAATTATTTTCAATTCAGGGGTTTGGGCCAGAAATGCCCTTTACCCTTAAATGCCCAACTATAGTAAAAGTTGAAAGAAAAATCTATGTATTCTGTTTATATGTCCTGGGGAGGGGCTAATTACAACCCAATAGCAATTTTTCATCTTTGGTGACCCTTGACCTCATTTTAGTTTTGTGACATATTTAGTTTCTAAGATAGAAAGAGAACTTTAATACATCGGTGTTTTGGTAGTTGACTTATTGCTGAAGTATTAGGCATAGCTTATTTTTCATTAGCATACCTGTTTGTCTACTTTATCCAGTGATGAATGGGTGCTGATCTATCATGTGGATTCCACCATGGGGGCGGCCATATTGGAAAGGTTAGCTGGTGCAGCCAATGTAGTGTCAGTTCCACTTTTATGCATCAGATGGCAGCACTGATGATCTAAATATGTCACTATGGGCATTAAGTTGCAAAATTTATGTGGGGTCAGTGGTTTTAACAACGCCCAAAATCGTGTGACAAATTTGTCACAACAAATTCGTCAAAGGGGGCATTTAAGGGTTAATGAGACTCCACCTTCATGTGGCAGATAGAGGCTTATGTTATGCATTGTCTTGACTAATTGTGAGTTGAAACAAGGCTTATCTTCAAGTTAACTCACATTTTTAAGGCAGTCAGTGGACTTTCGTTTCTACGTATAACCAGCTTGAAATGCAATATAGTGAATTTTCTTTCTTTGCATGTAAATTTTTCATATTTTTGATTTTTGAATTCTCAGGGTAATTTATTGTCTATTTCATGGCCCTTTTTTTACAAGTATTTTTTTTTATTTATATAATTATTTGATAGTGATTGAAATAACCCTTCAAACTATGTAAAATGAGTTATAACCTGCATTTAAAATTTAAATTTGATCAATAGGATGCAGAAATATATTCTTACATAATATATTGTAACAATGCTGTAAAAGTATTCATTTTGAAAATGAACAAACCAAGTGAACTTGATGTAAGGACCGTGAATTAACCAAAGGAATGCATCTTGACACAAGAGAACTTTCCCAGGAAAAATGGCACAGTCAGCTAAAGGACCCAGAATCACAGCTGTATACGGAGGGATAAATGAAGGTCCTGCTCAGTATCACAGCAAAATTCTACTGACTCACATCTTACATTAACTAAACTGCTGACAGGCTAATCCTGTTCCTTTGCCTCTGAGACAGGGGAAGTGAGGTAACTAGGTCCTGTAATTAATTGGCATCTCTCGCGAAACGAGTATTAAGCAAGCCTGACGTGCTGACTCTAACATTAACCCACACAAATATGAATGCAGGAAGAGTTGAGGTCAAAAAAGTGGATGAATGAGGAGTCAACCAAACAAAAATCCACAAGGAATCATGAAGGTTTTTTTCCCCCAAAATATAGACATGATGCAGCATTGGAAAAAAAAAAAAAAAACTTTGCATTGCTGATTATTTTAGGTAGACCATTGTAAGGGGTGATATAATCTACAGCACAATCTACAGCTTTGACATATTACAATACAACAAGAAAAACTTCGAATGGCCCGAAAGAATAAATAAGTAAGTAAG
Organism: Gymnothorax reevesii; assembly: GCA_029721435.1. Lineage (NCBI taxonomy): Eukaryota > Metazoa > Chordata > Actinopteri > Anguilliformes > Muraenidae > Gymnothorax > Gymnothorax reevesii. The sequence goes on from CM056574.1 coordinate 174,811,594, forward strand.
AAAATAAATAATAAAGCAGGGATTGTCACAGATCGCCGAATCACGTGCTGATACTGTGCCTTTCAGCTTATCCTCTAGCTGGCAATGTCTGCAAAGGCGAGAGAACAGTTCACATCATTTCATAAAGACTACCACATCCCTGCAAACAGAAACATGACGCCCCCAATTCTTCCATTTAAGACTTTTGAACAGATAGCATTGGACTCGCTCCGGGTTATACAGTATGTAACGTACCAAATATACCAAATGCTCCCTGCATTATACTCTGATGTTAATGAGTAAAAAAGGAGGGAAGGGAATTCCTTCATTGAGTCCAAGCCCACTGTGATTATGGCAAACTGCAGTCAACGCCTGGCTCATCGCTGGGGTTTCCTGGGGGGGGGATTTTTCCTCTCTCAGATTGATGGGTTTGTGCTTTGTATGGGTTCCCAGATCTTTGCAGATGTTCCAGTAGTTGGCAATGGCTTCTCAATATGTTCCTGCGTGCATGGGGATGCGCCTTTGAAAATGAGCTTCAATGACGCGTGTCAACAGACATTAGAGACACTATCTGCACCCACACTAAAGAGAATCCTAATTTTTCTTGGCCAGTGAGTTTTACCTTAAACATGCATTCACTGATGTTTTTAACATTGCGTGCTCTCTGACTGCGCTCTGCCGGTCATTACTCAAGCGATTGCCTGTAGTATTCATACCTCCTCTGGTCCCAGTGAGCTTAGAAACAAAACTTTTTATTCCTCCAGTTTGGAGAGATGCAAGCCAATCAGTAAAAGGCTCAGCCAGGAAGCAGGCTCTATACTTGTCAATCATTCAGTACATTCACAGTATGCTTGGGAAAATACTTTTCGAACCTAGCGCTGACTGCATTGATTGCAGAAAGTTCTAAACTACAGGTTTCCCCACAACCAAAACTGGCGCATGCTTTAAGAAGTAAAAGATTGCAGAAGAAGAGACACCATTGAAGAAAGTATTGGGCGAAGAGGTGTTCACCAAGCTGTCTGACTATCACTGCCACTCGTCCCTTCGGCTGGGCTTTTCATTTGAAAATCCTGAGAGGGAAAACTTCAAACGATACGAATAATGAAGTAATTAAAAACGTATTCAACACATATCTAATCAGGATGGGATAAGAATTGGACTGGGCTATACCTCAAAATCACAGACTAACACAGTGACAGTTACCATAGCAGTCAAGTCTACATAAAAGCAACATTACGCAACTATTTTATCTTACAATAACAGCTTCAAAATCTTTCTGATGGTTGGCTAACTCATAAATTCTGCAGCTTCCATTCACTACACACCCTCAACTCCTGTTCTTGCACAATATAACTTCACTAGCAATTTCCCTCAAGAACTTGGAGTATAAAAGGCACAAGGAAATATACACAAAGTGACAAGCGTAAGCTCCAAGTGTCCTGTCATGATCATATGACCCTTTCCTGGTATTCCCCATCCAGACCAGGGGCACAGCAATTTTCATCATGGCGGATGGCTATGGGATACCAACTGGGTCATTTTTCACTCCATTTTTGGCGTTCCATACACAAAAAGTCAACGAGAAACTGTGCTGCAGGCTCCACCATGCTCAGCTGATCCTTGATGTTGGACAACATAAATTTCCATTGGAACATTTTTTGCTTGCATATAGTAGTCCAGATGCGTAAAAAAAAAATCTCTCTGGCAACAAGTATTTAACATCAAAATCGCCCAAGATAATTGGGTTACGATCATCCATGAGAAGTGCATAACACTTAACAGTACGAGCTATGTCGCAAACCACCAACTATGGGTCTATAACCAGCTATAAGAAGAAGCTAGCTTGGTATTCTCAGTAAAGGACATCATCGTGCAGGCAAAGAGACCAGAGAGGACATTTGCAGAGTCATCTAAGAGGAGAATGAAATAGTGACCAAACAAGAGGCAAGGAAAGAGTTAATCTAGCTTGGTCTGGCTTTTAGTTGTTGAATATAGCCTTGTAAAATAAAAGGCTACATGAAAGATGCCAAGCTGGCATTTTTGTTGTTGGACTAGTATGTAATATAAAGTGGCTTGATATGTCCTCTGTTGTTGCTTGATGTCTGGCTCTGTTAGCAAAGGTGTCACAGGTTTTTGATCATAAGCCAACTCAGCCCATTTCCTCAGCGATTCAGCCGGCAGGTAAACCCTCATCAGACATCAAAACTGTTAATAAGTGCCCTTGTGTCGGTTGCTGTCTAGCAATGTTGACAGCTTGCCACCCAAGTTTGAATCAGTGTGTGTCCAAATTTTGTACCCACACTGTACCTGAATGCATAACATAAAAGGTAAACTGGTGCAAATTCTACAGCTCACCTGCAAATAACTTCACAGTAAACACAGAACACAGGTACACGCCCTGTGCCACTGTACACTGCTTTACCTTCAGCATTTATTCCACACTGTGTAAAGCAGGGGTCCTCAATCTTTCCCAGAAAGGGCCGGTGTGGGTGCAGGCTTTCATTGCAACAAAGCTATTACACACCTGACACTACTAATCAACCCCTGGACTCTTTGCTAATAAGCTTGATTAGTAGTATCAGGTGTGTAGCTGCTTGGTTGCAATGAAAGCCGCACCCACACCGGCCCTTTCTGGGAAAGATTGGAGACCCCTGGTGTAAAGAGTGAACCTAAACCAAAATTATCTCAGCACTTTCATCTTTATGTTTAAATAGAACAAAACAGCCCTTATGTTCACGGATATCCACAAAAGTAATGCTAAACTCATTATTTTTCGAAGTACCTGTAACTGAATACAAGTACCTCTAATAAACAAAATGAAATTATACGCGGTAACTATGCAGCAGTATATGGTAAAAAAAAAAAAAAACATCCTGAAAACTGACAGGCCTCAGCGTCCTCCGTGACCTCCTCAGAAATTTCTTGCTCTTCATCCCAATCAAAAGCTCCGCTGTTGTGTTGCTGGCTGTGGCACAGGATGACATCAGGCTTTGAGGTTGCTGATTGTGACTGATCTCTTTCGCCTGGGCTGCACCAGCTTGTAGATCTGTTGCTGCGTACAGCATCTGCTGAGATTATGAGGACATCTTTTTATCGTCAGCACAGGAAGTCTTTCCGGCAGCCCATCCCAAAACAGATCCAAGTCCTTCAATTCACACACCAAAGCTGTGAGAGCAGCTGGAGCCAGGCTGAGAAAGTAGGCATCTAATTCATCTTTCGCAACAGCACTGAAGCCTGGGGTGTGTTTGTAAGAGGACACGCTGTCATGCATACATGCACTGTGAGAAAAATCAAATATCCTGACCTCTTTAAGGAAATGAATAACAGGTTGTTCATCTGACATGCACTTGCTGAGTTTGTAAATAAACAGGTTGATAATACTTTCCATCTTTGCAGAGTTTTGTGTGAAAGGAATTTAAGGCCTGTTTTATTTAGACGCCCATCCCAGAAATACGCCGGCTGATTTCAGTGATTGTAGTAAATTAATGCTTAGGCTATTAATCAAAGTTTTAAGGTAATGGTTGCACTCCGCTAAGAAAACACTGTCTGGAAGGTAGACCAGGATCCTCCAAGATTCATCCCTCTGCGGGAGGTGCGATGAGAATGTTCAGTACACATCTTCCCTCTACATCTAGAGTGTCATCGAGGAAAAACAGCAACAAATTTTTAGCGAGATGAGTCTTGAGTCCTTCCTTTTCAGTAAGCAGGTCCTGTGTATTGCTCTTATAGCTGGTGAAAACCAAAAATGGCTTCTCCAATGACTACCTTTTATATTTGGAATTTTCTCCTTGCCTGATGGGCACTCATGGCGTGTGGAGTGTTGACTGGAGAACAAGTGGCATCCCAATCTTCACAAATCTAAAAGGAAAATGAAAAAAAAATATCATATGAAGATAACCATAGACAGTAAAAGAAGTGGACGGCAGGATGGCACCATTTTCAACGGGAGTGTGAGAAGCTCAATTGAACGAGTTTTCAGTTGGGCACCACGCCTACTGCACGGGCTCGAAGTCAGCTCGCTGACGTAAACCAACGTCCTGAGAAGCGGTAACTCGTCTGGTAGATGCATCCTTCACAAAATTCCCAGCGAGCAAGCGATTGCGTCTGTCAGTATAGTCTGATTCTGTTCGATGTTATTATGTTTTGCGAATTATTACTTCATAGGTAATTCACTTCGTTAGCCATGTGGCTCAATTGTTTTCTGTAAATGATTCGTAATGGGCTTCTGGTCTAAACAGTACGGTTATTTACGTCCTGTGCCACAGAAAGTCGCCGGAATTTCACGTCACTTTTAGCCTAGCCTGGTGCCATCGGCTAAAATGCTTACTATTAGATCATAATGTTACATATGAAGTAAAGACGTCTGCTACAAAATGTAGTTTCTCTGTAGAAAATATTATCGCTGACATGAAGGCTCATAATGTTTTTAGTGTAAAGTTATTTGATGTCAAAAGTCAGACAAAATGAATGGGGGTGAATGCAGGAGCTACCGCAAGTTGCTTCAACTTCCAGGAGTATTCCTACCCCCTTGAAGATAATGTGCAATCACAACAGGAAGAAAAGAAAAAAAAATCCCCCACTCCACAGTAGCCTATCTTTTAAAACAAATTGTTTGAATTATTTTCATTTAACTATCATCTCTCAGTCCTCCGCCTCACACATTAAAGTCAGTCACACACACACACACACACACACACACACTGCCTATTCCTGATTTCATCACACATCATACTTTACATTTTGAACATGCTTTCACTCCGTGTTTAAACATTTTATTCATTGTGAGAGAAATTAATGATGAAGACGGAGCCAAAGTTATCTGACTCCTCACCCTACGACATTTTATTCAGGTGATTGAGATTTTTTGTAGTCTGATGATAATAATTACAAATTGATATCTGGAGTATCTGTTGACACGTCAATCAACAATTTTTTTGTAGCACAAGTGAATCTGAAAGCAAATGTAAACAATAATTATACTGACCAAAAAAAGAAACACAATTATGTAATCCCATGCCAAATTTCGAGACCCATTGAGAAAGATGATTTTGCTCAGAGTAATTTTTGGAGGTGAGTACTTCTACCATACAAATTTTCATGGTCACAGCATGTATTCTGAAGCCACAATTCGTCCGAAACCAAACAATTGGCAGTGGTTGGGTTCAGGTACTTCCATTGTCCTAACACTCCCATTTTTGTTTTGAGTTCCTCATAGACATCGGGGCCTATAAAAGTCCGATCAAACACGAGCAAAAATCAGACAGGTTATAATGCCACAACTACCGAAAGTTCAACGAGAATGTAGAATTGGGATGCTACAAGCCGGAAGTCGGGTAGATAGAGTTGCCCGTCAATTCGTGCATTCTGTGACAATTAGTCGCCTCAGAACCAGGTTTAATGCCACAGGATACACGGCCGATCGTCCCACATCCGATAGACCACGTGTTACAACTCCAGTGTCTGACCGTCGTATCACGACCGACCGTCTGCTACACACCGAACCAACCTTCATTTAGTTGAAGGAAACTTCAACGCCATCCGTTACTGCAATGAAATTCTCTGCCTAGTCACCCTTGCATTTGTCCAACGTCACCGACTGACTTTCCAACGGGACAATGCGCGTCCGCATGAGGCACGTATCTGTATGGCATTCCTTCGACTGAAAACATGCAGATCCTTCCCTGGCCAGCGTTTTCTCCAGATCTTACTCCTATAGAACACTTGTGGGACATTCTGGATAGAGTGATCCGGAGCAACTACCTCCAGCTACGGTACGTCAGCTAAGACAAGCACTGACCAAAGAGTGGAACAGCGTTTCACAAGCAACATTCAGACGTCTGGTGATGTCTATGAGACGCGGGTGTACCACCGTGCGCAACACTAACGGGGAACATACGAGATACTGATAGTGTCATTTGTGTTTCGTAATGTCGAACCTTGTTAAATAAAACATGGTGATATTCCAACCCAATATTCGGTTATATCTATTGCCTGAGATTCCCTCTTTCGTTTGACACCAATGAAATGTCGTTTTATAACAGTTGCACTCGATAAAATCAAGAAATAGAAAATTGCATTACTTTTTTTGGTCAGTATATATATAGTTTGCAACACTTAAAGTAGCCAATAGGTTCTTTGTTTTGGTCAGTAAATGTGTATGTACTAGCTAATAAATGAGTCCACAAATCCAAAAATCAGCTCTAGGCTTATATCCCAGAAGTATCCTCCCCCTTTTATTTGTTTTAACTACATCATTCAGAGGTTATACAACTCAGAATTTATATGCACCAAAAAGACTGCCAGTCAGCTGTGTGATGGCTTTGCACTCCATACACAGCTGGAAGAAAAGTTATTATCACTAAAAAAATCACCTTAAAAAATTTCTGAATGACCTGTGCTTGTGACACCACTGTCCTTGTCTGCTCTGCATTTTCCTGTTAATAGTTGAAAGGCCGTCTCTGCTTCAGTACAACCAGAAGCTGTCATAGTGGATTCCACGGCAGCGGTTAATTCTGTGGCTGCAGATGTTAGCAAAGCTGAGCTGTTCTCTCTACAGTTTATGCTTTCCATTTTTCTGCCAGAAAGCCAGAACTCCATTTGTTGTCCAGACTGCCTTGGACATTTCTCTCACATTTCAACTGATGGTATCAGTACAAGGCCAACTACATTTTTTTTCAAATGTTTTTGGTCATCTGACTGGTTTACTGGACAGTGTGCAAGAGAGTGCAATTATCTTCAATTAATGTTCATTCACTCCTGTTCAGGCAACATGAGTGACCTTGAATAACTTTGCAAACAGTCCAGTTTATTCCATCAGCAGTCCCTACTTCACTTTCTCCGCATTATATGAAGTATGAAAATGCACATTCAATTATGAGTCTTGAAATAGACATTGTAGGCCTATACATGTTATAGAATAGGATTGTAATGGGATTGTACGCGTTACAGATTGCAAAAACAGTCATTTTGTTAAATGACTGAAGTTTAGCGCTAGCCATTTCATGAAATGACTGAAATGTTTAAACATTTCATGAAATGGCTAGTTACACTCAGATTGTGAAACATTTACAACATGAAGAATTCAAAGGTGTAGAAACAATGGTTACCAAGTACAAATGCTAGTTAGCAGGGCTGGATGTAGACGCGGGCATGGGTGGGCATTAGGCAACCATTTTTGGTTCCTAAATATAAGCCAAGTAGCTCACCACCAATGCTGTGGCAGCTGCGATTCAGAGGCTCCAGGATTGGCTCTGCTGTGCCCAGTTCTTCAGCGTTATGGGAAAACACAGTAAAGTCTAGTTATGTTCGAAACTGAGTTACAACTATTTTTGTACTTACTAGGCTTTGCTTCATCACATAAGGTAAGATAGTAAGATATATAAATTCTGATTCCCATGTTTTGCTCGGGCGAAACCTAGAAAGTCATCGGTACTTAATCGTTTGCGAAGAAAAAACTTATCGAGTTGATCTTCCAGGGTTGTTACACATTGAATTTTCTGTTTTTTATTTTTTTTTTGTGTGGGAAAAACCTGGCAAGTTGAATTAGAAAAATCAGAAAAAAGCATAACCATTACATGATCAGTCAGGTCAGTCTCGAGGCAGAGCATTGGATGTGTAGGACAGTCGTGGTCAGAATTCATAATTCGTGTAATTCCTGTGATAATAACGACTGAAAAATGGCTTCAAGAGGGAAGCAGATAGTAGAGATAGCAGTGAAAAAAAAACTGTCAAATAGCATTGCATCAACATAATTACTAAACTTTTTGTCCATTGTAAAGTAGATATTTTACATTTTTGGATGGATAACCTCTTAAGTCATATTGCCATGGATACTGACAAAAGAGAAAGAAAAAAGTCCTCCCTAAATATTTCTTATTACGTAATCAACAAATTACTGCCAAGTCAGTTTCATTGTTGAACAAGAGCTTAACCCTAGAGGGATGCAATTTTCTGTCTTTTTCTCAAAATCTGCTTTTTGTTACTTACTAGGTGTTTCTATCACGCTCAAGAGTCACAGCAGCGCGCTCATCTCTGCACCAACACTGGGCAGTGCTGTTTCTACATCTTCTGGTGTTTCAAATAACTGTCATCTCAACCAATTTCAAATTATTTAGTGCTAGTTGCAACTTTACATGTATTAATCCCTTTGTATTGAAAAGACTCATACATAACTTAAAAAACAAAGAACTTTCCCAACTTTCTTGGTCGCCTCTTACAGCCTGTGGACTGATTTATACGTCGAGGTGTTGGCTCAGACTTTCCAAAAAATAAATGTATTTTATATATCTGAAATAAACAATGATAGACTCTAATGATACTGCAAGGTAAACTCCAATCATATGTGAAATGCTGAATACATACTCCATGTTCCATGATAACATAAGTCTGTTTGTCTGAACATGTAATGCTACATTGCTTTGTACATTTCATGTGCTTTATCTCCGGTCTAACGTAACTTAACCCACTCCTATGATCTGTTTATACTAACGTTCGTTTAGGATTAAGTTATCGTTGTCTTAACCTACAGCCAGACCCATTCAGAACATTAACATGGGTAATAAAAAATATCTCTCGGAAGATTCCGAAACATTATTGCTTCTAAAAAACAAAATGACCGTTGTGATGGAAGCTGTTATGTCAATTTATATGTCATCTTATTCATAATATTTTGTCTAGTGCACTACCCATTAGTATTAGCATTCAGAAAACATAGCTAAAAATGGTCAGCTAGCATCATGCCAACGTTTCGTATAAATAAGGTCCAAATATCTTGCTATGGTAACAAGAATGGGTTGCTTCAACATCAGTGGCCTATATAGCATTTGTCAAACTTAATAACTGAGTACCCAAACAGTTCACTCATTTCATCCAATCTGATTTCCATCACATTTGGGGTAGAAATCCTCTTCTCATGTTCTGTCTGGATTTTGTTGACAACAGCTCTGCCCAACTTGAAAAACTGCTGAATTGACTCTTGAAAGGATGCAAGGAACAACTCGTAACTCCTTTGGTCAATTTTATTTTCTTTCAAAGGTGAATGATTCAGTTGGATAGTTGGATAGCAAGTAGTAAGTAGCAGTGGGTAGTAGTAGGCTTTAGGCATTAAATGTTAGGAGTAGGCAATTGAACAGAAAACAGGGAGTAGGTTGAAAACCTTAAATAACAAGCTGTGTTCGTGGAACACTGATGCCCCCGGCGGCAGGTCAAAGTTTTTTTTTCCGCTGCAGAGAAACAAACAGACAGACACACTGATGGACAGACGGACAGGTGAAAAACTATATGCCACCAAATCTTAGATTCCAGGGGCATAGAAAACAGAAATAGATACACATTACTTCAGGTGTTACAGCTACATTACTCTAAAGCAAAATATTTAGACAATCATTCAAATGCATCAATTTCAGCATTATCTAGAACAGTGTCACTATTTAACACATTGCTTTGCAACATAAACATAAATAATCATGTTCAACTTCAACAGTCATGCTTATTTTAAAGTAATCAAGTAGGTCTAAATTTAGTTTCAAACAAACACAGATGATCAATTAGTTAAGTTGTTTCTGTTAATTCATTCAAAATTTGAGTTTGCAATGTTCAATATGCCACCTCTTTGTTCACAAACACAAGGCAATCATAATTAAACTAAACATGGAAAGGATAAAGTTTCACATTTAAACTGAGTGGGCTAAAAATCACAAATTACTTCACAAACTGCAAATGAGAACTCAAAATTCAATTTTCAAACAATCCATACCAGTTGCGTCTTCCGAGTGTATGTCTCGACGGTTAGCTGGTGATGAATGAGACTGCTGTATTTCTGACCAAAACTTTTCAACCATGCTGTTAACAGGAAGTGTGCCAGTGTATTTTGTGTCCCTCAGGGAGGAAGGGAGGGTTGTTCACTCACACGTTCATGGGCGGTCTGCCCCCTTCAGGCTTGGAGTCGATCCACTTGGAATGTTGATGTGAATGCTCGAGTATTAAGTGGTTTTGACTCAAGATTTCTGTGACACAACATGCACCATGCAACATTAGAGGAAAAGGAATACGGTGATTAACCAAAAATAAATAATAAAAAATCAATCAATAAATCAATAACAAATGCAAGGATATGTTTAGGTTTGTTTGGGGTTCTTGTCAAAAGAAAGTAAGACTCCGGCAACTGTATCATACCTTATGTAACATCCTGCTGAACTCCAAAGATTCCCGTTCAGAGTTCAACTTAATTATTTTCAGTATGAGGAGACAAAAATGTACCATGTACTTCCCCTGAGAAAGTTGACCGTTTTCAGGATTAAATTAAGCATGCAAAAAAGTTCCAGAACCAGCACTGTAGTACACACAGTGGGGAACAGTCTCCATTGCCTCATGAAATACTACATCGATGTGTCAGGATATGCTTCCAGGACTACAATATACCGTATATGCAGTATTGAAAATTTTTAACTTCCACGTTGGTATCTCTATGCTCATAATTATGTTGATGACCACAATTTTTTTCAAGTCATTAAAAAAAAATTCATACTGATTATTGACTGCATAGATTTGGCATTCGTCAAAATGACATAACTTTGTTTGTTCAAGATGCATGTAGACATATTTTCAAAGTCAGCCAAGAAGTCTGCTCCGCAGATTTGCCTGCCCTGTCTGAATTTTAAAAAGATGCTGCTCTCTCATACGCACGCACAAGTTCAAACTCATACAAGCTCATACTGAACACACAAACGTCCCAAAGCCCTTTTAAATTTTAACAGTAGTTATAAAACCCTCGCATTGCAATGTGTGAAAATAATCAGTCCACATCCAGCGAAATATTTTTTGCAAGAAAAGCTAATTATAAACTGCTGCTCTTTTGGACAGAGGAACAAAGCTGGGGCAGTGCGGCATACCAAACGTTTGCGATAAGCACCTTCACTCAGAGACGCGGACTGCCTTAGTCTGCAACAAGTGCATCTGGACTCAAGGCCCTGGTTCAAATGCTGCACAGTCTGCAGGGCTGTAAATCCACAGCTGCTGTTACGTCACCTCAGATTAGACTCAGAAGCAACATGGCCTGATAGGCTCATAAGGAGACTTTGGTGCTCAGGTATGAAATTCAGCTCTGGATTAGGAACACATGGGACCTTAAGTGAAAAGGCCATTGCCCCCTAGGTTACCAAATCAACCATTTAAACAAAATGAATTGAAACTAGGTTCAATTTCGCTAGAGACATCCAGGTCTGATTACTGCCGGCCCTGTTGAATCTAAACATTACTTCACTGGAACCCATCTGGCAATGTGAAGGAGGCAGAAGGCAGAACATGATGCCACGACCTAAAGAAATTCGAGAGCAGATGGGAAATTGTCATTGACGCCTGTCAGTTGGTAAAGGGTTACAAAGATAGTTCTTAGGATCTGGGACTCTAACAAACCACGATGAGAGCCGCTATCCGCTGGACTACTCTAAACATATTCAATGAATAACCATGAGATTTTATGGAAATTTGGGCTGTATGAATGGGAAGAGATGATGAAATTTCCAGACTAAAGCAGATCAATTAGGATCAATACCTACTTGCGGGGGTATGCATTCCCCGAGTGCCATCTAGTTCATAAAGCCATCACATTAAATAAAAAATGATGTAAATTGAGGCATTATCCCATCAAACAATCACACATAAGCATGCACCATGACTGATTTCATTTTGTGACATCATCATAGAGAGTGTCACAGCCCTGGTATGAATTCCCATTGTTTCTCCTTCCATCCAGCAACCTGCGTGTCTTTTAGCTGTAGTGTCTCCTTTGGTTTAGTGTCTTGTGTGCCTCTCCCTGCAGGTGTAATGCATTTTTGTTGCTCACTGCCCTGTGTTCCCATTGTGTATTTATACCTTAATTTGTGTCAGTAGAGTTGCTTGATTTTCCTTGCTATAGGCCCTTAAGCAACCAGTCAGTAATCTTTATAGTTTTAGAGTTTATTGTCCTCAGAAATTATTGTAACCGTTAATGATAGTTAAACACAGAAAGACTCTTTTTAGTCTTCTTATTTGTAACAAGCGCCCAAGCCTGTCTCCTGATCTCCAGCATTGGGACTGCGTTCCTATTGACCTGCCACTCCAGTTTGTTCCTCAGACCAGTTTATTAGGAACACCGCCCCAGCCTTCAGTGGTCTCCAGGACTGGAACTCCTTTCCTGCTGAACTCTCCGAACCTGCCATCTGACGGTTCTGTTCTGGTGAGTGTGATCAGCATCAGGCTTCTGCTCTGGGACGCCACTGGCTGGGCACAGACACGCCCCTTACTCAAGCTATCGACCATTTGAATTGAACTGTCCTCATTCTACTTAGGGCTCCGTTCCACTCCGTCATTACTATATCTCTATCAATAAACCCTGTCACTGCATTATACTCCGACTCTGCATCTGGTCACCTGTCTGGATCATAACAGCGAGTTCATCAATAAAATGTTTTTTTTTTTTTGTTTTAAGAAAGACATGTGTCTTGAACTGAAAGTTGTTTTGAATACAGATATGCTCCGTCAAAAAAAAAAAAATCCTCATCCACACTTTCCAAGGCTTTTCAGGCCTGTTTCCACTTTAGTAGCATTCCTGCAATCTGAGCTCTCGCCTCCTGACTCCATAGTTACGACATGTCATTTTTGAGTTAGTGCCTCATGACAGGGCAAAGATTCAGTTTTTCCTGAGAGAGAGCATCTGCAAAAAAACACAACAGGTTTCAGTCTTGCTGTGTTTGCCTGGTCTTCCTTGAGTCCTGTGGCCTTTCCACAAACTGCACAGCGGGTGATCAGAGCCCGGTGTTTGCAAAAAAAACCAAATACAGAAGAATGCATATGTAGTAAATTTAAATATGCACATTTGTTTTGGTCAGTTTATAGTCTGTTTGTAAAAATTCTTCCCACTTGCAAGACTTCCACCGAGTTGTAAAAGTTAGTGACGCAAAGTGTAAAGTCTGCATCCTCTTCACTCTCCATGGATGAACGACCTTAATTAAACATCAGTCAACAACTATCCTCAGAGAAGAACATGAAACCCTGTCACCACATAATTGAAAAAGTATATGGAGCACAACTAAAATGAATAATGGGAGATGGAAAGTCTTGGAAGGACACAACAGCATTCAACTCTAAGACTCTTCACTACAGGGCGCGGGCCTTCCAGAGCCGCATCACTGCAAAACGGAGGAGCACGCTATTACATTTGGAGTTTGGGTGCTCGAGAAGCACAAATTAAATAGAAAACTTAGAATAAATAATTTATGTATAAATGTGATCACTCACACACACTGGGTACTCTGCATTCTTGTGATTTTCGTCATCGTGCTCACGGAGTCATATAGCTGCAAAATCCATGGCTTCTAAATGGTAAATCTTGGGCATAAGTTGCATAGAATTTTTCTGCTTTGTTTGTTAAACTCTAACAACTTGAATTGACATGGTAAGACAAACCCTTTACAATTTTATAAGCCATTTGTTTACTATCTTTACCACAAAGTCAGAAAACTGGAAGATGGTTGAGAAGCCTTCAGTTTCTTACCCTCTGGAAAATGAGACGAACTCTGTTGTACAAGCACGGAGTCTTTTTAAAAAGTGTTTGGTAGGTCATCTGAATGAGTCTTGGGACACCATACCTCCAAAAAGTCATCAGCCTCCTTGAATATTTTATGAACTTTTTGAAAAAATTACTTTAGAAATCTAATTTCTCAAGGTACAGGTATCTGGTAATAACAACACTGAATGTCCTAAAAGTCTGTTAGAGAATAATATGGAGATTTCAGTTAATCTGGGCATCTTTTTAAAAACATAAAATATATAACACTCAGAACAGAGCGTAAAAAATATGCCTTGGGAAGCTGCCCTGCTCATTGAAAAAATTCATGAAGAATTCATCCAAAAAAGAGAGTAGCTTGAATTCTTGTCAAACTACTCTGTTCAGAAAAACCACATCCTTAAACTTAATACCATGGATTATTTTTGTAATGGTGATTCACCTATTAATGGGTGGTACTACCGAGCAATCTTTTTGGAAACACTCAAACATGGAAGAGAGGGAAAAAGACCATTTTAAAAACAATCAATCTTTTCCTCGCATTTTTCTTGATTTTGTCAGAAAACTCCAGGTGGAAACAGCTGGTGAGTTAGGGCTAAATTTCAGCCAGAATCAAAAAGGTGTTTTAAAGCCAACGCATCCTGGTGTGAAATCTTCAGCTTCTGTGGTTCCATAAACACATGCAACTCATGGGAAAGACCCTGTGTTATTCACGGTTATTTTGCTCCAGTAACTCAATCCTTGTATACTGGCTTAACTTATCTGGGTTCCAATTTCTCTGGTTCTGAGGACTTGTATCCAAATTATGAAGTCCAACAGATAGTTTTTCAGCATGGTCTCTGGAAATATTCTACCCTGAACAATAGGCCTCTGGAACAAGACTGCCTGGACCTACAGCAGCAGTCTCTATCTGTCGTTACGCAAACAAATCACAAATTATATTATCAAAGGCCGTCTAACAAAATTGGTAAGCAGAAAGCTTACCAAAGAAAGATGTTATCTTCAACAGAAAAAAAAACAAAACACGTGCTCAGCTACATTTAGTTTTTCTTGATGCACTAGCATTACCCACAAAGACCTCAGGAATGTGCATTTTAAGTTTTCTCTGTGGCTTTGTTTTGGAGAGGGCAACAAATGGACTCTTCAAATTCATTTTTAAAGAATCCATTTTCTCTGTGCACCACAGAGATGATGTCTGAGACACTGCACATCCCAGGCATTTATGTTCATATTCCATAAAGTATTTTGAGGCAAAAGGCGACATCTCCATGCCTTATTGAGCAGATCAATACAAGCTTGTTTGAACGGAACAATGTAAACATTTTAAACAGGCATGCTGCTCAGTGCATGATTTTCAGAAAATCTGAATTCACTTAAGAAATCAACACTGCAGCATATTGTTTACCCAGCATTAGGATCTTCCCAAATGGTACGTTGTGCTTTTTAAATATTTGTGTTTGATTGTCCCTATAATTGGTTTTAAGTTACCTCATCGTGTAATGATATGAAAAAAAAGTTTATCTCATCTACTAGAGTCGCATTATCATAAGCGTTTGAAACACTGCAAGTGAATTACTAGCATTTTATTGGAGCTGAGGGGCTCATTGTGGAACACGATGGGAGGGAGGGTCTTGTCACGATGACAAAGTCAAAGAGCAAATGCCAGAATCTTGATATCACAGAAATAGGAATCCTAGTTAAGTCACGTTTTTACAAAAAATATCTTTTTTTTTTATCCCATTTTAGTAGGTAAATTCTCCACCAGGTTTAAAAGTGCTTGCGTACAAGTTCACAAGAAAAATGTAACTTTCCCTACAACTGTCACCAGGATTTAGCCTGAATGCTGAGACAGTGTCAGATTAGTCGTCAGATTTGCAGTGCTGTCAAAAGAGATAAAAACCATTTGAAATACAACAAGTAAATGACTATGGTAGCATTTTTTTGGGTGGCTGTAGAGTGGTCTGTTCTTGTAGAACTGGAAGGAACGGCTGATCCTGTAGCCATGCTTGGGTCTAAAAAGCCGAGCTCAGTCTTATTCCTGCTTGTCTGTCACTTTAATGCCTCCAAAATCGGCAGGCTCCTTTTACTTGCCAAAATGTTGCCTGAAGACATCTTCCAGTGGGAGCCTTAGTGCTGATTGGATTAACCCCCTCTCCTTAAGTGTGTGTGTGTGTGTGTGTGTGTGTGTCCCAAATAATTACTGGTTTCTGCCTCAGCACATCACAGCAAGCAGCATTGCTAACTGCGAAGGAGTGGCAGCAATCAGGTGACAGCAAAGCACAATTTTTGATGACAGGAGAGCGAGGGCAGGGGGTTAAATTGGGAAAAGTTGAGAGGGGTCACCCTTAGATGAGTAACACACCACTGTACAAGCGAAAACTTGCCTGAATGTAGGAAAATTGAATACTTTCCTGGACTGGGAATGGTGATGAGGCTTACAGCAGAATCACTGTCTGACCACACAAGTCTGGCACGAGACCAGTGGAGAAAGAAGCGAAGGCCACCCTTCTGATGATCGGTACCAAAAAGCACAGCCATAGGCCATGTCTATTATTTTAAAATTACAGAGAACAATATCCGACACAAAACATTTTGCGTGTATATGCGTGTGAGACTGTGTGTGTGAAGGCGCGCCTGTGTGTGTTCGCACAATATGCTTGCAACATGTGTATTCTGGGGAATTCAGGAGAGCCCCTTGGACATTTTTCAGTCAAACCGTATTTCATATATTTCATATAAACAAGGTTAAGAGCCTCGTAGGAACATCTGTGGATTGCTGGACAGGCTGTAAATATTTTAGAGGCTGGAGCTTTGCCAAGCTTTTGCTGGTGCAATTTAGAATTAGACACAAAATTAGACGCCTCAAAAAGTCCGGCCTTGACCAAGATTGGCCTCAGAGTGGAATTGAACAGACTAGCATTTTGTTGTACAAAAATGTGAGCAATGCTGTCTTTGCTTGATAAGGATATCTTCCAAATAAACTGTGTAATGTCATCGTTAACATAAAGAAGTTTATGTGAACGTAACTCATTCATTGATGCTTTTAATGGCCCATCTGAAATAACAGTTTACATAGTTTGGACAGTAATGGATTGTTATGTTTGATGCAAACTGACCTAATCTGAGCTAGAGATAGAAGGCGCAGAAAGTTTTATAATATTAAAGGGGTATATTTGCATATGGGCTTTTTCAGTATCAAATCATGGCAAATTAGAATCATACAATTTAAACATATACAGTGGAATACAAAGATATAGAATGAACTGAACAACATTCTTCCTCTGTGGGCAGGTACAAAAAATGCAATAAATAATCCAAAAGTAATAAGCTCAACAGTCTCTGTGTCAATGAGAGGCATGTTGCAAATTTAACTATGAAGTTATGCTGGGACATTTTCATGAAGGTAAATTCGGTGCAAAAGTACTGAGCACCTGTACAAGTGGATACCTCAAAAAAAAAAAAGATTATGCCAACTTAATGATTTGTGTTCACAGCACTTAAAAAATGTTTAAAAATAACTTTTCTTCAAGTTCTTCCCACAAAATGCAATTCAATTGGCCGACAATTTTCTAGAGGTATTGGTTTCCACAAAACATTTGAGTTCACCACACTATCAAGGTTTACAGTGTACTTAAATGTGTATCAGTAAATATAAAATCACAGAGAAGAATTTCAAATCTGGAAACATTTTTTTTCACCCCACAAACACAACACAACACTTCCACCTTCTCAAATTTTTATCGCAGGTGTACAAATCCAACAAGTCACAAATTAAGGAGGTGATATGCTCACATATATTGCCACAGTTGCAGCAGTTAATGTGGTGCAAAACTACTGATTTTTTTAAAAATTTATTTTTATTATTTTATTTTATTTTATTTTAATTTTTTGTTTATGTGTATCAGTAAATCTGAAAAACAGTCCCACAAACAACACTTAGACATTCTCAAATTCTTATTGCAGGTGCATTATTCCAGATCTATTAGGATTATATCAGGTGACATGAACTTTTGAGCAGTGTCACACTTTAAACACAATGGCACAATAGAAGGAGCTCTCTGAGATAGTTCTTCGCTGCATTGTGGCCTTATGTGATGCTGAAGATGTTAAATACTGCCAGGGTACTGTGAGAAACACCATCAACCCTTTCAGTGACCAGTCCACTGAAACCTAGTGGCAATAGGGGTGCAAAACATAAGTTATGTGCCTCTGATGTTTGTTATCTCTGTGTGACAAGTAAAAAATCAGTGGTTGACAGCAAGACAATTTTGTGATGATATTAATAGAGCCAGAAGTGAAGAGATGAAACTATGAAGATTTACTATTTCCAGATTCCTGTGTGAAAATGGTCTGATTGGTAGTGTTTCTGCCAATAGCTGGTGACATGAAAACAAGCCTTGAATTTGCCAAGAAATTAAAAGATTGGAGACTGATGGCCTACAAAAAAGTCCTTTGGACCAGTGAATCAGAATTTGAATGCCAATGCTTTGGGTTTCAGTCTGCTCGAAATCGACAGAATCATGGATCTAAAGAAGTATCACAGCATCCTTGTGAGGCATGCATTGCCATCTGGAAAGAAACTGATTGGTCAGAGATTTTATTTTCAAGAAGATAATGACCCCAAACACACTTCTAAGTTGTAAAAGAATTATCTCAGTCAGAAAGAAACATCTGGTGACATAAAAGTTATGACTTGGCCTACTCAAAGTCCTGACCTTGATAAGATTTGCTCAATCTTTTGTTACAGAATCTCTTTGGAATAAACTTCAAACCATGTGGAATGGTATAGCGAGTGAGGAAATAAAATATGTGAACACTATGCCTGAAAGAAAAAAATTCTTTAATCAATGCAAAGGGTGGCCACACTAGATATTGACTTTATCTCTCAAAAAACATTATTTTTGTTTTTGCTATAAATTGTTAACTGTTTATTTATTTTCATCTATCTGATTCAATATTGCATGAAATAAATACTTGAACAGTACTTGATGTCTGATTTATCTTAATTTTCTTAAGTGTATAATCATCACTCAAGAAGATGAAGATGGCAGCAAGTCAGCATGTCAGTCCACGTCATTATTAAGTGTTGAAGTTTAACACTTTTAGTTATTTTGACAAGTCTTTTTATCTTTCTATTTATTTAGTACTCTTTAGTTACTTTTAATTACTAATTTTTGTTAATCTTATCATTTTACTCTTTTATTCTTTTAAATTACCTTTTTTCCCCTCTTTCTTCATTTGTGTTTTTGTCTATAATACCTATGTTGTTCGTTTAATTTATATTGCTGCCTGTCTTGGCCAGGTCTCCCGTGAAAAAGAGATTTTTAAAAAATTTCTAAATAGTTTATTTAAGGCTTATAAGCATACATTGACTTTGGCCGTATGGCTCTGTTCTGGAAGCTAACTGCCCATCGAGGTGTGGTACCAAAAGCAGGGAACCATAACTACCCAAAAAGAACCATGCTGGGCTTCAGAGTAAAATTGTGTCCTATGACTAGCGAAAGTCTTGTGGCTGAAACCATTTCTCTGAAGCTGATCCAAGAGAGATATGCTATGTGAAGTTTTCTGCATGTAGTGACAGCCTGGTGGCTGGCAGGATTTCTCTTGAAGCCAATAGAAGAGAAATATGCTATGTAAAGTTTTTGCTGCGTAGTGACATCTCAGCAGCTGACACAATTTCTCTTGAGGTCAATGTAAAAGATATATGCTGTGTGAAGTGCTCTGTTTTGACGGTCTGGCAGCTGACAATTTCTCTCAAAGCCAGTACGAGAGAAATTTGCTGAATGATGTGACTATTTGAGACAACAGCCATGTAGTCATTTCCTCTGAAGTCAACAATACAAGAAAACCTTAAATAATGCTCATCAGAATAGCATTTTCAAACATTCAAACATTGCTACCATGCACTTATAGTAAACCTGGCCTAAACCCCCTAAAAAGCAAGACTCCCAATGTGGAACTAAATAGGAGAAAACATTAGCAGGAACCAGGCTTAAGAGGGAAAGCCCATTCTCCTCTGACTAGTCCAGTTCATGGTCACCGAAAAAATGAAGTCTTGGATTTGGAATAAACAGGGATGGTGCCATAAATCTGACCATTTTGTGGTAGGTAGGTATATTGTGTGCATCTGCCCACCCCCGGCTGCGTCTTGTTGCCTGGTTAACCACGTAACAGGTATTTAAGCCCTCTTCTACTTGGGGGAAGTTGCTGCTGGATTGTGAAGTACTTCTGTGTGCTTAGAACCAGTCAGTATTCGAGTGAAAACTCTTCCTCTTCATTAAAAATGTAGCTTGCACTTTAGTGACAGCAATTCCTGAATTATATTCTCTCAATTTAGTTAATTCAAACAAGCCTCCAATCATAATAAAGGCTCAGGATTGGGACTGCATTCAAGTTAACTGTACTCCAGTAAATCAGTCAGTTCCAGTTTATAAAAACAAGCTCCTAAGCCTAAGCAGGGTCCAGGATTGGGAAAATGTTCTTGTTAACTTATCCATGAGTGTTTCTCTATCCATTTGCTCAGGAGCAAGCTCCCAATCCTTCTCTGGTCATCAGGATTGAAACTGAGTACCCCACAAGCTACTCCATCCTCCTGTGGGACACATCAGCTCTGAAAAAGTCTGCACAACAGCTGGCTGTAATCCCGGAAGCCACTGGCCTGCGACTGACTGCTGAAGCTTTGTCTCTAACATCTGCGCTGAACGGTGCTATCATTATTCATGGTTATGTCCCCTCCATTATCTTGTCAGCCGTAAATAAACAACCCATTGGATTGTATTCTGCCTCTGAAATTGACTCCTGGTCTGGACCATAAGAACTAAAGGACACACCTGAGGTAGTGGAATCCTATGCAACCTCTGAGTCAGTGCGGGTATTTAGTAAGCTCGCGAGACCAGCACATTCCGGCCAGTGTGACATGCAATGGCACAAACCTTGAATGTTTGGAGAGTTTCTAGAAAAGTACAGGATTCCTCAATCAGTCAATTCTGAATTCTAAAGAGAAATATGTCTATTCAAATTTTCAAATGTGGTTTTAACAAAGTTCAACAACAAGATTCTCCCCAGCAGTGACAGGAGGACACACGCGCGGACACCTTTGCCCTTCTCAACGAAATGCCATCATTGGTTTAGTGGGGGCTTACAATGCATTGCCCACAGTTTCTGGAGGGGGCTTTTTAATGGCTGTGCATGTAGTGATGCATCCGGACTGGCCTGAATAATTGTATTTCTGAGCTCATCACCCTGACCTTTTGAAGAGCGATGGATGCCTTTGGTAATGTTTCTGAAAACAGTTCACTGCGTGAGGTGATTCCAGGTCGCATTTTTTAGTGTTATATAATGTACAGTATGTATTCCTGTCCAATTGTGTATACGTTTTGGATTCATTACAATCTGCCAATCATCCTTCAGTCTTTTAAATTTCAGGGAAAGTTAATTACAACAGAAGAAGGGCTGGTATTTTGCCAGAATATATTTCCCTTTGCCCAAGCATGCTAATCATATTCACACATAAACCAGTCCTGAATAAGTAAACATGCAGAACTGCGAGTGAATCCCTGTTAAAAGAAGGTATTGGTCACATTGCATTGTTTGGACAGCTTTGTGAAGAACTCTGTAGTCACGTGTGGAAAAAGATGTTCAGGGCGTTTTCAGTGCCTTGCTAGAATTGACAAACTCCATACACTCACCCGATGTCTGAAACCAGCATTTTGAGTTGGTAACCATAGAAGGAATGGCTCCCACTGGAATTAGTGAGACATCATTTGGCATTGGTGCTGAGATGTTTGGGAGTTCAAAGCTCATTAGCTTGTATTTCTTCCTGGCTGGGCTTCTTCCTTCTTTCCTCAACATGCCCTCCCTAAGCTGATTGATCGATATTTAATGACGAGAATCCTCCCACAATCAAATTAATCTACACATCATCTTTTAAGATGACAGTGCCAAAGCATTTTTTGAAAACTGATAATTATTAGAGCACAGATAGTTGTAACAGCCATTTCGATTGCAGAATTAACCAGCTGGAGGTTCCTGATGAAAGCAAATTACCAATGGGCTATCTCATGCATTTAACTTTCAGCAGCGGGTCGTTAGCACATAACCAAGGGCTAATGCAAATGACAAGTTCAGATTTCAGGGGTAGCGCTTACCCATGAACACTACTGCATTTTGCCGGCAGTGCCTCAATTTTAGAATTCACTATGTCTCATTCAGTGCCACACTAAATTATTTAACCAGTGAATTTCAAACAGACCCTAGCTTTAGTTGAGAGACATGACTTTTTATGATGTTAGACCTTAACCTTCATGATTGCACAATTATAACAGTGAATTCAATAAGGGCCCAACTCAATTTCCAAATAAGGTTTTGCTTGCTTTGTGTTCTTTATGTGATAAAGTTTTGGAAAGCGCCCAAGAGGGTCCCAATTCTTATGAAAAAATGCGGTAATTCTTAATGTATTTTACACAATGAGTTCACAAGAGGCTCACCTCCAAGAGTTGATTAGTGGGCTTAATTTAGATGCATTTAATCACCGCTAATGCAAAGTGGTAGATTGTTTTTTTTTTTGGTTAAAATGGAAGTAGCTGAAAGAAGGTTTTTCAAGGGAAGAAGCTGTTTGTGCCAGACCTTGGAAGTTAAATCCACCCTTGCCAATCCAGCTTCATTTTGCATTGTATTTATGCAAAAGTATATTCAAGCCACTCCAGCATTATCCTTTTTATACTGAAAGAGATGTGTCAGTGTCACGATTACTGCAGATGCTCACAACTTTGAATGAAGTACAAAAGTAAATCCACTCAACTGCAACTCAAACAATCAAGAAGGTATTTTTCTTCTGTAATTATTGGCAATGGCAAGCAGCTTACATTCTTTGAAACCCTTGGCTAAAGCTTAAAATAGTGCTTTGGTTCCTTAACTTTCCACCGAAATCTCCTTAATATAAAATGCATAATACCAGAGAAACTAAAATCTATAAACCCAATGCAAAACAAAGAATGATTGGCAAGGATGGAATCAGATTTATGACTTGCCGTCAGGCAGAGTCTCTTTCTTGGGATGCAAGTTCTGAGTGTGCACAGTAATCATGACTCAGCTCATTCAATCTGGAAATTGAAGTATTTGATGGATGTCAAACAGTATCTAAACCAGAAAAAATATCTGTGTTAGTTAAAATGTTTTATTTCAAAATAAATGAATGCAAAAAACAATGGAGGCTTTGGACAAAGCCTTTCAACTTTTCTACTTATAGTGCTGCATTCATGAAAGTGATGATGTAGCCATACAGCATAGCTTACATATGAGCCTCCCAAAAGACAAAGAAAATAAAAAATTCTAATTAATAACTGTTATCTCGTTATGGTTCTAGTGCACATGTTGTTTATTCTGTCTATCCGAATTTGGTTTCACAAAATCCATGACCGAAACAGGACCTATGGAACTTGAATGGTTTAGAGAGCCAGACAGCACGCATACGTCTCGCCAACGTCGACCTCAAATTATGCGTCGACATTCTACTCCTAACGTCTGTAAATGCCCCTGAGAAGCATCGGCCCATAGCAGGAACATTGTTTGCCAGAGGGCGATTTCTCGGCAATGTATTTCGAATTAGCAAACGCTCTCCATAATACGTCTCACCGATGCAACTTTATTCATCGTGCCGACATCGGCGAGACGTATGCGAGCTGTGTGGGATTTTCTCCTTCCCAGTTTATTGAACTCTGGACAGTTTGAAATCTGGACTGCGTGGGAAATTGTATGAATTTTAGTTGGTTTAAAACAACTAAACAAAATTAAAAGCATGTAAAGCACATGGCATCTAAATGATATGTAATAATGGTCAATTCTTGGACTTTGCAGTGTGACAGCCATGAACAGACCTCTGGTAATGTTCTAGCATCCAGCCAATGGATAAAATACATTGCTAAAAAGGCAAAAAGATACAGTATTTCATTTATTTCATTTTCAAAAACATTATTTCATTTCATTAAATTGTGTGTTATGGCAGATAAGATAGCTTACAAAGACAAGGCCCGGGCAAACACTGAGAAAAATACAATGAGGAGAAACCCTCTCCCACAGACTTATTTCTGAAAACATTCTTTTCTTATATTGCTGGTATATTAAATAGCAGTCATCAGTAAATTTTAATTCCCATGAAAAAAAATACCCCTCAGAGATGCTGAGGCAGCATTGTGAAACATGTTTCATGCTGTTATTGAAGCCACACTGAAGCTGAATATGCAGTTTTTTTTTTGTTTTTTTGTCGCTAGAAACCTCTTGTCTGCACATTTATGCAAATTTTCCATCTCCTTTACAGTACTGTCTGGTGTTCTTTCAGAGTGGCACAGAATTTTGCTCGTAAGCAGGCACATTCAGCACACAGACTCCATTCAGTTTTCACAGTGGAATCAATTACTTAAAGGTTGAAGAACATTTAAAACAGAGCCTTTGTCAAATAACATCTGCTGTCTTTCAGTGATGGGACTGAAGCGTCTTCCTCTCACAACACTAAAACTACACTGATACATATTTGAAATTCAAGAGGGAACCTAACTTTATCTTAAAGAAAAAAAAAACTGAATTGGAGACTACTCTTTCAGAAAATAAATATAAAATATATTTGCTTTCTGGCTTTGACTGGGCACTCTGGTTTTACCTCAATACAATGACGTGAAAACATATTTCCTTCCCTCTGATTTTCTCAACTTTTGCACTTCTGTCATTCCATGGTCTGGTATCATATAAAATGCAATTTAAACCAAGAAAAAACATGAGGAAACAGAAAATGCGGTGCCCTGCTACCTTCTACAGCCTTGTTCGACTAATGTTACTTTTTTCATGTTTAGCTCTGTTTGCCAACAGATCAGTGCAGATCTCATCAGCCGCACAGGGGAGTTTCCAAGAACGACCTGCCTGTATAAGGTCCTGGAAAAACCATCGCAATGAAGGCAAGTTCTTGAGGGGGACAGTGCAGAATCTGAATTTTTTTTTTACCAATCAGAAGTGGAGTTGCTTTTTTGTGTTTCCATTCATTATTTTGCTGCATAACATTAATCTGTGCTTGAGCTTCAGATCACAGACTCCTTTCATAGTTAACCCTTTGAGTGCCGAATACATTTTCAATTAATTAAAAATGAAGTTATCCTGAGCTGTTGAAATCCTATCATGTGGCAACTTCATTAAAAGAACTCCCCTGCGGGAGCTCTTTGAAAAAAGTTGCCACATGATAGGTTTTCAACAGCAACTGACTTTGATATCTTACATCATTCGGCAACTGTAGTTGCCCATGCGCTGAAAGGGTTAAGGAAGTTATTGCAAGTCGTTTGAGCCCTGAAGCCGATTAAGTATCCCCACTCATTCACACTGCCCCCTTCTTATGTGATATTCGAACTGGAACGTTGTATTAACCTTTAAAGAGCTTAATTTTTATTCACCCTATCTCTTCGAATGTTAATCATTCATTATTTAGGTCACAAATGACCTTCAGAAGGACACACAGGTACCTGCGATTTCTTATGATGGTCACTGCCAACTAAACATTCACAAAATTGTTGACCTTTTGAAGGCTGATGTCTGAAATTTTGCTTCATATATTTTGCGCCTTGTGTGACTATAACAGTGATTAGTACTTTAAGGATTAATTTCATGCCAAATGTAATGGGACTGATGTCTTGCTAGAAAGGGCCCATCCTCTCAAGAAAAATGACCAGATAGGTTGTAAATGCAAGCGGCCAAAAATAATAAAAAGGAACTCTTTTGTCACTTAAGGCCCGGTCCCACTGGCCAATGGACCAAAACGTATACAAAAAGGACACAGCGGACGACCAAAATTTCATGGGTGGCTCCATCCATTTTCATCCGCTCCTGAAATGGACAAAATTGGAAAAATTTGCGGAAACTGAACGGAAAAGAACGGACGTGGATAGTATGTACCAGGGATGTTAAACGCATGTTCATAGGAAGCCTAGCGGATGAAAGCGGATGGAAGTGGATGACCTAAATACTATTTGCACGGGCTGTTTGCAGCCTGTTCATTTCACAAATTAATCTTTATATTTCCCTGAGCGTAGTTTTTCTACAGCTTGCATCTACAGCCCAGACAGCAGCACCGAGTGATTGCTCTGCAGAAAGATCCTGAAGAATAAGTCTGATCTCATGGTCTGAAATGTACTTAAACTCATACTATAACCCATGTTTTTTCAAATATCTCCGAGTGAGATTATTTTTTCTAACTTGTGACGGTTTGGCCCTTGCTCATGCATTTGAAAAATCATCAAGTGATGCATTACTTCGCTGCGTGCCTTTATATTTGATGAATGCATATATTGTGTTACTCAATTCCATTTAATCCTTTTGCAAATCTGTACTTTCGTAAATATATCTTTTTTATTTGAATGAATTTGATATTAACTGGCAAAGAGTATATACAACATATTACGCCATTTTAAAAATCTATTTAATCATTTATTCACTTGTTTTGTGACTCATTTAACAATTCAGTACTATATAATTTGATCCTGGAAGCTAATTCAATGTGACATATTGTCAAAGGGCAATACACTGTATTCCCATTTTTTTTCCCCTCAAAGTTTTTTGCCAAAATGTGCGCACATTTGCCCTGGTGATTAATGCTGGGGTGCAGACCCACCTTCTCAGCAGGATCAGTAAGGAGAGATGAGATCCAAGCTTCCCCCTAAATGTTCTTTCCAGACATGAGAAACGACTCAAGGCTCCCCCACTGCGCAGACTCTACAGAGCGCAAACTGCAGTGGTTGACATGCTGTAATGTGAATAGAGGCCACTAGATAGCAGTATTTACCTTTTTTTTGTTAAGATCAGACTGGGGTTATGTTTGGACATGTTTCAGACATGTCTGGGGCAAGTCCCCGAAAATTCAAAAAAGAGGTCTAAATGTGGGTGGGGTCTGCAAAAGAGTATATAAAGGGGAGAATTGAGACAGTAAAGTAGTAGGAGAAATTGCAAGAAGAAGGATACATGCGACCAGACCTGTCATTCTGTTCAAGACCTGTGAAGTTTCTTTTGTGGATTTTTGCCTGTGTTTGAGCCTTTTCCTTACCCAGGACATCATCAAGCCACCCCAACAAACAAGGGACTGTAAATATTTCTGGTTTTTTTGTTATACTCAATCTTGGTCAGTTAGTTAGTTGTTATTAGTCTTTGTCAGTTTAATTAAATGTGTTTAAGTTTTAAACTGTGTCTGTCATCCCTTGCTGTTGCTGTTGTGTTATAAATGTAATAACAAATTGGGGCCATAACAATGCTGACCAGTGATCTCAATCCCCAAACGATTGCTGCAAAGATCTGAGTTATTTTCACCTTCTGGTTACTGAGCTCCATCTAAATTATTCAGTTTTCTGAAATATGCACATGCTGAGCTCTAACATTGCCCTACCCATTCTGCAAACTCCTGTTAACCTCTTATAAAATAGTATCCTCAAATTTGACCTGAACCCTCCGGTGTTACACAAAAAGCATGTCATGTTTTATTCCATGACTGAACCACCACAGCCATCCTGGTCTTCAGTCAGGGCCAAGGTCAACATTACATGTTGATGTGCTAAGCAAATATAAAAATGACACCAACACTGGCCCGTTTTAGATATGATTTGATGGCCTTTTATGATATCATCAGGGCATGTACTGCACACTCTCCTAAAAAAACTACATGGAGGGTAACAGTCCCTTTGCAAACAGTTGCATTTTGCTTATGACACATGTAGAACAGATCAGGCCACTCTCGCTGCCTCGAAGGGACTCTGGGCCAAGACCTGAACTCACTTCTAAAAGATTATCCAGCGTTACTCATCTGACAGTGTTTGTTGCAACAGCTTGATAAATTATCTTGATGACCTTTTTCATTGGATGTTTTGAAAATTACTTAAATTCATTTAGCCAACCACCAATGGGACATTTCAAAAGATATCTTTACCTTACTAACACCTTGTACCTCATGAACTGTTTATTATCTAAATATTTGTGAATCCAAATTCCCTTTCTCTGAATGCTTAGTGTACATTACTTGTGTCCCATGGCTGGATGTAATGTTATAATTACGGATAAATGATTACAAGATGTGGTGAGCACAGCTTGGCATTCATATGAACTGAGTGTATTCAATATATTTGGGATGACGCAACTGTCATTTTGGCATCTAACACCTTCACTTGTCTAACGGTGACTAAACAGTGTGTATATTTGGCATGGTTTGTTTTTAGCAGAGGTGTGGTCATGGCATAATACTGAGTGCTGCTTTTTTTTCAAGCATGTGCATTCATATGTATTTGAACCAGACTCGTTTTCAGATTCATTCAAAATGATTGAAATCCAAACCGGTGTCGGCTTGTTTAGTGAATGCCGCTGTTATAATAGCTTTAGTTATTAATTCAACAGAGGTTAGAGACTTGTGGAATGCGGAAACATCAAAATGGCACATAATTTGATTCCCATAATTTTCATTTGATTTTGAAATTTCAAGTTTAAAACTACCATTTTGGTTTTTAAAATTTTCTTAGTTGAATTTGTCATGCCAGAAAACATATAATCAGACATCAAGTTCATTCAATTTGAGCAGTTTTAATATTAGAGGTAAATTTGACTAAGTGCTTTCCCTATCTCCAGTCACACAGACTCAACAGAAGGTCAGAGATGGGGCAAACATATATATTTTTGGCTTCTCTATGACTAGATGAATATTTTTTATTTTGACCCCTTCATAAAATTGCTGACATTTTGAAGGGGATTACAGTATGTAAGAAAAATTTATCAAAATACCCGAAACCTCAGTCAAACCTTTGGCCCTGTGAAAGTGTCACGGAACCTCTAGATTGTCCCTCCTTAGCGCTCCACCTGGGAGCAGGCCTTGGAGAAAATGCTTATAGTTTTAAAGTGCATCTATTAAGTTACTTTTTATTGGTTATTCTTGTGTTCTTGAAGTCTGCAAAAAAAATGTTTAAATGCGTTATTGTTAAAATAATAAAAAAAAAAAAAAAACTTGAGTTTTTGAATTTTACTGCTGACCATTTCTGCAGTACCTGTGTGTGAAATGTTCTGTGTATGTCCTGGCCCCGCCCTCCCGAAAACCCCAATGTGCTGTGCTTGGTCTACTTGATCACTCACTTGTGATTGGTCAACTGCTTTGCATGTTCTTTGTAAATGTCACATCCCCTACCATAAATGGATTTCTGCTCCAGAGTGTAAATGAGCTTGTGGGCGTATCCTACTTGATTCCAGGGCCTGCCATACTATCTGCTTGACGCCAAAATTAAATTGATGACATCACCATTTGAAGAAAAAAAAAAAAATGGCCGGAAGCTATCAGGGCCCTTCAGGCAGTGTGTTTTGTGGCAAAGGGCTTCTTCTGGAGGTGACTTCGAGTTGGTTTTTTGACGCAGACCTTTAACATCCACATAAAAACTGCATAATTCACACATTAAAACAGGGGCGTTACCAAGGTGGGGCAGAGCTCTGTCACCCAATGAAAACTCAAGAAAAAAACTGATTTACTTCTATTTGACTGCAAACACGCGATATCGAACTGATTCACCGCCGGAGATAGTCAGCCATTTAGAGTGAGCTTTACGGATGCTTCATTTATCTATCAATATGTGTGATTGGTGGATTCCTTCGTCAGTCTATTCTGCTGTGAAACCAATGGGCAGTTTAGAATTTCTAGAGACCCCCATATTCTATTCCATTGCTGTCGAAATTCATCAGTCTGATGTCACGTCTACGGCCCTGCGCTTCACTCAGGGAATTATAACTTCGCCTGTATCTCTTTTGTTGCTACTTCTGCCACCGCTTATTTTTGGCAGGCTTCTTGTTTGACATTAAGGTAATTTGTGTACTAGTTAGTCATCTGTGTTGACTCGTGTTGTTATAACCTGAGTTGGCTACCAAATGAGCCCAGGCAGCTCGTCTGGAGCTTCCGGAAAAAACTACAAGCTTTTTCGGCGACATGCTGCACGGTGTCAAGTAAAGGACTAATGAAGGCAACTCTAGGAAAAGTAAAAGTGTTCCTTTTTACTTTGCTTGATTGGCAATGAAATGTTGGATTTGTTTACTCTTTATGTTCAATGAAAAGAGCTGTTTATTAAGACAGCACGTTTGATGCATTTCAAACTTTAAATAGCCGTAGAACAGCAGATTTTCATGAACACGATGTCATTGCCACGCCATTTCGAGCGACTGATCATTTACATCTCACATTCATGTTTCATCTGCTTTTCTGAATGCTTTCCACCTTGTGTATTTTCTATACCCTTAAAATCAAGGGCGGTCTTAAAATAAAATTAAAGAGATTTGTTATATCATAATAGATTCCCCTGAAAATACTACAATGAGAGATGAAATGCTGAGTAGGGATGTGGCGATGTTGAACAAGGATTTTTATCTCCCGCTGCGGGATTAGCGCAAAGCGGGGGATATAGCATTGGGCTCCGTCCGTCCGGACACATGAAATTGAAGCGGCGGGGGATATTGCCATGTTAGTGGCAAAAACTTGTTTTAAAGTGCGAGGAGACAACTTGCCGTCATAGGGAGTGTAGGCAGTCGCGTGATAATTCTTTAAACACAAACGCCTGAAGCAGCTTAAAATGATTTAAAATGCTGCCGGGAAGAAGCCTGAGTTTAGATTTCCCTAATTGCAGGTGCTCCGCCCTTCCCTAAATCTGCTCCTGTGTACTTGGTCTAAATAACAATCAAGCAATTTCTGTGGCCTCTAACGAATCAGATGTGACGGTGAAAAGCAGACAAACCATGGGCTACGGTGTTAGATTGAAAGAATGCCAGTTTGAATAATTATTAAAAAAATCTTCCTCTTCCCCAAAAGCGGATGAAACGTGAATGTGAGATATAAATGAGCAGTTGCACGAAATTGCGTTCATGCAAATCCGCTGTTCTATGCATATTTAAATTTCGAAATGCATCAATCAAACATGCCGTCTAAACAGCTCTACTAATTCAATTAGAGTAAACGAAGCCAACATTTGATAGCCAATCAAGCAAATTAAATGGGAGCAGGTTTGCTTTTCTGAGAGTAGCCTTATTGGTTAAAAGGAGACGATTCTGTAGTCCTTTACTTGGCTCCAAGCAGGATGTAGCTGAAAAATACTGGCGTCAGTCAAGTTTTTTTCCGGAAGCATTTCACATGCCCTTTGATGTTTCGCACTTTGGTTCATTCTGCATTGGGTTCAATGAAGCTCGGATATTCGCCCCATGGCAGCAGGTGGTGGTGCTACGCCTTAAAATGCGTTCACAATCGGCACAACCCTAGTGTGCATAATTAATGAAAAATGATCACACCTGTTAATGTCCCTCACCTATCGCCATTTCACCAGCTGCCACTGATTATATATATATAAATTGTATGGCGATTTAGAAGTTCTTTTTTTGCCCCACCCCCCCCCAAAAGAGGTCAACTGCCCACCCATGCTTGGCATCCTGGTAACGCCTCTGCATTAAAATTATGAAAAAACATTATAGGTGCAATTTAAAGCGTATGAAAATTAATGGAATTGATTGGCAAATACGGATTAGGAACAAACACTCAAAACACCCAACAGTTAATTCAAACACATTTTCAATTTTCTCTGGGGCTTGTGCCAGGCTGCATGTGTATCTTAATGTGTGCAGTTGCATTAAGTAAGCTATATTTGACCCCGTCCTCAAAGTAAGTGCCACTAGGCGCTTAGACAGCAAAGATAGTGCTCCGAGTCTTAATTTTCTTCTCAGAACATAAACTAACCTGTACTCAGCCCCGAATCTGAATGAGATAGAAGCATTTTTACTGAATTATTCTTTCCTGTTTATGTATTTTGATATGTTTAAAATAATGCCTCACCCCGGTAAATTCCCCCTTGCATAAGAGTCAAAATGAACTTGCAAATATACCCCTTAAGGCAAAAGGTCAGAAAGCTACCAAGATAAGTTTTCTTGGCCCTGATTCAGTCTGGTCTGTTTCTCTTATGTTTAGCCTGCAGCAGAACTGCTCTGTATCTGATTTAAGGAGGCATGAATGCCTTTAGTCAAACTAGAAATTGAAAGTAATTGTTTTTATCCACTGTAGGGCTATAGTTTAGCCCTGTATAATCGTAACTGGTTGTTTCTGAAGCAAGATTGAGTGGTGGGATTGTAAATAACACTGACAGCTGTAACACACGTCAGTGGAATTTACCCCTTACAGTGAACTTTACGTCCATCAGAGCATCATTAGCAAACAACTTCAATTTCCAGAGCACCCTTGAGAACACTAAATTCTGGGATCTTGCCAAGGTTTTCAAAATCCAGATTGCCTTAAAAGTAACTGCTGGTGAGACATTCAAAGTCACCTGTTTTTGTTCTTGGGAAGGAAATAAAAGCCTCCTGAAAAAAAGTTTTCGAAAGACTTGGTCCTGAGAAGGGAAGAGACAGGCAGCATCTCTCAGTTATTATTTGGAGCCTTGCAATGTCGTTATTTCCACTTGAAACAAGTCAATAAAATATAATAGGCCCAATAACAATGGATGAAAGTCTCAGAAAAGTTTTTCATCTTTCACAGTAAAAAAAAGAAAAAAAAAAGAAGTCAGCAGATGAGATTTTATTAATGGAACAGTGCTGGAAGTGTCCATTTCTGTGAACCCAAACTAGTGAGTTCAACCTGTTCCATATTCATGTGTATAGTCTGAAAAGTAAGAAATATGAGTCAGTGACCTCTTTAGCTTTGTGGAAAAATGTCAAACGAATGTTTGTCCATTTATTTATGTGTCAACAACAACAGAATGTCAGTTTCCAGTCAGATTTTCCAACAGAAATCGGCATGGCCCAGAGCAGCCAACAGGTGATATCTTGTACAGGGTTTACCTTGGCTCCACTGCAGATTCCTCTAATGCACTTCCCAGACAATACGGTGCAAATAAAAAAACTGCCTCAGAAATTCAGCAGAACCTTTCCAATGTTTCCTCTCTGTCCTCCCTGACCTGACAGCTTCCATTATTCATTGCTATTTTAAAAATCGTGCAGGGTGTTATGTTTGTGTGTCTGTGGTCTCTTTGCGGTCTAGTGTTTAAATGCAGGTTCAGTAATGCCTCACCACAAAACTCTGATTAAGTTGTTCATACATAAGTCAGTTGTGGACGAGGTCATGAGGGGAACTCCAGACACACGTGTCTCGCGCTGCACCTGTTTTCCTGCCTCGACTCAAACAGATGTAGTCTGTGGTGTTTGGTGAGCACAGCAGGTATATGCATCAGCACCAGCCAAACGGCGCGTTAATACTTTAATTTCTTATGTAAGTCAACTGAGGTCAAAATCTAACATTTTTTTTGGACTTACTGCACCCTACTGTGCCCTAAAAATGCCCCATTGCTTTAAAATTAATTGTACACTCCTTGTGCTGAGGAAAATGGGATTTGTGAAAGTAAAACAACAGCGGGTTCTTTTCACAGCCAATTCAATGAGGGAAATAATGAACACATTCTCATCCCGACTTGTCATATAGTGAAGCCACCTGACCAAGTGGTGACATACAATGCAGACTGTTATGTTCTGTGGGTCTCTGTGTATTTGGTTAGTCAATTTTAGGTTTTTATTATTTTTGTGATGTCCGTTTTTAGTCTCATGTCTTAGTGTTTCTCATTTCGTTTCTCTCCCGTGTTATTCCAGTCCACGTCTTACCCATGTACGGTCTTTGCTTTCTCCGCGGTCGCATCGTTAGTTTGTTGCCGTTTCTGTTGAAATAGATTGTGACACTATTTCGGGTGATTTACTGGATTCTGGGTTTCAGCCTTCCTTTCGTTCTCGTTTGCTAATTTCCCCTTGCTATTCTATATTACTAACCCCTACTAACAGTTTGTAGTTTTCTAGAATTTACTAACCAAAACTAACATTGTTTATAAGACTAACGTACTAACAGTTTGTTGTTTTCTAAAATTTACTAACCAAAACTAACATTGTTTATAAGACTAAAGTACTAACGAGCCATCGGGATTGTACAGCTGCACTTACTAATTGACTAACAACCTCTCCGCATTCGCCCTGTTCTAGTCACCGCCTCCTGCTTTCGTTTAACTGGCATCGCTGTGTTTCCTGCAGATTTTCTGCATTTATCTCATCTGTCCTACTTCTCACTCTATGCACTTAGGAGTCTTTTATTCAGTTTATTTATCCCGTCTTTGGGAGAGTCTTGTGATCCTCGTCAGTATGTTAATGTTTTTCTGTTTCTTGTCATTAGGTTTCCCTCATGTTCCACCCCTTGTTAATTATATTAATTTTCAGCACTTGTGTTGTCCTTGCCCCCTCTGTATATACAAAAGGTATGTTCCCAGCACAGCAGTGCACATCAGATCTGACTTCGTTTGCTCACGTTCCCCATCGCCCTCTCTCTGTTCATTCCATTCGCCCTCATGCCCCATCTCTTCATGCTCCGCTTCTCTCCTCACTCCCCTCCATTCTAACTATGCTGCATCCGAGTCTGCCCCCCGCCTGTTTGTCTTCCGAGCCTCCTCTGCCCCCTGCCAGCTGTGCCATTCGAGTTAGCCATCTGCCAGCTGTGCCCGTTGTCTGATTCCGAGTCCGCCCCCTGCCTGCTGTGTTTCCGAGCCTGCTCTCTGCCAGCTGAGCCCGTCGCCGAGTCCAGTGTCTGCCCCCCGCCTGTTGTCTTCCGAGCCTCCTGGGTTTCCTGAGTTGCCTCCAGTCTGTTTCCCGAGTTGCCCCCAGTCTGTTTCCCGAGTTGCCCCCAGTCTGTTTTCCGAGTTGCCCTCTTTCAGCACTGTCGCACGGCGGCTGTTTTGGCCCGTGTGCCATGTTTTTTCCCCCCTCTGAGGTTTTTAATTTTATTAATAAATTCTTTGGTTTCCCTTATGGCGTCTCTCCCCTTTGTTCCTTCTTCCGAGTCAGTTTTTCTGAGTCCGAGTCCATGTTTCCCAGTGTGTTTCCAGCTTTCCGTAACAGCAGAAGGAGACTTTTGGCATTTCTATTTGCCGCTTAGGGTTAGGGGATAGGGAGTAGGGTTTGTTTTAAACTGACATCAAATAACGACGGCAAAAGCCTCCTTTTGCATCCTGTACCGATGTTTGGTCAGGTAGCATCACTGTATGACGAGTCCTACCTGTCCTCCAACCATACGCACTAATAGATGATTTGTTTGTTCCTACCCTGTAATACGACCCAGAGGAGCATTGCCTAAATTAGGGCCCCCACTGGCAGCAGGAGTGCAGTTCGAGTTCGAGTTAAGGCTACGGTTAGGTTAGGGATTTAGTGAATCCCTGGTCATTCAGAGTTCACTTTTAATCACATTGCCTACCTGTTCCTGCTCTCTGTGTGCCTCTGCGTTTACTGTATGTCCACTGCGTAAAGACAAGGTAACAAAACCGAATGAAGCCAAAAAACTGGGAGCGGGTGTTCTGCGTGCTTCGTAATGTAGTACCTGATCATTACTGCCTGAATAAGTAAAGGTCTGAGGTATTTGTGGGCTATAATGGGTTTTCTGAATTTGTCTTGCTGTGGCTATTCTTTCCAAACAGTCTGTTAATCTGTCAGGTAGCCGTCCAGAGCTTTATTTCACGCTCAGAGTGCAGACCTCAGGAGCTCTGTGGCATGTTTGCTTTTCTGCTATACAGAAATTCACCGGAGGGAACGGTATTTTACATTCTGGGATTTTCTTAAGTTTCCATCGACAGACGCTGACAGACATGCAATGAGATCATATGGAATCTGCGGAGCCTGTACACGTTTGCACAGTCAAAAACATTCCTGGCTGCTTAACGACCAAAGTTACTGGACATAACAGAGGATACAGGTATGCCCAGCGCTTCACAGCTAAAACATTTCCCCATTTTTCAAAATTATCCGTTGCATTTGCAATCCATTGCTACTGCAGCATATTTGCTGTCCAAGTCAAGTTATTAAAATCGCTCTGTTATTTCCTTATGGATGGGCTGTAGCGGTCTGGGTTGAGTTTAGCTGACACACAGGGTATTAATCCATGACACAATGCTCGACTAGGCACAGAATAGCCTAAGTGCAAGGGGAATATTGGAAAATAGTGTGCTATTGTTCAACACTCAGAAGGCATGTTCTGCATGGAAGGATATACGCAATCTGGCTGCCATTCTACAGTATTCTGGGAAAGGGCCAAGGCAGTTGGTGGCTTGCCATAAGAAACTATGTACGATAGTGGCTAGCAGGAGGTACTTGGAGAATCTAAGGGTAGAGCTGTTTACAGGAAAATACAGAAAGACTCAAATAAAGTCCTATAAAATGTACAATGTGAAACCTGGTGTGTTGTCCTGAGCCCTGGAAGAGGCCCAGTGGCCTGTGAACCCGTGGCATTACTGTACCTGGCACAGGAATAATATAAATATTACTGTCCCAGGGACATGAATAATGTCATAATAGAAGTTTTACTGTATGAGGCACAGGAATTATACGATAATATAATTATCACTGCACCAGAGACAGGAATAATAGAATGAACTGCTCAGAGAGTGACAACTTGGCTAAATTTCGGCATTCATTCAGAGACTGGAAAAATGCTGTCAGTAGACAACAGCCAGGTGTTTCCCCAAGACGACGGCTCTCCTCCCGTTGTAAACAGTTCTCAGTTTGGCTGAATGGATGAGGAACAGGAAAGGGTGTAGTGTCCCGAAAATCAAGTAGAGTCCTACTCTGGGCTTCAGGAATGTTCACACCAAATTTTGCTTATAGGGTGACCAGATTCAATGACACCCCTTCTCTATGCACTAGAAGCAATCGCAAAAAGTGGGACATAATTCTGATAAAAGCTGTTAAAGTTTTTGTATTTGGACATGTTACCTTGACCAAACTGTGGCGCTGCACAAAAATTGACAGAGGCACCGCAATCAGTAACTTCGTCCATTATGCGCCAGGGCATATTCGACACGATTCCCATTAAAGCTGTTTGAGTCATTTCAATGTGTAAAAAAATAGTGCCATGGGCACGGCAGTTCGCCCGAACACCTGCAATCTTCGACAAGCTATCAAATATTACTTTTAGCATATTTTGTTGTCTAAAATCACAATGGGAGAGGGCCAAAGTGATGCACTAACATAGCCCTCTCCCTACATATACATTACATGCGTAATTAAGTTATAAAGTATGATATAGATTACACAGTGCTGAGACTGCACTGCTCATATACTGCACCTATATACTCATACACAGATAGTAAGCCAATAAAAGAATGACATTTGCAAGATGTAATGAGTTGTTTATTATTGGTAAATAACCATTTTTCCTTTTAAAAAATTGTATTGGTTTACGGTGATGGCAGGTACATATACAATATATGGTGATTGCAGGTACAACACTGGGAAGGTGTTATTCAACATGAGAAATGTCCAGAGGATTCAATGAATTGGTGAGCATGCGCGAAAATGGGAGCATTTTGTTCATGACCAAAATCACTAACCCAAACGACAAAAAAATGACATTGATATTCCCTCTTAAGTTCTTTATATGTCATTTATCTGTTATGTTTATATGTTTTGTTGCTGACTGAAAGCTACACACATACCACATTTCAGCTCAATTAGTGCAAAATTAGTTCAACAGTAGCCAATCAACAGTATATGGTGACTATATTGGAATCGGATCAAAAATTGATGCAAATTTGGAGTCCTCATTGATAGGACTCTTTGAAAGGTCAAGGATCTCTTTCTCTGTTCATCAGCACCATCAGTTATCCGTCACATACAGTTTATGCATCTGGGCAAAGTTCACAATTACTGGGTGATATGATCATCCCAGTTGGTTTCTTTTAACTGTTCCATGAGTCCTAGCAAAGAATAATGAATTTAAATGAAAATTTCGACTGAAATGCTGGTGATTTTTTTCATGTTATTCAAGCACTGCAGAATAGTGACAAGCACTGTAATGTCTTGCAGCAGGTAATGATTATATTGTTTTAGCCACCAATAATCAGTGAATAATTTATAGTTTTACTTGTCTTTAGAGTGTGCTCTAAACTGACTGCTTTATTAAGCTTTGTTACCTGAATGTGTAAAGGAAACTTATTTCAAAATGAACCGATCAATCTTTTGTCCAAAGATAGTCCAAAAACAGCTGACTGCATGGTAACAAAGTGCACAATGATGTAATGAAACATTTGTTCCAACCTCAGATTCCAAGAACTTGCTTATAAGACACCGTTGTCCAACATCATGAAACCCTAGCACTGGTTATACATTTCCATATTCGCCCATTTTTGTCCATGAAATACGTAAGGATGATGTGAAAGTATGATGTGAAACAAGATAATTAACTCACAGAGGAACTCCCAGCCATGAGTAATTTATGATACAATAATTGTTAAGGGCAAATATGCTACTAAATTTCTTTGGAGTCTAATTGAAACTACAGGAATGTGATGCATATTCTTGGCTCCTGGGATTTCCCAAAGTTGCGCATAAGACCATCATTTTTAATGCTATACAATGCTATTGCTTGAAATCCTCAACAAAACTAAAATCCCCACAGCACAAAAGAAAACCCCCAGAATAAATGTCCAAAATAATTTTTTAATCGTGAAAATGGTCTTAACCTGCACAACTCCAAGTAAAATCCCCAACTTGTGGCAGCTGAATTCACTTCCTACATCTCGGGGCAGAAGATGCTATTCTCTGCAGCCTAGTTATAATAACGGGAAGCTGACGGGAGAGCTCGGATTTTCATGTGTGCGGTCAGTCCTGGCGGTGGCCAGGCAGGCTCCCCCGGGACGGCAGTCTGTTCAACAGCAATAGCACATTATCCGCACTGCTGAAAAAAGTCTGCCTTGAGCTGCTGTCATAAAGGACGCGAAACGAATTTTTCGCACGCCAGATTGCATTCAAAGTCACTGCAAAGACGCGTCTTAGCATTGACTTTCAACGTAAAACTGTCATGCGCAAAATTCGTTTCGCGTCCGGTATGAAAGCAGCTTTACCAAGTGTTTTGGTTTTGTAATGTGACTTAAAGTCTGATTCGTCCCCTAAAAAAGTAGCTTGTTTATGCCACTGTTTGTCTAATAAGTGACAGTTCTGACAGTCACTGCCAAATCTTAAGATGAGTTAAACTCAACCATACTTGATCATAAATTAAAATATTTCATGTGATGGAATTACATAATGTTTTGCGGAGCATTACATCTCAAAATGCTCACAACAGTAAGTTATCATTAGCTACAGGTCTACAATGCCTGTTGACGACGGACGTTTTCAAAGTGCTGCATGACTTTTTGGAATGTTATCTCATTAATGAAATTGAATGAATTCTAAAGATAATAAAATACTGTTAAATCATTGCATATGATCATGTCCCAGATTAAGAAATGCTAATCTCTTTGTCTAACTCTAACGCTCTCTCTCGCTCTCTAACTGGTCTCATTCATACTCACACACACGCACGCGCACACACACACACGCACACACACACACACACACGCGCACACACACACACACCCAAGTCCGTGCAGCTATCCTTGTTAGGACATTGCATTGACTTCTATTCATTATGGACAGCCTAATCCTACCCCTAACCCTAACCTTAACCAAATAACACCTGACCTTAACCTAATCTAAACCTCAAATAACACCTGACCCCTAACCTCAACCATGACCTCAGAAATGACGTTTTGCCATATTATGACCAGGCTTTGGCCCCCATTAGGACTACTGGTCCTGACAAGGTCAGTGTTTATTCTGATAAAGGTCCCCAATAGGTGACAAAAATGTGAAAACACACACACACACACACACACACACACACGCATAGACACCCACTCCAACACCAGCCATACTGGAAATATAAGTAGTCACAAATTATCAAATCCCATCTTCCCTCAACTGCCCTGACTGACACGAAAAAATTTCCGCTGTCAGTGATTCGCAAGGCCAATTCAGCGGACGCAATTTCACTGGAACTATACCCTGAAAAAGAAGTCACGCGAAGCCTTTGTGGCTGCCAGATGACCCTATAGCGCTCTCTACAGGCAGTCTGTGTATAACACAGGTGAAATCTCAAAAAACAACTCTGGGACTTGCATCCCGCACCCTACTATACTATCTCATTTGCTACTTTGCAGACCTGAACTTCGCAGACCTGGTTTACAGTGCTGTGTAGTACTATTAAAGACCACAAATGTCTTAGTTATTTCTCTCCATAAAATTCTGAGAAATAAATTTCCTACTTTCTGCAGTGGAATGAGCAAATAATCATTTTTTTTTATCTACCATTCCTGCCTATGATTATTGCTGCATAACTAGGGGTCCATTCCAAGTTTTTAGAATATTTTTTGTATCAGCTGTTACACTTTGCACATTGAATCAACAGTCTTGACCACTGTTTTTAATAAGACTCCAGATATTATTTCAGAGTATCGTGACCTGGTGTTATCACTACGCTGACGCTTCAAAGTTAGTCAGTTTCCTGGACGCGGAATAGAAGAGGCGATATCCAGGCCCATTAATCAAAGCCAGAGATATAGATCTTTACAAGCCAATATGCAATAGACTTGCCCACTAACTTCGAAACAAAACCCTTACTAAGAAGTGACAGCCATACTATCCATATGTAATTAATTATAAACTTTTTCCAGAGCAAGCAAATGAAGACCTCAATGGAAAAATGATCAGTCACATTTACACATTGTGGAGAAATGATTAATTAAAAACTCTAAACAATCTTAGAAACAAAGCTCTGAAAAAACATGCAAAAAATATAAAAGATATAAAATGTACAAAAAGGCAAAAATTGTACTCTGAACGTTTTTCCTTTAAGGTCTTCAAATGAACTGAGACATTGCAGTGGTTTGAATGGAGAAAGGCTCATGAATGCATGAAATGCAGAGCATAGCACTTTAGCTCATGTTTACTAAGGTGGTGAAGGAATTACACACTTCAAAGATTTATCGAATTTATTATTTTAATAGTTTATTCTGTTGTTACTTGTGGATGTTGCGCTCAAACATTTCAAAATAATTTGAGAAAAGGATAAATTCCATGAAATGCGAGCAATTTGTTTGCATTACTGTTTCAATGAGCACGCCTCCATCGTTTGCACTATAGTAGACATGTTTTGGCATGCGTTGAACTATCCCCGTGACTGCAGTGAACAAAAAGGATTTTTTTCAGTGAAGCAGTGTTGTTTTCAGAGGAACCACTCCTGTTAACTCTCCACTCTGATTTCTGATATGAATGCATACAGAGTCACGCCTCTCTTCCCAATCAAGAAAACTAAACACAGCTGTTGCTCAAAGTGCAACAAGAATTGACCTCTTGAAAAATATCACTTCTCCACCTTAAGTTTATCCAGAACCAAAAGACAACACACTCTAATCACTTTAAGTTAACAAGGCCAGCTACCAACTGTATTTATCCTGAAATATGAGTGCACATCAAATGAGGAAAGTCAACCATGAATTATTAATCTCCCGCCAATCCATCCATCCATCGAAACCCCTCCTCAACGCAGTCGATTGGGAGCTAGAGCCCAATCTTAACCCATGATGGGTGAAATTTAGGAACACGCCCAGGTCAGCTCACTAGTCCCATTGTAGGGCCCACATACCATTTACTCACACCAAAGGATAAATTAGAATTTGCAGGTAATTTTGCATGCATGTTCTCTGCCTGTAGGAGGAAAACGGACTATCCTAATCTGAACACGAGGGGAACCTACAGATGTCATACAGCGGCCAGGTTCGAACCCAAAACCGTCTTGCTACGAAGTAACAACGCTACCTACTGCAATACTGTACTGTCAGTCTACACCCAAATTGGAAAGTCAAGCGCTGAAAGTACTAAAGTTAAATTTTCACTCGCCGAGAGGTAAGGACGGGAAAACGTCTTTTTAGGTACCTAAGTTCACAGCCTAGATTGTCTAAAAATTGTCATATTGAAGTACTTGGATCTTCAATTTAGTTTTGAAACTCTCTAACAAGTGTGCACATGCTTGCTTGTGTCATGCCACCAGCAGTTACCTATGCATTGTCAGTTCTCTGTAGATTCCACCCCGCGTTTTGTAGCACGTCCACAGTTTTTAGTCTATATCAGGGGTCACTAACCCTGTGCCTGGAGAGCTACCATCCTGTATGATCTTGTTCAGCAGCTAATTAGTTGAAGGTGCAGAAACCTGCCAGATGGTAGCTCTGCAGGAACAGGGTTGGTGACCCCTGGTCTATAGCTATGTATGTAATTTCTATGTATGTATTTAGTTTCATTCCGTTCTTTGTTTTATATTAAGTCATTTGTTGCAATCCATAAATGGTCGCGTTTGTGATGTTATGTACTTTGTAGTCGCCAGGTTCATTTCCATACATTCTTTGCTGTTTTTGTTATTTTTATGTTAATTGTATTATTATTGCTCACCCTTTACCACGCCCCGATAGTTCTTCTCAGTTATTTTCCAGGTGTTGGCCACCTGCGTGTTGTAAGATTTCAGGGTTTTCATTGCATTCCTTTGCGAAGACTATTTGTTGCAGCCAACATGTTAATTACCATCTATCTGCTTCCCCCATAAACATGTAAATCAGTTTGGCACCTGAGGACAGTCACCATTGCATTGCTAAGTGAGACTGAGGAGTCTCGACATCCTGTCAGGGAAGCTTCTAGACTAGCCTTACCTATGAATACTGGGAATAGAGAGGCATCTCCTAGGGACGGCCCAGGCAGGGGTGACTGTCTCACATCATATATACCGCTTGTGTGTCTTTGTTCTGTGTGAGATGTTGACCTCTCCCGTGGGCACGACCGTTTTCCATCGCAACTGAACTTTTAATAAAGTGCTTCACGTGTCTCATCATTACCATTGGCTTCGTATACAAGTTATCTCCATCTGGAATTAACCGTGAATTAAACAGCCTGCTTTGGAATCGCCGAATCAGCAGTAAAAGAAGAAACTAGACAACAGAGGTTTTCTTCAGTGTCATTACCCTCAGTGTACTAATAGAGCCCCTGTGTAGCCATTCTTTGCTAGTGTGGCAGGCCGAGGGAGGGCCCGGGCGGGGATTGGACCACAGATTCCCGGATAAGATTGTCATGCACTGACCACATCGCCAAAGAGCCAGGCTCGTTGGTAAGGTAGCCAGGGCGTGCACTTATTAGGAAGTATTTCTAGTGACAGGACCCATCGACTGTCACATTGGGTCGTCTTACAATCCCCTGTTGATCTCCGTGTGCATTTCCTCTCTTAGTTGACCGCAGAGTTTGCTTTGCCTGTGATTTTTCTACTGCCTGTGTTCTAACCCGTTTGTGTTTTCTGGATTATGGTTTTTGGATTGCCTTGGACTGACTTTTTGGTTATGGCTGGACTGTACTCTGGACTTTTGATTTTTGTATCCTCTCTGGTACTTTTGTTCTGACTGATCTGTGTATTTTTGACCCCTGGTTCTGCCCCCTGGATTTGAGACCTGTCTTGTCTCTTTGTACTATCTCATCTCAAACCGATATCCTGGTTACTGCATCCTTGCCTGGAACTGTGGATTCTGTGTTTGCCGCTTCTCTGTTTTATTTCCCGCCCCCCCCCCCCCCCCCAAGTCTGTCAAACTCGGGAGTGGATTGTGATCGGTTCCTCGTTCCAAGTCTCCCCGTAGCCTTCACAGACCTGACAGCTTGCATGTATCCACTCCTGTGTTCAAATAAATCAAAGGATGGGCATGATTTCCATTTCATATCTGCTCACTTCACTCATTGATTTATGTAGATTTGTGGGGTTTTCATTCACTCTTGTTTTGTG
Source organism: Gymnothorax reevesii (assembly GCA_029721435.1). Taxonomy (NCBI): domain Eukaryota; kingdom Metazoa; phylum Chordata; class Actinopteri; order Anguilliformes; family Muraenidae; genus Gymnothorax; species Gymnothorax reevesii. The sequence goes on from CM056574.1 coordinate 174,854,838, forward strand.
CATCTTTTCACTGAGCGAGTAGAATAGAATATTACTTTTCTCATCGAAAAAGGACACACTTATCCTTCTTGATGTGAGTAATTAATTGTCTGTCTCAGGGGAGAAACTTGAGACTTCAGTTTATAGCGGTTTGCCTCTTTAAAGTTATATGATACTCTTGGCAGTCTTTGTCCAACAGAACTTACAACCTGTTCAGACTATCCGCAACATTTATTTGGAAAATGACTCTCTAAAAGTCTCTCACAGCATCTCATTCCCTCCTTAATTTAAGACCCAAAACCATAGAAGTTGAAAAGAAACCGAAAACATTCCTCTCTCAGTCCCACTATGAATAAACCTGACTTGAACTTCCTAATGTTTCCTTCAAAGTTCGTACTTCAGTTGGAAAATAGCAGCAAAAGCACAGTGATGACGGAAGCAAAACCATTTCAATGACAAATGAATTTCCGGGAGGAGTGATTCACGCTTTACATGAAGCGCCTGGACAAAACTTTGAAATAGGGTCACTATCCTCACTTGACAAGGTTTACCATTTCTTTGGGGGGAAGATGAGAGAATTCCTTAACAAATTACAAAATATTGAGACACTGGTGGAGATGTGGACGTTTGAACATATTTTGGAGAATGTTTATATACGCGAAACAAGGTATGACTGCCCCAACCAAGACTCAAATCACGGAACAACATAAATTCATCCCACTGAGCAAAAGGCCACTGCTCTCTTCCAGTGGGACCTGATATTTTCTCCACTGGGATGACATTTAGTTCTCTGAGAAATGTCCAGGCACTAAAGCTGCTTTCACACCGGACGCGAAACGATTTTTTTTCGCGCGACAGATCACATTCAAAGTCTATGCAAAGACGCGAATACACGCGTGTATTCGCGTCTTAGCATTGACTTTGACTGTAATCTGTCTCGCGAAAAATTCGTTTCGCGTCCAGGGTGAAAGCGGCTTCGCTCATGTCTCCCCGACACACATTACTGCGGTTCCCCTCTGTCTGCTCTCAGCATTACTTTTACAGCGCTGCTGTGCCAAGGCGATTTTTCGATGCACTATGATGGAAAAGCTGATGAAGTCCTCATCTGTACTTTCCATGTTCAGTCTCTATGCAGATGGCAGGTCCAGCAGTGTCCCCTGGTGTTGGTCTTCTCTCTTGCAGGATTCAATGCAGACCCAATTGATAATAATTGCCATCACAGTCATTATTCGGAAAATCCCCTTACCCAGCGAACCTTACGCAGCTCGCCCCCTTTTTACTCGCAATTTTATTTATTTTTTATTCGCTGCAGAGGTCAAGTAAAATTCCAGACTAAATGTCAGTGCGCCAGCTGGGAATTTAACCTCCAACCTCTCTGTTGCAAGCCCAATTCCAAAACATTGCCACCCTAAACTATCCAGATGCGGAGATAAGTTCCATTTCTAGTTGAATATTTCGGTCTGCTTAAGAAAAAAAAAACAACAATCTGACACAAAAATCTCATATCTACTCAGCTTCGTCCTCCTTTCTCTGATTAATGTTTAACTATGACATACAGACCGAAAAATAAGTGCCCATTGATAACAAATTCAGAAGGTAACGGATTTGCAGAATTGTTTTTGATAACGAGGGGGACTGACATTTTTCTCCTCAATAAGATTAAATGTCTCCATTGTAATGCTTTACTGCAACCGTAAAGGAAACACTATCCATATTTACCTTCAGACTTCTCTTGTAACTGGTTCCAGCGTTTTGCCTGAGTTCATTGGGAGGTTATTGGAGGGAGACACGCACACATGTACCACACACTTCGCTCTGATTTTACTATACTCTCTAGGACAGCAGAAATTATTTCAGGACCCAAATCCTATTTCCCACAAACATTAATCTACCCCCATCTTAGCCCCATTCACAGACCCAAACCCTGATTTAAACCGTTACCTTCAGCTCCCTCAAAATTACTCAATTTTATAGCCTCACTTCAGCACCTAACATTAGCCCGGAACCTACACAAGGGAGCGCAAACTTGGACTGCCCTAAAAGCAGCACTCAAAACACGAGGGCAGGAGTGACTGGATTAGATATGGTGGAAGTCACATTGGGCTAATTCGAGATGACCTGTGCCTCGCCTTGACAGAGGGAGAGATCAGAAGGTTGAAGGAGGAGACAGGGATAAAATGCTGTTGTCAAGTCAGAGTTTCCAGCAGCCTGCGAAGAATATACGGAAAGTCGCAGAAATATTGACAGCTGGTTAGATCCAGCTGTAGGCTTCTGGTTGCTTAAAGACCACATTCGTATAGAGCCGTATCGCTGGATATACCTTGTATGTGTTTACTATTATCGACCACACAAGGTTTATTTGTCAACAGGTTAAACATTCATTGCATGACATGATACTGGTGCAATCTAGCATTAAATTTAACAATTGTGCAGAAAATTTGAGTTTATTTTTACTCGTGTGCATGACATCAGAGCGAGTCGAGATGAAGGGCGCTTTCACACTCGGGCACAGGTCCAAGTACACTTGACTACGGTGGCCGATAGTTTATTTGGTATGAACACAAATGTACCGTGCTCAAGTACGGTTGCTCTTACATTTGGTATGAGTATGGATGAACCATGCCCGAGACCACCTTTTCCAAGCGGACTCGCATACCGTACTTGAGCAAGTAAGCTGACAGTTATGTGACGTCTTAACTCTTCGACTCTTTTGTTATAACAAACATGGCGGCAAAAAGGATCTCTCTGGTCAAACGAAAAAAAATGAAATGCTTGCTCGAAATTTTGGCAGACGAAAACATACAATCATAACTAGATACTACACACAGAAACGCTGAGATTTATGGGATAATTCGAGAGTATTTATATTCTTGTGGTTATTGCAGAACAATAGAACAGTGCCATGACAAATGAAAGACAATGCGGCTGCACTATCTTAACAGTGTGGAACGCGGTGTGAAAGTCTGGCAGCTCAACTGATGAAGAAGTTAAATTCCTGTGGCTACTTTCTCTTTGTGTTTCTCTGTTTAAAACCTCCAAGTAGCCTTCTGCCACCGACTGTATCTAAATTTTGACAAAAGTAAGCATACTCGGGCAGGGTATGATATTGTCTGTGTGAAAGCTGACCAGCGGGGAAGAGGGCAGGGGGGACAGTCATACTGTGGCCCAGAACAGAACAATCGTGCCTCGTGTGAAAGCGCCCGAAGTCAGCCGCATGTCTGTCAGGCACGGATTGTGCGGCAATCACCGGTGATCAATTCTGCTCAGGCCAGGCTCACCTTGAATGAACCTGCTGTTTGGGATTGGTCAAGGCCTTGGTGCCATCTGATGACTTGATTGATGCTATAACCAGCAATACTAACTAGATACGAGGCACTGAATGGTTAAGCAAGCTAACTTGGTAAATTAGCATTATCAACCTGGCTGATGGGTATTAATGTAATCCATTTTACCCCACTTGCTCATTTAGCATTTCTAATGCTCAATGTAAATTAGTCATTGTTGCTCTGTTATAATGTAATTCTATATTGCATTGTTGTCACATTAAAATCATTACCCTCGCCCGACGAGGCAGCGTGGGTATACAGTTTAACACCGTCTGTTTGTCTGTCTGTCTGTCTGTCTATGTGTGCGCGTGTCTGTCCACGCGACAGCTCGACCACCACTGAAGCTAGGGTGGCCAAACTTTGTGGAGTAGGTGATCCTAGGGTACCCTGTCCAAATTTGCATTTTGAGGTTGAAAGGTCAAAGGTCAAGGTCAAGGTCAACAAGAGGCGTGGGTTGGCATCTCCATAGAGTGCGCATCATCTATTTTACAATAGCCTTTTTTTCTCCTTTTTTCTCCCCACCCTGAAAACAACCAAACTGTTTCACCCACCATAAGGTGACCAGTTCTCATCAACTTGGGAGGAAGATACTGTGGTATGTGATTCCTCAGACTCACGTGACAACAAGCCCTCGTTTCTTAACACTATGCAGTCATGTACTACACATAATTACACTGCCTATACTGTGGGAGGATCACGTAGTCAGTGTACAATGTTGTTTGTTCAGCTTCATGCACCTGACCGACCATAAGTGATCACTACAGAGTAATGAACAAGTGTATTTAAACCAGCTTAACCCCTATTATCCCCAGCGAGGCTGCAGCTCAATGGTGCGGCTGGGATTCAAACATTTGACCACAGGTCTCACAGACAGTCTTAGCCGTGAGCCACATGGAAGCCTTTCAGTAGTCTTAACACTTTAGATAGCTTTAACATAGCTGGCAGAGATGGTGTTATAATCAAGGTAAAACACCACTGGATTTATAGCACAATTGTAAGCCTGAGAAGGACCTTTTTGACCTAGTTGTTCCTGTGCCTCTGCCCAAGTGACCTTGGCAAGATAACTAGTATTTGAAGTGTTTTACCAAAAACACATAGCTATCATGTAGAGTGGCTAAGATGAGGGGCCTTGTAGGAGAAAGTCTTTGTATCAGAATTGCACTCAGAAGAATGTGAAAGAAAAAAATAGCCAGTTGAAAGTTTATGGATGCCACACCTATCGAAAATCCACATAGTTAAAAAAAAGGGGGTGGGGGGGGGAAACTAAGTGGGAAGACTGAATGCACACTTATACAACACACTTATACAACGGAGAAAAATTATAGTTCTGCTCTCACCTCGCCTTAAAACGCATTACTTCACCAAACTCGTTCCCATTTATGTTTCCTTATTAGAAACTAAGAGTTAATTTGTTCAGTTGCAAGGATCAAAACATCAAATTACTATCCATTTTCCTTCAGCTTGCACTGTTGTTCATTGCAATAGTTACAAACATTTCTCTATCATATTAATGGTGACATACTGTAAAACATCGATATGTTTCAAAGCTTCTGAATTCCTGTAGCTCACAAAACGTTATATTTTTCTTTCTGCATCGGTGGTATGTCTAAGAAAACTTTTCAAAACTGTAGTTTTGCCGATTCTGGTCTGCATATTAAACTTCTTTATGTAAAAATAAAACTCTTTCTATGGCCAGTGACATTACATCACTGGTTATTGTTCATGGCGTAATGAATTCGGCCAACTTTCAGGATATTATGGCTGACAATCTGGTTGCCTCCACCAGAAGGCTGGGACTCGGCTGAAGGTGGACTTTCCAACATGACAATGAACCAAAGTTTACCTCAAGATCCACAAAACAATATCGATGTTCTACAATGGCAACAATCTCAAACGCCAGACGTCAATCCAATTGAAAACCTGTGGGCCGAGTTGAGGAGGGCAGTTGATAAATGCAAACCCAAGGATGTGAAGGATCTTGAAAGGATTTGCTGAGCAGAATGGGCCAAACTCCCCCCAAATGTGTGTCTTAACCTTATGAAAAATTACAGGAAAAGACTCCATGCTGTTATCCTTGCCAGAGGCAGTTGCACTAAGTACAAAATGAAGGTGCCAATAATTATGAAACTTGGTTTTGTTTAAAATTTATTTAGCATTAAATTATAATTATGATTCTGTTTGTTTACACTGAAACATTAATAAAGTATTTTACACATGTTGGTATATTGTGTTTCTCTATAATTGCATTGTTTGTATATTTTTTTGTATTGTTTGTGCATGGCCAGTCAGGGGTGCCAGTAATTTTGGAGCCCACGAGTAGAGGCAGCTAATGCAACATCCGCACAGAATTGGTTTGAGCAGCGCACAGAAGCTATGTGCAATTTGACTTCAGCGGTTGCTGCAACCACAGCTCATGCTCCTTTAGAGCTGATATTTTCCGCATGACCCCAAATTGGGCGCACACATGACAGCAGGCGTTCATTTGCGTTCATGTCACACACCTTTTTTGGTGGACCACCACGGAAAAGGCAACAAGTTTGACCGAAGGTACTTGCATAGCTGTCTTTGGTTTTGATCGTAACTCACTGAATCACACTTGAGTCGCTCAGCCGCTGCCAGACGGCTCACATCCAGATCCAAACAAAACAAGCTACGCTCTAATTTATGATGTAACCGTACTTAATTCTGATCGCAGTGTTGATTTTGGGAGTAACAGATTCTATATACAGCGCTGTGCAAAAGTCTTAGGCACCTTACATTTTTTTTTAATTAAATTTTGGCTTTAGACGAGTACTTTTCCTGTTCCGCATTAGTGCTACTGATGATAAAAAAGTATATTTGAAATTCCAAATGCTAATTTAAAAAAATAGTTTCTTGAGTAAATGTTTGCATTTCATTAAAAAACAGCTGATGTAGATAATGTAGTCTAGACATGAGCCCTGATGCCAGCGTCATCGTGACTGTCTGCAATTTCTTGGAGGAATAGATGCAAGTGAGACAGTCAGTCTGACGAAGAACGTGGCAAGGTTTTCCACTCTGCTTGGAACAAGAAAAAACTCAATCGTCTTAGAAAACTATAGCACAACAGGACAGTATCCCAAATTTTTAGGCAAAGTGTGGTCACACCAAATATTGGATTCATTTAATTTTCAATATTTTAAAAAATTTCAGCCATAAATTCTATTAAACATCAAGACAAACGCAAAGCATTATTGTAGATGAGCTGTTCCACTTGACGAGTAAGTAACATCAAAATGGCCACAGACCTGATTAGTTGACTTAACAACTGGGCAAGACCTTGTGCGAACGTATCATCAGTTCTCGATGCCTAAAAACAGGACAGTTTAGCACAAAATAACGGCGATTAAACGGCATAGGACCTTGTTTATCGTTGATAGGAGACATCTGCTGCATTGTTTTGAATGCCTGTGTGGATGTTCCCCCAGGATGACAAACTGCTGCTGGAGAGCCAGCTGACTTCTGGCCACTGCAGACCCTCTGCGCCTACAGCCAATCTCTGTCACCTGCACTGCCAGCCGACTGCCGGCGACGAGTCAACAATGAACACGAACTCAACGACAGGCTGGGAGGCTGATTGTAATGGAACCTAAATAACGTGCGCTTGCCTAATGCGATTTCTGTGTGTGTTTTCTTTGGCCAGCTGAGAAATGATTTAACTGTGTTTACTGGCATTGCTTGTACACTGAGGATTGCCCTGGTCAGTCAAACCTGAAATCGGTGAAGGTAAAAAGGAATTCTGTGGGTGACTGTGCAAGGAGTCTAAAGATTAAAATATGCAGTTTTTCCTCTCCATACAGTTTTATGGCACTCTGCAAGGAAAGGAGGAAACTGGATTCACTGCATGGAAATTTTAGTCTCTTTCCATAATTTATTCCTGCATTGATTTACTCCTCCAGTGTCAGAGTATGGAGCCATACGCTCCCACAACGCCCCCCCCCCACCCCAACCCCAACCCCAACCCCTACCCGTTGATGAATTGCCTCTATAAATACAACTTAGTAATATAACATTTAACTTGGCTTTTTCTGATCTCCATATGAGCTTTCAAAGCTTGTACACGTGGCTGTCCTGAAAGCTAAAGGACCACTAATGCATTTTAATCGTAACTGAGCATGCTCCATTTTCTTTGGTACTCTTGTCCTCAAGTGCCATTGTGCACAATGATCAGGAAACAACCCCTTTTGTTCATTTGCGTACCCTTCACTGTTGTGTTAAAAATGGGTAAAAATACAAATTTGAGTAGGTAATCATGAGCTGGGTACATTGTTGTGAAAGTCATGAGGACCTCAGAAGATTTTCCATGGATATTTTCCATGTTGTTGCTGAAGGTTTTGTCTGGTTTGTCTATCTGTTTTGTTTAACATATACCAAATATTATTAAGAATAATTTAAATTATTTATATTGAATTGTTAAATCGGCTTGAACCTCTGGTAACAAGCTAGAAATAACCTTAGACTTCTCAAATATAAAGCGGTTTTTGCAATACTAGCTTAACGCCCATGTGGTTTGAATGGTTTTCTCTCTTCCAAATTATGGAGGACAGTAGCGCTTTCTTGGCTTTGGGTGTGATAATATGCGTTTGCCCAATAGGAGTACTGCTGGTAATGAACTGCAAATTGAATTAATTGTAGCTGTTCACACATGGCCTCTGCCAAAACATACTTTAACTATTGAAAATAAATGGAATAGGATATTGACTAATGATATAGACATTCTTCCAAGAGTTACTAAGTATAAGCTCGTCGTGCAGAAAAAATAAAATAAAATCAAAAAAGCTTATTTAGCCTATGACTTCAAATTTCAGGTGGAACACTTCTTTTTCTTTTCTTGAGAAAAGAAAACGTTTCATCATTTTAGATAGAATATCTGTCCTCTGGCCCAAACAGAAAGCAGTTTTTTTTTAGGCATGGGCTGTTTTAGTTTCTGTTAAGTGTTATTTTGCATGACTGAACTGTAGAGCGACGGTCTCATGTTTATCTTAATTAGAGGAGCAAAGTAGGACACCCAGTGGTCTGGAACCCAACTAAAAATTAACGTACAATATAATGTTCATGTATTTCATTATTATCATAATGTTAATTAGATTAATCATTTGGAAGGGAGAAAGAGTCCAGCAGTGTGAATTTTCTGTATTTTGCGTATGATTGTCCGTTGAAAGGATTGACAGCTGTAAAAAGGGCCTGTGAAAATGGAAAAAAATAGATTCTCAAGGGAAGTGTAAAGACGCTTTCACTCTGGACACGAAACAAATTTTTTGCGCGACGGATTGTATTCAAAGTCAAAGCAAAGACGCTTTCTGCATGTATTTGCGTCTTTCCATGGACTTTGAATGTAATCTGTCTGGCGAAAAATTCGTTTCACGTCCAGTGTGAAAGCAGCTGTGTTTCTGGCCTTCTCCCGTGGGAGCAAGGCTTGTCACTGGGGCAGTGCCCTCAAAGGTACTGCTGTCGTACCTTAGCAGTGGGTTTTTATTTTTTTGGGACGTAAATGTACCTTTTACACTCTAAAAAGGTTCACACAGGTACCTTGAGGTCCTATAATTAGCCCTAAAGGGTACATAATACCTTGGGGAACAGAAATGGACTGCTGCTGGACCCCTATATCTGAGAGTGTAGATCAGTGATTTCATTGCATCTTTGCAAGTACTGAGAATGGAATTAATGTTTTTTTTAATGTTTATTTCTATTCGGCAACTTGCGTGTCTATGAGGAGTATTTCTCCTTTGACTGGATTGTGTCCTGTGTGTTTTCAGCTGTGTCTCATTTCTTGGTTATAATGACCATGTGACGTCTATTTAAATCCTCCGCTTTGTGTTGCAAGTTGCTGGATTATTATTTGCCTTTAGTGCTTAGAACCAGATAGTATTCCAAGAAGAAACTCTTAGTCTTTGTTATGTGTAACATTTACCTTAATGACAGCTTTTCCGAAAATCTTTCCTCTTTACTTAGTTCACTGGACCAAGCTTCCAAGCCCACTCAGGGTCCAGGATTGGGACCGCGTTCTTGTTGACCCCTTCCATCTGTTTCTCTGTCCAGTTTGTTAAGAACCATCTCCCAAACCTCTGACATTCATCAGCATTGGAACCAAGTGCACCTGAAGCTACTCCGTCGTCCTGTGGGACATTTCAGTGCTGGCAAAGTGTATTCTCCACCTGGCTGCTATCCTGAAAGCCACTGACCAGCAACTGACTGCTCAGCTTTGTCCACAACATCTGTGCTGAACTGTGACATCTGTCCTTACTCTGAGCTCCGCCCCCAGCTCTTCTTCATGGGTTCCAATCCCAAAATTACCACATAAGCAGTTAATAATAAAACAATAATTTGGATTTTTCTCTGCAACTTCATCCTTGGTCTGAAAGATTATAGGTACCATTTAGTTTTACACGTGTGACCAATGAAAAATGTTCCCATTTGGAAACCTGGCAAAGTGAAAACTTTTAATCTGGGTTTTTAATGTTCCCATATCTGCATTGTTTATTACTTTACTTTATTTCACATTCCCAAGGCCTCGCTAAGGCCGAAATTGATTTAGTTATATTGTGCGATCTACTGTTGTTTTTTGAGGTCAGTTTATTATTATTGTTGAAGAGGGAGTAATCACGAAGCGGGCAATGGTGCTGTGAGCTCTCCACTGTAGTGCCCACAGGCATCTGGCTGCACCCAGGGTTATTGTACCATTTTATTTGGCATTAAAGAAACTGAGGCCTCACTAAGGGCTCCTCTCCGCTCAGGGAGCCTTGTCCTAACCCCCTTCATTCCAGGCCGCAGTGAACTGGCTGCAGGACCTGACCCGCTGTCCCATGTACCGGCAGCCGCTCCTGTTCCACTACCTGCGGAATCGGAGGGACAGGAAGACAGCCCCTTCCATAAAGCTTGAGATCTCTGAGGCTGGGAGCATGAGTCCATCTGCTAAGTCATCCCTCCCACTTTCCCACTCACCACTCCCTCTTTTGCCCCTCCCCTCCCCACCCTTTGAGGGAGCCTGTCAACCTCCTCTGAGCCTCGCCGATCCCGACTGTCACTCTGTGGGCCGTGTTTTAGCAAGCTAAGCCCATGGTCTGAAGCGCGTGGGGCAAGTGCATTTAGGGCATCTCCATTTTTGTGATTTTAATGGCAGGTAATCGGAGTGCAAGGTAAGGCGCATGGTCCTGAGGGGTTATTGATCTGTAAATTAAAATCTCTTAATTAATCTGGGGCATGTTATGGGCGTGACATGGAATAATCCAATAACGGTCTCATCTCCCATTCCCCATGAAAGTCAGGTGGGCGCACAGCTGGGCTAAATTTGCTATTTAAGGGCAAATAGCAGGAGAGTAGCTGGTTAAAAAGCAAGTAGCAGGAAAACTCTGCTCTGCAGTGGTAACAGGTCTGCTGCCGTGCAAAGTGAAAGCACATGAGCAAACCGATGCTGAAAGTACGGAAACCTGATCGCAGTGGCGCAAATTGAATAATTTAAAAAAATATTGTTCAAAATTGTTTTAATTATATCAGGATGTTAAAAATCCCCAAAGTGAATCCGTGATGAAAAAAACAAGCAAACAAAAACAAGGTTTTGATCTAGGGCAGAGGTGGGCAGCGAGGGCCGTATCTGTCCCTGGTTTTCACACCAACGTCTGGTCTTTAATTAGTTGATTGTCTCAATTAGCCAAACCATTTATGAAATCTGACGTTTCATGCGCATTTCTTTAAATTATCATGAAACTACAAAGACTAGTCTTGTCTCCCTTCATAAAACATAAAGCATCATTGCGAAAAACTATATTTGTGCTTGCAATCAATTAACTCAATTAGTCAGGGTAATTGATAGAAATAAAAACCTGCATACACACCGGCCCTCCAGGACCATGATTGCCCACCCCTGATCTAGGGTCACAGGTAAAAAAAAACGGCTATGTGCTTGTGTCGAAGGCCAAGAGAAATTAAACTGAGTGAGAAAAACAGCCAGCGGAAAACATATAAAAGTAATGCTACTGTATGTAATAACCCCTCCAATAACGTCTGAGAGGAGTGAAGAGAACGAGCTTCTGCTCGGCGTATGACTGAAGGGAGTCGGATGTATGGAAGAAATTTGGAATAATTATTCAAAGTGCTGCCTTTTTGCAGCTGCTTTATTTTTCAGCCATGCAGTAAATTAAAAGAAAAAACACACATTTCAGATGAAATACAGATATTTGTATGTAATAATAGACGGGGGTCAGATGGGTTGCAAGTATTATATTAATGGATCAGGTCGGTTTCAAAATGGATTTTTCAGATAATTGCAGGTTAGCGACTGACCCAAGCAGGACTTTGATTGGACTTATCCAAACATCTGAAGTGCATTTTCAGTCCTTTAAACATGTGTTCTATTACAGTTCATGTTTTAAGTGATTGAGCAAAAATCCACGTTTTAGACATGATTTGCCATATATTCAATACATAGGCTAACTATTGCCCCCAAACTGCCACTCCTCTTCCCCAGGAAGACTGCAGGAACAGCAGAGATCGCCAGAATAAAGGAACCTTGACTTTATCCAGAATAATTTAGAATAGCTACATAGTCTAAACTCACAGGTTGAATTGCGAATTGCCTGATTGAATAGGTTCCCTTACGATTCAAACAACCTACTCCAAGGCATTCTCCGATGGGCGACGTCGATTGCACTAATGAGTATGACCTGTATTTTTTTAAATATCTTGATTTTTCTCATTGTAATCTTGTTTTTATTCATTGGAATGTGTGGGCAATGCTGTCCCTGCGTTGCATGATACAAGCAGGGTGTTCGCAGGTTGTGCAGTCAACCACAAAGGTGCCCTTAACCCTTTCAGCACCGTGGGCTACTATAGTTGCCCAATAATGTAAGATATCAAAGTCAGATGCTGTTGATAACCTATCATGTAGCAACTTCTTTAAATGAGCTCCCCTGCGGGAGCTCATTTAAACAAGTTGTCACATGATAGGTTTCCAACAGCTCAGGATAACTACATTTTTAATTGCTTGAAAATTTGTTCTGCGCTCAAAGCTCAACTGCTTAAAATAGCAGTCAAAAACTGACAGCTAACTGTAGACCACGTTGTTGTCGGTCAATTGGGAAATTGCTTTCCGCTGCCTTAAGATAGCAACACGCCATCAATGCGCCTGGCCGCACCTCATTGTTAGAGAAACACACCAATGGACATTCATTTGCTCTGAAAGCAAACTGAGTACTGGACGGGTAAACGGCAACTGCACCAATCAAAAAACTAGCAAAGACACTTGCGTCACACTTGGCACTGCACTGCATCCTTTTTTTGTGAGTTGTAGGGATGGTGTGTGTGTTTTCTCAGCGTTTCATTGATTTATTCACCTGGAATGTATGTTGAGTCTTGACAATCAAGAAAAGGTCTCCTTGAAGTGCTAAAATCGGTGGGAACAAAGGTATCTCTCCCTCCCAATCTCCCTGTCAGTGTGGGTACATATTCAAACACGGCAGCTGCCAGTTTAGTGTTCCAGCTCAGGTCAACGTGAGTCTCCCCGTGTGGATTTTATTCTGAGTTATGAGAACTGACTGTCCTGCATGTCTGTGCTGCTACCTGTTCCCTCTCCTTCACTCAATTTTTCTCTCTTTGATCCTCCATTCCTCCCTGATTGAATCTGTCAAATACGCCTCCCTCCTGCGTTCTCTCACCCCTCACCCCCCGGCTGTCTCGCTTAAAAACGATCTGCGCTGGTTTCGATGTGGTTCCTACTTTGAATAAACCTCCGTATGATCAGAGCAGCCCTTGACCTCAGCTGATGAAATCGCACATGCAAAAAAATTAAATGTTATGAAATGTTAGATTTACTTAACAACGTTATGTCAACTGGTTCCACGCAATTGCTTTGCGTAAGCTTTATTTGACTTCTAATATTTTTGGCCAGTTTAATTAGTTCCTCATTGAGTGGAATGTACTCAATTGAGTTTTGTGGAACCAGCTGATATAACATTAAGTAAATCTAACATTTCATAACGTTTAATTTTTTTTTTTTTTTGAGTTCTGTCTGCAATTGTCGTTGAAATGTCTCTCCAAGTGTTTGGCTTCCGGGGGCCCGGCTGTGAGAGAGCTCGGCGGGACACGAGATAATTGTGCTCTTTGTGTCTGAGGGGCCATCTCTTCATCTGTCTGCGGCACTGAAGCACACCTCAGTATCGCCAAGCACTCAGGAGCACGATGCTTCCCCTCGTATTTAGCCGTTTTCTTGGCAGATTAAGTTATTGTGGCTAAGCATTTAAATACCCCTGGGTGATTTCTGCGTTCGAAGATGCAAACGATTATCTCCCCTCTGATCTTGTTGTCTGGGTTCTGGTGTCTGTCTGCGAACGCTGAGCGTAAATTGAGAGCAGTAATCTGGTCATCTTGTTTTCATTGACGTGAGGGTTCGGTTTTTCTGATATTTCTTTTCCCCATCGCTAATGTCGCCAGCAGATGCGCCTTGCGGAACGGCAAATGTGTGTGTTCTTCTGCGTAATCGGATGTTGGCTCCAGCTGCAGGTGAAGAAGGATGCCGCGGAGGAGGAACCCATTACCCCGGAGGAGTATTCGCCAAGCATGTGGCCAGCACATGGAGGAGTTTTAGGTAAGACGCTACAGCCGAGCATCCCTGACCGCACTGCCAGACCTGGAGCTGCACAGAAAAATAATCTCAAGTACCAAAGAATGTGATTTCACTGCACACGTGCTCGACACAAGGTTCTGGGTCTCTCTGAGCGTTTAGCCAAGGCTGTTCCAGAGACGGTGTGTGCATCTGGTCAATACACGTTTTTGATCAGACAATCTTGGAGGTGTTCCATTATAACGATAATAAGATTCAGTCATTCCGCTCTTGTCAGGAATGTCTTGTTTATCTCACACTGAGGATGTGTCTCCACCCCCCCAGCACCCAGTTGAGTTATGTTCTCCCTCTCTCTGTTGAACATTGAAGAACCTTCTCAATTCAAAAGTGAACAACTTGGTTGAGACCATTTTTCTGTCTGTGGGGGTTGATCTGCATCGATCTGCAAGGAGGGCTGCCTGAATTTCATCCATCCCCCGTAGTCTCACTTCCTTTTCTGTCTGTTGTTCCTGACATTCTCTACCATTACCCTGTCAGAGCTCCGCTAAAACGGTGACCCATTCTGATCAGTAACGTAGGGGTGCTTTCATTGCAGCCGTTCCAATGGCCCATTTTGTTTGTTTACATAGTATTGCCTTGAAAATATCAAATGCACGGATCCCACCGAACTCCCGCTTCTGAAAAATGCTTCTTGGCTCGCTCGACCACGCTGAATTCAAGACTGCCAACAGCATTTACCGAATGTCACTGCGGTTTAATTTGGATTAAAGCTTTATTACCCGCCAAACATCTGTTTGTGTCCAAACGATAAATCTTAGATTTGCCGAGCGGCTGAAATTTGAATATGTTTTCAGTGGCTGGTGTTAATAGCAATTATAACTGATGATATTGGTTTTCATGGCAGTTGGAATTCTCTTTGGAAGTTCCTGAGCTGATGCCGGGAAGTGCATGAGATAAACGCAAAGGGCGATGTGCGTGATGAGGTGGAAATCGGCAGTGACCATATGTCACCACAAATCTGATCTAAAAGCTAGCGCTGCGAAACTACCAACCACTAAGGTCTCGATGGAGACAGAGGAATAACGAAAACAAAAGAAAGAGAAAAACTCCTATGGGAAATAACCCTCCCAATAGTCACCAAAATCAGGTACCAGAAATGGGAGGAACTAAGGAGAATAACTAATGCAAAGTTTCTGAACATCCTTTTTCAAAAATAAACTCAAAGACCTCGCATACAAACCTAGAGCTAATACCCGCTAGCTTGTTCTGGCTCTTATGTAGAGACGAAAATCAAGCAGGGAGCGGCTGCCACTTCCTCATATATATAAACAGAACGCAGGTGCTGCGAATCATCAATTAGGCTGCTCTGGTGAGGCAGACACCGGGAGAGGAATTTGATAGCCGAGTAGCCAAAACCATTTGGTAACACCAAAAACAAGTCAAAATAGAGGAGCACTCCTCTCAGAACAAGGAAAACAAACAATCTCCCCAAGATCATGACAATGTGAAAAGGTCGCTCTGCTCAACGGGGGGTGTGGAGCTGGGAGGCCCCGATGGGACTGACCCTGAGCTGAGGCTGGTACGGTTTAGTGGGTGATCATGTTTAACTCTGGCACACACTGACTGGCAGTTCCCTTAATTTACTTGTTTTTTACTCTGAGGTAAACAGACCGTTTCTCCTTGCTGGTTCAGCACTTCCATGCTGAGAAAACGCCGGAAGCACCAGACAGCAGCCAGCAAACCCAAAGCGGAGTCAGCAGGCTGCTCTTCGGGTAACTTCAACACATGCGGCCTTCAGCTTTCCGCAGCCTCTGATAACCCCTGCCCTTGTGCTGCTTGGATGCAAGAATCATAATAATGAATTCCAGACCAAACCTAAAATAGTAGTTAAGGATACGTGTTCATTGAATTGAATCAGCATGGGAATTTGTACTAATGAAGGACCAAACAGAGTCGAGTCGGTGGAGACCAGCGCAGGATAACAGGAAGCCCCAGGTGACGAGACTCAGGTGGGGGTTGCATATCCTTTTGGGGTCGTGAAGCCTCTTTCAAGACCCCTGGTGTTCGTACAGACTGATAGGGTGAGAGATTACAGTTTTTTTCAATTGTTTACATGCAATTTTGAAAACAGGGCTCCTTTTTTCAAAATATTCTCACAATTATCCAAACACCAGACTCAATTTGCATAACTCCGAGATTGTTTGCAAAATGACACACTTCAGTCAAAATATATACACATATTTTAAAAACATACACATATTTATAAAAATTCTGTTTTGTTTTCATCTCACTAACACAGTCTTCAAATGATCAGACACTATTGCAGTCAGTTACACACTACTGTGATCAATACAAAACACATTTGTAAAAAACCCTATTTTAGGAAATAGCATGTGCTTGACTTTTTTGTCAGAAATTTTTATGAAAGGGATAATTTAGATGGCAAATAGATATTGACAAACCCACAACATTCTTCATGATTACTTTGAGGAATACAGAGAAAGTACACAAATTCTATAAACTTACCAAGCACTACACAACACTGATGCTGCAGACTGAAAATATTTATTTCTTAGTAACAGATCAATCAACAATGAAAATCAGAACAAAATAGTTTTTCTTACTGTGAAGTATAGACAAATAAAAATCTATAGCCAAATAAAAATTACTGCATGAAGTACAAACACTTACAGACACTCTGAAGAAAAACTAAAGCAACAAGAATAATACTGAAACTCTAATGATTCTCTCCGTCTGGCTGGATCAGGCCATAGGATTTCATCCACATCACAGGCTATGTCTTGATTGGCAAGGCACCTTTGGAAGAATCGCCTTGTGTGACGAATCCACCCCTGCACAGAAGCTGCTTCGAGTAGATCACAGGCCTGCTCCATGGCCTGAATGAGGGGCAAACGATCGTAAGGCCAAAGGTTGTATGCCTTCCACTGCCATGCAGAAAAAAAACTCCTCTATTGGGTTAAGGAAGGGGGAGTATAGTGGAAGGTATAAGACTGCAAATTGAGGGTGCTCATGGAACCAATTCTGGACCAGAGCAGATCGATGGAACGATACATTGTCCCAAACCACAATGTACTGCATGTGGTCCACTTGGTTTAATGCTGTGATGATGTTGTGTAATCTGTCAAGAAATGCAAGTTTTATATTGGCATTATAGGGTCCCAGATTCGCATGGTGGAGGAGGACCCCATGTTGGGTAATGGCAGCACAAAGGGTGATGTTACGCCCTCGCTGCCCTAGCACATTGGTGATTGCCCTGTGTCCAATTACATTTCTCCCTCTTCTTCTAGTTTTTGCAAGGTTAAATCCAGCCTCATCAACATATATAAATTCACGTTGGATTTCTTCAGCATCCATTTGCAAGACTCTCTGAAACACAGTAAAAAACAATTGGACGCTGTTCAATATCTACTGCACAGTAATTTTTCATGCAAAAGGTTGTGCGCAGTGCACAATACCACACCATAGTAAGGTGAACAATACATACCTCTACATACTCATGACGCAGATGTTTCACTCTTTTTGAATTTCTTTCAAATGGTACTCGATACAGTTGCTTCATTTGTACTTGATTTTTTTTGAGGATTCGACCTAATGTTGACAGAGAGACTTGATGGATGTTATTGAAAATATTGTGATCATTGATGACATTGGCTTTGATTTCTCTCAGTCTGATGCATTTGTTGGCCAAAACCATGTTTACAATGGCTTTCTCTTGTGCCCGAGTGAACATGGGGCTCCGTCCACCTTGGTGTCCTCCACCCTCAATCCTATGTAGACAAAAACACGTCACAGGTGTAATGTGAATATAGGCCACTAGATGGCAGTATTTACCTTTTTTTTGTTAAGCAGACTGGAGTCATGTTTAGACATGTCCTGGACATGTCTGGGGCAAGTCTCAGAAAGTTAAAAAAAGAGGTCTAAATGTGGGTGGGGTCTGCAAAAGAGTATATAAGGAAAAGAATTGAAACAGTAAAGTAGTAGGAGAAATTGCAAGAAGATGACCAGACCTGCCATTCTGTTCAAGACCTGTGACGTTTCTTTTGTGGATTTCTTTGCCTGTGTTTGAACATTTTCATCATCCAGGACATCACCAAGCCACCCCCCCCAAAAAGGGATTGTAAATATTTATGTTTTGTACATAATTAATCTTGGTCAGTAGTGTAGGTTAGTGTTAGTCTTTGTCTGTGAATTAAATGTGTGTAAGTTTTAAAAACTGTGTCTGTCATCCCTTGCTGTTGCTGTTGTGTTATAAATGTAATAACAAATTGGGGCCATAACAAATTGGGGGCTCAAGGTCCGGGATAGACCATTGTGTGAGTAATTTATTGAAAATCTAACATTCCAAATTGTGAAATTGTTTTTGTGAATTTTCCTAGATATATATTGACAACAGCAATGGATGATTTCTTGGCATCACCAACCGTAGGGGTTTTGAAGTCTTTTAAAAAGACAGAACTGCTAGAAATTTGCAGACATTTAGAGCTGACAGAGGTGAAACCAGCCATGCGAAAAGCAAGACTGGCTAGAGAGATAGTTGAATATTACATTGATGAAAATGTGTTTGCACCAGGAGATCTGGAACAGTTTCCAGTGGAAAATCCAAATATAGAAATGGAACTTAAATTAAAAATGCTAGAGATTGAAAGGGAGGAAAAAGAAAAACAAAGGCAGTTTGAGTTGGAAAAATTAGCAAGAGAAGAAAAACAAAGAGAATTTGAGAGGGAAGAAAAAGAAAAACAAAGAGAATTTGAGTTAGAAAAATTTGCAAGACAGAGAGATTTTGAATTGGAGAAATTCGATAGAGAAGAAAGACTCCAAATGGAGCAACTAAAAATTAAAATTCAAACTGAAAATAAATTTCGGGCTAGCCAGGAGGTAAAACTGGTGCCTCCATTTTCGGAAAAGGATGTTGACAACTATTTCCAGTGTTTTGAAAAGGTAGCAAAGAGTTGCCAGTGGCCAAAGGAACACTGGCCTCTGATGTTGCAAACTGTCCTCAAGGGTAAAGCTCAACAAGCCTATTCGGCTTTGTCTGCAGATGATTCCTCTGATTATGAGGTTGTCAAAAAGGTTATTTTGAGAGCTTATGAGTTGGTTCCAGAGGCTTACCGACAGAAATTCAGAGGTCTGAAGAAATCTGAAAATCAGACTTATGTTGAATTTGCTAATGAAAAGCAGGTTTGCTTTGAGCGCTGGTGTACTTCTATGGAGGTCAAGGATGATTTCAACTCACTAAAAGACATGGTGTTAGTTGAAGAATTCAAGAACTGTGTTAAAGATGATGTTAAGACCTACCTTAATGAGAAGCAAGCACTGAATTTGCAATCAGCTGCCAAATTTGCAGATGAATATGTTCTCACACATAAGTCCAAATTTCAGTCTAGCAGTAACAATAAATGGTCCCAATTTCAGAAAAAGGGTTATGGTGATACCCAAGATTCCTCACCCAAAGACAAAGACAAAACTGGTGATGGTGCTCAGAAATCCAGTAACAGGTCTGATCAAAGTGTGAAAGCTGACAGTGACAAAAGTGGTCTAGTTTGCAGTTATTGCAAGAAATCTGGTCATGTTACAACTAACTGTTGGTTCCTTAAAGCTAAGAAAGAAAAAGAAAAGGATACCAAACCAAATGCCTTTGTGAAAACAAGGTTAGAAACCCCTGTAGTAGATAACCAATCTGCTAAATTGCCTGCTTCTTGTGGGGCTAAAAAGCCTAATACAGCTGACTTTGTGAGGGAGGAATTTCTTCCATTTGTGTCAGAGGGATTTGTGGCTCTGAATGAGCATACTACTCCTGTCCCCATATATATCCTAAGGGATACCGGAGCTTCTCAGTCACTTTTGTTGATGGACTCCTTGGAGTTACGTGATGAGACCGCTTCAGGGGATTTCATACTTGTACAAGGTATTGAAGGGAGGACTGTATCTGTACCCCTGCGCTCTATATTCTTGAAGTCAGATTTAGTTACAGGACAGGTAAAGGTGGGACTTATGTCAAGTCTACCTATAAAGGGTGTTTCTCTGTTGCTAGGCAATGACCTGGCTGGGGGCAAAGTAGTTCCCCCTGTACATCTTACTTCACAGCCGAGCACTGAAAATATGGATGAGGACCCATCTCTGTATCCTTCTTGCGCAGTGACTCGTGCTATGGCCAAGAAGGCTAAAGAAGATGATGTTGTGGTGCCGTCCAGTACATTGAATAGTCAGGACTCAGGTGGTTCGCCTCATGACTCTGATTGGCCTACTATGGTTTCTCCGTTTGAGGACTTATCAGATACTTTTATCAGTTGTCTATTCAGCCAGCCGGATGGGTCTGGTGATTCTGATGTGTCTGGAGACTTGTCTCTGTCCAGAAAGCGGTTGATTGAGGAGCAAACTAATGATCCTGAAATTTGTGTACTAAAGAGGAGAGCCCTTCCTGATAAAGAAATAGACGCAGTTCCAGTTGGGTATTATCTCAAGGATGGTGTGTTGATGCGGAAGTGGCGCCCTCCTGATATCCCTGCCAATGCAGATTGGGCAGTGGTCAGGCAAATTGTTGTTCCGAAGGTCTATAGGAATGAGATCTTAACAATGGCTCATAGTTTACCTTTAGGAGGTCATCTTGGTGTTAACAAGACTGTTGATAAGATCATGAAACACTTCTTTTGGCCTGGGCTTCGGAAAGACGTTTCCAACTTTTGCAAAACCTGTCACACTTGTCAGGTAGTTGGAAAACACCAGTTAGACCCACCTGTAGCTCCATTGCAGCCTATCCCAGCATTTGGGGAGCCATTCTCTAGGGTCATTGTTGATTGCGTTGGTCCATTACCCAAGACTAGATCTGGAAATCAGTACTTGTTGACAATCATGTGTGCATCTTCCAGATTCCCCGAAGCCATACCTCTACGTAACATCAAGGCAACTGCAATCTCGAAGGCTTTGATAAAGTTCTTCACGTTGTTTGGCCTTCCCAGGGAAATTCAGTCAGACCAGGGTAGCAATTTCACTTCAGGATTGTTTCAGCAGGTTGTGTATGAACTAGGTGCAAAGCAGATTCTTTCTAGTGCCTATCATCCAGAAAGTCAGGGTGCCTTAGAGCGGTTTCATTCCACTCTCAAGACAATGATGAGGACTTATTGTTATGACCATGAGAAAGACTGGGATGAAGGGGTTCATTTGCTGTTGTTTGCAGCTAGAGAAGCAGTGCAGGAGTCTACTGGATTCAGTCCATTTGAGCTAGTGTTTGGTCATGAAGTGAGAGGACCTTTGCTATTATTGAGTGAACAATGGCAAGAGGAAGAGCCGCACATCAGTCTGTTAGACTATGTTAGCAAGTTCAAGGAAAGATTGCGTGCAGCTTGTGACCTTGCCAAAGAGAACTTGAAATCAAGTCAGGGAAAAATGAAAACTTGGTATGATCATAAGGCTAGAAGCCGTGAGTTTAAACCAGGAGAAAAGGTCCTTGTGTTGTTTCCCTTGCAGTCCAATCCATTGCAGGCTAGATTTCATGGTCCTTATGAAATTCTGACAAAACTCAATGATCTCAATTACATTGTGAAGACTCCAGATAGGAGAAAACCAAAACAATTGTGTCATATTAACATGCTAAAGCCTTATCATGACAGAAATGCTAGGGTTGCAGCTGTCACTTCAGATTCTCCAATGGTCGAAACGTGTGAAGATGAGGGGGAGTTTCAAGATGATGAACCAAGAATTAAAGCTGAAGTTCTTTCATGTAAATTGTCAAACACTGAAGTGTTGCAAAATCTTGATGTAAAACTCCAGCACTTAGAACCCTCACAGAGAGATCAGTTTGAAAGGTTGATCAAGAAATATGAGAATTTGTTTCCTGATGTTCCAAAGAGAGTTTCTATAGCCTCTCATGATGTAGATGTTGGTGATGCCAAACCAATTAAACAGCATCCGTACCGGATGAATCCTGAAAAGAGAAAGATTGCTGAGAAAGAGGTTGAGTACATGTTAAAACATGATATTATCAGACCCTCCAACTCCGATTGGAGTTCACCCTGTGTGCTAGTTCCAAAACCTGATGGAAGTACTAGATTCTGTACAGATTATCGCAAAGTCAATGCTGTAACTAGAACTGATGTGTTTCCAATACCTAGGATTGATGATTGTATTGATAGTGTAGGGCAAGCAAAGTTTCTGACCAAGATTGATTTATTGAAGGGTTATTGGTGTGTGCCTTTAACTGAGAGGGCCAAGAGCATCTCTGCTTTTGCCACACCATCTGGATTGTACCAGTATGAAGTCCTACCCTTTGGCATGAAAAATGCCCCAGCCACGTTCCAAAGGATGATACAGTCTACAATCGCCGGATTGCCACACACGGGTGCATACATCGATGACCTGATCACATGGAGTGACTCCTGGGAAGAACATCTAAAAGATGTAGAGACGTTGTTCCAGCGCCTGACCCAGGCTAACCTGACTGTTAACCTGAACAAGAGTGACTTTGGTTGTGCTACTGTCACCTATCTTGGCTACGTCATAGGCCAGGGTAAGGTGGCACCCATAAATGCTAAAGTCCAAGCCATCATGGACTTTCCAGTTCCTGACAACAAAAAAGCTTTGCGCCGCTTCCTTGGAATGATCGGGTACTACCGCAAGTTCTGCAAGAACTTTGCTGAGATTGCTCTCAGTCTGACTAACCAACTGAAGAAAGGCGTAAAGTTCACCTGGGATGATGCATGCCAGAGAGCCTTCGATCGCCTGAAGTCTCTGCTGTGTCACTTTCCCGTGCTCAAATCTCCTGACTTCAACAAACCGTTCTCCATCGCGGTCGATGCTAGCGACCAAGCTTGTGGATCTGTGCTCCTACAGAGAAGTGACTCTGATGACATTGAGCATCCCATGGCATACTTCTCCAGGAAGTTCAATCGCCACCAAAGGAACTATTCCACAATAGAGAAGGAACTGTTGGCTCTGGTCCTTTCTTTACAACACTTTGAGGTTTATGTTTGTACAGGACAAAAGCCAATGATTGTGTACACTGACCACAATCCGTTAATGTTTTTGAGTAAGATGAAAAACAAGAATCGGAGATTGTTGAATTGGAGTTTGATTTTACAGGAGTTTGACTTGGAAATTAAGCATGTGAAGGGTACAGACAATGTAATTGCTGATTGCTTATCCCGTGTTTGAATGTGTATATCATGTGTTTGAATATTGTATGATATGTATATATAGACAGGTGTTCACTTAACCATTTTGTATTGAAAAGAAAAATTTTGCCTTTATGAGTCAAAATTTTTCCCTTTTGGAATGGAGGTGTAATGTGAATATAGGCCACTAGATGGCAGTATTTACCTTTTTTTTGTTAAGCAGACTGGAGTCATGTTTAGACATGTCCTGGACATGTCTGGGGCAAGTCTCAGAAAGTTAAAAAAAGAGGTCTAAATGTGGGTGGGGTCTGCAAAAGAGTATATAAGGAAAAGAATTGAAACAGTAAAGTAGTAGGAGAAATTGCAAGAAGATGACCAGACCTGCCATTCTGTTCAAGACCTGTGACGTTTCTTTTGTGGATTTCTTTGCCTGTGTTTGAACATTTTCATCATCCAGGACATCACCAAGCCACCCCCCCCAAAAAGGGATTGTAAATATTTATGTTTTGTACATAATTAATCTTGGTCAGTAGTGTAGGTTAGTGTTAGTCTTTGTCTGTGAATTAAATGTGTGTAAGTTTTAAAAACTGTGTCTGTCATCCCTTGCTGTTGCTGTTGTGTTATAAATGTAATAACAAATTGGGGCCATAACACAGGACAGGATATCAAAAGTGATGACAAGTACAGTGAGCTGCAGTTTCAACATATTGTGCGGTTAGTTTACCTGTTTTCTCGACGAAATGTTCGAATTACTGTCGTTACAGTATATCTGCTTAGATTTGGCTGAACTCTTAGTTCTGCTTCCCTCAGTGTCAGTCCATGGTTGATAACGTGGTCAATAAGTGTTGCACGGATTTCTTGAGTTAAATTTGGTCCACGTCTTCTTTGTTCAGGTTCTATCGCTTCTTCAGGTCCCTCTCTACCTCTACCAAGGCCTCTTCCTCTACCTCCCTCTTCTCCTCTTTGAGCTCCCCCTCTCATTCTCACTCTTCTTCTTCTAACTCCTTCCATTTTTGTTGAAGACAGGTGAACTCACCTGCTGCCTTTTATAGCACCTACCTGAGTGCTGTGTTTTCAATTAAGCACATGTGTGCTTCCACACCTGGTGGATGTGATTATCCAGTTCGTTCATTAGTGTGGTCATTGGCAAGCCGGCACTTTTTAATGAGAGGGAAGTAACCTCACAATCCTTATCCGTGTCTATGGTGTGAAAATGTGTGTAGAGTTTTGCAAATCACTGTGTGTAATGTTTTCCAGAAGTGTGAAGCTGAGTCTGTGCTTATTGTTGTGCAGCTCTGGACAGGTGTTTTGCTTCTTGAGTGTAAAGATCTGTTAACTGTGTGAACATTTTCATTTTAGTGTGTAAACAACAGTAAAAAACTGTAACAGAAGGGAACGGGAGGGAGGGACGTCGAACGAGACAGACGAGGATTGTAGAATGAAGGTGATATAAATAGGTTCTGGTTGGTTCGGACGCGTATGAATGGAGAGATGTTTTTAGGCGCGGTCTGGATCACTAACCTAAGATTTAACAGCTTTAAGTGGCTTTGACTGTGGTCTTAACCCCCATGGCTGGAACTGTTGGCAACCATTGTGTCACTAAGGTATGTGCAGGTGTGCAGGTTCATCTGTGCCACATTACATTAGACTGTCCTCTGGGGCCAGTCCGGTGTCCGCAGTCTGTCTCTGCAGAGGTGATAGCTCTGCATACAAGAGAGGCTGCACAACAGAAATAAATGACGCCTGGCTGGAAATGTTATGACGGTCCATGTCTGATAGTGCACCTTTTCCAAACTGATGGAGGTGGATGGCTTTTCCTCAGACAAAAAAAAAAAGAGAAAACAATCTTGAAAATGCCGGGGAGAATATACCAAACTATTATAAACCCGAGCAGTTGGGGTCATTTACCTTGTGAAGTGTTGCCTCTTAAAATGGAATTCTTGGCCAGGGAATTGCTTTTAAATTGTTGTGTACCATATTAAAGATGAAAGATTCTACAAGAAAGATGTATGGCTTGGCCTCTCAGCAGTGAAAATGCATAGAAATACAAAGTACTAAAAGCAATGGAAAAGAATAGCATATCACAGTGAAACTTAAGCTTTGCTGTGATGTTTAGAGCCATTTTACCGGAGCTATTGAATGTGCACTTTCTTGCATTTAAGGTGATGGGTCCTCTCAGACTGTTTTTGTGCCGTCCTCGGCTCAAGCTGAGCTTCCCTTTGCTTTTGAAATGATGCTGCGGTGAGCTGTTGGTCTGCAGATTTCTGGATTGTATTTACGGAAGGTCATTGCCCCTGTCTCTCTCTCTCCACCAGCGCGTGGATTCAAAAATCAACCCCTCCGCTGCTGCACCCGTCCCCTTCCCAAAAACACTTTCAGGAGATCTGTCGAGCGGGTCAGCTGTCCTGGTCTTATGCGTGTTCCAAAGAGTTGTCCTACAGTTAGTGTGACATTGCATAACCAAACTCTGGTCCACCTCAGAACTTTTCTATAATCGTCACACGCTGATTCTGCCATAGAGAGGCCTGAGTACCACGCGTGCCTCCTCTCTTCTTCTCTTCTCTCTGTCTGCTCTCCCCTCAGGATTAGAGGCCCCAAAACCATCCATACACCCTGCACTATGTCCCCCCTCCACCACACCCAGGCCCCAGGACCCCGCCTTGCTTTCCCAGCCAGCCCAGCTCACCCCATTACCCCACAGGCAGGTCCTGCCAATCAAACGTCCAGTCCCCCATGGCCACCCCCATCTCCCTGTGTGGCCCCTCCCAGCTCCTGCCCACTGCAGCCTCACCAGCTCCATTGGATGAGTGAAACCCGTCCGCATCCTGAACACAGGACCGCCCCCCCGCCCTCTCTGCCTCTCTTCTCTTTCTGTCTTCTTTCACTTTTTGTTATTACGGCATTTTTATTCCCTTTATCGCTTCCTCTCTCCAACCCTCTCTGTCTCTCTCCATCCCCCTCTCCCTCTCTCACTCACTGCCTCTCTCCCTTCCTGGCTGTTTCTCCCTGCTTAGCTGCCATTATTAGACCACAGCTTTCCCACTGCCAAGCTTCTGTGCCAGCCAGAGCGGCTACCAGGCTGAATGTGTGTGTGTGTGTGTGTGTGTGTGTGTGTGTGCATGTGTGTGCGTGCATGTGTGTGGGTGTGTGTGTGTGTGTGCGTGCGTGTGTGTGCGTGTGTGCGTGCGTGTGTGTGCGTGTGTGTGTGTGTGTGCGTGCGTGTGTGTGGGTGTGTGCGTGTGTCCGCGCATGTCTGTGTATTTGTGTGTGTGTGTGTGAGAGTGTGTGTACGTGTGTACGTGTGTGTGTGCGTGTGTGTGGGTGTGTGTGTGCGTGTGTGTGGGTGAGTGCGTGTGTGTGTGCGAGTGCGTGTGGGCGTGGGGGTGTGTGTGCGCGTGTGTGTGTGTGTGTGTGTGTGTGTGTGCGTGTGTGTGCGTGTGTGTGGGTGTGTGTGTGTGCGTGCGTGCGTGTGTGTGTGTGTTTGTGTGCGCACCATGTGATCCCCAGGCCCTGATGAGAGGGTCTAACCTCATTCTCTGCAATGGACTGGGCCCCAGTGCCTCAAGGATGAACTTGATTCTTCCGGCAGGGGTCGGCAGCTTTTTCAGAGTAGCGCACAATTGGCGATCGCGCTACAGGGTTTCAAATTGGGAAGGGACTGCCGGATTTGGGTTAATAATAACAGCTTTGTTCGTTGCTCCAGCGCCTCCTGTTGGCCAGACGGGCGCTCGTCAGGAAGACTCTGGGTTTGTTCACGTCCGGGTATCCTCCGCCCTCGTTCGGAACTTACGAGGATTCGACCAATGAGTGTATAAGAATCAGTGGCTG
Organism: Gymnothorax reevesii; assembly: GCA_029721435.1. Classification (NCBI taxonomy): domain Eukaryota; kingdom Metazoa; phylum Chordata; class Actinopteri; order Anguilliformes; family Muraenidae; genus Gymnothorax; species Gymnothorax reevesii. Next base: position 174,881,672 of record CM056574.1, read on the forward strand.
ACGGACACGTGCTTCGGAGGAGAGCCGTGAACTGTCTTCACTATCCTGAGTTGGCAGCAAGGGGTCGCATACGAGCAAGCTTTGTACATAGTTCACTAATTGGGCATTCCAGATTCGGGTGGGATTGGAGATGCCAAATTTATTTAAAAAAAAAAAAAAAGTATGAACTTGATTCTGCCCCCCAGAGGGAGGTAGGAGATGATGGGCTCTGATGAGCCTCGAGGACCAATGAGCCATCATCTCACGTATTTGTAGCCAATAGATGTCAGAGCTGCTTAACACTGGCAAAATAGTGATATGGCTCACGGGGACCAATGGGGACCAACGAATATCGAGCTCATTCATCAACTTTATTTCTTTCATTATTTTGTTAAATCAGCTGTAGCATCATGTAACTTTCTCAAGGGGGAACAGAATCAGTTGCAACTCTGGCGCCGCTTAATTTCATCAGGCACAGGGTCTCTGACGCAGTGAAACGCATTTCAGGAGTGGAGCAGTTTCAGTGAGCGCGTGAAGAAGCTGCCCTAAATTATACAAAAACACCACAATCTCACAACCTCTTTCTATTATGGCGAGCAAGGCCAGATTCCCTTGCAGCGACACCACTGAATTTGCCCAAATAACACACTTCATTACGGAGATGATTGATGGTCATGATAACTAAGCTAAATGCATAGAGAAAAGCAGAGTGTGACGTCCATAGGTTCATTTGTTAATCCATTATTTAGACAGATGACTACCTCCTTAAACCATTTAGTCTTAATCTGTATTTAGTCATTTTCCTTGATTAATGATGCACTAACTCCACAGACAATCTAGCTTGTGAGTCGCCAACTGTCTCTGTTATGACAAGCCAGGACGTGAATTACAGCACTTCGTTTGGACGCGAAATTGTGCGCCTTTCAGAGTTCACTGAAACAGTCAATGAAGCGCAGGTTTCATAACCTTTGCATGATGTGCCAAGAGTTAAAGCAGATTATCCATTTAAATTCATTATTTAATCACCTTAACATTGCAATAAACTTGTTTGTAAAACTGCCAATTTATGACAAAGGAAAATGTTTCAATCTTGTAAAATGATTGAAAGCAGAAAAAGACCAATCATCAGATACAGAGGTTAAATTTGAATTGAGTCAAATTTTCGACAAATCAAACTTTTTATAACTAGTTTTATTTATTTTTACTTTATTTACCTTATTCCACTCCAGGGAGAAATTTTGTTTTGGTGTTAATTCATTTATTAATTTACATTTTCAGATCATTTCATAAGAAATGGAGTTGGCAGCTCCTTACACTTATGCCCTGAGGGAAGAATTTGTGTCATTTTAACTGAGATTTTCATTTTTACTGCAAATGTATCTGTTTCAAATATCGGCTATCGGTTTCCTCAATCACCAATAATTGATATCTATATCGACCCTGAAAAAATGTTATCAGTCGAGTTATATGTCCTGAAAATGTTTACAGTACTCCACTTAAATGCATATTCAACGCTTATACAACACAACTGACATCATTTTAGTTTGCTGTTGTGACACACCACAGGCGTGTGTTTGGTATATATCTGTAGTTTGCCATGACTGAAGGCTGAAAGTATTATTGAGGGGGATGAATTTTCTGCATTTTGGTTCCTTTCCCAAGGGAGTATTTTTGGCTGGACAGTGCACCAGGCCTCACGTTTTTTGAATCTATTCCAGGTTTGCTGGATTTCCTGTGCAATCAGTCAGCTGTCCGAACCCAGTGTGGCTGTCCTGTTTCGCCTCATGGTATCCGCCCATCCTGGTGTCCTTGCCACCGCAGATCCCCTCAGGACCCGGTGTTTTTAACTTTCTCCTGCAGCTGCTGAGCACCTCTAGTCCCCAGCAGGGGGAGTCGCTGAGCACACTTTCATCTATGCAAAGACACCTATGTATGCAATCACATGCGTACTGCATATAAAGAGAAAAATGACCGGGCACACAAGTGCTCCTCAGCACGGAGATTACCTGGCGAATGTGGGCACACGCATGCATATGGCATTGCATACAAATATAACTTAGAACATGGACAAGCAGCATGCAAATGCACTTCTATGCCCTGCCAGTTTTGCAACTTCTTTCATCAGAAACAGATGGAGCTGAGGATGAGTCCTGTATGCAAACACTCTCCCCGAGGCTCTCGCATATTTTCACTCACTCATATACTGTGCAACACTCATCCAGTTTTCAACCATTTCCAAACAGCAGCGGGGGGTGGGTAGTGTCACAATTTCAACTTTCCATTTTCTGTCATTCTGTTGCCGTAGCAGCCATATGGGAGGTGCCTAGATTCAGAAATACGCTCCCATTGAGCCATAAATACGTTGAAATGTAGAGTCACCCAAAACACATGACTGCATGATGCTCTTGTGCAAGATAGTTATGTTCTTGCCTCTTAAAGGTCCTCTATTAGGGGCACGGCCAATTAGTTATTACTAGCCATTTCAAAATCTCTCCCCACTTGACATCACAGGGGGAAGTAAGCTACCAGAGACAAATAGAACTAATGAACTTCAGCAGAGCAGTCGATCAGATTTCATTATTCTGGGTGGTCACCGCCCATTGTGATGTCAGGAAGGGGAGACTTTGAACTGGCTCATAATGGCTAATTTGTTGAGAACCTGGCAGCATAACAGGGGACCTTTAAGACATATTATCAATCAGCAGGCGGCAGTGATGAACCTTATGGGATTGGGCGTCCCCTTGTCTCCACAGGCAGTAGGTATTTGTCCAATCACTGAACAGCTCCGCATCACAGATGCATGCGGAAAAAAAGCAAACTGCCATGAGGGTTTAATTTTTTTTATTTCCAATTTCTTGGCATACACATTTGTTGTGTAAGACTGTCACTGAGTTCACTTTCAGGTCGTGTGCTCATACGAGCATCCCCTGGTGCCTCTCTGAATACGAGTTCAAACTCCTGAGAGTGAAGACAAGATCCTGACAAAAACAGCTCAAACTCCCAAGTAAGAAACATTGTTTTGGCAGATTCCTGCTGAAGAAATAAAAAAATGACAGATTTTATTGCAGCCTTCGCCGTTTCGAGGACCAACTATGCTCTGACAAGGGTTTCTATCTTTATATATTGCTGTACCTTATCAAATTACTGCACTAGTACAGTATATCATTGTAAATTAAACTGCCACATCACTGCTTTCCAGACAACATCCTGTGCTTTCGAAAGTCTATTTCACTTAGTAAGTAACAGAATTTTACATTGCTTCATGGGCGACAGGGACACGGTACCCCATGATTAATATTCGCCAGGCTTTACTGGATTTCATCCTCTCTTTGAGTGAACGCTTACTCCCAAACTACTTCCATGTAATTTATTTAGTTAGCAATCAAACTTTTTATTTACCGGCTGAAAAAAAACCTGTACAGCCTTAAATGATTTAGAAATTCTAATTGGAAACAGACAGACAGATTGTACGGATTGCATAATCTGAATAATTATTCGGGAAAAAAATATGAACTTTCTCAGAATTACCTTTCCCAGTGTAGCAATTTCACATGAAAGATTGCGAAAGATTTTTTTTAAAGTTGGAAGTGAAAATAATCGTCCAAAATGTTACCTATAATCTCAGAACGTGCAAAATATGCACCCAACTAACACAGATGAGTGAGTAATCCAGAGAGAAAACACCTCCTCCATCACAATTTAGCCATTTGAAATTTCCCGCTCCCCGCTGCATAAGGGTTAGCAACTGGCTCCGCCTCCTGCTCGAAGCTTCAGTCCGGCAAACAATTATCACAAACAGAAAATATTGAAATGGCACTTCACACTGAGATTACTGATCAATAATAAAAAAATAAATAAAATAAATAAATAATAACGTTAATAACAGATTTGTTGCTTATGCTCGAGATGAGGCAATATTTATAACAACTAAACTCAAAGTCAGTTGGCGGCTAGCTAACAATAGCTGTCTTCAACTGCAGTGCCTGCAATGGATTTTAACTAGGAATGGATTGGAAGACGTATCCTTAGTACTCGCAACCACATTTTTTCTTGACAGGGATAAAGGCTATTGAATAAGGCAAATATGTATACACATAAGCAATGTGTGTGTCTTGCTATATCTACCTGTATTGTTTTAATCAAAATATCTATATAACTATGTTCATTCAAAATGTGTCTGAAGTTTAATCGCCAAGCACAAGCTGTCTCTATCGACCAATAACACCAAAAACGCTCAACAAAGCATTCAAACCGTGGCAGGTATGGGCTTTTTTCTGGGATGAATACTACTTGATCATGTGACTGAAGTTGTAAATCCGTGTTGATATCGGCACTGTTGAACGTGTTCAAAACGAATCGAACTTAAGAGTCAAAATTACCATTACTACGTGAAGCTCCAATGAAGCAGCAGCCCGTAGGCCAAGCAAGACTTACTTTCTTTGTATAAAAGTGTTTGTGTTGGCTTGCTCAACAGCCTTTATTGTTTGAACACATAAGGGGCTTTTATGCTGATAGTTCCTGGCTCCGATTTGCTTTCATTTTCTCTTCTGCCTCAGCTCTCTGCCTACATGCCAACTCTACCGCTTTTGGGGCGTTTTTTGTTCATAATGAAATGCCCCGAAAGCGATAGTCGGCATGTGTATCTCTGCTCTGCCCCCCTCTCAGAACCCTTAGCGGCTGCAGGACCTTTGCGCATGTGAGCAGCACTGGTGAGGGGGTGGGGCCTTTCAGCTGACGTGTGGACCTTAACTTTTCCTCACAGATCGCAGTTGAATCTGGCTGAAGTGTGATTGCAGACCGTTCGCTGTGAACGCGCCTGTTTTCCCCAACCTCACGCTCTCCTGACCGCATTGTGCTGGATCTGCAGTGGCCTGCGGACTGTCCCACCCTGTCAGAATTCTTCTCTGATTTTTTTTGTTTCTTATGCTTTATTTGTTTTGATTTGATTATTCTGCCCCTCTCTCACCAGGCTTTCCGGATTTTATTTATATTTATGGGGTCATAGTAAAACTGCTCGTTAAAGTAATCAAACCGCCCTGCTGCCTGTTGCCTATTCAGTCTATACCGCTGCCTGAGAGCGAGTTACATCCCGATATTTTTTAAAGAAAGTGAGCGCTATTGTGGTCTAACTCCATTTTATCCAATCAAGTTGTTGCAAGAGAGGTTCTCACTAAAATTCTCGCGTCGTGGGTTTTCTGGGTTCTGCCTGGTTTTCCTCCCACGCTAATTCTGGTAGCCGTCGTTTAAGCAAAAAAAAAAAACTTGGGTACGACTTAAAAACCAAGCAAATGAATAAATATTGTATTGCTGAGGGACAAAGTTTGTTCCTGGGATTGCTGAAATATTGTTGATCATGGCGAAAAAAACGTCAATCGATCACTCATCACTCGTCATTCATTCATTCATATCTTGGTCTTGTCTCGCCAAATATCTCGAACAGTAATTATGAACCTTACTGACTCCCTTTCTTGGCTGACGGATCTCCTCTTCCCATGGATGAGGTAACGAGCTCAAACTTCTCTGCTGCTGCATGGATGCGTTCTGAGGCTTTAATGAGAAGTCTGGAGAGGCTGCTGGGAAAGGTAATAATGGGTTTTACCAGATCTGGTCTTTGCTTGCACAATAAATGTGGTTCGCAGCCAAAGCATCATGAGCACCACGCTGAATACAAGGCAAGGAAAAACGAACACTATAAAAGAAAATCTACAATATCTAATCCCTGAAAAGAACCAGGATTCGAGGTTTAAGTGAATATAGCACAAAATAGAACTCCTCTATTGATGTGTTTTTGCAGTGCACGAATGTGCCGAGTTGAGCTCCTTCATCCAATAGTCCTGCCTTTTAAAAGCAGTTGTTTGTCCCTCTTATTTTCCTTTCTATACAAGCCTTGCACTCAACCTTGTCTTCTCTTACAAGCACATCATGACTTTCAGCCCTCGGTGACAGTGATTCAGCCCCATTACTCCCTGCTCTAACTGCTTTCCTGGTGCAATTGTTGCGGCACCAAATGGCTTCGGTGGCAGCAGGAGCCTGAACGGCATTGCCATGGCAACCTACCACCAGCCAACCGAGAAACAAGAAGAAATGTAGAGCGCTACAAGCTTCGTCCAAGTTGTGAACTTTACTGCGAACTGTCAGGATCACTCGCTCTGCCTTTCTTCCATGTACTCTTCATTTTATGCTGTTTGTTTTCGTGAATTCACAGGCCATCCACCGCCTCAGTCACACAGAAACTATAAATTACTTTTATTTTCAACCTGAGAAGCCCTTTGGTCGTTGGACAAATGGATTTGCTCTCTTGATGTCAATTTTAAGACCCAAGTTGAGGATCTGGACAATATGTTTTTCCTTTTTCTCCGAGAGTCTGCCCTGAGATGACTGTTCTTCTCTCCGATGTGTACACGTGCCCTCAATAATTATGTCTGATCAGTTCCAAGATACGGTTGCGCTGATGGTGGCAGATATTGTCAAATGAGGAACTTTAAATTTTATGCACAATTATTTGTACACAGTTTCATTTTTTATCATTATTTATGGGTTTTCTTATTGTTTTAATTGCAAGTCTGAATGCGTATTTTTCTATAAGATATGTGGGTGAAATAGTTTTACCTTTAAATATGAGTTTATGTAAATGTTTTCAGCTAGTGTGGTAAGAGAAGTAAATGTGTACGTTTTGACTTTGAAATTTACCCAGGAAACTTTCATGGCAAAGGAAGTGTGTGAGCGCTGTTTGTGTTTGTGTCCGGTGGTTCTCCATTAACACTCCCTTACTCTGTTCCTACTCTGTTGTGGTGTTTTTCTCTAGAAAAGACCCATAAAACATACTAAGAGTAAGGTAATTTTTGACATGGATGCAAATAGTAGGGTTCCAATAGTTTATATTTTATTGATGTCTTCTGATATTTCCATAGCTGATATCAAGTCTGATAATAAGGTATCATGAAGTCACATGATCTGGTCAGATGATTGTATATGGATTTGTCATGGTTTGTGAGGTGTGCATGTTGTTTGGACTTTTCTTTGCGGCTCTTGTACTGGGATGATATCGAATTCCTGGGCTATCGAATTCTTTACCCAGCTGGTTGATCGAGCTGGGGGGTGGGGGGAGCGCTTTCCCAGAATCTATATAAGCAGGAAGTCTCCTTTGCTAGAGTGTCTGTTTTTAGCTTCGCACTATAGCTGAAGATATCTGTAGTCAGGTTTTGTATGACTTTCTATCTTCTGATTGTAGGAGTTTCTTCTCCCTTTTTCGATCTCACTTTGCTTCCATGGTTCGGACTATTATACGTCCTTTGGAAGTGTGCATTTGCATTTGGTCTGTATTATTCTCTGTGTTTGTACTGTGTCTAAGCTACTCCTTCTCTCTGGTCATTGCACGTGGCCTCCGTACACTACTGGCCATTGCTAGATTCCTCATTAGCGGTGGTCTGGTGAACATGTTCTGTATGTGGTGCAGACAGATTTCATTCCTCTGCATGCTGTAACATAGACACTGTGCCACTTGCTTTAGTCCTCCCTGTCTGGTTTAGGTGAAGCAGACTTCGTCAGGCTTAGGGCTACTGAACAGCCACTGGTCAGGTTGAGAATTTGACGCCAGATCATAGGGTGAATCACATCTGTGTGGCCCTGTGTCTTACCATCGTAACCCAGCCGACAGGCAGTCAACTGACTGCACAGCCAGCTCTCATCACAGCATAAAAGAGACGACACTGTGCAGAGAAATTACTATAATGAAAAGCGAAAAAGCCAATTAGCTGATGCGGGAAGCGGGACCTTAAATTATGGTTCTGACCTTCAGCCAGGACAAATTATTCTGGAACGACCACTTTCACATCCATTCCCAACAGGGTTATTTTGCTGCTAGACCAATGGCACATGCATGTTCGGCATTGCTGACTCATTGATAAAAACTCCATTGGGGGTTTTAAAAGTGTGGGACAGTCTGAGCCTGGGGAGTGAATGAAAGATGTCATTCTGGATGCTTACAGGGTGGTCTTCCTTCTTTACCTTGCAGTGAGTGCAAGGTACTGAGAGGCTGCCGAGTACAAGGGGGAAATCTGCATAAACACACTTATGCTTGGTTCCCACTATCAAGATTCGCAGCACACCTGAAATCTTGGTCTTAATCGTGGAGTAATCTTGGTGATCCTGTCAGATCTGATCAGATCTTGAGGACAGTTGTGGCAATCGTGTTGATCGTAGAAACGTTTTGGACGGTTCAAAAATTTCCTATGATCAACGCGATTAAATGTCAATCGTGATCATCGCATCACCTTGTATCCAAACCAAACGCTCTCACACTGGACGCGAAACAAACTTATCGCACGACAGATTACATTCAAAGCCAAAGCAAAGATTTGCGTCTTTGCATTGATTTTAAAAGTAATTTCACGTGCGAAAAATTTGTTTCGCGTCCAGTGTGAGAGCAGCTTCGAATGAGTTCCACGCTACGCTACGAATGGCTAATCGTGGTGTTCGTAACGAAGCGCACAATAGTGGGAACTAAGGGCGGCGTTATACTTTGCACATTCGCGAATGCATTTGTGCCCACTGGACTGGAACGCGTCCTCTTCCAAATGTAGTTAAACGCATTGAGTGCTCCTGTACGCAGGAAGAAAATGACACCTCTTCACATAACTGCTCCTCGAGAGCATCCATGTTTGTTTGCTGGAGCATCTGCAGTCTGTGTTTTAATCACACATTCCTGTGCGCGCAGTCAGAAAATTTTGGTGAGTATGGGGGTCAACCACGGAGAGCCATGCGCACGTTCTCTGATGACGAATATTGCGCCAACGCACTCTAGCGCACCATTGCGCACACGTGCTCATGCAAAGTATAATTCCAGCTTAAGCTTTACCAATTTGTTCTCTTCATGTACTTGGAGACACTATGGTTTACTCCGGATGTGCAGCTATAAAATTCCACTAGGTGGCAGTATGTAGTCTGTATTTGTCCGTTAGTTTTATTAAAACTCAGTGGATGATTCTAGACACTAAATCAGGCAATTTCACAGGAATGAAAAGTAAATGTTATTTTTCCAGATAACAAAGTATTTCTGTAAACTGGATTGAGAATTGTGCGAAGAGGCTCCTGCAGGTGTTGGACCGATGTCTTTTATGGTCATGATTTATAAAACGTGCTTTGTCAGGAATAAAATAGCCAACTGCACATACATACAGTCCATACCCACAACAACACATGCTCACATTGAGCACAGAGACTGTAGTTATGGAAAATAAGTCAATAAAACCTCGTCAATTTTGCAGCATAATAAAAATAAAGGCAACTGGTGATTAAAAACTACACATTGGATAAAAGTGATTCAGGGGAGCATGAGTGCGAAAATAATGTATTAAGTAATTCATCAAATAAATAGCTTTTTCTGCCCAAGCAAAATTTAAGAAAATTAAGTGTTCTTGTGCAAGGCTATCGGCTATCGTCTGGGTCCCATCCAGAGCTATCAGCTGCAGCAGTTGCACCCCACTGAGACGGCAACAACTCACACTGCTGCTTCTCGGCACACAGCTGTTTGTGTTTCCTGGCTGAATTTGAAGCTTTTTTGCACCAGTTTCAGCTGCTGAATAATTGTTTGTGTTCGGCGTGTCTCAGCCTTGTCTTGGCTTTTCTCCCTGATCATTTTGACTCAAGGCACATCTTTGAATATCTGAGGGCTTAGTCTGGGAACCTCCGATTCTGTGGGTGCATGAGACAAAAACAGATGGTGGTTTTGTTCTGAGAGTTAGTAAAAATAAAAGAAGCCACAGATACACACGAAAGTATGCTGGGGTATTTGCACAGGAGTGGCGATTGATCTAACGCAATGTGTCCGCTGCAGCAGAGGGTACGACATTCTCATTGTCAAAACAAGGAGAAAGTCTTTGGCAAACGCAAGACTTCATTTTGAGTTGCTGCGAATTGCTGGGCCCAAAAGGCTTTGAAGTCTTGGAAGAAGCATACAGTTTTAACCGAGTAGAGGCAATTTAAATGTGTTTATAATGCAGGTGCTCAGTTTCCAGGTGGAACTCCAGGGCCAAGGAAAATCTTGCTCAGGAATTGATCAGGTGACAGGCTGCAAATGGAGCCTTTATACAGGGAGCGGCGACATGTGGCCTGTAGATTACATCAGTTATAATGTGTAGTAATTGCTATTTCTTTCTTTAAAGCTTGAATGTTTAGCAGTATGAACACAGGAAATTTCATACAAATATTTATCTCCTGGCAACACTATTAGCATTCACTCCATTCCTCCACTACTGTTTCAGCACCTAGGACTGTGTACTGGCTGCTGTGGGCTGTCATCATCTGTGCAGTGAATTGGCTTCCTCCTATTTGGATGGAGGAGAACTTTTCTTGTATGCAAGAAGTCCAAGAACTTTTCTTCTATTTTGATGTGTGGCCAGAATGTGTTCCTGTATGACTGCCATCTTGCTTTCAGAAATAATGGGCCACAAGGACTGTCATTAAAAACACAGCCATAAATGCCAGTTTTGTGTAGCTCAAGGCAGCTCAGATTAGTTCTCATTCGATTCTGTCATGAGATTTATGGCTATATTTTTGTGGTTATTAGGAACTCCTGCCTGGCGTTCGTCTGTCCCTGTTGTAGAGCTCTCATTTGCAGCCATATTTCTTTTGCTGTTGTTGCTTTTTGGTGTTTTTCATATGTTTTATATTTTATAATTCATATCATTTTGAATATAATTTTATAATTGTAATTTGTAATAAAATTCTACACAGTTCCCTTGCCATCTGAAATAATTGTGCCATTTCTGTGGCTTGGGATCTCATCTTTATACCTTTATCCAGTTATATCTCATTTATGCCATCAGAATAGGAAATAGACACGTTTGTAATTGCAGTTAAAGGACTTAACCCTGAAATGCCACTTGTTTCATATTTGATGCACAACTTTCTAAGACCACTGTCATCCTCTCGATCAATACTTTCCTCAAAATCCTGTTGTGTGCAATTTGAAGCATGTCTTCTGCCTCCTAGTAGACGACCCATACGCTGCAGGCAGTAGAAGTCCATTAAACATACAATAAAAGATGGCTGCCCCCATTCGCCAGCCAGCAGGTTTTTTTCCATGGAAATCTTTGATAATTTTGATATGGTCAGAATAACTTGTATTTTCTGAATATGTCAATATGAATATTTACTAAATTGAAGCAACTTATAAATACTCAGCATTATGTTGCTTATTTCTTTGTAAGCTCGAAGTGAAAATGTATCTATCAAATGTGATACTACAGGTAATTAAACCCTAGGGACCTGTGGGAGCCCCTTTGATCACTGCTAACATTACTGTTTTTATGAGGTTTATTTCTTAATCTAGCCCAAAGGTGGTGGTTGCCTGTGAAATGAGAAGACCTTGGACATGGAATGGTTGTGGTAGCTTGTGAAATGAGAAGACCTTGGACATGGAATGGTAGCCTGTGAAATGTGAAGACCTTGGACATGGAATGGTAGCCTGTGAAATGAGAAGACCTTGGACATGGAATGGTAGCCTGTGAAATGAGAAAACCTTGGACATGGAATGGTAGCCTGTGAAATGAGAAGACCTTGGACATGGAATGGTAGCCTGTGAAATGAGAAGACCTTGGACATGGAATGGTAGCCTGTGAAATGAGAAGACCTTGGACATGGAATGGTAGCCTGTGAAATGAGAAGACCTTGGACATGGAATGGTACCCTGTGAAATGAGAAGACCTCGGACATGGAATGGTAGCATGTGAAATGAGAAGACCTTGGACATGGAATGGTAGCCTGTGAAATGAGAAGACCTTGGACATGGAATGGTAGCCTGTGAAATGAGAAGACCTTGGACATAGAATGGTAGCCTGTGAAATGAGAAGACCTTGGACATGGAATGGTAGCCTGTGAAATGAGAAGACCTTGGACATGGAATGGTAGCCTGTGAAATGAGAAGACCTTGGACATGGAATGGTAGCCTGTGAAATGAGAAGACCTTGGACATGGAATGGTAGCCTGTGAAATGAGAAGAACTTGGACATGGAATGGTAGCCTGTGAAATGAGAAGACCTTGGACATGGAATGGTAGCCTGTGAAATGAGAAGACCTTGGACATGGAATGGTAGCCTGTGAAATGAGAAGACCTTGGACATGGAATGGTAGCCTGTGAAATGAGAAGACCTTGGACATGGAATGGTAGCCTGTGAAATGAGAAGACCTTGGACATGGAATGGTAGCCTGTGAAATGAGAAGACCTTGGACATGGAATGGTAGCCCCCCCCCCCCCCCATTTTATGCCAGCTAGTAAAGAAGGGGGGCCAAGTAATACTCCAAGTTTAGGCTAAATTTTGATGAAAGAAAAATTTTCATGGCCATTTTCACAGGGGTCCCTTGATCTTTGACGTCAGATATCGAAATTAAAATGAGTTACCAATACCTATGAGTCTCTCCCTCACTGACATGCTATTTTTATGACAATCATTATGCAGTTTTAGCAAAAAAGATAATCATTTTGCGTGCGGTATCAACCTGTTATTTTCATGTTTGTATTCTGGGGTCCAATTTTATTCATGTGTGATAATGTGGCTGAAGTCCCCAAAGTAGCCATTTCATTGCAGTGAGACCAGTTTTTGAAACCTGACCTCACTGTATAAAAAATAAAAATATGATACCAAATTGAATTTCATAAATGCAATTTTTTTTCATTTTTTCATTTTTTTTCCCATTTTGTTTATAGGGACAATAACTACTTTAGTTTCAAAAATATTGAATTATCTGACTATTATTTCATGGTTCATGCTTCACAGGGTTTAAAACCACAGCCATTTTCGGGGGTAGTTCCAACCCCCCTATATTCAGTGAAGCGAAGAAGCCATTTATGGTGAAGGAAGCGTAGACTTTTTCCCAGGCTGCTCTGGGCTTCCTGTGAGGAGACCTCATCATTTCCACAGGCTGCTCCAGTGCTGGTAGTTGGACAGATTATCGCACTCAGTCTCACTGGCGGCTAAAATAACACTGACCGCAGAACCTCCTCAGGGTTAAACTCACGTGTCTCTGCGATTGCATCTGCTGCATCTGTTTGTAAATAAATTGTTAAATAGCTTCTCTTTCTCGGTTTATGGAGCTGGGAGCCATGCTGTTGCAGCACTTTAGTTACACTCTGTCTCTGCGATAAATTTTGGCACTTGGCGAGCACCGTTGAATGATTATGCTGGTGAGCGTTTGTGTGTGTTTTTGTGTGGGTGTCTGTGTGTGGGTAAGTGTGTGCGTGAATGAATGTAAGAATAGAGCAGGAGCTGAGGTGAATGTTTTGATGACTGATCCATCAAATTTATGTTTGCACTTTGACTTTTGATGGTATATTGTAGGCGCAAACACAACCTTTCCTCCAATAATTATTTCTATCTTAAACACCATTGCACTGCCCCTCCCTAGCTGTACCGATAACTGTACCTGTGCTGGGATAACTTTCTCTTTTCTATAGTTAGGGGTCAGTGGAAATGCCAAGCACTACATTCTGTCTGAATCTAACAATACTAGTCCATAATTAGAATATTATCCATTTCTTAAGACAGTCCTTCAACATCTTTATTAAAATTTTAAAACAATACTTCTAACAGTGGTGTAGTGGTTAAGTGTGCTTGACTTGGGAGCGAAAGGTCTCCTTGCGATGACCTCCCGCTGTGCCTCACCCCACCCAGGTGTATAATTGGGTACTAGCAAATTGTCAGGCAAACTGTACTAAGAGCTGGGGGGGGGGCTTAACTGGGGTTCAGCACTGGCCTGATGGGTCACTAGACTCGGAGCAGACTTACTTCTTTTCTTTCTACTTCTATGTAGACATCTATGTACATGTTCCTTAAGTACTAAAACCCAATTTTTTAAGGGCTTTAATTCATACTTCATTCACTTGATAAGAGTGCATACTCAATAAACCTGACGCTCTGTATTTAAATTTGAAGGTATAGGCCTACACATGGCGTGAGTCATATTGGAATTACAGAGCTATGACATCATTTCCCTGCTCTAATACTTACGGACCTCACAATACAAACTTCTTTTCATAAATTTTTTTTTCATTTTCATACCTGTACAACTGCCATACTTCCCATTGTTAGTTGACGCATCTTTTGCAGTTAAAAAGTGTTTGAGAGAATGCTTTTCAGTGTAAAGTAGATGAAAATTAAGGCTGATCCTACTATTTGGTCATTAAGCTAAATATTAAGCTAAATGGAGTAAGATATGTTTGTGTGCGTGCATGTGTGTGTGTGTGTGTGTGTGTGTGCGCGCGCGTGCGCACCTCTGGCTCTCCGTGAGATTTTTCGGTTGTTCTCCATCTTTTCTATTGCTCCCTCATTTTCTGTGTCGCTGGGCAGGTGCCTGGAGAGGTAAATAATCTGTGAGGCCATGACGGATATCATCAGCCACATTCTGTTCTTTCCACTTTAGCATGCGCTATGCTACTTGCTGAGATACAGAGCTGAACTGTGTCTGGGAAGCCTCATCCAATAAAAACTATTATGATTTTTGTTTAAAAAAAAAAAAAAATCAGGGTTGGTGGCCACAACATTTCCAGTGCCTTTTTAATTCAGAATAATGTGCCTGCCATTGGCAGCTCGTTCTTCTTCTTTTTTTTAGCTGTAGCCACCCGTCTCCCCTCATTTAATTATTTAAAAAGCAAACTTTAGAATGTGCTTCTAAATCAGGTTGACCCTCAGTCTGTGAAGCACCCTCTTAAATACGGTGAAAATGGTTTGTCAGAGTTGATCAATTTAGGCTTTCCTCAGGTATCCCACAATGCTCTGGGACAAGAATATCTTAGGGTCTGAGAGTACAGAGCGGTTTGGCTTGGCATATGAAGTAAACCAATGAAACCGATAATGAATTAGTAGTGAACATTCAGGGCTGACTGAGAAGCAGGTGCCATTTGCGCTTTGAATTTACAAAAGAGAATAGTTTTTCAATCTAATGGCAGAATTACAACATCAGTTTCTGGAAGATGCAGACGTCTGAGCCTGATGCCGTCCCAGGATCTCCATCCAATTAAATCTGATTGCCTGCGGCTTTACGGCACAGCGTCTCTGCAAATCTAAGCCTGTAACGGCCAAATGAAAAGAGAGGAATGAGAGGAAAATGTGGGAAATATTTCAAATGAGTTAATCCCCAGACAACATTTCCCCGATTTATGCGTTAGATATTGTGCCAGGAAAACAGGATGAAAGCACAGGGTTCTCTGTGATAAAGCACCCTCACCTTCTGCCATTATTCAGCATTTTTCCAAAGCTTTTATTCTCTGCCCGTGTCCGCGGAGGTTTTTTTTTTTTTTTTGGAAATGTAGTTTTGGCATCCTTATTTGATGCCAGTTTAAAATGAACCCTTCCCCATAACTCTTAACCCAAATTCTAAGCCTAAATGTCAAATAAGGATGCCTTAAGCCACCTTTTTCTAATATATTGACACTTGGTCAGGTGGTGTCACAATACGATGAGTCGGGATGAGAATGTGTTTTGCTAACCTGTATGTTTTTATTTTCATAAAGAAAAATACTGAAACAGATGTAATCCATTAAAACCAGCACTTCATCCCACGGTCCTTGAGATAGGAAATCAGACAACATCAACTAGTTGGGGATGTGAGACAGTCTAACAGGACATAAATTGACATGCTTTGGATACCAAGAATATGGACAATCATCCTGCAAAGCTTACGTTCTCTTTTAATACAATGAAGGACTCAATCTATTCTGTTCTCCATTCTTCATTTTTCTCAACATGTGCACTGGAGGGCGCTGGTGGACCTCAGTGAGGAACTTAGACAAACTGATCAAAAGGCGTATGGTCAGTAGCCTTTGGGAATCAGTACACTACTTTATTCAGTCAAGCATAATGCAGGGGTAGGGTTGGCTTAAATAAAATATTTTGCTTCAAGGCAATAATAAATTATCTAAAAACTGTACTTCTTTTCTTAATGTTCTTTTTTATCATATACGGTTGTTTAAAAAGCCACACTTAAAAGCGTGATGCTTCAATGCTTGTTGTATGGTTGCAGGTAGGATTATTACACATTTTGCAATAATGCAAATGAGACAAAGATGGGAAACCATAATAAGTTTGCGGACGATGAAACTAGTAATTGACTCTTCGCTGACCCCCTCCTGTAAATGTCCACTGACCAATCCTACGTTAGCAACCGTAACTAAGCACTGGAAGCCTGCCAAGCTTTCAGAACGAGTGAAAATACCATAATGATGGAACTTTTTAGTCCGATAGCAGATGTCCTCAATGTTTAGAGGCAGTGTCATATTTCTTGTATTTCAGAAGCCAAAAAAGCAACTGTAACATTAATTGAGCAACTCCTGCAGAGAAATAAATATCAGTACACTGTATTCGACAACTACGAGTATCTGGTGCTGCCATGAAGTACGTCAATTATCCAGGAGTGAACTTGGTGAACCCTGCACTCTGAGAGATGTTAGGATGCTTTGTCTTTGTTTAGCTTGGCAACATTTTGATCTTCTCATCCAACACCAGCTACATCAAACACATCTACCAGGTCCTCCAGCAACTCCTTGAGAATTGGTTATTCATCTAGGCTGAGAGGTATTACTTCTACCTACCGTCCATGAATTTCCAGGGCTTCATTTTGTTAGATGAAGGCACCAGCATGGGCTTCTTCGAGGTCGACGTGGTCACTGGGTGGCCTACAGCTGAGGGACCCGAGGACCTAGAAATGTTTCTGAGCTTTGCCAACTTTTACAGCAGGTTCAACTGGAACTGTGGCACCTGTCACAGCTCTGCTTTCTGCCAACAATTAGTTCATTTAGAGTGAAAAAGCAGAAGTGGCTTTCCAACGCTGAAAGAATATATTTACCAGTGCTCCCGTGCTCATACAGCCTAACCCCAGTCGACTATTAATTGTGGAAGTGGGAGCTTCAGACTCTGGGGTGGGGGGTCGTCCTGTCTCAAAAATCCAAGGAGGGAAAAATACTCCCGTGCGTCTACTTTACCCACTGCCTGACGCCCACCGAAAGGAACTATGTAATGGGTGACCGCAAGCTGCTAGCCATTGAGTTAGCCTAAAATGAGTGGCGACATTGGCTGGAGGGCTCCCAGGTTCCTTTCTTTGTATGGACTGACCACAGGAATCTTGAGTACCTCAAGTCTGCTAAGTGCCTTAACCCCCGCCAAGCCAGGTGATCCATAGTCTTTCATCAGTTTAACTTCTGACTGTCCTACACACCAGGAATCAAGAACTCCACTCTCTAGAGTCTACGACCAGATCCAGGCAGAGGATAGTGCAGATATCTGTTCTTTTGCTCATAGAATATGTTCCAGATAACTTCCAAGATTAAATCAACGCTTCCTTGGATTACCACCTACGCGCTAAACCGTTCATAACAGACGGACGGATGGACGGACAGACAAATTACAGGGATGAAATCATAGCATCCTTGGAGGAGGCAATAATAAAAAATAATAATATTAGCAGTATTATTATTATAAGGGGTGCTGAGATGAAATTTAAAGATGGTTGAAAACACCTGAAAGGAGGCTGAAATCACCAGCCGGTAAACATTGTGCAAGCGGAAAATCAATCGACATTGTCATCAGCTGAATTAACTTTTGCTCATTGCTAGAGAACTCTGCTTAACTAGTGAAAATCCGGCCTTTAATTCTGTATTTGTGTGTATTATCATGCATTTCCACATGCTTCCCCTCACTCTACCCAAAATGGGGAAAAAACCCACAAAAACCTCAGAGCAGGTGGAATAGATTGAGAACCAAATGGAGGGGAAAGTCCCATTATGATGAAAAATCTTGGAGGCAAATCGTCCTCCCAAAAACTAAAGAAAAATATCACAATGTACATTACATAGTCTGAAATTTGAACTGGCACAGAAGATGGAAGCAAACCTTTTGCAATAAGGTTGTTAAAGCAGAATGGTGTAATGTGGAGCTTTGGAATAACCAGTTGAGCAGCCAACTGAGTTTTGTGCAATATGATTGGCTTGAGGTAAGCATTTTTAACCACGCCTGCTACGTTAGCACCACTCCTTGCATTGGAGTAGACACTGACTAATAGTCTTTTGAGTTCTTTATGGGTCATGACAGGGGATAAATACTGTCTTATGCCTTCTTAGTTGCCTGTAATTCAGCAGTGTCTGTTTTGATGGGCCTGTTCATTTTCAAGACGGTATCATGAATCAAATATGAAGACAAAGACAGAGTTATCAATAATGACTGCCTTTTATAAATGCATTCAGTGCATTCTGCTTTCTTTTCATTTTTGATTGACCGATGGATTTTTTAATGGAAGTAAAATTTATTGTTGAATGACTACTGATATTGGACCTTTCTGAGCGAAGTTTATGCCAATTAGATGAGTAATGGTTCTTCTTTTTGTTTTGGTGTGTCTCATTCTGGCAGTATTGATTGTATTGTCAGCCAGTCTGACTGAGGAGAGGGTTCAGCTGAGTGAGTCTGATGAAAACCTGAAGGTTTCAATCATAACAGTTAATTGGGAAACTCAGACCTTTTCGCTTATCTTTTGACACCCCACCATAGAACTGAAGTAATTGATGTCTCTGGCGGCCAATGTAATTTGCTCATCTTAGGACAACTGTGACCCCCCCCCCCCCCAAAAAAAAAGACTTGATACCAACCGAATTCACAGCCCTATAAAAGTTCTCAACGCCTTTTTACATTCCATGTTCAATTGGGTAAACAACAGCTGAATATGCCGTGATTTTCTTTTTTGCATGTTTGTATGGCAAGCCGTTTTAACATTTGAGATAGCTAGACTGGATATGTGTTGCAGATGTCTGCGTCATTCTTCCTTGGATAAATGTTGTCAGTTTTGTCATTCTCATTGATGATTTCTCATTACAGATATCTACATTTCAGTTGCACACATCTGCAATGTAAATTACGGCTATCTGCCACTGAATTACGAGTTGTAACTCCAGTTTGAGATATCTAAACGGACAATGTAGACATTTTGAATAGCAGGCGATTAAAGATATCTTAGTTGTAAATATTTCAAACTGGAGTAACAACTAGTCGTAATTCAGTGGCAGATATCAGTAATTCACATTCCGGATGTCTGCAACTTAAATATAGATATCTGTAATGAGAAACCCTGTTCACGTGAATGGCAAAAGTGATGTCATTTATCCTTGGAAGATAGATCTCGTGGATGTCTGAAATGACAATTGTGGATAGGAAGAATATCATTGTGGATATCTGCATCACATATCCAGTCTGGCTATTAAATGTTAAAACGGCTTGCCATAGTGTTTCTACCTTGGAGACTTATTCACACTGAATCTCTAACAAATGTCTACTGGAAGTGATCTGACCATCAGTCAAATCCAAGCCAGAAAGACCTGTTTCTGTTCTTCAGCTGTAATAATTCATCTTTGCTGTAGACGTTGCTCATATCATTTGTTATATCCCAGAACAGACGCCGATCCCTTCCAGGCCAACGTTATGTTTACTGCACCCTGTTCCATTATAGGTCGTCCCACCCTATGAAGTGAATGGGTAATAAGGAATGAGTGTTCTGGCCGTCTGTCCGTCCGTCCATCTGTCATGCTGCTTTTCTGGGCCAGTACTCCTAAACTGAACAATTTTTTCCCACAAAATTTCATATTTGGTCATGGATACATCTTGTGCATGTAAATGTGCCTTTTCGTACTTCCATTTGTCCCCCAGTCCATCTGTCCGTCCTTCCACCACGTTTTGTTTCCAGGTCAGGAATCAGTGGAGCCGTCGTGGGGGATATGAGTATTTCATGCTTGTTTTAATGCGGCTCTCAAAAACAGCTCATGAAATTCTTTCATGACCGATAGCAATATTTCACTTTGAACGCTGGGCTTAATATGCAGTTACCACTGTGCGTAATACATTTTGCAATTGACTCACCAAGATCCTATGCCGCTGTGACAAACAGGTGTTTGAAATTTACCTCCCCATTCACTGGAATTTCACCTACAAATATCGCAGAATATACAATTTGAGATCATGATCAATGTTAAATTACTTTCTATTTGAAAGACTGGAGCTACTTGAGAATAAAACTGTTTACAAATGAAATTAACTAAAAAATGTAGCCCAGAAATGACCAATAGAAAAAGACCCTTTTAATATTGAGTGTATAAATACCTTGGTATGCTGGAAACTTTTGATTTGAAACGTGTTGTTAATGTTTATGTTCGTCTGTCGTTTTTTTCAGCGCAGGTGAATGGGGAGGTAAATTTAAAACACTTCCTCTTTGTCATAGAGGCATCTGTGGTGAGTGCAAAATGCATTGGAAACATCGGTAACTGAATATTATACCTTATATACACAGTTGTGAAAACATTGCTTTAAGAAAGTTTGAGAGCAGTCTGATCTACATCTCTATGATTTCGGTAAGACTGGGTGAGTCATTTTTTTTTCTCAAGATCGTTCTGCTCGTGATATAAAATGCATGTATTCAACACGAGGGAAAATGAGATGTAAATGTTTTACAAAATGAAAAATGAACTCTGCTCAAGTCGTCATGCTTGATGTCAACTTCTTCTGACACTTTATGAAACACAAATGTGCACATTTATTAAATAAATTTAAACTCTTTTAAAATAGTTTTAGCACAGCCAGCCACGTGGAGCATCAGAATGTTCGCGCGAGGTTTCTGACTATATATGCATCTTATTCTATAAAAACAAAAGGAACAAAGTACTCCATAACTGTTTCTCTTTACTCTCAAAAATCTGGGAAAATATAAAATCATATTTTACTCACCTATATCATTAATTTAGAAAATTAATTAAAATCTGGCATTTATTCTATTTTATTCTGGGTACTTCCTGCCTATTGATGGATTATTCTATTGGACGCAGCTCACTATTAAACGATTAAGGCCTTCCCAAATTACAAAAAACCTAACGCAGAGGAGGCACAGTGCTCTAGTGTGCATATGGACATTCACACAGGTGTAGGGATATGAAGTCTGCAGTGGGCTGTAAAATATTACTGTGTGCAATATAATGTGCTACTTAAATCAGATAGCGGGAGAATCAGTACGGGTTCTCCCTGAGAACTCCTGTTTCCTCCAACAATCCAAAGGAATGCATGAGACTAATGTGATATTGTGCATAAACAGATGCAGTATATACTGTATGTACATGCAGAACGCATGTCTGAGTAAATGGTCTGTGATCACTGCCATGGATTTTGGCAAATTGTTCCGGGTGCTTCTTGCCTCTCATCTATTTGATCCTGTGATTGGCTCCAGCCCTCACCCCATCCCCACCCACCTGTAACCCTGATCAGGTATGAGCGGGATGCATGATGTATGCATATGAGGCAATCCAAGCTTTAATGTCCACAGGTAACCGGGTGATGAATTAATAACTCTTTGGGATTTGACCTTTGCCAGGACCTCAGTAATGCTCAGGTGCGCCATTAGATGACAGCGCTGAGCCCATGAAGAAATGGCAGGGGTAATTTTATCCTGAAGTGTCAGAAAGCTGATATCTGTCCAGGCAATCAATATCACTGATTTTCATTGAACATCCAAGCTGAACTTTCAGTTCTGACAGCCCTTCAGATCTTTAATATTTTTGCTTTTTCTACTCTCCTCCAGTTTTTCTGCTTTTAAGAACTTTGTTTCTGCACCTGCTATCAGTACTGCCATATTGCAAAAACAAACGGGCTGCCCTCCAAAATCGCATATAAGGTGCTGAATCCAACAGGAAAAAGTACTGCTATATTTCCTTGTAGGATTTTACATGTATTTCTTTTGCATGCATGTAAGTATTAGTTTGCGATTAGTTGAGAAACATTCCTTTTCATATTATGATTGTCAGAAAAAAAAGATTAGCAGGTTTTTATACGTGAATAAGCTATAATTCGCATTTAGAGAAATTGGGAAATGCAAATAGCAAAATAAAACAGAAACAATTAAATTTCTCGCTGAGTGTTTATCTGGCATATATCGCACCACCAAATGCCTCTCTAAGACAGTATGACAATGTATTATTCCTTAGAACGTTAAACGCACCTATTGTTGCTCAATGATGTAAGATTAAAAAATCAAAACTTTTGAAAACCTATCATGAGGAAACTTGTTTAATAGAGCTCCCACAGGGGTGCTCTATTAAACAAGTTGCTACATGATAGGATTTCAACTGTACAAGATGATTACATTTATATATTTAAAAAAAAATTTTCAGCACGCTGAGGGTTAGTACTGACATTACAGTTATTCTCATTCCTCAGTTTCCCGTAAGTGTACGCGCGCCAGAATTAAGGAATTAATGAGTAGTCCATGCTAATTTTCTGTAGCCTTTGCCTCAGCATGATAAGGAAGACACAGTGGACCTTTGAGAAGACAGGCTGCAAATCTCAATGTTGGTGAAAGAGTTCGGTCCATTGCTGGTGCATTCTGGGTAGGAGGAGCTGGAGGAAATGATGTTCTTGAGTCTGTGGAGGGCAATGACCAGGAGAAGCAGCAGAAAGACCAGGAGGCTGAGGAAAATGGAGACGTAGACATGGACATTCTCCAGGCGATCGGAGGAGGCGGCGGACGAGTCGACAGCCGTGGAGAGTGAGGTGGGGATGGATTTCAGTGACGTCCCATTTTCAGGGCGAGAGCTGCTTAAATTCACCGCGAGTATTTCCATGCCTGAGATGAGGAGAGCGTCATTCACTCCACTGACGCGCCGCGGGAAGTGGAGACATTGAGGTCACGCAGCCTTAAGTGTGCAGGGTTCCGATAGTTTTAATCTACTGAACCTGTAAAGCAAAGCCCATGATGTAAAGTCAATAAAATCATCAGGAATACACACAGGCGCGCGCACACACACACACACGCACGGACAAAAAAAAAAAAAAAGACAGAAGCACAGTTCCTGCACATTCCCCAGAGAGGGCAGTGGGATGTTTTGTGTGTTTGTGAGAGGGTTTGTGAAAAAAAAAACCAAGTGCTGCCAATTATTCACATGGCCTTCAGCCGTCGGTGGGCTGAATCAATGGGTAGCGCGGACTTCAAAGGCGAAGTGGTTTCACCGAGCTGCGGAGGGAGCTCACGCATTGGTCACACTGTGTGTGAAGCGAAATTATCCAGCGGTTTCTATCGTTTAGTGCAACTGCATACAGTTCTGCTCACCCTCATGATGTATTCTCCCCAGCTTTGGCAAAAACAAAATTTCCCTGCACTGCAGTTGTGCCTCTGTCTGTTCTGAATTCCCAGTGACCTCAGACAAGGGTGAATTTTAGTGTTTCAGTGACAGTAGTAATTCTGTGCTTTTTGAAGATGCGTGGAAGGCAGAATTATGTACAGTTTTCTTAATGACTTCCTCTCTCCAAAGAGATCCACTGCATTTTGAGCGATTCAGCTATTAATGAGTTACTGGAACCAAGATACACAATAAAATCAAGCCAAGAAAAAGTACTGTATGCATGAAGAATTAATGCAACTTCTACGCTCGATATCATACGGCCAAGTATCCATAACCATGCATGCTAACGCAACTTCTCTCCCACAGCTACGCAAGACCAGAAGTGACTATGCCACCAAACTATCCCATAAAGAATCAGAAATGTGGCTTGATTGCGACATCCGGGTACTTTATTTGTATTGGCAATCGCTCAAATTCTGGTGCCACCCCACAATCCTTTGGAAGGGCTGGATAAGTTCCTGAACCAGCCTTAGTGTAGCACACAGACTCTCTGCCCAGGGCAAATCGCTGACTCATCCCAAACAGTGCAAACAATTAATAATCCTCTGTGATAGAACATCCGTCAAGTGCTCATACCATCTACAGTACATCAATTATCCACTGAAGAAGGCAGCATCGCTCTGTTGTTTGTGCTGAATGCACAGCTTAATCTCCAAGAAGCAGTACATTATAGATCACAATAGCACACAGAAAAGTTGTGTTTACACGTGGGTAGCACAGTAGAATGAGCGGTTGAAAAACTGTCTGATTGGTGCAGATCGGAGGAAGGGGGAGGGGTTAATCGTGGAGTAGAAGTATAATTTGGGCATCAGGTACTACAGTGACATCACACCCTCCTTACAATCATACCTTAACTAATTCACATATTACAGAAACAGAAATCGAACATTGGCAAAACATTTTTGAGCATTTTACGTACTTGCCGAGAAACAGGATTTGAAATCGTCCTCAGCAGTAATGACGCCGCTAATGGTGTAAATGGACTTGTTCTCAGCTGGCCATCCTGAGCAGATAAATAAAGCTGTAAAAAAAATTGCCCATAGAGAGGCTTACGCTGCTAATGGTGTGTGCAGAGGCTAAATACTTTTAAATTGAAGGTCAGTCTCACGGGTGTTTGAGATGCCCATAGTTCAGTGCCTCCGGATGGAGATCTCATACACTAAAAATGGTTTTAGATTCATGTGTAAATTTTGTTACTTTATGTTACTTTATGGATTCACTTTCTTCTGGGGCTATTTTATGTGTCCTGTGTGCTGATGAGGTTAGTTTCATTTGCATGATACAGCAGCCTTTTTAAAAGGATAATGTCTGCATGAGCACAGAACGGTAATAATTTAACAAAATTACCTGAAAGATGATTCTTTTTTTTTTTTTTTTTTCAAATTATGTCAGGGTGAAAATGTGCTTTTCTGTATCTGGGATCATCATATCCTCGACACAGAAAGTCGAACATAATTTGGTTGTAAGAATCTTGGGGATTGACGTCTCTTTTATAAGCAAGTGGACGGAACAGATACAGTGATTAGATAGCTGTCAGTGCTGCTCATCAAAGCTCATGAAACTACAAGCCAACTGTGTGTTTGTGTATGTGCGTGTGTGTATGTGTGTGTGTGTGTGCGTGTTCGCGTGCATGAGCGTGTGCATGTGTGTGTGCGTGAAAGTGTATTTAAATGTGTGTACTTATTGCATATTTTAGCCATGTCTGGAGACGCAATTTCTGCATATTTAAGAGGGACACTCCCACTTATGCCTTATGTCATTCGCACTCAATTCCTGTAATTTAAATTTCAAAAGGCATTTGATACTGTATATCCTATAGAAATTCTGTGGCTCTTTAATTCAGTGAATCACACTTTTTCCACAGCACTTGAAGGTAAGCTTTAGTTTACTCTATTCGTCAAGTGCCAGTAAATCATGCATTTGCTTCATTTCGCCCATCCAGGAGATGAATGAAGCTTGATGATGCGCCTGTGAAGGACACAATAAACTCAGAGCCCAATCACTCCGCTTCTCTGCTCCCATTCAGGGGTCTGCATTCACACATGCACATGAATTTCAACAAAATATTCTGCAATAAGCCCATCTTTTGCCTTCACTGATAAACTTCAGCTCCAGGACATGGATTTATTCATTACACTTTCAACCAAATTAGCAGTTCAGTGGGAGGTACAATCACAGGTTTTCTTACAGTTAAAATCTAAATTAGCCAGACATCAAAGTTATATTTATGATTTGGCATGGTCTGCTGAAATTGTACTTCCTGAAATTGTATAGTATGTACAGAAGAAAATTAAGTCTTGCATATAAATCGCGTACCTTTTGTGACGTGAACAAGACTATCCTCAGCTTCATTTCCCGAAATCTCAAATTTCAAGATGAGTTCACCAGCTCGCCCTGGGAGGTTTTTCCAAAACGATAACGCGGAAAAAGGGAAACAGCAGAGTCTGGGAGACGGGTAATTGCAGCCTCGTGTGCACCGCCACCGGAGTTATGAGTTATGATGATCCAGACTGCCTGCTCCTGCTGAATCTCCCTCTCTCTGTCTGCGCCACTACCTCTCCCCCACTCCCTCTCTCTCTCTCTCTGTCTCCGTCTGCTCACCTACCGCTCCCTCACTCTTTCTCCCCCACTCCCTCTCTCTCTCTCGCTCTCTCTCTCTCCATCTGCCCCTCTTCCTCTCCCTCAGTCCATCTCTCTCTCTCTCTCTCTCTCTCTCTCTCTCTCTGTGGACTGCAGTTCATGGAGATGACAGTGCTGCCAGCCCGCTAACTTCAGCTGCCACATGCATTGAATCTGTGAATGAATGTCTCGGCAATGTGCTGCTTTGCCTCATTTTTACAGCATGCTGAATAACCTCAATGAAATATAAAGGTTTGTCCCTCTGAAATATCCCGTCTTTCACTGCAGCCAGAACTAAAGTGTTGTGACTTCGCCTATCAAGCTGGTGTAAAGACGGCTGCATCCATCTCAACTTACATCGATGAACACATTAACCCACCTAAATTAATGGCAACATGAATTCTGCTCTGTTTGTGTCCGAAGCTCAGGCATGAGTGAGAAATACAGCAGGACAATGACCTGAAGCGCAGAGCCAAATCCACCTCTGAATGGCTCAAAAGAAGCACAGTGAAGGTTTTGGAGTGGCCTACTGAGAGTCTAGATTTGAATCCAATCGAGATGCTGCACATGGCTTTTGACAGGCAGTTCATGCTCGAAAACCCTCCAATGTATGACACAAACTCACAATAAACAAACAGCAATGTGGCCTCAATAACCATTTGTTTGGTACCGAGGTCAAGGCCACCTGAAGCAGCTATAGTCATCTCAGTGCATTGTCTTTGGATTCATCCGTGACCGTATGTAACGCGCGTCCTTATTTGTCGATCAAATCAAGTCCCCTCCCTTTGAAAATTCCACTGAATGATTTGTTTTACTCAAACATGCGCAACTCTTATTGTAGATGTGTCATCTGCTCTCGCCTACTGCCTTTGAGGCGTATCAGGAGTGATGAGTTAGAATGCACCAATCCTTCACGTTTGGACTGTTTACTTTAGCGCTCGTCTCTATGGTGTGAACGGCTTTATCTGCTGTCATCGGATGTGACCTGATGCACCCTCGAGCTGAGCGTGGGAGGACGTGATGTGCGACTCACAGCATCTCGACAGGGCTTTGGGGGAACAATGAACGCAGCCGGGACAGGATCAGCTATTGTTCGTTGTGGTGCTGGAGCTGCATGCTGTTCTGTCGGGTCTTACACCATTTTATGAATCATTTTGAGAGGGAGAACAGAGGAAATAAGTTCGGGAAAGAAACAGACCCGTTTATGACACAACCCCTCCCCCAAGTGGAAGATCTGGAGCGAGGAGCACCACATTTGAGGGCTCTTGCTTAATTCCTATAATTCCTGCAAGGCCCATGTTGGCCCTGTCGACCGGCGAATTATGTCTGCCCTACGGAGTGGCGACAGAGCGAATATTCTGAGGCGCTTTGATAAGAGCAAGAGCGCTGGGCCGCCTTTGTGACTAATCCTGCACTGTGCAAAAATGGCAGAGGATCTCCCCCCCCCCGCAGGAGATTTAGTCGACATTAATTCCCGGGCGCATGCTTCCACGACATCGACATGGAAATGCCATGTGTTCCACCAAGGATCAGCAATGCAGGCCCTTTAGGCCTCGTTAAAGAGTCGAAGTGCTTTGAGGTTGAGTTGCTGATTGTGGATATTCTGCAAGCTGCTGAGCCCATGTTGGGCTTTCACCATCTGGAAAAGGGGGACAGTCATGTATTCGACATGGAGGCTTTCTACTGTGGACGCAGCGACACGTCAATCAATGTAATCCGCAGAAAGGAGAAGCTGGATCCAAGATTAATGCAGCCGAGCATGTGGCTCCACTGCTGAGGGCCTCAGTCTCACTCTCTCCAACTTCTCCTAAGGAGACTGTATAATAAACACGAGAGCACAGTGTTCATTGATTGGCTCTGACCTTCACTGAAGGAGCACCTGACTGTCGTTTCTGCCTTTAAGTAATGTGCACCTTCCTAATTTTGTAAATTGCCCCAATTTTGTCAGCCGGTAAGATTTCTGGTCCTGTGGGACCTACGACCTAAAATCTCACCGTCTAACGAAATTTGGGCAATTTACAAAATTAGGAAGGTACACGGTGCAGTAATCAGCACAGGGTCTTGAGTTCTGATTTCCTGCCTTTTCTGCAGATCGTCCCTCCTATTTGTTTCTCTGTTGCAAGATCACACACTTAATTCAACAGCTTAATAAATTCTTGAGCTGCTAATTAGTTGAATCAATGTGCAAATCACTGTTGAAAATGAAAACCTTCAAATCAATAGTTCTTCAGGAGCGAGGTCTACTGTTCTTTTTCCTCAAATAATTTACTGGAAAACCTACAGTACTGTGCACATATTTTGAGCTTGTCACGCTAGCTCAGTTTTCCAAGATTCTCATTTACGCACTTTCACCAGGCATATAAATGCGCACGCGCCCCAATCGCAGTATGTGAAAAGCTGCATCTCGTCCTGGGGGTTTAGATTGACTGCAAGTGCTCAGCTGAAACTCATCTTTATTTAAACAGGATGCCATGCAATGTGCTCGCTCTGTAAGTGAGAACGCACCGTACTGGAGCGAGAGAAAAGGCCTTTGAAAGACAGGATGCGTCATAGTCTTTTTTCTGAGTTATATTCGTTGCATACCTCTTTGCCTACCATTAAAGTGTCACATAAAGACAACTTAATTGAGATTTTTTAAATACTTGACATTAATGAAGATCATTGGAAAAAGAAAAATAGATAATAAATTCAATAGAAAGCACTGCATATCACTATAAAAGTATGGGCAGGAAGTACTCCTTCTTGAATTTCTGAATGTTGTGATCATTCATTTGGGGGATGGGACGCTGTCAAAAATAAAAGGCCAATCAAAAGTGTCTTTATCATATTTAAAAGTAAGTGTCTCACCCTAGAAGCATGGGAGATAACAGCCTTACATGCTACTGTGGGTCATTTCTGAGGGTGATACGCAGTGATGCCAGTAATATTTCAGTGATGAAAAAAATTACTTTGATGTCATCTCAGTTACTTTTTGATGACCCATACAGGCTAAGGACTGGCTATTTTGGGTTGTCCAGATGACATCCAGAAGATCACATCCCAGAAATAACTTCTAAATCATCCCCATATTGGCTGTAAACTTGCCTAGTCCTGTTAATTGACTTTCAGCTGGGTCCACTGGGACCAAAGTTATAATGTACTTCTTTGCTAACTTAATGTTAGACACACTGCACTGACTCTCACTAATAAGTAGTCAACATACACACATTGCTTGACACTCACTGGCTCCCAAAAACTGACCCGAATAGCGAGTGTACATTAAAGGATTGTCATCATATAAACCAATAAAACATGATAATTATCTAGCTAGAGGGTGGCTACACACTGTAACTTAACATGAGCAAGCTAAGTCCCACACAGAAGAAAGCTAAGTGTTTACTTCCAATGACATGTAGCACCCAGCATGATGTGCTCACAAGTGGCAGTGCTATGGGCTAGCTAACATAGCTGATGTGAAACGGCAGATTGCTTGCTAACATTGTCAGCACCACATCCACTTCAGTACAACACAGCTAGCTTTGTCACTAGCCTTGCTAAAATGGATGCCTAATGCACTACCTAGTGAGCTACTTTCAATTAAATATAGTGGGCTCCAAAATTACTGGCACCCCTCAATTGCATTGTACAAGCAATACATTAAAAAATTCTAAAATATATATTTATAGAGAAACTTCACATGCCAATATGTGAGCAATAATGTAAGATATTAATGATCTGAAAGTCATTTACTGATTTAGTCTAAAACCCATTTCCTCCAGATCATGATTTCACAAGTAATAGCACCCTGAAAGATTATTGTAAATAACATACACCAAAATTACAAAAGTAAAATAGGTATTAAATTCCACTTATTTAAGTTGTATCTAAGTGTGAAGAAACTATATTGAGCCATTACATCACTTCCTGTTGAGGTAACACACTTACAATATATCTTTGTCATCAAGCACCATGATGAGAACAAAACAACTGTCACTTCCAAAGAGACAGATGGTCATAGACCTTCATAAATCTGGTAACGGCTACAAGAACATTCACAAATGATTGAATATGAGCACTGTCAGGACAATTATTAAAAATTCCAAAGATACGAAACTGTGGACAACCTCATTGGTAGAAGCTGCAACTGCACTTTCCCCCCAGGACACTGAGGAGGATGTTGAGAGAAGCAAAAAAATCCCCAAGAATTTCAGGTCTGGGCGGTAAAAGTTTTGGGGAGGAATGTAACCATTTCAACTTACGGTGGGGAAATGTCACCATTTCCCTCATCACTTACCATTAATATTAGAGTCACACCCCTTTGAAGCTAATTCTTAAAATTTCTATGTTGATGTAACCATATCGACTGCGGAATACTGATATGGTGTTCCAAAACTGACTTGTCTAAAGGTCTAAAGGTGAATATTACATGTTGATATTTAAAATCTTGCATGACCTGCAGAGTGACATTCAGATGCTAAAATATCTCAGTGCCAAATAAAAATAAATCAGTAAAAAATCTAAAACACAGCCAGACGTTTAGCATTCATCTTATGAGAGGAGTTATTAGAATAAGGAGGGAATTCAGATGACTGAGTCAGCTTTTGCCAGGGAGTGGTGTCTGTTAACGCCAATGCCTTCCGTCTGATTGTTTATGCTGAGAACTGCCTTTATGTGAAGCCACAGTTGTCCCCTGTCAATTTAATAACTACCCCAACGACTAGCTGTCCGTCACTCGAAGGACTCGTTAACTATTTTCTGTGTCACACTACAGTCGTGGTAATGCTTTAATGTTATTAAGGGGCATACAAGATTCCAAACAGCCCTTAGGCTATTTTGAGGCATTTCCAAGAATATTTGTAACTGTGGATGAACCGTTTCTTACTGCAATATTTTGATATGATAAAACTGTGTGTGTTGTATCTTTGTTTTTACCTCTGTTGTGAACTGCACACGAGGGAATCAATCGATCAATCAAACTTTATTTATACAGCATCGTTCGTGAAAATCAAAATGAAATACAAAGTGCTTCACAAAGTGATTGAACAATAAAGACTAAACATGGTGTTAATTTTTTTTTTAAATGTAGAGACCAAATGTTAAGGGCATTTATTGAGCCAGAACGCAAGGTATGAAGAAATGAAGAGGGCAGGGTGATCCATGGTGGAGGGCAGTAATCAGGTGATTGGCTACTGAATTAAAGGGGAATCTCCGAGCCACGGTCAGGGACTGTCCAGGGGTCAAGGCCAGGTAGCAAAGCTGGTTGCTGCCACTGCAGAACCGTGCATCCACTGAATCAGCAGGGCTGTGTCAATGAGGAATCCGTCTCAGCTATAGAGACAGCGGGAGAACAGGGACAGGGTGTCCCTCATAAATGGCTCATACACTTAAAATATACTTTAACTTAGTTTTCCAACACAGAGGGTGGAAAAAGGCTTGAGGCTTGAAAGCATCTGACAGGCAAAACAATCCAGGGACAGCTGACAGCCCACAGGCAACTCATATATTCACCAGAGCAATAAGATACAGATGCGAGGAGAACAGGAGAGGGAAGGGAGTTAAACGAGACAACAAATCAACTAATGGAGACACTACAGCAAAACGAATGACAGCTGGAACAAGGGGGACCAATTAAGTAAATGATTGGGATGTGACAACGTCAGGCATTTCACATCATTTTACTTGCCCCTAAAACCCAGGACACACAGAAAAGAAGACCAAACTTTAAAAATTATGAATGATTGATGTTATTCGCTGACTCGATACAGGTATTCACTCGATGAGACAATAATCCTTACAATCCCATCACTCCCAATCCCATTTTTAATGTCAATTAATGATTTACTCACCTCAGGAATATGTGTGACGCTCTTTGGACACATAGTCGTTTTAATTCTGGAGTTCCTATTTTTGTAATGCTCCTGGGACAAGCATCCAATTTTCCCGGTTTGTACCGATGGTACATTCTTGACTGTGTGTCATGTCTTTAACTCAGATCAGCCTGCTTGTTATCTTCACAATAACTCAAATGTCAATGTCCCAAGGAATCACATTTCTGAAACAGTAAATTCAGACTGACGCACAGCACACTGACAGAGGTTGTTAACGGATTTCTATGGTTCCTGGTTCTATGTCGTTGACCTCTATCAGCTGAGGTGAGCGAACAAATTGCCACCGCTGAGATTGCTCTGTATGATTTCACGCATGAGCGATTTCATTAGGCTTAGGTCTAATCTTCAAAATAAACAGACAACAGAGTGAAAGACAGTCCGAGTGAAGGAGCACTGAAGGGATGTGAACACAAAGGATCAAGTGCACTGGGGTTGGAGCGACTCGATCCCATTCCACACGAGGTTTAAAGTCTTGCCAGCACTTCACAGGGGCTCAGAGAATTTATGCAGCCGATAGTGAGAGAAACTGCACTTTGGATTTTAGCTGGAGTTTGAATTAAAATCCAAATTGAGTTCTAAAAAATCTATAATACATCTATGGTGTTGTGAAAAAAGTATTTGCACCAAAAATTTTCTCTATTTTTGCATATTTGTCTCACTCAAATGTTTCAGATGATCAAACTAATTTTAATATTTGACCAAAGATGACGCGAGTAAACACAAAATGCAATTGTGTGTATCAATGAAAAGAACGCAAACACGTAATACAGCCTTTAAATGATAATTTTATTAATTTTATTCACAGAAAAAAAGCTAGCCAACCCTACCTTACCCTATCTGAAAAAGTAATTGTCACTAAATTAATCACTTAAATAAAATTGATGATTGTGTTCAATTTCATGAGACACACCTAGGCTTGATCACTGCCAGCCCTCTTGAATGTAAACATCACTTAAATAAAATATGTCTGGCAATGTGAAATAGGCAAAAAGCGGTCCATGTTGCCACAATATTAAGAAATTCAAGAACTGATGAGAAATAAAGTTATTGACATCCAACAATCTGCGAAGGGGTACAAAGCCATTTCTAAGGCTCCGAGACTCCAGTAAACCACGGTGAGGACCATTATCTACAAATGGAGAGAACTTGGAATGGTGATGAACTGTCTCAATAGTGGCCGGCCCACCAAAATTACTCGAGTGCATCCACGGCCCATCCAAGACGTCAAAAAAAGAACCCAAACATTTCAAGAACTTTAGGCCTCACTCATCTTTGTTAAGGTAAGTGTTCTCGATTCTACAATAAGAGGCTTGGCACAAATGGCATGGGATCTGGCGTAAAGGTAACACAACTGTAAGACCACACCTCCCGCCATCCAGCTCACCAGTCTACTAAGACCCGGACTGCACTTCTCGCATTATTCAATTATCACCTGTATCTGTGTCTCATTTCCACTATGCGGTGGCAGTGTGCTATTTAATGCTGAGCTCCGCACTTAGTCACTGCGAAGTCTCGGCACTCTGTATCTGAGTTGTATTTCTAGTTTGGTATAGACTTATTGTCTGCGTTTCGCGTTTATTAAGCCCTAAATCTAACTTAGTGCTATTCATTGTTTTTATCCAGCACTTTATGTTAAGGAACATCGCTTCCTCTTTGTTTTTTATTTGTAATACATTGTTACTGCAGTCTGTGTTTAGTGTCTGTAGTACTAATAGTGTTTATTAAGGAACCTCGATTCCTGTTTTGTTTTGTATTGCTTCGTTCGGGCCTTCTGCTGTGGCTTAATAAACTATCAAGTCCATCCTTGCACCTGAGTCCAGTCTTCAACTTTCTGTCCTCTGTGCACCTGAGCTGTGTGCAGAGCACAACCCTTACAACAACATTACATTATAAGAACATCACAATCACATATATATGAAGAGTCGATTTGCAAAACCTGCTAAGTCAAGTTTTGAAAATAAATGAGTTATCTCCCTTAGCCTCTCTTTCAGGCACCTGCGCATGTCCCACTGATAGCTCCACTTTCAAAACCTACTAAATCATGTTATAAATTGTAACAGAAAAAATGAAACTCTGTCAAAACCTGCCAAGTCAAGGAGGAAAACTCTGTCAAATTCTGCTAAGTCATTAGCCAATGAGGAAACGTGATTCTGTTTTTGTTCGCTAGAAGAAACCAATCACGGTGAAGCTTTCATTGCCTGTTCAGCTTTTGCTTTCTCTAACTCCAACTGCTTTGTCAGTTCAGAAAAGTGTGTTGATTGTGATACCATAAAAGAGGGATTTGAACCCATGGACCCATGCATATGTTGTCATTGTCATAGCAGCTATTCAACCACTGTGCTGTCTGTAGCATTGAGTTGCATGTAGAGTGGGTCCTGAGTCAAATATCTTCGGTTTAAACACAGTCAAAACCTGCTAAGTCAAAACTTTGTGTTGCATAAAAAATTGTTATCTACGGAAGATCATTTCTATGCCTGCCAAAAAATCTGATTTTTCCCAAAAATGGTCCAACTTGACTTAGAAGCAGGCCCAGAGTGGCTAATCGGGAGGATCTGGACAATTCCAGATGTGCCGGTCAGGTTTGAGGCGGCGA
Organism: Gymnothorax reevesii; assembly: GCA_029721435.1. Taxonomy (NCBI): domain Eukaryota; kingdom Metazoa; phylum Chordata; class Actinopteri; order Anguilliformes; family Muraenidae; genus Gymnothorax; species Gymnothorax reevesii. The sequence goes on from CM056574.1 coordinate 174,915,924, forward strand.
GGGCTGGTGTCCACTGACATCCAGTGGCGCAGAAAGTGGGTATGCAGCATATGCAGTGCATAGGGACGCTACGCAAAGACATGCGCCAAAATGATGGAATTTAAAGAGTACTGGAAGATGCGTGTCTGGGTGCACAATATAAACTAAATAAAGTGCATGTTACCCCTGCAGATCTGCTGATCGGAACATTGTATATATATATATATATATATATATATATATATATATATATATATATATATATATATATATATATATATATATATATACTGTATATTAGAAAGAGCTATTCAAGTGAGGTATCTTGCTCTAGGGTCAGCAGCACTGTCTTATCTGTGAATAAAACTTCTAACCTTTGAGTTACAAAAGCAGTCATCCTTTACATTTCACATCTATGTAGAAGTCTTGGCTTGTACTTAAAATGCATAAAAAACTTATCAGGGAATATCAGGGAAGAAAGTGAAAAGTTTCATTAGCAAATGAGACAGCCCAAATAGTTTAGATTTGCAGGCACAACCACGGTCCCTTGCTGTGATAAAAAAGAAGAAAAAAGAAAAGACTATAAAATACTCTAACTGCGCCAGGAGCAAAGTCAGCAATATTATAAAGAATCCCACATTCAATTACCAGCTAACAGCTGTTCTGTCCTTTTGTCAATAAAAGGATGGCTGTAAAAATAAAAATAAGAATGAAGGAGAAGAGACAGAACTAAAATTCTAGTTTCAGGGGATTAAAGAAAAGGCATATTTTTTATTTCACTAAATACACACACCTGGTGAAGACCTCAAGAGTAAAAAACATGCAGAATAATGCGCTCACTAAATTTACAGTCACATGCCCAATATCACTTTGTAGCACATAGAAAATAAACATTAAACAAAAAATGAGGGCAATGAACGTATTACATCTCATAAAACCTACATTCATACCCCTGTTCACCTGTACATACACACAAGATACACAAATATCTACACAGTATGTGCAAGTTACTGTCATAGATTCTCATCCTTCGTTCTGACCCTGTGCGGTACACCCTTGCAGGAGGCTGATGTCATTTATCAGGACTCTCTAGTACATAAACAGAAACTGATGTGGCTTCCTCACTTGGAAATTAATTTCACAGTGTGGCACATTCCAGCTCTCCATCAACAGCAGAGAAATGAGAACATGCGGGTCTGTCCAAGTACTTGTTTGGTTTCAATTAAACTTCAATTTTAACTGGTAGCTGGTTCCAAAAATGCTATAATTGCTCGTTAAGGGGATATACATCATCTGAGATTTGTTCGAAGGCAATATGAAGGTCTATAAAACGATCCACTTACAATCATGTAGGGCATTGACTTTTGAGAAAAGGGGAGAGGATTCATATTATCGGGTACACAGATTTTTTTTTGTCCAGTTCATTGAAGATGAGCTTATCTTGCTGGAGTGAAATAAAACCCATTGATTTTGACAGGAAAAGTCAAAAGAGAAACTTACTGTCAAATCAACGTCCTGTTTCATGCTATCTACCCTTTCCATATACAGTACAGTCTTAAATATACTTGTTAATAGGAATAGAACCAACGGTGCCACCCTACTTGCCGCCGGCGATAAATCATCTCGCTCCTCATGCTGTTTCCTCTTTGCAATAACATGGCCACCATACTTTCACTGTGAGTATATGCAGAGTTTGCACTGTGAAGGAGAATCTCTGCAAATTCACTCTTCGTATTGGTCTTGCGCCCAACAAGGGCCTTCTTTTCTTTCTACAGAGAGTACGTAAGTCCTTCTTAACCAAACCGTGACTATTTTTTGTTTCTCTTTGGGCCTCCCTGTTTGTCTTCAGTGGCATCACTTGATGGTTCAAATGATAAAAAGAATAGGCAAACAACAAAGCAGAATTAGGAAAATGATGAAATTATAAATCTTAACTGATAAACTACAACAAACAGTAAACACCTCACTTGTGACGGATTTTCCTTCAGTCCAAACTTTCGGCAATAATAGCGTCTAATTAACATGCAGGGGCAGGAGCAGGCCGGCGATCAATACAATAAATGACAATATTGATTGACTTAAATCATGGATAAGTAGGCAACTTTTCTTACTGATGAAAATGCGGCCTGGGGAAATATTCCGTATAGTATCCAGCAGATGGCACTAAATACATTCAATAATCGCGCTTGTTCCACTGATTTCCCCACGATCTGGATGAGCGGGGACGATCCTTAATTTGAGGCACTGATCTCCCTCGATCGAAGGGAGATCGTTGGCCGGTTCCAACTGCAAATGCGCTACTGTCAGTCTTCCTGATTCTAAGAGCGATACTGGGATAGTTCGGTTGGATGCAGAGCTGGCATTTTTTAGCCTTCTAAAGAATACATGTGTGAACATTCTGTTAATTACAAAAGTAGGAAAATGAGTGAGAACAGGTCAAGACTAATAATAATTGTTTGAAACCAAAGTTTTGTGCAACCCAATTCTCTGTTCTTGTTCGGCAACTGTAATGAATTTAACCCATGATTTAATCGCTGTTAGATCACATATGGAGAGAAACCGTGTCTTCAGTTGCCAGTTACGATCATTGGAAAATGCGTCAATAAAAGAAAATCATTGAGATCTACTATTTGCAGTCATAAAGGGGTGTGTCTTGGCCCCTCCGCTGGCTACGCCACTGGTTTTTGCATATTTGTCACTCATAAATGTTTCGATCATCAAACAAATTTTAATATAAGACAAAGATAACCCGAGTAAATAAAAATTGCAGTTTTTAAATGATGATTTCATTTATGGAGGAAAAAAGCTATCCAAATCTACCTGGACCTCAGAGAAAAAGTAATTGCCCCTAAACCTAATAACTGGTTGTGCCACCCTCGGCGACAGCAACGTTTGCCATAACCGGCAATCAGTCTTTCACATCGGTGCAGAGGTTTTTTAGACCACTCTTCCTTTCAGAATTGCTTTAATTCAGCCATATTGAAGGGTTTTCTAGCAGAAATGGCCTGTTTAAGGTCATGCCACAGCATCTCAATCAGATTTAAGTCCGTACCTTGACTAGGCCACTCCACAACCTTCATTTTGTTTTTTTTAAGCCATTCAGAGGTGGACCTACTGGTGTGTTTCAAATTATTGTCCTGCAGCATAATTCAAGTGTGCTTGAGCTTGAGGTCACAAACTGATGGTCAGACATTCTCCTTCAGGATTTTCTGGTAGAGAATTCATGGTTCCATCAATTACGGCAAGTCATCCAAGTCCTGAAGCAACAAAGCAGCCCCAGACCATTGCACTACCACCACCATGTTTGGCTGTTGGTATGATGTTCTTTTCATGACATGCTGTATTAGTTTTACACCAGATGTAACAGCATGCACACCTTCCAAAAAGTTTAACTTTTGTCTTGTCAGTCAAATGAAAAAAATTTCCCAAAAGTCTTGGGGATCATCGAGATCTTTTTTTTTTTGGCAAATGTGAAACGAGCCTTTGTTCTCTTTTCAGTCAGCAGTGGTTTTCGCCTTGGAACTCTCCCATTGATGCCCAGTCTCTTTCTTATTGTTGAATTATGAACACTGGCTTTAACTGAGGCAAGTGAGGCCTGCAGTTCTTCGGATGTTGTTTTGGGTTTTTTGTGACATCCTGGATGAGTCGTGGATATGCTCTTGGAGTAATTTTGGCAGGCTGGCCACCCCTGGGAAGGTTCACCACTGTTTCAAGTATTCTCTATGTAAGACCTCACAAAACAATACCAAAGACGGACACTGCAGCGGGATGAAGGACTCATGTGTTCAATTCAAGCATTTTCCTGGCTCGTGTGAATCTCAATAAAATGAATATTTTCTCTGTACAAAGACGGGGCATAGAAACGCATCGGTTACAATCAATCTGACTCCATTAAACAGTTAAAATACCAAATTTAGTTGTATCCTCGCTAAGTATTCTCTATATGTGGATAATGGATTGACAATTCAATGCAAAACGAGGACGGGCTGGCAAGGATGGAATCAGATTATGATTTGCAGTCAGAGGTGTATAATCCAGGTTCAGAAAGTAAAAATCCATCCCAGAATATTGTTCCAGCCCCAAAAGACCTGTCAGTTGGCCCTATTCTTCTGCTGGGAGGTAAAACTAATGAGTGAAATCTGCTGGCAGGAGATTTGTGGGTGGAATGAAAATATGATAGGATTTTTACTTTCTGAACCCTGGATTATACACCTCTGCTTGCAGTCAAGCTGATTCACTTTGTTAGGATGTAAATTCTGAGCATGCTCAGTAATCGTGAAACAGCACCTTCAAAATGATTCTGTTCAATAAAACCACAAGGTAGAAGGAGAATAAACGAAAAGATAAAGAAGACGAAGCACACTGCCAAACAATATACACTTTCACCAGAGGATGGCAGCAGTGCAGAGTCAGGATAGTGAGTATATTCGCTAGATGACAAAGAAGAAGTAGCAGAATCGCACATCTATGGTTCTGTCAGTGTAGTTTGGGTACTCAGCTGATGTCATATGATTGTAAACTAATCGTATTAGATTAGGTGTCTGACAGTGACTTTTTGGCCAGAGGTCCTGGGATTGCTGCGTTGTACATATTAAAATAATTATTGCAGAGTCGCTGACTAAATTTTACCTGACCTGAATTCTTCTGGGTACGTAACTCCTTCTTTCTTGAGCGTAAAATGACATGAGACTCGTGTAACCCGAGTTCATGTTTGTTGGTTGTGTCTCTGGCTGACACGCTTGCCGGCCTGATGGAGACAGCCGGCCACAGGGCAGAACATCTGCGTACGAGTGTTGGGCTGAATCAGCCACAATCTAATATGTTAGCTAGTTGATTAGTTGGTGAACTTGTGTAATTTGAACTTTCTCTTGACTTTTCAAACTTTTCTGAAAAGGTTAAGGAGCTGTACACCGTACCAGTGTTGGAGGAGCTCGGAGAGGTTAGGATGGGTTTGATGGGCGCTGGCAGTGTTTATTGGTAATGTCGTGTCAGCTGGCTAATAAATGAATAAGAACCATGTAGACTTATTAAATTATGCTTGTTTAGACATAATCTAACGAATGCTTTTTAGCAAACGTTGTTGGCTAGATAACTTTTCTTTTTTTAAAGCTCATTGGGACTAATGTCGGTACACCTCTCAGTGTGAGATTAGGTGATGTCATCTGCTTGGACATGTGTTCATGCTGGGATTAATGTTAGTATCGCAGACCTGTGCTTATTTACCTGTATGTTACTATAAGAGTGTAATTAATGTTCAGCCTGCATTAGTTGTCCTACTCGCGAGCAGTGGCGGCTGGTGAACTGGGGAAGCTCAAAACAATCCCTTAATATTAATTATTGGTCAATACCTGTTTTCAATCATTAATTTGAATGGCCATTACAGAAACTCCGGAAACTCTCAGCATAATCAGACGTGGCCATTTTTCATTTATAACGCAGACCTATTACGACTCCGGACTTCTCACGTGTTTCTTTGTGCAGGGATTGGTAGCGATGCATGTGTTTCATGATCGTTTAAATGAAATAAGATGCTTTGAAACGTCTTTATGCAATTCCGTGGCTTCCGACCCCTCCAGTGCACAAGGACTTCAATTCCGTGCAGAATCTCTCACACACGCGTTGATTTAATACTTGCAGACCGCAGCAGAGGAGCTTAAATATGTCACTTAAACTCACACCGAATGCGTGAGAGTTGACAGATATGCGTTATTAAAGAAAACTGACCACACCTGATAATGTTGGGAGTTTCCGGAGTTTCTGTAATGGTGATTTAAATGAATGTTGGAAAACAGGTCAAGACCAATCATTAATTTTAAGGGATTGTTCAGAGCCTCCTCGGGTGCCCCTGTTCGCTAGATATCCATGTCTGGCTATACATGTATTTGCTACCCATGCGCCATGTTTTCGGGTTGGTCCTGACTGCGCTGATTATTTTTCTCGTTTGACTTTGACGACTTAATTAGAAAGTCGAGCGAGGGCCGTCAAAGTGTCACATTTTATCAAGGGCTGTTAGTATTTCAGAATTTTTTTCTTTACTGGACTGATGGCATTAGTCCTGGGTATTTGGCCCATTCTCTACTGTACTTTACAGGCATGGAGGTACCCAGACCGGAGGTGTCAGATAAAGCCAGGCTGCAGGTTATAAAGGAGGGCTATGAGAAGGCCTTCACTTGCATAAACAAGGGTCTGTGTGAGGATGAGGAGGGCCGTAAGGAGCGAGCGCTGGAGCTGTACAGAGAAGGACAGCAGCACCTCCTCCGAGGCCTCAGTGTGCCCTCCCAGGGGGAGGAGTGTACAGGCGGGGCCTGGGACTCTGCTCGACAGATGCAGAAGAAAATGCAGGAGACGCTAAGTAACATCACCACTCGCCTGGCCGCGCTGGAGACCTCTACTGAGACCGGAGCGACGGCGCCCACAGCCAGCGGGACACCAGGGGCTAACGCTGCCAGAGCCACCTCACAGTCCCTGTACCCAAAACTCCCCACCAAAGAGAAGCCCGAAAGGCCAGCTCCGCCCAAACTCGTCCTGTCCAACGGGCAGCCTAGCGGAGCAGGGGGCAGGACGTCTCCAGGGTTACCGGTGGCTTCGCTGCCGCCGCGGCCAGACCTTCCCCCGGTGTACTCTCCCGACGCGGCCGAGGGCCACATCAGCATCTCCTACGGCACCGAGGGTGGGGAGATGTCGCTGGTGGGTGACGAGTTTTACGCCCTGCAGGCGGGTTCCAGCTCGTCCCTGCAGAGCTTCGGGGAGGATGGAGAGATGCTGCTCCTCGTTCCTCAGGGGGTGCAGATATTTTTCGTTACGCCCGACGGGCGTGTTAGCGCTCCCTCTTACCCCGGCTTCCTGCGTATCGTCAAATTCACCAACGAGACTTCGGCCGACGCCCCCAGCAGGCCGCCAGCATTCCTGCAGGTAAGCCGCTGACAGGAAAAAAGAAGTGGGCTGCGTGGTGAGGATGGTGTATCTTTGGAGTTCACGACCTCACTGGAGTCTCTTGTTTTGTGTATACTGTGTAATCTGGGTTTTAATCTCTGTTTCGTCTTTGTCCCGTGTCTCCTGAGATCTTTGGTTGTTGATGGCATAAATGCCCGGGGATTTCTGTACACAGTGTCATCCGGGGAAAAGTCCGATCAGGCTTGTCATTTGGCCCTTTTTGGCCTTCTCTCAGACGTCAGGCATTCAGATCCCAGCTCTGGCATTCCTGATGACTCTGTACCTTTGTGTTGTGTCAGAGCCACTGCTGCTTGGGACAGCCACCCCCCCCTTTCATGGGAATGAAAGATGGTTCAAATGCTGGTGACTGTCATTTTAAAAGAAGACCTGTGAACTTTCTGTGATGTGACTGGCAGTCACTTGTGAGATACTGAAGTTTGATTTATAAATTGACTGCTCAGAGCACAAAAGGGTTTAAGTGCATTTTTTAAGTTTTGGAAAAAAAAGCAATGTAATATTTTGAAACTGTAAAAAATGTGATTTGGATCTAACTTGTTTCAGCAAAAATTATGCACCAAGCAGTGGATGGAGGGACTTGGTCCTCTGACTCCGAGGGAGGAAGTCCTTTGGTCCTTGGTGCTGTACTCATATGTGCTGCTTATGAACACTATTCATTATTTGTAAATGTGGCAGTTCCAAATGTTTACTATATGAAATTTTCGATATATGGGCAATTCAGAAAATCTCTAATCCTGAAGCTGAAGTAATTTTTTAAATCCTTGTTGCCTTCTCCTCCATTGAAGGGGCGTAATGCTGTATCTTGGCAATTGTTGATTATTCCCTCTTAGATTTATAGAGTTTGTTTTAATGTTTTCACTTCTGTTAGGGTTTTCCCCCATACAAAGTTGGTTTTTAACTCTTTTCCCCGTAACAGCTGCACATGACGTCTATACTTGTATCGGTGGACCTTTTGCTTTGAACCCTTCTACATCTTTGCGCAACCTTCCCATCTCTCTCTCTCTGTCTCTCTCATTGCGCTAACTTTATTTTTTTTCCACATTTAGCTCTGTTCATTAGCCAATCGGTGCAGAGCTCATTATCCCTGAGGTGATGCCCACTGAGGGTACTTCTGTCCCTCAGAGGGCAGAGAATGACCGGCAGCAAATTGCGAGTTTATAAACCTCCATTTTGGAGGTGTGATAATACAATGATGTGAAAATCTGGTTAAAATATTTGCGTAATTGAATGGTTAAGAATGGGGCTGAAATTAGGTTGCGAATATGTTGTTTTTGTGATCATCCTGTAAACATTATGCATGTAGAAATTTGTCCTTCATTTTCCTAGTGTAAGTAGATTGATTAGCCCCGCCCAGGGTTTATGCAATCGCCTGTGTCTGTTTTGTGTTGTTGCTTGTTTGTTTGTCTGTCCATCAGTGAACAAAATTTCAAAAACCACTTTGCTGATTTGGACTGAACTTAACCCTCTATTAACCAGCGTAGCATATCTGCTACATGAAGTAAAAGTGTTAACGGCCTGGACACCCTGTTGGTTTTGTTTCTCATTGCCAAATAAACATTTGAGATGTACCATTCAAGTTAGTCACTTTAATTTTTTCATTAACATTATTACCCAGTGAAGCAGATTTGCTACAATTTGGAAAGGTGGGCCAAATGTGTCGAAAAATTTTTGTCTGCTGTTTTTCAAATAATGGCCCAAAATAAACATGTTTGCATAGGGAAATAATTTTATCACCGTTAGAAATGGGTTTAGTTAATGGAGAGATTGGCATCCCTATGATCCCGGAGTGATGTGGGCAGGGAGTGAACATTATGTCTTAACATCATGGCGTAACTTTGTAAGACCTTAAAATAGTTATCTATGATGGCTTGACAACTAAACATTGTATCGACTTGCTGTTAATGGAAATTGATTCGATGTATAAGACTTTCTAAGTAAATGTTATCACAAGTTTTGGTAATTTTTGAAGTTGTCTAATGTCAAAGATTAACCTGCTAAAGTCAAAAGTTAAAGTAGCAGTGGGCCTATTTGCTCAACTGAGTGCTCATCTTGTTTAAATTTAAGATGTGACACTTTGAGGGCAAAGCCTTTCAGCCTTAACTTTTACAATTTCCATATTATTAACTTATACTTGTGTAAGGGGCATCAGATTTTTCTTTGACAAGATGGGCTGTAGTTGTATTATCTTTCTAACCGGGAGAGAGGGCATTCCGGGAAGCACTATTTAAGCGGCTCCGTTTAATCTCGGTTATTTCATCAGTTATCGTTCATCCATCTGCCATCCCTGGCTTATGTTGTAAATCTAATTAAGTTGGCATCTGTTGCGGTATATGGCATCCTGGTACTCCTGGATCTAAGTACTGCTTTTGTTACAGTGGATCACCAAATTCTTTTGAACAGAATTCGTAACCTGGAGGGCCTCTCTGGAACTGTTTTTAACTGGTTCTCCTCCTATTTCGCAGATAGGAAAATTTTAATAAGTATGCATATTTGCTCCTCAAAGAGTTCTAAAATGAATTGTGGTGTGCCACAAGGTTCAATTTTAGGTCCCACACTTTTTAGCCTGTACATGCTCCCACTGGGGAAGGGCACAGCATTGATTTTCACAGTTGCGCTGATGATGCGCAGCTTTACATTTCCCTGTCTCCTGATGACCCAGGACCAATTGATGTCCTTTCAAACTGTATTTTTGACATCAAGTCCTTAATGGCAGAGTGGGGGGGGGGTTGTTATTCTTTGTTGTTGTTCTCAATGTATAAAGCACGTTGGGCTGCATTTTGGGCAGAACTTGACTCTGAATAGCATGAGGACCACTGCTTTGAAAATAATATTGTGTATTTACCCTAGGATTGCATTTAAAATATTCAAAACCCAAATCTTGTATTCAGAGGAAAAACTACTCTTCAGTTAACCCCTGCTGCAGTCTAATTAGTCAATAATGACATTCCTCCCTTATTTATAGTTCCAGTTTTGATGTTCTTATGGGAAACTTTATCAAAAACTTTTCCCTGCTGGATCACTGGGGACAGTATCTGAATTACATTCTGCCTGTGTATTAAAATAACACTGAATTATGAATGTTTATACCTTTTCTTATCGCACTCCAATTAATTTATAAAGTTTAGTTTTTATTTTTGTCTTAAGGAACTGTTGTTAAAGGCATTTTTCACCCAAAAACTTTTCCATGTCTGTTGTGCACCAAAAAGCCGAGGACCTAATATTTGTTTGCTAAACCTCTCAGCAGACCTGTGGAGATAACAGATTCATCCCTTGCTGTCTTTGGAACACCAGTTCACACGTCTTCCTGTTTTTAAGTCCAAGAATTGGTTATAGGGAAATATGTTCTATTGTTTTTTTTAAAATTCACACAATGGTGAAAGAGCCACACAGCTGTCTACCTCTAGAGCAGAAGTGTACCACTTGATAACCCTTTATCATTGCAAATGGATACTTCTATATTTAGAGATGCTTTCTTGTGTTAAATAACCACAATAATGATTCTGGTAGCTGAATAAAAATTTTCAAAAAAAATATTATTATAATTTTGCAGTGTAAACTATGTAGATGCCGGTGACCAGGCCACAGTTTGCACATGATGAATGTTTATATTTCATGTTTTCATGAAATATATTGTCCTGCTTTGGTGTTTCTCTCAATTCATGTCTGCTTCACTGAGATAAAAAAAAAAAAACTATGAGTATGGACTTAGCAACTTCATTTTAACTTTCTTGACAAGGTCTGTTCTCATGATCTTCTGAAGCCAAATCGCCAGCCTGCCCACCAGCCTAACCTCGTCAGTACTTATAATGAATTGACTTTTTGTTGGTCTGTCAGTGTTGTTTTCTGGAACAGATCCGGATTGATGTTCTGACTGTAGTTTGCGTTCAGGACCAGTACTCAGGCGTTCCTCTGTGGTGCTGTGTTTCAGGTGTGTGATTGGGTGTACCCCCTCATGCAAACGGACTCTCCCGTCCTACTGTGCAACACTGGGGTGTTCATGTTCCCTGACATGATGGCCCCTGTGCCGGGGTCCTACGTGGGAGTGGTGCTGTCCTCTGAGCTGCCTGCGCAGGATCGGGAGCTGTTCACGGACCTCCTGTCTCAGCTCACTGATCTCAGAGTGCAGGTGAGTTTATCGACTTGTGTTTAAGGGGCGCTGAGCGCAACTAAATCTCGCGGCACAGTAAGGGCATATAGTGAACTGTACGTACAACCGACATCCTTTAGCTACTAGCTGGCACACCTCCGAGTGTCGGACCTTATTGAAAAAGAAGGTGGGAAAAATTGTGCCGAATACAAAGTGTTTGGTGCATCTTGACTTTCATAGACACGATTTCTGCTTTCTTCACTGGCTTCTGACGTGAGTTTGTGTCCTGATGAGGAATAAAATATTTCTCCTTCACTTGACTGTAAAAATGGCTGAATGGTTCAGTTCCACTGTAGTTCACTTAGTTGAGACTCTGAGAATGACTTTGGGCTGCTAACTGGGGGTAAAAAAGCTTTCATAAAACTGTGAGGGATTTTTTTAGGTTGTTTGCTGAAAAGTAGAATTTAAATGAAAAACTGATCTGGATTAAAGGGGAGGGGAGATGGCTGTGAAAAGGGAGAATTGCAAGGCTTTGTTAAGCCGCTTTCACACTGGACGCGAAACAAATTTTTCACACGACAGATTACATTCAAAGACGCGAACACGCGTTTCGCTTGTATTCGCATCTTTGCATCGACTTTGAATGTAATCTGTCGTGCGAAAAATTTGGTTCGCATCCGGTGTGAAAGCGGCTTCCGGCTGGAGCGGTGTTCCCTTCCGCTGTCAGTCTGCCTTAAAAAATAGCTGACCGAATGATGGGCACGAGCTCTGGATTCTGGTTGGAAATGCTTTCAGATTTCTGTTTGACTGTCTGCTACGTCATATTTCTTCACAGATTTCAGGGGTATTTGACTCTTTAAACAATGTGTTTAAAAAGGTACTAAAGCATTGACACACTACTGATAGTCAAGCCGTTCGTAGTCGAGTTGCTCAGACACCCTGACTAGAGACGGTCTAATTCCCCCTTAATTGGCTTATAATAATGTTATATGATATATGATTGTCCCAGGAGTCATGGCTAGAAGTGGTTTGCTGGAGGAACCAGGTCAGGGGTTCTTACAAGCCTGAATCATGCATTCTTTGTACAGCGAATGATTTTTCTGACTGAAAAATTTACTTTTTTTTTTTTTTTAACCCCTCGGCCAACTTTGACCAAACGGGTATTGTCGTCACCTGCGTGTCTGTCTCTCATCTGCCGTCTGTCCATTACTTTGTCTGGGTCAGTACTCAGCAACTAATGTTCGCAGCTTCACCAAATTTGGTATGGTAACTCACTATGACCCATAGATGTGCAATGTCAGGTTTTTTGTTTTTGGCGATTTGACCTTTGACCTTGACCGTGGGGTATTTAGCAAGGCGTTATGTTTATCATTTGGGAGCCACGAATGCCCCAAGGGCACAGAGACTGCAGTCACCGGGGGGTTAAACATCGGTTCGATATTGAGTTGCATGTAATTGAATGACCTACTTTTCCTGAATGGTTTAGTCTGAGAATCTTGATTCCCTCATTAAAGGTAAGAAGATCAGATTAGCATGCGAATGTAACGGGCTTCATTAGAGATCCTCTATGTTCTCATGTAGGGAATTCGGCAGTTAAGGGTGTTTATTATTCACTGCTGGGCCTGCGCTGTGGCCTGTGCTGTGGCCTGTGCTGTGGGCTGTGCTTGAGTCTGTAAGATAACTGTGAAGTGCTAGATGTGGGCTCACACTATCCTGAGCGAAAATAGTTGCAGTTAGTGCTAAAATTACGCTGTTCTGTAAATGAGTCCATCTGCAACCCCAATTCCGAAATAGTTGGGACAAAGTGTAAATTGTGAATAAAATCGAAACGCAATGACTTTCAAATCACACCAGCCAGTATTTTATTCACAATGGAACAGAGATAACATAGCAAATATTAAAGCTGAGAAATTTTACAATTTTATCCACAAAATGAGCTCATTTCAAATTTGATGGCTACTACAGGTTTCAAAAAAAGTTGGGACAGGGGCCAGTTTACCATGGTGTAGCATCCCCTCTTCTTTTTAACTCAGATTGGAGACGTCTGGGCATTGAGGAGACAAGTTTATTGAGTTAAGCCATTGGAATTTGATCCCACTCTTGTTTAATACAGGCTCCCAGCTGCTGGAGAGTTTGGGTCTCCTTTGATGGACCTTTCCTTAAATTATGTGCCAAATGTTCTCAATCTGTGAAAGATCAGGACTGCAGGCAGGCCAGTTCAGCACATGGACTGTTCTACTACAAAGCCATGCTGTTGTAATAGCTGCAGTATGTGGTTTTGCATTGTCCTGCTGAAATACACATGGCCTTCCCTGGAATGGATGTCGTCTGGAGGAGAGCATATATTGCTCTAAAACCTGCATATACCCTTCAGCATTCATGGTGCTTTTTAAAACATGCAAGTATCCCACACCATATGCACTAATGCATCCCCATACCATCAGAGATGCTGGCTTTTGAACTGAATGCTGATAACAGGAGGGGTGGTCTTTCTCCTCATTAGCCTGGAGGACACGACGCCCATGATTTCCAACAACAATGTCAAATTTGGACTCGTCTGACCACAGGACACTGCCACTTTGCTACAGTCCATTTTAAATGAGCCTTGGCCCACAGAACACGGTGGCGCTTCTGGATCATGCTCAACAATGGCTTCCTTTTTGCATGTTAGAGTTTTAGGTGGCATCTGTGGTTGGCACGGTGGATTGTGTTTACGGACAGTGGTTTCTTGAAGTATTCCTGGGCCCATGTAGTAATATCAATGACAGAATCATGCCGGTGAGTGATGCAGTGGCGTCTGAGGGCCTGAAGATCACGGGCATCCAGTAAAGGTCTTCGGTCTTGTCCCTTACGCACAGAGATTTTTCCAGTTTCTCTGAATCTTTTGATGATGTTATGCACTGTCGATGTTGAGACCTTCAAAGCCTTTGCAATTTGACATTGGGGAACATTGTTTTTAAAGTATTCCACGATTTTTTTACGCAAACTTTCACAGGTTGGAGAGCCTCTGGCCATCTTTACTTCTGAGAGACTCAGCCTCTCTAAGACATCCCTTTTATAGCCAATCATGTTACACACCTGATGCCAGCTAATGTAATTACTTGCTAAATGTTCTTTCAGCTGATTCCCTTGTATATTAATTACTTTTTCAGCCAATTTATGCCAGTATCCCAACTTTTTTGAGACGTGTTGCAGCCAGAAAATTTGAAATAAGCTCATTTTGTGGATAAAAATTTCAAATGTCTCAGTTTCAACATTTGAAATGTTATCTATGTTCTATTATAAATAACACATTTGCTCATGTGATCTGAAAGTCATTGCATTTTGATTTTATTCACAATTTACACTTCGTCCCAACCATTTCGGAATTGGGGTTGTATCTCGTGCTACATTTCTTCCCCTCTCCTCCTAAGCTGCTGTGATGTCAGTATTTCGTGTCGGTTTCTTCTTTCATTAAGAGTCGTGTTAAGTGTTAAAATCAATACTTCAATGTTTTTTAAGTGAGGGCCATTTTGCTCGGAATGACCGGGATGTTGTGAAGTGGATTTTGTAACATGAAATCGACACCCAAGTACCTTTTCATCATTTCTGATTTATTTTTATTCCTTTTCTGACGGTGAAATTCCAAAGTTGTCACCGACAGTGCGGGATCAGTCAGTGAATATCAGTTTGAGCCTCAGGGGTCAATTTCATCTCCTCCCACCTGGACCGGTTTGACACCTGTGTGAGCAGCTCAGATACTCCCTCGTGTTTTAGAGGCACTCGTAGCAGACTTAAGGCTTATTTCAACAGCAAAAGCAAAAAAATCCCTTTATCTGCTCTTTCTAGTTAAGCAGAGCGACTGACTAAATGTCTTTATATTCTGTTTTTAAAAAAAAGAGCCAGAGGCAAAGGTCCCTTTCCTGACTAATCCGGTTCAGTATGGAGGTTATGATAGAAACCTTTTTCTTTTTTTTTTAAATGATCATTAGAAATGCGCATAAACCAGGCTTCAGAAACTCTGTCTTTGGAAATCCAGTGAAAACTATTTAATCGCAAATTGATTCCTTCACCCAAAAAAAGGTCATAACGTTGGTTTTTGTTCCCCAATCTCTATAAGAAGAAAATGATGGTATTTCTCTCTCCGTTCTCATAAAGATTGGGAGGGCTTGACTGTCCAGGCTGTGTTCAATGTTCCCCAGCGTAGAGGCTGCGTAGAGCTGCTGCTGAGTTATAGAGGCCTGCTGCTCGCTCTCTAACAAACACCCGCCGCAGCGATCTGAGGAATTACTGCTGATCTCAGTTAAAACTCTCACTGCCCTGACGGCTCCTCTGTTTCGCCTGGTGTGTGTCAGTGAGTGAAGTTTGAGCTGAATTTTAAGGCTTTGCAAGCATTCAAACTTGCACCTCCCTCCAACTTCTCTAGAAGGGTCGAAGTCCCATTTAAGGATTAGATTTTTGTTCTTGCTTCTGTCACTAGTTCTTGGGCAGCGTTATCGTTTGTTTCCATAGTTTTGTTCCTTGACCATAAAGTGGGGTTTTGGTGTGTACTGGTTATGATTTATGTAGATGAACTGATGTATTAGTATCTGAAGACAAGAGTTTTTGCCTTAGGCTGTGAAATGGCACATTTCTTGGTATGACCGGAGAAAAGCGCACTCGAGGCACTCGGAGAGCACATACCTCTGTCATCAGGCTTGATCCACCGGCGCTTATCAGCGGCAGAATCCAGATCTGTATCCGGATTGGTCTGGAATTTTAATCACCCCCTGACAGTTAAAAACTCTCCAACTCTCCCTAATTTGTGGTAATCCTTTGAATGGTTTTTGAGTAATCCTGCTGACAAACCCACATATGAACACACACACACACACACACACACACACACACGCACACACACACATCCTTGTACTTATAACTTAGTGAGGACATTATATTGACTTCCATTCATTCTTCCTGTGTCTCTACAGCCTTTCCCTAATCTTAATAATAAGCAATGTATGCCTAACCCAAACTCTTACCCTAACCTTAACCTATCCCTAATTATAACCTCACCCCTTACCTTAACCAATAAGTCACAATTAGCCTTTGTAGTTGTGAGGACCGGCCAAAATGTCCTCACTTCCCAAAAATGTCCCCACTCTGTAGGAAAAGAACGCTTTTTGGTTCTCACTTTGTAGCAAGTACAAGAACACACACACACACACACACAGAGGTGAAAACATGAGAACAAAAGGACAACATTTTCTCTCAAAAACTGATACTCTGAACTGCTTACCCAGCTGTCTGCACTGGAGGCAAATAAATATCATCAGGGGGTTGTGGGGAGGTAGTGGGTTTTGCACATACTCTATTGCAGCATTTGATGCAGGTAAGATGTAATTAGGATTTTCGGATTCGTCATGATATTTGTTATCTACCCTGTTCCCCTCTTTAATTGGCTGACAGCTGGTAGAATGTTGGGTCTTCTTAATTAAAGGGCTTGGACATTACTGGCTTGGAGTTACGCAATACTAGCATTCCTGGCTTCTAATTAGCTGTAGGCTATGGAGCAGTTTCCTGGGCTCAGTACTGCTGTGGTTGTGTTTGTGATGTGAAAGGCTCCGGATGAAGCGGCGGACAGCATTAATCTGAGCCAGAAGGTCCCGTTGGCCCCTCCTCAGGAGGCGGCCCCAGCGGAGGGGGAGAAGCACCTCCCGGAGTGGAGCGAGAAGGTGGCCCAGGGCGTCCTCTCAGGTGGGTCTCAGGGGTCCTGGTTCTGGACTTTCCTACCCTACAGCGATCGGGGCCCCACTCTGGGCCTGCGCTAACACTGTACGGCATCTGGCCCTTTAGAGTCAGTCTTTCTCACACCGTTCCTGATGATTTTCTCTCCTGTAGGTTTTTGTCGCAGTTCTAAACAGGCCTGCTCGATTTTGCAAATTAGCTCCTCCGTTAGATAACCACAGCTGTGGAGTGAGATGTGCCTCGTCATGGTTTGAGTTTAAGCTCATGGACTGTAGATCTCAGGAGCAGGTTTGGTAGCCTTGATGTGTGTCAAAACTCTGCCAACTGTGATACTGCTGTGAAGCCCCAGCTAGATGTCTTGTTGTAGCCATAATGCAAGTAAGATTTCAATCATAATTTTGTCTTATCAGGGGCCACGTGGCTGAGCTGGGGGTTGGTGAAAGGGGCGGAGTACACTGGCAAGGCCATCCACAAGGGGGCAATGAAGCTGCGGGAGCACATCACCCCCGAGGACAAGCCCGCCACCGTCAGCCCTGGAGTCGCCAAAGGGCTGCACGTGGCCAAACGGGCCACCGGGGGCGCTGTCAAAGTCAGCCAGTTTCTCGGTGAGGCTGCAGTATGTGTCTGTCTGATAGTGTGGCGTCTGTCGCATGTCTAGCAGAACTGCAGCAGTTTGCAGTGGACAGCCAGTGTCTGTTGCCTATTGAAGGCGTTGTGAGATCACTGGATTCTGTTAGTCCATTACGTGTCTGACGGTGTTGTGTTTGTTTGTCATACGGTGCCTCTAGCAGACGGGGCATGTTCAAATCGTGTCTGACAGTTGCATGGTTTTGCAGTGGATGGATGGTGTCTGTCGCATGTTTGACAGAGTTGCACGTGTTTTCAGTTTGTGTTTGTCCATAGTGTGTCTGGCAGTGTTGTGTGTTTGCAGTGGATGGTGTGTGTCTGTCGCGTGTCTGACAGTTGTGTGTGTGTGTGTGTGTGTGTGTGTGTGTGTGTGTGTGTGTGTGTTTGCAGTGGATAGTGTGTGTCTGTCGCTTGTCTGACTGTGGTGTGTGTGTGTGTGTGTGTGTGTGTGTGTGTGTGTGTGTGTTTGCAGTGGATAGTGTGTGTCTGTCGCTTGTCTGACTGTGGTGTGTGTGTGTGTGTGTGTGTGTGTGTGTTTGCAGTGGATAGTGTGTGTCTGTCGCTTGTCTGACTGTGGTGTGTGTGTGTGTGTGTGTGTGGTTGCAGTGGATGGTGTGTGTCTGTCGCCCGTCTGACAGTGGTGTGTGTGTGTGTGTGTGTGTGTGTGTGTGTGTGTGTGTGTGTGTGTGTGTGTGTGTGTGTTTGCAGTGGATAGTGTGTGTCTGTCGCGCGTCTGACAGTGGTGTGTGTGTTTGCAGCGGATGGTGCGTGTCTGTGGCGTGTCTGACAGTGGTGTGTGTGTTTGCAGTGGATAGTGCGTGTCTGTGGCGTGTCTGACAGTGGTGTGTGTGTTTGCAGTGGATGGTGTGTGTCTGTCGCGCGTCTGACAGTGGTGTGTGTGTTTGCAGTGGATGGTGCGTGTCTGTCGCGCGTCTGACTGTGGTGTGTGTGTGTGTTTGCAGTGGATGGTGTGTGTCTGTGGCGTGTCTGACAGTGGTGTGTGTGTTTGCAGTGGATGGTGTGTGTCTGTCGTGTGTCTGACAGTGGTGTGTGTGTTTGCAGTGGATGGTGCGTGTCTGTCGCGTGTCTGACAGTGGTGTGTGTGTTTGCAGTGGATGGTGTGTGTCTGTCACGCGTCTGACAGTGGTGTGTATGTTTGCAGTGTATAGTGTGTCTGTTGCTTGTCTGACAGTGGTGTGTGTGTGTGTGTTTGCAGTGGATAGTGTGTCTGTTGCTTGTCTGACAGTGGTGTGTGTGTGTGTGTGTGTGTGTGTGTTTTGCAGTGGATGGTGTGTGTCTGTCGCATGTCTGACTGGTGTGTGTGTTTGCAGTGGATGGTGTGTGTCTGTCGCGCGTCTGACAGTGGTGTGTGTGTTTGCAGTGGATGGTGTGTGTCTGTGGCGCGTCTGACAGTGGTGTGTGTGTTTGCAGTGGATGGTGTGTGTCTGTCGCGCGTCTGACAGTGGTGTGTGTGTTTGCAGTGGATGGTGTGTGTCTGTGGCGTGTCTGACAGTGATGTGTGTGTTTGCAGTGGATGGCCTGTGCGCCGTAGCGGGACGTGTCGGTAAGCACCTGGCACCGCACGTGAAGAAGCACGGGTCCAAACTGATCCCAGAATCACTGAAAAAGGACAAGGAAGGACGATCCAACGTCGATGGGGCTCTGGTGGTGGCAGCGAGCGGCATGCAGGGTAGGCGGGTGTGATTGACGTGCCTGTAATCCAATCAGCAGCCAGATTAACTCACTTCCTGCTTTGATTACTGATGCTCTGTATGTGACTGCAGCGACCAAGAAGTTTGAACCGTGAGTCTTTAGTTTAATCAGCTGCAGTTTTTCTTTTGATTTTGATAGAAATTTTTTTTTCTACACTATTAAAGCAATTTCCATCCCAGAATGCTGGACGTAAAAATCTAGACCTCACAGAATAAACAAAAAATACTATTTTAAACAATAAATTTGATCTTATAATTAAGAAGAAAATGGTCAGGAAATGCAAACTAGGTCAGCCAAATTGTATAATGTGAATGATGCACACTAACCATGAAGAGGTTTTTGAAATTTGGCTACAATTTGGCTTTTTTGATTTGACTTTCGGGATATTCCATTGTCTGCAGAGTGTTCATCTTTGTGACATTATTATTTTTTTAAT
Organism: Gymnothorax reevesii; assembly: GCA_029721435.1. NCBI lineage: Eukaryota > Metazoa > Chordata > Actinopteri > Anguilliformes > Muraenidae > Gymnothorax > Gymnothorax reevesii. The sequence continues at coordinate 174,935,423 of CM056574.1, forward strand.
TGAACAGGATTCGCCTCCTAACAGGAGCAGTTCCCTCCTTTAACAGCTGCGTAGACTGCGCTGAGTTCAGCCTTATCCCAGAGGAGTATGCTAGTGTCAGTAATATGAAAGAGCTGTTTACTAAAGTGAATCCCTAGAAAATATTTTGTAGTTAAAAGAAATGGGTTGGTTAAATAGCTTGTAGTGATCTTGTAAGATGTGGGAACTTATAATTGTGTAAGTGATTGTTAGTTTAAGAAAGGCACTGCAAGGCCTTTAAGTTCTGAAAAGTGCCTTTTAAAAACACATAATGAACTCAACTGAACCAAACAGGATTCGCAACCGTGTGGACAAGCCTGGAGGAGGCGGCGAAGAGCATCGCGAAGGGCGTGGCCTCGGAGACGGTCAGCACGGTGAAACACAAGTAGGTCCTTGTGTCTGTCGGCGGCTCGCTGACAGTCGCTGCCTTGTCCTGTTTGTCTCCCCCATGTTCCCGTTGTGTCCCCGCGCTGGTGCGCATCAAAGCCGTCGCTATTGTTTCCCAGCAGCTTGGGTTGTGCACCCTCTGTTCCCTTTATAACTGGACTGTTTGTTTTGGGAGATGGGAAGGAGAGCTTATGTTGTCTTTTTCCACTTATTTTTCAGATTTAGGGGTCTGCAAACACTCTTGGACGCCCCTAATGCCTAATCCCAATAAAAATTTGCTTGAATAAACAGTGAATTTTCTTTTTGCATTTGCACTATGCTAACGCTAACAGGCATTCCTGTGCTCTCCGTGTGTGAAGAATTAGTCTTGCGCAGCCGTCACTTGCACAGTGTAAGTAATGGCAAACTTCTGTTCACTGCTCATTAAAAACAGTTCACATGTGTGTGTTTACATACAGCCTGTGGTCTATGGTCAGGGCCTGCTGCAGTGTTCGCACAGCCTGCAGCTATAATGCCAAACGATTTCAGTGATTGACAACGTTATCGATTTTTTACTTATTCGGCTTGGCTAATTTTCTAGAAAACTGCTCATTAAAAAAAAGATAAAAATGATTTCAATGTCCCAGCCCATTAACAAACACTTAAATGAAAACTCTGACTTTTAGTTGACTATATTTTCTATTTTATTTATTGCACAACAACAGTGGCATTTTTTTGGCTAGTTAAAACACCAAACAGACATAGGACGCCATGGCGGTATGGTAATATTGGGCGCTATGGCAGTACGGTTATATGGGAGGCGATGGCAGTACAGTTATATTAGACACTATGGCAGTATGATTATATCGGACACTGTGGCGGCACCATTATGGATGGTTTGGAGTGATTTTCTCCATTAGGCAGTATTTTGTGCTCCATGAATAACTGTTCCCTGATTGGTCAGGAGAATCGAGCCGCACCTGGCTCTGCCGTGCTGGCATCTTCGCTTCCTGCCTCTGCGTACCCTCTGGATTCCTGTCCCCTTCAGTAATCATCTCCTCCCCGTCCTGTCGTAATGTCCCTGTCTCTTCTCACGGTTATTAACCCCGCCCCCACACCTAATCCCCCCGTCCTGCTCTCACCCTGCTCTCCCATAATTCTGTGCTTGTGAAGGTACGGGGCAGAAGCCGGCCAGGCCACCGACAGCGCCGTCAACTCCGCCATCAACGTGGGCCTCACGGCCTTCAACATCGACAACCTGGGCATCAAGGCCATGGTGAAGAAAACCGGCAAGGAGACTGCGCAGGCCATCCTGGAGGATTACAAAGTCCAGGACACGCCCAAAGCCGAGGGTCAGGACACGCCCAAAGCCGAGGGTCAGGAGAAAAAAGATCACCAAGAGCCCAGATGAACTTAATGCTGGAGTTTATCCCCTCTAAACTACTCCCCAGAGCCTTAATATAATCGTTGGTGTTTCCGTTACAGAACTTTATTTTTGAATGTTTTGTATTTTATGATTATTATTGTGTGCAATTTCTGTTTGTCAGCTTATATTATTCAAAAAATGGTCCTGTTTGGGTTGGGTACTGATACTGTGTCAGATAAGCTCTTTAACCTTCAATTCATCGCTTTTTGAACAAGAAATGTGCATTGTTTCTGGAATCTCTGTAAGGATCAGCTTAACTACTAACGCCTATGTTGATGTCTGTCTTATATGGTCAGCTGCCTGCACTGATATGTTGCATTTTATTCCAGAGGCACATTAATTTTTCAACTCATTTCACCATGGTTATTTTCATGTCTGCTTGAGGACAAAAATAAGAACTTGAAACTTTTTTAGAAACTAATGATGTTTTGTCATGTTAAACACTGAAGTCTGCCTGCTAGTTGATGTTAAGTAAGTTTCTCACAAGCTTCTACAATTTTTATGAATGTGACTTTTCAGAAAAACCAAAGCTAACCCAATAAATATCGCTAATTGCTGCATATTTTCCCTTGAACACTATCCTGGGTAGGTAGTAACCTCAGTTGTCTATTTCCACTATGAAAGATGTTTCTGCATTTTGTTTTTCTCTTAAGTTTACTGTCTCTTAAATTTAGCAGAAATATTCACATTTAAAGGTGCTTGAGTTGCTGACTCACTATGCAATTTAATAGTTTTACAGCCCTAATATGGAATGAATTTTTCAGCTGCCAGTATTTGTGTCAGAATCTCTCCTCCCCTCTCCCTGTCATTCACAGAGCTGCAGGAACTACTCTTCACTGTGTGTTTTTCAAGGATGCTGTCTGTCGAGTGTTTTTAAGCCTTTTGCAATTTTTCTGGGCTTTGATTTTTTTCAAAGATGTTATGCTATTTTGATTTGGGCTCACGGAAGCAAACTGTCAGTGTCTTCGCCATCCGAGCCCCTTTTAAATAAATCATTCAAATTAACTCATTCCTTTCAACTGTCATTCATCCCTGTGGAGTCTCTCTTGTATGGCTGAAGTTGATAACCAGGGTGAATATAGACGTCCTCCATATTTATCTCGTTCCTGCTACTTTTTCTGGCTGGGGATTTATGATCAATGTACTTTGGCACTTGTCAAGACATCTGTGAGCTCTTAATAGTGCGGTCTAATATGACTGAAGTAAATAAGTCATTCAATTTTACAATTCTGGCCAATTTTTAAGCCGCTAATGGCAATGACCTATTGGAAACTAAAATATCAGCATGCTTAAATGGTTTGAATGGAGCGAAATGGTCTCATCATCCAAGTTGGGACAGTGAAATATGCTGACAATTAAAGGTTGATAACAGATGTTCGGTAAATCAAAGACAGTGGCTGGAGGAAAACTACATTTCAGCTCCAGCATATTCCATCAAGTTGAGTGATGAGACGATGTGTTCACTTGTTCAAGCCTCTATGGCCAACACCAACTGTGACTGAAAAAAAAAGGAAAATGAAAAGGTAAACTTGAACATTTTTGTTGTATCATGCAATAACAATAAATGGATACTTATTTTCTGATGCTGCTATTTGTACAACCCACTATATCTTCATTTTGACCCCACTAGAGAGAGGTAACGTAGGTGTAAGTGCAGTAGACTGGGGCCACTGTTTTGCTTGTTGCATCGGAAGTCGTTGAAAATGAAGCGTCAAATGCCCTTTCCATTATCATTTCAAAAAATTGCTTATGATTTTTAATTGTGACTTAAATGTTGCCTGCATGGTTAGAAAATCCTCTTTAGTTTGCATTTTAATTTTCAAATTTGAGATTTCAATATTGACCACTGTGCAGTGGGTTATAATTTTGCAAAATGAAATTTCGAACAGCCTTTTAATTTTAATCCAACCCAACACTCATATGTGTACGTAAAAATGGAAATTGGAATGTGGGATTTTTATTTTAATTTTTATTCACATACGTGGAAAATTATGCCATTGTATCTTTACATTATTTTGACATGGACCCCTTTAGGCTTCCATACCATCTAGTAGCTGTATTTATACGCCATGGTTTATGAACCGCTGCCTGGAGAACGTCAGCACATTTTCCTATGATGCTATAAAACTAGGAAACTGACTGAATCCGCTCTTCTCAGTCGGTTGGCCAGTGAATCTGAAACCGTTCGTGGGCATTGAACACTGGCTTGGGCAGGGACCGACGGAGCTGAATTTTCAATTTCCCCTAATTTATGCTTTTTTCGAGCAATGTTGGCAAATCTGTGCGGAATTCTAATTGTGGAATGAGCGGAGATGTCTTGACTTCTTCTCTGCATCGGAACTACATTTGGCTCGTACCCATTCGATGGTCAGGAACTAAATGTTGAAGCACCAGAAAGTTACACGGCGGGAAATTCAGGTGGCACTCCTGAGCGACAAAACACGTGTGCCTGTGACATCCGCGCTGGCTCTGTGTGGCTGTTACTCAGATCATTCTAACATTTACGCTGTATAATTAATGCTAAAATAATGGTGAAAAAACGTGCTAAAGATGACTCTGTCGAGTCAAGCCCGCCAGCGAAGAAAACAAAAGTACTGAAAGTTGAATTTAATGGCACCGTTTTCAAATCCATGTTAAAAGACCCAACCAAAACCATGAAGGGTGAGTAACGCTGCTGCTGTTGTCATGTTCATCTAAATGACTGACGAGCTGCCCGTCAGTCCCTTTGCTGTATTGGGTTTGCTGTCCGTGTATGTTCATGTTCGGTAGCTGGCTGTTATTGTCCTACGTTAATGTGCCACTGTGCCCAGTAACTACGCTTGGATCTATAACAGGGTGTCTCCCCTCACTGAAGAGCCAAGCACATCCTGCATCATGCAGTTCCTCACATCACCGTATTTGAAGCTGTTAAATATGTCCCGTACTGTAGCCAGGATGCACCGTTATTGTCGTCTAATATTGCTGTCCATATCTGGACATTATTTCGCCAGTCGTAAGGGTGATGGCTGAGTGTCTCCTTGCACAGATGTTTGCAAACTTTGGGATCTGTATGTTTGCTGTTCATTGACGTGCGGTGGCTTTATTGGATTGTTTTGAATCTATTTTTCGTTCGTAGGTTTGGAGACCTTCGTATCAATAGCAAAGAAATTGCCATGTCCAGACCTGTACGATGTTGTCGAGGGATACATTAAAGTGTCCATGGAGTGTGCCGAGTTATTCAAGTTGTTGGAGGGAGAAAAACACACGGAGAGTGAAGTAAGTGCTGTAAGAACTGTGGCAACCACACTGAACAAAAATATAAAAACTTCAGTTCTTATTGTGAGAGATATGACCATGTTCAGAAACTCGCTGTACTTTCATTGAGTGTTGACAGATTGTGTGACCATATTGCAATGCATTTCAATCACTGATTGAACAGGAATCTTGCAGCGGTGTAGATGATAAAGTGGATGGGGTCTATTGTCCAAATCACACAAATCATTTTAAGGTAATACAAGTATGTCCGTTATTGGCCTGTTGTACATCTTTGCCATTTGGACCATACCAAAAGGTCATTGGTGAGTTGGGGGACATGTTCCCACTCTCCTTCAAGGGCGGCACAGATTTGGCAGATATTGGGGGGGAAGAGGGAACTGATGACAAACTTGTCAGTTGAAGACATCCCAAAGATGTGGCACAAATCTGGGGAATGAGCTGCCATTAAATCACTCAAATTTTTTCAGCCTCATGGAACTCTGTGCACACACGGGTGATGTGGAGTCTGGTGCTGTCATGCTGGAACATGGCATATTGAAGGAAAAAATGTTTGGACAGTCAGTCGCAGTTCCAGTTCCCGCATTCAAGTTCCGGTTAATGAAATGCAGTCGGGTGTGAATGATGTCCATGAGATATTCCTGCCTAAACCAGCTGCTGTATATTACCCTGCGCGTACGTAACGTTCTCCTGTGCAGCACCAGACACGCTGCTGTCCGTCCGCTCGACGAAGCTGGATATGTGATGATTCAGTAAAGAGAACTGTCCTCCATTGTGCCATCAGATATGTCTGTTCACCCTGTTGAGCAGATTTCTTCATTGATAAGGGCTGAGGTCCAGTTCCTAAAGAGAACGATGAGTATGGGGATGGATTTCCCCGGGACGATTCCTCATGGTTTGGGCAGAATTGTGGGCATTCTGGAGACCCACTGTCTCCTCTGTTGTGGCAAATGCTGGTCTCAGATGGTCGAGAAGATGGAGAGTGTGGATGTGGTGGTCTTGGGCGGGGGTTTTTATTCGTGGTTGTCGCGCATGTGGCTGGTGTGCTGTCATGCCTAATTCTTCAAAACTTATTGTTGGAACATGGAAGTTAAGAGGCCTTGCAACAGCCGTGAGAGACATTCCTGCATTGAGCATGCCAGTGGCACACTCCCTGATGGTTCGAGTCATCTGTAGCATTTTGAAAAATGGCTGAACTGGGACTTTAGGGGTGGCCTTTTATTGACCACAGGAGAGGATGTGCCTGGTCTGACCTTACCTGACCCCACCTGTCTGATGGGCTGATTTTGACGAGAGGCTTTAAATTGACAATGATATGGTGAAGGTGACTAAAATGCACACAGCCTAGTTGCACAAAACCCTATCGAGTCAACCACAGAAATAATTTTGTGGACTATTGAAAGGATTTATCTCTTGTATTTGTATTTTATTTTGGTATATTTAACAAAGTTAAGGGAAATATGAATGAATAACCATTTGGATTGCTTTATGGTGTTTACAGTGTCAGAAACTTCAATTTTGGTGACTTTTACGGTTTATATTTTCCCACTGGTCCAGAACAACTACCTGTGAATGTGTTATAAGATGTGTGCTTATTTTGTGGCACCATAGCTTCTAATTCTGTTTTGTTGCCAGTTGATGCTGGTCTTCCAGAGCCTGGAGACGATCCTGCTGCGGACGGCCAGTGACCTCTCCCACTTCAGCATGGTGGGGTCCACTGTTGTGAAGAAAACGACAACCAGCTATATGAAGCTCTTGCAATCATCCCTTCATTCAGAAAACCACAGGTACCGTGATCTGGTTGTTGTTCTTCATGATTGGTGCTGCTCAGAGGCCGAAGGTCTGACATGCAATCGCCTCACCTGCACCTAAAACACTTCCTGTTTTGCGTAGGTTTGTCCGGCAGTGTCTCTGCTTCCTCTCAGCTATGGTGTCTCAGGGGCCGGACGCTGCGAGGGACGTCTTCAGTCAGTTCCACTTCAGTAAGGGGCTGTCAGCATTGGCCCGTAGGAGAGACAAGATGGTGAGGCCTTGCTGTTGTGTGATGATTGTTCACCTTTTCGTCCCGTCACAGGTGGCCTGCTGACTCTAAAAAGTGTTCATATTCAAGGAAAAGATGAAGGTCTAAACATAAATATCTAGTGTACAGGTCTTCTGTCAGTACATGCTTTTGGAGGACTTTGTTCACTTTTAGACACTTGATATTTTGTTCAGCTTTGCATACTTTGCTGGTTATTGTTTATTTACTTATTAATCCTTTGACTTGACCTCTCCATAGGGCCGGCCCAGTGTCCGTATGGCTTATATCCAGTTTGCACTGAGCTTCCTGGTTTCTGGGGACCATGTCACTATCGGACAAGTTCTTGAGATGAAAGGTAACTTTCTTAACCTTCAGTCAAAAAAGTACAGTTTTTTAGGAATATATTTATTATTTTTTCTATTGCATGTGCCATCAGTGTGAAGTGAACTCGTAATATTTATTTTGGCCCCTTGCCAGATTTCCTGACTGATATTTTGTCCAGTGGATTAAAGGAAGACCATATTTCCATTGTGAATCTTATATTGTCCACTCTGCAGACCAAGGTAAGAACATCATCACTGATTTTCAATCTCCTCATTGAAATTCTAAATGTGTTACTTTCTTTCATTTTCACCTGTGTTCTTTTTCACCATTTTGTTCTGTAGGTGGTACAGAATAAAGCCATCAGCAAGACTCAGAAAGTGAGATTCTTTGGCCCTTCAGTCCTGGCTCAGATCGTGTCTCTGTACAAGTGGAACGGGATTGTGGATGCGACTCTAGATGACGGACAGGTTTGCAGGCCTCTCCTCTCACATGCATCATCAGCCTCTGATGTGTGTCCTCATAGTGAGATTTTTTTTTATTGTGGCCAAAGTTGAGGTTTTTTCTCCATCTCGTAGACCGCTGAGAATCCAGAGGAAGCTGGGAAGGTGGTGGTACGAGAACTTGCCCACAATTTCCTCCTCGATCTCTGCTGCTCTCGGAAACATGGGATCAGTTTTTACGACCCCAGCTTTGGAACGGCCGGTCGGTAAGTCTGCGGTCTGGAAGTCATTCTCTTCTTCTGGCATTTAGCATCTTTTTTTTCATCTCGATACCCACACTTGCCGACTTGTGGGCTCGAGTGCGCATACACGCCCCACCGAGTATGAGTGGAAGGCCGTCCTGTTTCTTAATCCTCACTTTACGAATACTTATCCTGATACCACTTTGGAGCAGAATTAAGGGCTGAGTACATCCCACAATGCATATGGATGCATATGCAGAAAGAAAAGGAGTGGTTATTAAGAAGAAATAATAGGCTGGTTGCTGGGGAAGACTTATTAATATTCATGAAAAGAGTTGTTACTTGATTGGCTCTGTGGAAGCACTTTCTGGCAAATTTCTGATGGTGTCAGACATAGGCTGTTTTATCAGCCAATCAGATAGCGGTTTTGGCACTGATTTTAACTCCAAACAACATCTACAAGTGTGGGTGTTGGGATGAAGCTTTTTCGTGGTGAGAAAGTGGTGGCCTGTAGCCTGGAGATGAAGACGCCTGACAGACTCAGTTGGTCAGTCCGAGCTGCAGTGGAGACACAGTATGATCATAAACACCTTGAACGAGGCCCTTAACATTATATCATTTTAGTTCTGTTTCATCTAATCATCTACAGTTCGTTTGAGATAAAAGCTTCAGAAAGATAATTAATGCAGTGAGCTTCGGTCCATGTGATCAGGGCGGGGAACATCGTCCTGCTGCAGTTCCTGGTGGGGCTGAAACAGGCTACGGAGGACGAGCTGGTGTCTGAGCTGGTGGTGAGCATCCTGAAGGCCAGTCCTGACCTCCTGCCCCGCTACTTCAAGGAGACGCCCTACTCCTTCATCCCACGGCCCAAAAGTGCCTGGCAGGACAACGTCACCCTGCTCAAGAAGGTGCGAGATCTTCACCAATGTTCTGCTGCGTACTGTTAGTAAATCAGTCTGTGCTTCTCATGTTGTTTCCTACACGGTAGGTTTGTTCTTTTATCCAGCGCTGCAGTTGAGTCTTATGGCTGGAGAGGTAGCGGAGATTTCAGCCTGTTGATTTTGTGAGGATTCTCTCAGGTAACCTGCGGTGTTCCCCACGCTCACGCAGATCTATGAAGCCCAGCCTGAGGTGTCGAAGGCCTTTCAAACGGGAGAATTCATCCCTCTGCCTCGTCTGCTCACCATGGTGATGGTGACATCACTTCCCTCTGTCTGCAACAAGGCCTTTTTCACTCAGGGCCTAAATGTGAGTCTCCTCTCCGCACCCACCCATCCTAGACTTTAGGGGTCTGTGTGTTATTGGTTTGACTTCAGCTCAGGAACACGCAGAACCTGTCAGTCTGTATCTCCTCTGTACCCTTCTCTATACCCGAGAGGTGGCCTACAAGGGTCCCTGACTCACTCCAACCTCTAGCCTTTAATTACTCAATTACCCAAACCATACATGAAATTTTCCATTTCTGCTGCCTTTCCTGAAATGCTCATGAATTACCTCTAAAGGTTGCTTTTCTATCCCAAAATATGAAACATTTTACTGAGATCTAATCAAAACTTACACCTAAGGTTAGTTGCTGTAATTTTGGAAACAGAAACCTGCGCAAACACTAGCCTCTCCAGGATTGTAATTACCCTTCTCTACTTTACCTATCAGAACCTGTTTGAAAGGCATTAGAAAAGCAATTTTAAAATATATGTGGTCATCAAAATGTGCTTCAGATGATACCTGATGAGGCGGTTTCATGTACTTTGCTTGGTGTTTATGTCTTTCTCTTTGTGAACAGATATTGTCACCATCATAGTGTTGCTCCTGAGCAATGTGCAGTCACAAAAATGTACAGGCATGTAACATGTGTTGAGATGTTTGAAGTTGCGGTGTGAGTAGTGGCGCTGTTGAGGGGCTGGAAGGGTGGGAGGTTTGATCCCGTTGCAAGATGGTCTCTGCTTGTTTTGAGGTTGTTTTTTGCCCCATAGATGGATAACGCAGTGGTGCAGCACACGACCCTGTCCCTGGCCTGCTTCATCCTGCGGCGAGCCCAGAGGAACATGGAGCACTGCCTGGACAGGGCTGTGTGGCAGAGCTCTGAGATCTACACTCCTGTCATGATGGAGGAGCTCGTGCAGCAGCACCGCGAGGCCCTCAGCAAGGTAACGCCTGCCTTTCTCGCTCTCACCTGCCTTTCTCTCTCTCACCTGCCTGTCACTCACTCACCTGCCTGTCTCTCACTCACTTGTCATTCACTCACTTACCTGTCTGTCTCCCACTCACCTGCCTGTCTCTCTCTCACCTGCTTGTCTCTCTCTCACCTGCCTGTCTCTCTCTCACCTGTCTGTCTCTCACTCACCTGTCTGTCACTCACTCACCTGCCTGTCTCTCTCTCACCTGTCTGTCTCTCACTCACCTGCCTGTCTCTCTCTCACCTGCCTGTCTCTCTCTCACCTGTCTGTCTCTCTCTCACTCGCCTGTCTCTCACTCACCTGTCTGTCTCTCTCTCACCTGCCTGTCTCTCTCTCACCTGCCTGTCTCTCTCTCACCTGCCTGTCTCTCACTCACCTGCCTGTCTCTCTCTCACCTGCCTGTCTCTCTCTCACCTGTCTGTCTCTCACTCACCTGCCTGTCTCTCTCTCACCTGCCTGTCTCTCACTCACCTGCATGTCACTCACTCCCCTGTCTCTCACTCACTCACCTGCCTGTCTCTCTCTCACCTGCCTGTCTCTCACTCACCTGTCTGTCTCTCACTCACCTGCCTGTCACTCACTCACCTGCCTGTCTCTCACTCACCTGCCTGTCTCTCACTCACCTGTCTGTCACTCACTCACCTGCCTGTCTCTCTCTCACCTGCCTGTCTCTCACTCACCTGCCTGTCTCTCACTCACCTGCCTGTCTCTCACTCACCTGCCTGTCACTCACTCACCTGTCTGTCTCTCTCTCACCTGCCTGTCACTCACTCACCTGCAGGTCTCTCTCTCACCTGCCTGTCACTCACTCACCAGCCTGTCTCTCACTCACCTGCATGTCTCTCACTCGCCTGTCACTCACTCACCTGCATGTCACTCACTCACCTGCATGTCACTCACTCACCTGCCTGTCTCTCTCTCACTCGCCTGTCTCTCATTCACCTGTCTGTCTCTCACTCACCTGCCTGTCTCTCACTCACCTGCCTGTCACTCACTCACCTGTCTGTCACTCACTCACCTGTCTGTCTCTCTCTCACCTGCCTGTCTCTCTCTCACCTGCTTGTCTCTCTCTCACCTGTCTGTCTCTCACTCACCTACCTGTCTCTCACTCACCTGTCTGTCACTCACTCACCTGCCTGTCTCTCACTCACCTGTCTGTCTCTCTCTCACCTGTCTGTCTCTCACTCACCTGTCTGTCTCTCACTTACCTGTCTGTCACTCACTCACCTGCCTGTCTCTCACTCACCTGTCTGTCTCTCCCTCACCTGTCTGTCACTCACTCACCTGCCTGTCTCTCACTCACCTGTCTGTCTCTCACTCCCCTGTCTGTCACTCACTCACCTGCCTGTCTCTCACTCACCTCTCTGTCTCTCACTCACCTGTCTCTCACTTACCTGTCTGTCTCTCACTCATCTGCCTGTCTCTCTCTCACCTGTCTGTCACTCACTCACCTGTCTGTCTCTCACTCACCTGCCTGTCTCTCACTCACCTGCCTGTCTCTCTCTCACCTGTCTGTCTCTCACTCACCTGTTTGTCTCTCACTCACCTGTCTGTCTCTCACTTACCTGTCTGTCTCTCACTCATCTGCCTGTCTCTCTCTCACCTGTCTGTCACTCACTCACCTGTCTGTCTCTCACTCACCTGCCTGTCTCTCACTCACCTGCCTGTCTCTCACTCACCTGCCTGTCTCTCTCTCACCTGTCTGTCTCTCTCTCACCTGTCTGTCTCTCACTCACCTGCCTCTCTCTCACCTGCCTGTCTCTCTCTCACCTGTCTGTCTCTCTCTCACCTGTCTGTCTCTCACTCACCTGCATGTCTCTCACTCACCTGCCTGTCTCTCACTCACCTGCCTGTCTCTCTCTCACCTGTCTGTCTCTCTCTCACTCGCCTGTCTCTCTCTCACCTGCCTGTCTCTCTCTCACCTGCCTGTCTCTCTCTCACCTGCCGGTCTCTCACTCACCTGCCTGTCTCTCTCTCACCTGTCTGTCTCTCTCTCACCTGTCTGTCTCTCACTCACCTGTCTGTCCCTCACTCACCTGTCTGTCTCTCACTCACCCGCCGGTCTCTCTCTCACTCGCCTGTCACTCACTCACCTGCCTGTCTCTCTCTCACCTGCCTGTCTCTCACTCACTTGTCATTCACTCACTTACCTGTCTGTCTCTCACTCACCTGTCTGTCTCTCTCTCACCTGTCTGTCTCTCACTCACCTGCCTGTCTCTCACTCACCTGCCTGTCTCTCACTCACCTGCCTGTCTCTCTCTCACCTGTCTGTCTCTCTCTCACCTGTCTGTCTCTCTCTCACTCTCCTGTCTCTCACTCACCTGTCTGTCTCTCTCTCACCTGCCTGTCTCTCTCTCACTCGCCTGTCACTCACTCACCTGCATGTCTCTCACTCACCTGCCTGTCTCTCTCTCACTCGCCTGTCACTCACTCACCTGCCTGTCTCTCACTCGCCTGTCACTCACTCACCTACCTGTCTCTCACTCACTTGTCATTCACTCACTTACCCGTCTGTCTCTCACTCACCTGCCTGTCTCTCTCTCACCTGCCGGTCTCTCACTCACCTGTCTGTCACTCACTCACCTGTCTGTCTCTCTCTCACCTGTCTGTCACTCACTCACCTGCCTGTCTCTCACTCACCTGTCTGTCACTCACTCACCTGTCTGTCACTCACTCACCTGTCTGTCACTCACTCACCTGTCTGTCTCTCACTCACTTGCCTGTCTCTCTTTCATCTGCCTGTCTCTCTCTCGCTTCAGCTGCTGGGAGAAAAAACAACAGGAGAAGGATAGATGAGTGGCCCTTGTTTCTTCTCTCTCTAGATCTTGCCAGACATGACCAGCATCGTGTCAAAATGGCAGTCCCTGCTGAAGAAGGGGAAGTCAAATGAAGGAGGGGTGAAGGAGATGGAGGAACAGAGCGGCCAGGAAACGGCACTGCAGCCTCCTCAGCCGGGTGATTATACCCCCAGATTACTGTGGGGGTGTTACGGGTTCACCCCGTCTGCTGCAGCCACCTTAGATCCTCCATGTCAACACTATAACTTATACAGTTTTAATTACAATCTTAAAATTTTGAGTGAACATTTATGACCATCAGTTTTGGTCTGTTAATTAGTCATTTCAATGCTATTAATGACCCAATTCATTTTCATGAATTTCTGACCAAAATTTCAATAATTTTGCAGTTTGATTTTTCGTATTTTATGTAATGAGGCATTGAGTATTTGGGAATTCAAGGATATACCCTTACTGTCGGAGCCGATGCCGTCCTCATATATTTGCTGTAAAGGCAGTTACTTCTGTTCTCTATTACTGATTTTTTTGTGATAATCTCAAAGATGATTTTGCATTTATATTGTGAATTTACTTCCTATCCGTGTGCCAGGGCCTGATGACGCGTCGACCGTCCTTTTCAAAGCTCTTATTCTTGAGGTCATCTGTCTCTACCAGAAGGTCGTCCCCCACCTGGTCAGTCAGAGCACATTTGACTTCAGCAAACTCCTGAAAGGTACGCAGATCTGTCACCCTCTCACTGCATGAGGCATACTGTCCCGTAAAGAACCTCCGGCAGCTATTAGCCCTTATTTTTCAGGCGTCATGACAGAGAAAGGCATTAAAGAAGAGGTTCCTCCGGTTCTCCAGCACCAGATGCTGCAGCTGGCCCTGGACCTGCCTGCGAGCAAGTTCTCCTGGTTCCGAGTTCAGGTGAGCCGCTGAAAATGCTTTAGGCGTTCTTTTCTCTGTACCCACTGTCGTTATCTTTATTGTACCGTCTACATTTAACTGGCCGCGGTTGAAAATGGTTTATGCCCGGTTTGTCATGCCGTGTTTGTCAGTTATTGCTTCAGTTGTGATTACGTCTGCACTGTGAAGCGGCTCCGTTAACATCAATGCTTCCCTCTGTAGGATATCGTAGACACAGAAGCAGCTGGCAAAGAGAAGTCCGTTTTTTACCTTCTGCTGAAGATGTTTGTCAGCTGCAGCAACAGTCGCCTGAAGAGCTCCACCAGGAAGCTGGTCCTCAAAGTGAGCTGCAGTTCCTTCTCCACTTGTTGTATTTATAGTGACTCTTTGTTCTAACTTTAGTCTTGTGTTCCCGCAGGTGCTCCGGGACACTGGTGTGTTTGAGTACACCTGGCACGAGCTGGAACTTTGGCTCAGCCACTTGGCCCGGCTGCTTCCTGCCCAACAGGAAGTTGTCATCCACTTCCTGGAAAGGGTGGGTCCTGACATTTTCTCATAATGCCACTGCTGCCCCTCTGTTCTCTGCGGAGCTTGTGGTGATGCCTTTTCTTCTTCGTGTGAAAACTTCCTTTGATTTTTCTCAGAGAAAGTTGTCAAAAGTGGTTGAACTTTTGTCACTCTGTGCCTCTCTAAGAATCTCCTCTTTTCCATGTTTAGTTATGTGGACATTTGAGAGTTCAGTAATATTAAAATTCTTCCTTGGTATAAAATCTCAAATAATCCAAATGTTTTTATCAGAAGATGGTTTTTGAAAGTAGAAATTTCATTTTACTTCAGTTACTAATATGTTCAGTCATGTAAGAATAATTTACAAGCAAACGCTTATATTTTCCTTGGTGGCCCTTGTGACACCTTTGTGCTCGGATGTACTGTTGAAACGGTGGTGTGTGGGTGTGATTCTGATGGTCTCTGTGGGGCTCCAGGTTCTGGTGAAGCTAGTGTCCAGTCCGTACACCTACATGGACAAGGCTGCTGGCGCGGTACAGGACGCGGCCTACCTGCAGGCCACCCTGAGCGGCCAGGAGGCGGACTCTGCCAGTATTCCCATCTCACACATCGACGGTGAGCTCCATATCCGCACAGCGTTAGGCTCGTCGACGAGAGCTGTGTCTCTGGGCTTGTGTTCACTCTGTTAGCAGACATGCTGATAGCTGATTGGAGGGCTTTCCCGCCACTCTGTTTCAGATGTGCTGGACATGGTCGATGTTATCATGGAGGGGGGCGAGGCAGAGACGGAGGACCTGGGGCCGTCTCTTAGTGATGACCTCATCATACAGACCTTCCCCTTCAGTGCTGTGGTGCCAGCCATTATGGAGGCTCGGAACGGCCTCCCCGCTGCCTTTAAAGATGAAAAGGGTAAGATGGCAGAGATCTGGCTATTTCTCTGGACTCGGTTTTGCAGACAACAGGGAGGTTTGGATTTTCTAATGACTCTTAATTCAGTGATGGTGTTCCTTCTGTTTAAGGCAGGGATAAACGCGAGGTGTGTCAGAACCTGTATTATAAGAGTAGCTGATCTCTATTATGACTGTTTGGGGTTTGATCTCAGTCTTCCTGTTCTTGTCAGAAGGGCGTTTTTGGCTCGCAGACACATTGGACACATTCCCACTTCCTGTGTTCCCCCAGGTGTGGTGTATGAATACCTTGCCGCCGTCTTGTTGGATGTACTTCACTCCCAAAGAGACCCTCTCCCGCTCTGCCTGGCTCTGCAGCAGTATGACAAAGAGCTGGATTCCGTGGAAGCTTCCGGAACGCCTCACCTCTCTGTGGTGAAGTTCCAGCGCTACTATTCTCAGTGGCTGCCTCAGCAGTCCAGAGAGGAGCTGGTAAAAGCATAAACATCACAGACACTTTCACCTTCTCATGTTGCCAAGTCCGCAGCACAGACCCTGTAATTCAGAGCTGTGTTAGGTCTATTAGAAGCGTTTTTAGTCGATATTTACACTAGAACAGAATCTTATTTTGTTCCAGGTTGGCCTTTTATCTGGTCTTGTAATGGTGAATGTATTTCAAACAAAGTGGAGTGCTGTGATTTTGCCTCTGCCCTAATTCCTCACACTTCTATCGGAGATGGCAAATACAAATGTAGCCTGACATTGGCATCTATAGGGCACGGACAGAAATGGAGTAATGTACGCTAACCGTTTCCCTAAGGACTGGTTTCTTCATGAAATACTTGCATTGCTGTGAAATGAAGTGGGGAATTGAAATGCAACGTAAATTTGTGTTGTGTTTCCTGTTCTGTTGTGGGATAGTTTAAGTCCTTTGAATCCTCGTCAGCTGGAGGAGAGCCGGCAGTTTCCTTTACCGGGGTGATGCAGGCAGCTTACAGCCAGGGGGCGCCTGGCTTCCTCCAGGACCCTTTTCAGGAGAGACTGGATGAAGTGCTGGTTACTCTCGATGTCTCTGAGTTTCCTGTGGCAGTAAAGCAAGTGCTGCTGTACATCAGATCCACTGTGGACAACTTCAGCTCAGTACGTACAGTGCGCATCAAATCAGAACCATTTTGGCAGCTTCTTCCTCTGGTGTTTTTTATGATTGACAGTATCTGATTTGATTTGTGTCACTTTTTGTCCTCAGTTTTCCAGAGACAGCGGTGCGCTGACGCTCCAGGCTCTCGTGCAGGTGCTCGCTGCTGTAGTGAAAAAGCTCGGGAGCCTGGAGGGCGGAGCAGAACCCAAGGAGTCTCCGGAGGGATCGGAGCTCTTCCTGGAGGCGGACTCAGAACCTGAGAGCGGAGTCAATCGAGACCAGGTGAGCATCTGCTGCGTCTGTTACTGGAGCTGGTGCAGTGTGAATAACTGGACCAGTAT
This sequence comes from Gymnothorax reevesii, assembly GCA_029721435.1. Lineage (NCBI taxonomy): Eukaryota > Metazoa > Chordata > Actinopteri > Anguilliformes > Muraenidae > Gymnothorax > Gymnothorax reevesii. The sequence continues at coordinate 174,952,247 of CM056574.1, forward strand.
GGGTGTATCTGGTTCTTGACTGGTACCAGTTAATTTCTGTAAATGAATGAGCCTGATTGATTGATTGATTGATGTCTTTATTTCGTGCATGTAAAATGAAACAGAAGGTAGTTAAAACAAAACAAAATTAAAACAAAACAAAAAAAAAAAAATCACAAACAAAATAACACAATTAATTACATCAGCAAAAATAAACAATGAATTCCATTCACAAACACTAAAACTTCTTCATTTACATGTGCGAAAGGGAGTAGGAAGAAGTATAAACTTATTTAATCCTACCCCTTTAATCCTACCCCCTGATGTTACACTGATACTGTATTTATGGGAATTGGGTTTTTGGTCATGATTTTGGCAGCTTAAGACATGTTCTTGACTATATTATCAATAATGGCCATAAATAATGTTGACATTTGTACAGCACCTTTCCTTCTCAGTGTTTTGTGTGGAAACCGAGCGAATTGACTAATGTTATGCTGTCGCAGTAAAATCATATATTTGTGTGTGTGTGTGTGGTAGGTGCTCCTGGCCGTATTGGGCTCCATCTTTAAACACCCCACGCTGGAGCAGTGGTTCCTGGCCCGAGAGCTGGGCTCGTTTCGCCCCCACTCCCTGAACCCGGTGCGGCTGAAGCGCTTATGCTCCCAGCTCGGCGAGCTCACGCTCTCCCTGCTCCAGCTCGGCGCCACGCACCTCCGAACTCTGGACCGACTGGACCTCGTCTCGGCGTACCTGGAGGCCATCGAGAGGGCGGTGCTTAAAGAGCTGGGGGAGGAGCATACAGGCAAGGCGGGGCAGAGGGAGTCCCTCCCCCTGCGGAGTCTGCAGGCTCTGTACGAGCACATGGAGGAGTCCAGCGTGAGAGCAGTGATCTCCGCGATACTCCTGCTGCCTCAGGAGAGGCTGGTGGCGGCCGGCGGGTCGAGCTCGGCGGAGTTGAGCGGGTACGGGCGGGCGGCGCTGAGGGTCCTGACGGAGGGCGGGGACAGACGGTCCTCTCAGGACCAGGCCCTGCTCCTCTCCCAGGCTCATCTGCGAGGCCTGACCACCTTGCTGATGTCCTGCACCAGCCAGCCGCTGGAGGAGTTCCTGCAGGGGGCGCTGTGCGCTGAGCCAGCCGCCGCCAAGCTGGTCCCTGCCGAGGCACTGCTCCACTGCCTGAGCCGGCCCTGCCCCTCTGCACTGGGCATCGCCGCGGCTATGATGAGGAACTGCTCCACTCACCGGCTGCAGTTTGAGCTCTGGTGTCTGGAGCCGTCGAACACAGAGCAGCTCGCTGAGCGACTGGACGAGTTCCTGCCGCTGCTGGAGGCCTACCTGACGACCGCGAGCAGCGAGGACTCCGCAAGACCCAAAGACGGTGAGAGACACGTTATCGTGTATAACTGCAGGCTGACAGTGTGAGGATATTGTGCAATAATCAGTGCTGTGATCATTGATGTTACTCCAGCGTTAAACCGGTTACGTGCAGCTCACTGTGAAGGAGTGAGGTGCTGACGTTAATCCCCTGTGAAGGACAGCGAGCACCATAACTCACGCACCAGTGACTGCTGTCTCTTTATTTCTGCTCTGTTTGCTTAGTCACTCACTGTCTTAAATTAATTAAACGTTGAAACAAGCAGTAACTGAAAGCTGCAGTTCAGGCCGAGCGCCAGATACCCGGCGTCCGGTGATGGTTTTGTGTTATTCTACATCATGTCGAACTGCCCAAATTTGTTTTGATTCTCACAAGACTGGGAGGTTGGAGGGGGGACTGTGGACCGAAGGTGGTGTCAGTTCTAACCGGTTCATCAGATGCAGCTGTATTCTTTCAGACCCAAGGTGCTCAGAGACCAGAACCAAAATGAAAAATGCGCCACCGTCCAATGATTTATGATGCTTATGTGTAGCTTTGGGGCGCAGCCCAGGCAGATGCAGTGTAATGGAGGTTTAGCCCTCCCCCTTCGTCCCGTCCGCACAGCTGTATTCCGACGTTCCCTCCTGGTGGAACAGTCTGCATGATGTTTACCCTCCCTTCATGCATCATGGTGGAACAGGACACACAGTAGTTCTCTGATGTTTATCTGTCCCTCACGGTGGTTCAGTCCAGACCGCAGTCCTGTGGGCTCTGAGAGACGCAGTGTTACCCCCCCTGTGCTGCTCGGTCCTGTCGGGGGGTGCGGATGATTCCCTCTCTCAGCGGGTGGACGTCCTGTCCCGTCTCATCAGCCTGGGGGCGCGAGCGGAGGACCTCAGGGAGCTGGTGGAGGGGCTGCCCGCTCTCCTCCGCACAGAGGAGGGCTCTGAACGGTGAGATCGGGAGCTTCTGATGCTGTCTGTCTGTAGCTGGTTACTGGGGGAGGACATGATGGATGTTATGTGATTCAGAGGAACTGCAGTCGGTTACTTTCACACTTTAAAAAAAAAAAGGCTGTTGTGTTTCCTCACTGGGAACAGTGTAAGATGATAATATAGAGTTATATTGAGCTGTATATTGTGGTATTTTTGCAGGTGGAGACTGGTGGAGCCCATCACTGCCAAACTTGCAGGCTCTCCGGAGCAGTTGGGCTGCTGGTCGAAATCTCTGCCCGCTGCTGCCCTCCGGTGGCTGATCACCGCATATAGCAGCTGCAAAGAGCCGGAGAAAGCGGCGCAGCAGCGGGAGGAGGGCATGCTGCGGAGGGCGAGAGAGCTGCTGGTGAGCTGCGGTTTGGGCTCAGTCCTGCTTTAGTACATCACTGCTCTGACTCAGAGCCACTGACCGACTGTTTCCTGTTGGTCCATGAACAATCACCAGCTCAATGGTGCTCAACCGTTATGAGAAAGTGTCAGTGCGGGTGCAGGCTTTCATTCACATTTCGCACTTACTCACCTAATTCTACTGATCCAGGTTTTTAGCAAAGAATAGTAATTGATCAGTAGAATCAGGTTTATAAACTGCATAGGAAAGCCTGGACGTACACTGACCCTCTCCAGACAAGGGTTTGAATCCCTGACAGGGTATATAAGAGAAATCGGTACGGAAGGACTGTTTTGTCAGAACCAAATGAACACGCTGCACACCTCTCTCGCCTGCTGATGTGTTGTTTCTGGTCTGGCTGATTGAAACACGTTTCACTTAGGTTCATCCTGAGGACGTCCCCACACCGGACTGGAATAGTTTTGTGAAAACTGGGTTAAAGTAAGTTTGAATTTTCTTGATCTTCATGTCAGGCTGGCCCTTGTGGTGCATTCCCATTTAACACTGGTCAGGTGTGAAGTTTTGTGTTTTGCTGGTGAACTGTGGTTTGGTTTAAAATGCTAAATGCCTGTGTTCAGGTATCGGTACAGGGACAGGGCATTCCTGGAGACTCTGTGTAGCCTGCTGGAGGTGATGTACTCTGGCGATGACTCACCCAAAGGCCTGCTGCCATTGGCCACTATTCACATGATGACAACCAGCCACTCGCTGTTTCTGCCATCCATGTTGAGCTCGCAGGAGGAAACTAATGACGTCTCTCTGTCTAAAGGTACTGACAAGACACTGAGACTTTTTGTCTCTTTTTTGTTTTATTTAGGAATTTTAGCATATCAAAAACTTCAGTCACGTGACTTGAGGTATTTATTTTGCAGTGGTCATTGGTTTTTATTGGTTTCAGCACAAAAAAGGTTTTCTGGCCCTGTATGTCTTAGTATCATTAGTGCTTAAAGGTTGACTATGTCCCTGATATGAACAGAAAATTGTGCATCATTTTAAGAGGTTGGTTTCTTGCAAACTGCCATTATTATTAATGGATTAATGGTTCCTTTTTATCGGGGGAAAAAAATGATCCTTTTGACTTAGACATGGTTCTCTTTAGGGATTCCTGTCATTTAAAGTCATTTTGATATTCATTAAAGCATTTATGTTCGGATGTTCATCGAGATATTTCAGATATTTCAAGATCACAGTGAAACTGTGAAGTTGTAGCTCTCACTGGGTGAACTTCCTGTTTCCTGTGAGTTGCAGAAGCCCTGGTGTCGCTCCTACTGACGCTGGTGAAGATGTGTCCCGCCGTCTGCGACAGCAGCCATTTTGTGCTTCTGCTGGGGGCCTATGGTGCTACACTGACCTCTTTAGGTGATGAACTCTGCAGAGAAATGTAAAATAAAGCTGTTGCTGATGTTAGATGATTCGCAAAGTCCCTGCTGTGTATGAATTTCCGGTGTTTGCAAAATAATCATTTTTTATGCAGATCAGAAGCTGCTGCTGATTCTGCAGGAGTACGAGAGGAACAGCATCAGCTTGGCTGAGTTTCAGTGAGTTGAGCAGTAAATTTAATTTGTTGTGTCAGTGTGTGTGTCTGTACTGTGTGTGAGTGCACATGCTGATGTTTTGGGGTGTATATTTGGGGCCTAGCGAACGCTGCAGATATATACACGCCCAGAGACCGTACAGACCTGTAAAGCACGTAAAAAAATAACACACACACTTACTGCGTTGATTTGATTAATATCCTATTACAACCCCAATTCTGAAACATTTGGGAAAAAGTTTAAATTGTGAATAAAATCAGAATACAATGACTTTCACATCACACCAGCCAGTATTTTGTTCACAATAGTACAGAGATAATAGAGCAAATGTTGAAACTGAGAAATTTTACAATTTTATCCACAAAATTAGCTCATTTCAAATTTGATGGCTGTTACATTTATCAAAAAAGTTGGGACAGGGGCCATGGTGAAGCATCCCCTCTTCTTTTTGACACAGAGTGGAGGTGTCTGGGCATTGAGGAGACAAGTTTCTTGAGTTTAGCCATTGGAATTTGATCCCACTCTTGTTTAATACAGGCTTCCAGCTGCTGGAGAGTTTTTGGTCTCCTTTGACGGACTTTTCATTTAATTTTGCGCCAAATGTTCTCAATCGGTGAAAGATCAGGACTGCAGGCAGGCCAGTTCAGCACACAGACTCTTCTACTACGAAGCCATGCTGTTGTAATTGCCGCAGTTTGTGGTTTTGCATTGTCCTGCTGAAATACACAAGGCCTTCCCTGGAATAGATGTAATCTGGAGGGGAGCATATGTTGCCCTTTAACCTTTGTATACCTTTCAGCATTCATGGTGCTTTTTAAAACATGCAAGTGCCCCACAGCATATGCACTAATGCATCCCCATACCATCAGAGATGCTGTCTTTTGAACTGAATGCTGATAACAGGAGGGGTGGTCTTTCTCCTCTTTAGCCCGGAGGACACGATGCCCATGATTTCCAACAAGAATGTCAATTTTGGACTCGTCTGACCACAGGACAGTTTGCTACAGTCCATTTTAAATGAGCCTTGGCCTACAGAACACGGCGGCGCTTCTGGATTATGCTCAACAATGGCTTCATTTTTGGATGATAGAGTTTTAGCTGGCATCTGTGGATGGCACGACAGACTGTGTTTACAGACAGTTGTTTCATGAAGTATTCCTGGGCCCATTTAGTTATGGCAATGACAGAATCAGGCCGGCGAGTGATGCAGTGGCGTCTGAGGGCCTGAAGATCACGGGCATCCAGTAAAAGTCTTCGGCCTTGTCCCTTCCGCACAGAGATTTTTCCAGTTTCTCTGAATCTTTTGATGATATTATGCACTGTCGATGATGAGACCTTCAAAGCCTTTGCAATTTGACGTTGGGGAACATTGTTTTAAAAGTATTCCATGATTTTTTTTACGCAAGCTTTCACAGGTTGGAGAGCCTCTGGCCATCTTTACTTCTGAGAGACTCCGCCTCTCTAAGACATCCCTGTTACAGCCAATCATGTTACACACCTGATGCCAGTTAACTTAATTACTTGCTAAATGTTCTTTCAGCCGATTCTCTTGTATATTAATTGATTTTCAGCCTGTGTCTTTTTATGCCCCGCCCTCCAGAGAGGAGAGGGGGCATTATGTCGACACCATGCCCCTCCGTCGTCCGTTAACTTTTCATTTCCGTGGGATAACTATAGAATCCTTCATTGGATTGATGCTCTTGTTTGAGACCTGTTGCAGCCAGAAAATTTGAAATAAGCTCATTTTGTGGACAAAAATTTGAAATGTCTGAGTTTAAAATGTTATCTGTGTTCTATTGTAAACGACATATTTGCTCATGTGATCTGAAAGTTGTTGCATTTTTATTTTATTCACACTTTACACTTCATCCCAACATTTTCGGAATTGGGGTTGTATATAAACACGCATGCATCATGGAATTGGTGAATACCCTAAAATATAAACACACATGCATGCACACATTTTCAGCGAAAACTAGAGAAACGTCCTAAAATATAAAAAACACACATGCACTGACAGCACTGATGTGGTGAGCACCCCAAAATATAAACGTATTTCCACACACACACAAAGCCGAAACCTGGAAAATGTCCTAAATTATAAAAACACACATGTAATCATTGTACAGAGCAGGTGAACACTCCCAAATTGCCTGTGATGCATGGAGACACGGACAAACTCACATTGACAGTGGGTAGACACCCTAACATGTGTAAACACATACACACACACACACAATATATAAACGCACACTCTGACTCATCGTACTGACCTTAAGTGTGTGTGTGTGTGTGTACGTACTCCGGGGTGTTTGGCAGGTGTGCACTGGTATTGGATGTGCGTTTATATTTCGGGATATTCACCATCTCTGAACTGTGAGTGGGTGTGTATTGATATTTTGGGGTTTTCGCCCGCTGAGAGGGTGTGTTGATATTTTGGGGTTTTTGCTCGCTGAGAGGGTGTGTGTTGATATTGTGTGTGTGTCCCGCAGGTCTCTGCTGTGGGGCCCAGCTGCAGTGGAGCACCATAAGGCCTGCAGAAGCCTGGGTAAATCCCTGTGGCAGCAGCCCAGCTCCGAGGACCTGCTGGCCCTGCTGAGCAGCGACAGGATGCTCAATACTGTGCGGCTGTTTCCCCAGCAACGCCGCATCATCCCCCAGGTAACCCCCCCCAAACTATGATACAGCTCTGCATCACCTTACAGATAACCCCCTCCAGCACCCTAAGGGTTAAAATTCAAACATGCCATGTCAAACTAATTTTTCATATGCAACTAGAAGTGGAGAAAATAACTGCGTTGAAGTCTGTTGAATGTCAAATTTATAAATTATAATCCAGGCCTGTTTCGGTAACTTCCAGCACCTTCTGCCATGGCTTTCTTTAGGAGGCGAAGGAGCTGTTGTACCGAGAGGAGAGAGTGAGGGACCTGGGCGGTCTGTACGACCCATGCTTTCTCCTGCCCCTCTTCAGCTCCCTGCTGCGGCCCGGTCAGTTATCGCTTCAAACTTTCAAAAATGAACTGAGACCTTGTCTCAATGAGCTAACCATACCGGTGCGCAGCTGGAAACTCTGTCCTGGTGCAAAACGCACAGCTGAACAGGACAGAACTTTAAATGGAATCCAGTGGAACATTATTAATAGGGATTACTTTTCTCAAAAAGCTTAATGATCTGGAGCTTTATTGACAGTGTGTGCTATGAGGGTGCGATTAGCAATTAGCTGTCCTGTTAAAAGAGCATTCAACAATTTTAGCCATTCTGGCTTACTCCCATTTGACTCGCCACAAGAAGTTTACGCCCCCTCTTAACCCTTTCAGCGCCGTGGGCGACTATAGTTGTCCAATGATGTATGATATCAAAGTCAGATGCTGTTGAAAACTTTTCATGTGGCAACTTGTTTTTTACCCCTCAGCCCTCAAGGCTGACGGGGTATCGCTATCCTTCGTGCGGTTGGGCGGGCGGCGGGCGGGTGGGCGTCTCCAAAAACTTCGACATCGGGCTGCGGGGTATTCCGTGCATTGCACGCCTATTTTTAAACAAGTTACCACATGATAGGTGTTCAACAGCTCAGGATAACTACATTTTTAATTCCTTGAGAGTGTATTCGGCTCTCAAATGGTTAACGCTATTACCCTCTTGAGAATTATGAATACACACGGTGAACGACACATCGGTTGCCCGAGTGCCCGGGACAGTCAGTTTTTCACACGGACAAGTAAAAACGAAAAATCTGTTGCCCTTCGAACAACTGCCTCTGTGCGCTTGAAACATTTCGGCTTGCGCGCGGATTTTTTCTGCGGTACATTCCAATCAAAAATTGCCAACCAATAGAATGCCAGATTCCGTGTTGACCAATGAAATTATCGCTGCCTCACTGCAGGCCCATACCATGGGGGCGGTGACGTTTACACAAACCCAATCCAAAGATTGCGTCCACGACCAGGACGAAAACCGCATTGTTCCTCCTGGATCCGAGGTTCGACTATCGGCCGGATTCTCCTCTCCAGCACCCTGGAATAGAGGCTGGAAGTGTAATCCCCTATAGTTGGAGCACACCCTCCGGTCCCCCTTCTTAAATAGAGGGACCACCACCCCGGTCTGCCAATCCAGAGGCACTGTCCCCGACTGCCACGCGATGCTGCAGAGGCGTGTCAACCAAGACAGCCCTACTACAACAGGGGCGGATCTCATCCACCCCTGATGCCTTGCCACTAAGGAGCTTCCGAACTACCTCAGTAACTTCAGCTCGAGTAATGGATGAGTCAGCCTCTGGATCCCCAGCCTCTGCTTCCTCTACGGAAGGCGTATCAGTGGGATTGAGGAGGTCCTCAAAGTATTCCTTCCATGGGCCGACAATATCCCCAGTCGAAGTCAACAGCTCCCCGCCTCCACTGTTAACGGTGTTGGCAGGGTACTGCTTTCCCCTCCTGAGGCGCAGAACGGTTTGCCAGAATCCCTTCGGGCCGACCAATAATCCTCCTCCATGGCCTCCCCGAACTTTTCCCATACCCAAGTTTTTGCTTCCACCACTGCCCAAGCCGCAGCACGCTTAGCCTTCCGGTACTAGTCAGCTGCCTCAGGGGTCCCACGAGCCAACCAAGCTCGGTAAGATTCCTTCTTCAGCTTGACGGCATCCCTTACTTCCGATGTCCACCACCGGGTTCGGGGATTGCCGCCACAACAGGCACCGGAAACCTTACGGCCACAGCTCCGAACAGCCGTGTCAACAATGGAGGTGGAGAACATGGTCCATTCAGACTCAATGTCTCCAGCCTCCCTTGGGATCTGGTCAAAGCTCTCCCGGAGGTGAGAGTTGAAAACCCTTCTGACAGAGGGTTCCGCCAGATGTTCCCAACAGACCCTCACAACACGTTTGGGCCTGCCAAGTCTGTCCAGCTTCCTCCTCCGCCATCGGATCCAACTCACCACCAGGTGGTGATCAGTTGACAGCTCAGCCCCTCTCTTCACCCGAGTGTCCAAGACATACGGCTGAAGGTCAGATGACACGACCACAAAGTCGATCATTGACCTCCGGCCTCGGGCGTCCTCGTGCCATGTGCACTGATGGACGCCCTTATGCTTGAACATGGTGTTCGTTATGGACAAACCGTGACTAGCACAGAAGTCCAATAACTGAGCACCGCTCGGGTTCAGATCGGGGAGGTCGTTCCTCCCAATCACACCCCTCCAGGTAACACTGTCGCTACCCACGTGGGCGTTGAAGTCCCCCAGCAGAACGATGAGGTCCCCAGTTGGAGCACTTTCCAGTACCCTTTCTACGAACTCCAAGAAGGTCGGGTACTCTGCACTGCCATTCGGCCCATAGGCCGAGATGACAGTGAGGCACCTGTCCCCGACCCGAAGGCGCAGGGCAGCGACCCTCTCGTTCACCGGGAAAAACTCCAATTCCTGACGGCTAAGCTGGGGGGCTATAAGCAAACCCACACCAGCCCGCCGCCTCTCACTACAGGCAACTCCAGAGTAGAAGAGAGTCCAGCCTCTCTCAAGGAGTTGGGTTCCAGAGCCCAGACTGTGCGTGGAGGTGAGCTCGACTATCTCTAGCCGGTACTGCTCGACCTCTGGCACAAGCTCAGGCTCCTTCCCCCCCAACGAGGTGACATTCCATGTCCCGAGAACCAGATTCCGTGTCCAGGGATTGGGTCGTCAGGGCCCCCGCCCACGACCGCAACCCAAAGCACAATGCATCGGCCCCTTCTGAACCCTCCCGCGGGGGATGGGCCTACGGGAAGGCGGGCCCACGTCCCTTGTTCGGGCTGTGCTCGGCAGGGTTCCGTAGGCGGAGACCCGACCACCAGGCGATCGCCTACCAACTCCAACCCCAGGCCTAGCTCCAGGGTGGGGTCCCGGTGACGCCAATCCGGGCGACGTAAATGTCCTTGATGTATTCATCGTCATTAGGGGCTTTTGAACCGCTCTTAGTCTGACCCGTCACCTAGGACCTGTTTGCCCTGGGAGACCCTACCAGAGGCAATAAGCCCCAGACAACATACCTCCTAGGATCATCTAGGTACTCAAACCCCTCCGCCACGATAAGGTGGTGATTCAAGGAGGGGATTGTCACATCCTTTCTTTCTTTTGCATTTTTTGATGTTATTAGCTCTCATTTTTTTGTTGTGTATTCGTTTGTACCTGACTTGATTTGTATACTCGTAACTTTGCTAAATAAGGTTTTGTTAATTAAAAAAAAAAAATTCAACGAATGGGCCTGCAGCGAGGCAGCAATAATTTCACCGGTCAACATGGAACCTGGCATTCTATTGGTTGGCATCTGATATACTGACAACCACCATTCCAGACGGGCAACTGATTTTCATTGATGAGCTTGTCCATGGACAACCAGTCAAAAAGTTGATGTGTCGTTCACTGACACAGCACAGAACAGGTCAAATTCGTGCCAAGTCTATTTCTGCCGCTGGCGAGCCGCAGTCGCGCTGATCTGAAAATAGCAGGGATACGTTTCCCTCAGTTCGACCCGATACATTTATTGGATCCAACTACGTTAGTTTTTGTGCTAATGGGAATCGCACACCAGATCGTGCCAGACAGGAAGTAACTATCAAGGGGAAAACGCTTTTAACTAAAAGAAACCTACCGCAAATCTATGATATAAATTCGTTTATAACTTACTTTTCTAAGTTGTTATTTTGTGTTAAATACAACCTCAATTCCGAAATAGTTGGGACGAAATGCAAATTGTGAAGAAAATCAAAATGCAATGACTTTCAGATCACATGAGCCAGTATATATTATCTACAATAGAACATGGATAACATTTCAAATATTGAAAGTGAGACATTTTACATTTTTATCCACAAAATGAGCTTATTTCAAATTTTCTGGCTGCAACAAGCCTAAAAAAAATTGGGACACAGGCAAAAAAAGGGCTGAAAAGGCAATTAATATATAAGAGAATCAGCTGAAAGAACATTTAGCAAGTAATTGCGTTGCATCAGGTGTGTAACATGATTGGCTATAAAAGGGATGTCTTAGAGAGGCTGTCTCTCAGAAGTGAAGATGGCCAGAGGCTCTCCAACCTGTGAAGGCTTATGTAAAAAAAATTATGAAATACTTTAAAAACAATGTTCCTCAACGCCAAATTGCAAAGGCTTTGAAGGTCTCATCATCGACAGTGCATAACATCATTAAAAGATTCTGAGAAACTGGAAAAATCTCTTTGGACAAGGCCAAAGACCTTCACTGGATGCCCGTGATCTTAGGGCCCTCAGACGCCACTGCTTCACTCACCGGCATGATTCTGTCATTGATATTACTAAATGGGCCCAGGAATACTTCAAGAAGCCACTGTCTGTAAACACAGTCCGCCGTGCCATCCACAGATGCCACCTAAAACTCCATCATGCAAAGAAGGAAGCCATTGTTGAGCATGATCCAGAAGTGCCGCTGTGTTCTGTGGGCCAAGACTCATTTAAAATTGACTGTAGCAAAGTGGCAAAGTGTCCTGTGGTCAGACGAGTCTAAATTTCACATTCTCCCCTTCCTGGAGGGGGGGGGAGACACACATTGTTTTTGCCTGAATTCCTGTTGGCGTCGGCGTTCCCATGTTTCCGGAGCATAACTCTGAAACTTTTTGACCGATTCTCACCAAATTTCATATAGTGTCTCTCCATAACATGTAGATGTGCCTTTTGAGGGTTTAAACTGCTTTTGAATTTAAATGGCTCTCTAGCGCCACCAAGAAACATTTCATTTCCACTTAGACGGCCACCACCACCGGTAGGAAAGTCATAGAGAGATGGAACCAACACTATATTGTTCATCTCATCAAGGCCTAAAAATGAATAATCGACACCAATTACCTAAATCGAACAGGAAGTCCGCAATATGCATATCAAAATTTCCTTTTTCACCTAAATTTGGCCAAAGTTTGCCCTCGAACAAACGCGAACTCCTTTAAGGGCGTTCATCGTATGGACCCCAAATGCTAATAGATGACAAAGCACACTCTGCCGATGAAAACTTTATTACAATCTGAAAATTCTCCTCCAAAGACACAAAATGGCTCTCTAGCGCCACCCAAATACGCCAAAATGGGACTTTCGCTTTCACCACAGCCTGTTGCAATGTCATAAAATTCTAAAAAAAAATCGCTCATCATTGCTGTACCATGCCCTGTACTGCCACCTAATTTCGTGAAAATCCATATGAGACTTTTTGAAATAAAAATTTTTACGTACATAATGCACTGTACAGTAAGATATACATTCTTGCTGTGGACAAACTGTTCATCGTATCAAAATGTCCTTTGGTATATTTCATAATCTCCATGTCGCCAAACAAACTGCCAAGTGTGGTACCATTTCAATTGATATTTCTTGAGATATAAACATGTTATGAATATTCATATTTTGAAAAATATAGAGTGACGCACCTCTGAATTCCCCTTAAGTTGCAGTGTATAAAACTTTTGTCTTTCTGCAACATGCTCCCGAAATTTCAGCTTTCTACGATTTACCTGGAAGAAGCATTTATTAATTTCTTGATTATTATTGATTTTCAGTGTTTCTCTTGGTGCTGCTACACACTCTGACCACCGGGTGGCAGTAGGATCACACGGCTCATCTTCCTTCACTAAGTTCATGAATGGGGGAAGATTGCACAATACACAGCAGTGATAAAATCTGCTTCAGAAAGTTTGACCAGGTCGCATGGGTCATAGCTCCATTATACTAAAGAAAAATCTCTTTCAGTAAAGGGGTTTGCACTCAGCTCAACTTAAAACATTTCCCTCAGTCTCGTGCTGTCCAACAAATGACGATGCTCGACGGCGCTCGAACGCGTCTCTGCCCCCGTTTCGACGTGCGCGGGAGGGCGAGGACCCGTCCAATGCTGCTTGCAGCTTTAATATTTTTTTTCGGTTGCCATGGCAACAATTTGGACTTAGGCATATTGAAGAGTGAGACTCGTTTCCGGACCATAACTCTAAAATGTGAAATGGGGGAAGGGGGAGACGTTTGTTTTTACGTGTAAAAACCATTTCTAGTTGGAAATCATGGGCATCGTGTCCTCTGAGCGAAAGAGGAGAAAGACCACCCCTCCTGTTATCAGCGTTCAGTTCAAAAGCCAGCATCTCTGATGGTATGGGGATGCATTAGTGCATATGGTGTGGGACACTTGCATGTTTGAAAAAAAAGGTTTTAGAGCAACATATGCTCCCCTCCAGATGACATCTATTCCAGGGAAGGCCTGGTGTATTTCACCAGGACAAAGCAAAACCACATACTGCAGCTATTACAACAGCATGGCTTTGTAGTGGAAAGCTTTGTAGTTTCATGTACTGAACTGGCCTGCCTGCAGTCCTAATCTTTCACCTATTGAGAACATTTGCCGCATGATTAAACGAAAAGTCCGTCAAAGGAGACCCAAAACTCTCCAGCAGCTGGAAGCCTGTATTAAACAAGAGTGGGATCAAATTCCAATGGCTAAACTCAAGAAACTTGTCTCCTCAATGCCCAGACGCGTCCACTCTGTGTTAAAAAGAAGAGGGGATGCTACACCATGGTAAACAGGCCCCTGTCTCAACTTTTTTTGATACCTGTAGCAGCCATCAAATTTGAGATGAGCTCATTTTGTGGATAAAATCGTAAAATTTCTTAGTTTCAAGATTTGCTATATTATCTCTGTTCTATTGTGAATAAAATACTGGCTGATGTAATTTGAAAGTCATTGCGTTTTGATTTTATTCACAATTTACACTTTGTCCCAACTATTTTGGAATTGGGGTTGTAAAACATGGGCACAGTTTTTTTTTTTTTAATCTATGGTGTTCACGGCTGGACTGTAGTAGGTTGTACTGCACAACAAAGATGGAAATGACATTAAATGCAATTAAAGCAGAAAAAAATAAAGCATTTTAAAGTCGTTGCACAAATATACCGGTAAAAATGACTAAATGTGCAAAATCTGAGCAGGACGATTGTATCGGATGGCAGGGTGCTGCGCTGGTGTTCCGCATTATGTGGAACATGAAGTCGCGTACAAGACGCAGCGAAATAAGCGTCGCTCACGTCACGCTGCAAATACGCGTCCGGTGGAACCCAGGGGTAATAGTATGCAGCTTGCATGCTTGTCGCTGGCCTTTAGGTAGTCTTTCTCATAATTATCAGAAGAACCAAATGAAAATTTTCATGCTAAATTTTATGTTTTGTAGCTCACTCACTTGGCTATGATGTTGATAAACATGGTAGTTTCATAAATTAGCATAGTATAAAAATGGCTAGCTTACTTGGCTAGCTAGCTAATGAACGGCTGTTCATTAGTTAGCTAGCTAGCTAACCAAGTAAGCTAACCATTTTCACTTTCTAATTCTAATGTTACATGCAAGATAGTGGTGGCTAATATGCTAACTAAAATTGAACGGAGTGAGAGCTCATGTTTGTAAACTAAAGTCCAGCAAAAGAGGACTGATGGTTATAAAGCTAGTTAGCTCGGCTGTCAACTCTTTGTCCAACTCTTCTTTCCCGATCTGTGTATGACAAGTTAAAAATACCAGCGGTTGACAGCATGACAAGTCCTTGATTACATTAATAGCGCCAAAAATATACCTCATTTCGCTCCCTCGAAGAACAGAAGGTTATACAAACATAACTGTAATGTTTGTTCCCTCCTGAATTACTGAATGCACCATTGGGTAAAATGTTTTTCATTAAAGCCTAACTTCTTCCGCTGTGTGTGTATTGAGGCCCATCTCCCTGTGTTCTCGTAGAGTGTGTGGTCGACTGCTACAAGTTTGTGTCGAGTCATGCTCTCGGGGTCACAGTGGCTGCCCTGAGCAGCTACGATCCCAAAGTCCGCGCGGCGGCATATCAGGTGCTGGGTTCCTTCTACCATCATCTGGAGGGAGCGCGCTTCAGGGAGAAGAGGCAGGTGAGTGGTCGAGGGGCGGTCCGTCTGCAGGCCACACTCTGTGTTTCAGCACTTTACTGAGGCTACGGTGAAGGTGACTCTCTTAGGAAACTGTAGTTTGGAGTGTTTGGTCTAGATTATTCCATCTGTCAAGGTTGGTTTGGTCAAGTATTATGGGTCTGCTTTTGGTTTAGTAGCTGTCTAAGTTTGCATAAACTCTTGGTTAAGCCTCGGAGTTAAAAAAAAAAAGCATGTAATGGCATTTTATTATGTGGAATATGTGCATGCCGCTCGGGCAACACTAGAAGTGACTTTGATTCAGTCTGGCTGAATAATCCCGTTCTCGGTGCTTACGCCTGTACACCTGCTATCTGATGTTCTTGTGATGAATGGATAACATAACTTATCCTGGGCGATTCGTTCTCAGCTTTTATATTTGCTGGACACTGTGAAGAATGGCATTCGACAGCAGAATCTCCGCCTCCCGTTCCTGCTGGTGACGTACATCGCTAAAGTGGCCCAGCAGATGCTGAGACCTGGTTGGTTGATGTCTGATTGTGTTGTTGTGTGAACTAAACTTTTGAGTGACTGTTGCTAGTTTACTGATGCTTGTTTTTAACTGTATTTAATCTTGTGTCATGTGACCTTCAGAGGAGCACATGTACATGATCGTCAACAAGTTCCTCCTGAACCATCAATATCTGGACTTGAAGAAAGTTCCAGAATTTTTCCAGCTCTTCTACAGCTTTGATCTAGAGGTAACGTTCAAAATTCAGTCTCATAATTTCATCATTGTTAATTTGCCCACCTGCCCTCTTATTGACTGGTCTTGGTATTTCCTAAGTGAACAAAGTAGAAACAGTATTTTTTCATGCCGTGTGAGTATGCAGAACTAGTTTTAGCTTTTCATTGCAAAATACTTTTCCAGCCTGAGTTGGTCATTTCATCCTCTGAAGCATCATTAGTGAACATTTGTGTGTGTGCGTATGTGTGCGTGCGTGCTTCTCTCCGCAGCACAAAATGGAACGGGATTGGGTGCTGGAGGTGCTGCAGGAGGGCCTGGCGGACCGGTTCTGTTACGAGCTGTGCGACCGGCAGGGAATATTCCAGATCCTGCTCAGTTTCTATAGCAGCCCGCTGTGCGATGAGTCCACTCAGGTAAACGCTGTTCATCAAAGGCCCCTCCCCCTGACCTCTGACCCGCTCTCAGGGAGGTGTCATAAGTGGAGTTATCCTGTTCTCTCTTCACGTGCGTGGGAGTGCGTTTGAATCAGCTGATGTGAAAGGGCGTAAGTTTTGTTTTCCTTGGCGTCCTTCATGCAGTTTGACTGCCTTAAATCCCCTCCGCGCTCTGACTCCCTCCTCCCGAGTTCTGTGAACGGGCTCAACTGAAACGTCCGCCTGTGTGGCGTCCATCATGCTGCTGTGTGTCGGACGTCTTCCACAGCCTTAATCTGTGTGAAAATTCTTTCTGAAGCCGAGGCTGACATTAGTCGCCCAGTGTTGTAACGGAGACAGTATTGTGCTTTCCTAAGCTTATGAATTTCTGAATCACTGCCATCTGTGCATTTGTGTATTGCGCTCACACTCTTTAACACACAGACTCCAAGACATACACACACTGTGTTTTATCGGCAGTAAGTCCAGCCTCTTCTACATGCTGTTGCGTGTTTCTGCAGTGTCGCATCATGGAAGTGCTGCAGCGGGTCAGTGGTGTGAACACGGCAGCGTATGAGCTCATCAAAGTCCATGGCCTTCTAACATGGATCCTCCAGGCCGCAGAGAGGAGGTAAATACACCAGTCGCTTATCGGCCACGTAAAGCTGTGCCTACAGGAAGGGCTAACTGGCAGAAGTGCCATCATAGCGCTTCGCTACACGAAATGATGCTGGATACTAGACTCAGGACTTGGGGAAGAGAGTATCCTGTTCGAAGATGCATGAGGGGAACTGGGCACTCGTCTCCCCCTGACTTGTGTACCGTCTAAAGCAGGGATTGTTAAACCTCAACCTCAAACCCAAATCCAGACCTGATTTCCTGTTCCTCTGGATTTATTAAATGAATTCTTCTTTTCATTGGCCAGTCCGTCCTCGCATCTGACTCCCACGTAAACGGAAGGTGGAAAACCAGCAGTCCTCTTACCTTGAGGACGATGAATTGATGATCCCTTTTCTCAAGAGTAGATCTCGAGCCTCCGTTCTCAGTTAAGGTTCCTGTGAGGTTATCTGTCCTTCCATTCTAATGAATGAAATGTAAAGCGGCGTGAGGTCAGAAATATTCCAGAAAAAATGTTAGAATGTCAGAATCTTCTCTCTTGTTTTGGCAGGCGGATGGAGAGTCGCACCCTGAGTGCCGTCATTGACCTGGTCCAGGGGCTCTGGTTCACCAATCTGGGGCAGAAAGAGAGCAGGGGAGGGGCGAACGCCCCATCGGGTGGAGACCCCCCACAGGCTCCTGCTAAATGCCTCCCTCTGCCGCTGGTTAATGAGTTCCTGTGTGTGCTGATTGCGATCATCAGACACCTGCAGTACGTCCCAGTTTTAAAGCCTACGCTGAGATCAGGCGATTCGCTGAAGTGTTGAGATCTGTCTCTAAACAGCTGTTTTTTGTCAGTTTTCAGACTCTGTGTTGGGAATAGCCCCCCTGAAAATGCTAGAGACAACCATTTTACTTAACAGCTAATCACGTTACAGATTGTAATTATGCTAAGCACCCAGTTACAGGCTGATGGGACCCCGAAAACTGGCCCCTGTTTGCGACTGAGGGTTTCGCACCTTTAAATTGTTCTCAGCTCCCACAGCGATGATCATCAGGGTTGTCGTTACTAGTCATTATGGGGAAAGGGAGGGGGCAGTCTGTGTCTGTACATCCGGATAAAGCGGGGCCAAGTTTTCACAGTAACCACTGAACGTAGATGAATGAAATAGTGAGTGTGCGTGCTGTGAATCATTACCTCCACTGAGTTCGAAAACAGGATTCCACAGCAGCAGGGGATATTGATTTCGATGTTTTCTTGTTCGCATTAGACTGACATGAATGCTCTGCGCTAGTTTTTGTGGGTGTCGCTGTGTGTGTGACATCAGGCTGTGTTCCTGTCTGCGCTCGAGCGATTCAAAAGTCTTTGTGCTGATTATTTCCGGCTGATGTCGATTGCGTTTACCGCCCCTGCGCACAGGTCAGGGGTCAAGGCCCCCCAGCTGGTTCCCTTCCTGCGGACGCTGGTCTCGGTTCTGCAGCATCGCGGGTCAGCCATGGCCGCACACGGAGAGCTGGGCCGTTTGACCGTTCCTGTGAGGGCCCTGTCCTGCACAGAGGCCTTGGCCCTGCTGCAGCACTGGAGCCTGCTGTCCCATGATGCACCGCTCCAGTCTGCCCTGAGGGGCGTGGCAGAGAGGCACAAGGTCAAAGAGCTGCTCGGTGAGTCTCGGGTCCCGTGTCACATGCGTCTCGATGTAGTTCCTTGGGAACTGTGTTCTAATCTTGGGTCTGCATCCCTGGTGAGGTTGCAACTATACTGCTTCAATAGAGCATCCAGCTCAGTAAATGCATAGCAATACATGCAATACGGGTCAGTCTGACCGAGATTGTTAGTTATGAAGACCTAAAGACAAATGTCACCCGTCACAACGCTGAAGTTTCGGCTGACTACCATGCAGCTTTAACTGAAACACTGATGTGACTGAGTCACTGTCTCATTTTTACCAGCTTGAAAATTTTGCTGTGGAAATGACTCTTTTGCTCCTAATTACATCCTGTAATTGTTGTGCAGTTCATTACCTTCGGTATGTTATGGTGAAGTAAGGAGCTTGACTGTGATCTGAATGTTGGGTTCAAGCCACAGTATCATCATGATAAGATCGGTACAGCTGTGCATGACCATGACCAATGACTGCTGCAGTGATAATCACTGCAGCAATGACTGTTGCAGTGCTGTTAAATGCAGTAATGGCTGTTGCAGTGCTGAATAACTGTAGTAATGGCTGTTGCGGTGCTGAATAACTGTAGTAATGACTTTGGCAGTGCTTAATAACTGCAGTTACGACTGTTGCACTGCTGAATAATTGCAGTAATGACTGTTGCACTGCTGAGTAACTGCAGCAATGACTGTTGCAGTGCTGATAAATGCAGTAATGGCTGTTGCAGTGCTGAATAACTGTAGTAATGACTTTGGCAGTGTTAAATAACTGTAGTAATGACTTTGGCAGTGCTTAATAACTGCAGTTACGACTCCTGCACTGCTGAATAATTGCAGTAATGGCTGTTGCAGTGCTGAATAACTGCAGGTAATGACTGTTGCGGTGCTGAATAACTGCAGTAATGGCTGTTGCGGTGCTGAATAATTGCAGTAATGACTGTTGCAGTGCTGAAAAACTGCAGTAATGGCTGTTGCAGTGCTGTCAGAAGCTCGACCTGATGCAGTTACTGGCCTGTGTCTTGAACAGCTCACTTCGCGTTGCACTGGATGAGAGAGTTGTGAAGTAGGCCTGCTTAAAATTCATAATGACATCAGTGTGTCCATGGTTTTGTCGAATGCGGCCGAGCCCGAAACAATTTTGTCCTGAAACGTTGTAGTTAATGCTAGAGCACGGCGTCGACTGTTCAACCAGTCATCTATTCTGTTGACCCCAGGTCAGACAAACAAAGATGTTAAATGACTTTATTTAATTTCCCTAAGATCTTACCAAATGTGACTGGATCCAGAGACTGCTCTATTTCTTTCTTACTGTTGGACTGCTAAATGAAGTTTAATCAACTGCCCGATGTGTATTTCACACAAATGCCCTCGCAAAAACTCGGATATACCATATATAGTCTGATGATTTTCAATAACATGTATTCACGTACATCACAGTGTGTGCTCAACCATTATACTCAACAGTGATGAGAAACTCTGTATTTGGGCAGATGATGGATAAATTGCTGTGTTTTAGTCGATGTTACACAGTTCCTTAGCCAAGCAGACCCTGTTTCACACTGCTCCAGTGCCTGAGATGCAGTCCTGTGCCTCCGCAGGCGGTGTTAAAGAGAGAGGCCGGGCTAAAGGCCCCTCGCCGAGGAGTGGCACGCGGGCGGAGCTGCGCTCGGAGGAGACGGAGAGAGGGGTGGAGCAGCAGGACCAGGCTGTGCTGGAGGAGTGTGAGCCGCACCTCAGAACCATCCTCACACACTGGGATCCTCACCCCCCACCCCCTGACTCCGTCCCCACCGACCATCCGGACCTCACCGCCAGCACCGCCCACCTGCTCGTGAAATGGACGCTGCGGTCTCTGGTGTCGGGGACCCTGGAGCGGGCAGGGAGGCTGTCTTTCCTGCACTGGGTCCAAGGGAAGGTTCTGCCGCACAGGGGTGCTGTGGACGCGCTGCTCGCCGACCCCTCCGTCATGCAGGACCTCCTGAGACTCTATCACCAGGCCTGTGAGGCCGGCCGGCCGCTGGGAAGCCCAGCTGAGGTGGAGACGGTGCAGTTCTTCACCGCAGTGATGCTGGCCCTGCTGGAGGCGCGAGGAGGCCTCACGGACGAGCTGCATCGGGCTGTACGACAGGCCTGTCTGCTTCAGTCCCAGGAGGACGAATCCAGGAGAGGTGAGACTCAAGCAATGGAACTTTCCAGAACTGGCCAAAGTGTTTTCTATATCTCTGTCTTCCTAACTATTTAAAGTCTTCAATCTGCCCATGTCTGCAAAAAACTGCACTTGGTTACAATTTGAGACCCGTGTAGAAGGGAGCGAACACTGGAATAGGGCTGCACCGTTACTC
Organism: Gymnothorax reevesii; assembly: GCA_029721435.1. Classification (NCBI taxonomy): domain Eukaryota; kingdom Metazoa; phylum Chordata; class Actinopteri; order Anguilliformes; family Muraenidae; genus Gymnothorax; species Gymnothorax reevesii. The sequence continues at coordinate 174,973,142 of CM056574.1, forward strand.
GAATTACAGTTATTTTAAGTATAACTGTCACCACTGAGCGAGCTTTCAATCTTTGTTTTCAGTTGGTTTTCAGTTTCACGTTCAAATCATTCTCCTGGCAATCTGAAAGTTTTGTGAAGTTAAAAAGGAAAAAAAAAAAAAAAAACAGCAGATTTGTTTTCTCAGTGACCATATTAATCATTGCAGGTCTGTACAGATGGCTTATGGGAGGGCAGTGGGTGTAAATCCCTCTACTACTGAGTCAACCGTATCTTTGTGGCGTAATGAGGCAAATTGGCATGGAAATTATTCTAGGTTAGTTTTTTACCCTCGAGAGTTTAGCCAAAAACATTACTGCACTTTGAAAATATAATATGTACCTTTTTTATTGACTCCACTTGAAAAGTAAAATTTTATAAAATGCTGACTTGGTGCATTTATCTGAACCAAAATCCCCTTAATGTTTGTTGCATCCTGTTCATTTGTGCCACAGGTTATCAGTTAATGAAACAGTTTTTTTGTGAGTTTAATTTTAAGACGCTCAGAGAGCTGTGACCTCTGTGGCCATCGTAGGGTCGGCTGTGTGTGCTCTCTCCTGTTTGGACGCTGCGTTTTCGAATAAACCTTCTGTTGCTCATTTTGTCCAGGTGCCGGGCAGCTGCTGCTGTCCGTATACATCCATGAGCTGTGGAGCGGGGCGAAGTCGCCGGACCTGTTCCTGACCCACGTCAGGCTGGTCACAGGGGCCAGGGGTCAGGGGCCAAAGAGCAGCAAGGGCCAGACAGGGGTGTGGAACATCTGCACAGAGATCTCCGCGGCTGTGGACTCCATGTCATGAAAACACCTTTTTAAAAAAGTGCTTTATGATGTAATTGTGGAGAACGAGAGCACAGCCTACAGCGCCCACTAGTGGCAATTGCAGTTTTAATAACAAGAAGCGGGCGAAGAGTAAAACTGCCTCCGTGCTGCCGGATAGCTCACTCAGTTCAGGCACTGCGTTGCAGTGCAGAAGTGACTATTGCATCGCGGGTCCGAGCCGCGGTCGCACCAGCCGGCAGTGGTAGGCAGCTTTTTCAGCGTAGCGCACAATTGGCCATCACGCTACAGGGATTCAAATTGGGAAGGGACTGCCGAGTAAGGGAAAATAAATAAACAGTTTTTTTCATTGTTCAAGCACCTCCTGTTGGCCAGACGGGCGCTCGTCAGGAAGATTCAAAGTCTGTTCATGTCAGGGTATCCTCCGCTCGTGCTTCGGACGAGAGCCGTGAACTGTCTTCAGTCTCCTGAGTTGGCAGCAAGGGGTCGCATACGAGCAAGACTTTTACATAGTCCCTCAATTGGGCATTCCAGGTACGGGTGGGATTGGAGATGCCAAATTAAAAAAAAAAAAAACTGCTTCCATTTATTTCCCAAAAATATTGAATTGCTGCAAAATACTGCCAAGTTTGGTGTGTAAAAACATGCTCTGTTCATGATTGCTGCTTGTAAAGATAAGATCTTGAGTCTTGATTAAAAAATTTACTAGATTTTTTTTTCTTGTTCTATCGTCCCAGTCCCATTATATCCAACAGCGACTGCGTCCCCGATTACAAAAAAAAAAAAAGTTGACAGATTATAAAAAATTCCGGAAAAATGAAAAAAGGTATAATTTCAGAGGACCATTCACCCCCTACTGTAGTGAAAACTTAACACTTTATTTGATGATTTGACACATGAATACGGGTGTTGATTTAAAATGTTTGCGTATTTCAAATCTAATGACTACAGCATACTCGGAAAAAGCTGGTGGCAATTTAGGACTAATAATCATGTAACCAGTTGGAATGGTAAGATGATGTTTAGCAGGTGAGCTAATTGTTGTAGAATAAATTAAGCGTTCAAAAAAAGGCCTAGTTCCCCAACACCAAAGATGGATCAGGGCTCGCCAATTTACCAACAGATGCGTAAGCCATAGACTATCTCTGAGGACACCATTCTCACAGGACAAACCGCACATTTAAAAGATGGAAGGAATCAGGTTTAATCTTGGCGCTTAAAGGGCAAGGCCAGTAACTACTTCTGAATGCACCTCACCTCTGAGCCACCAGACGTCACTGTTTAACCAGTCGTGTCTGTAATGGAAATCACAAACTGGTTGTACATATGGAGAGTAAAAGGTCTCGCAAATATTTATAAATGTACAAACTAGAGCATTGAGATGGGATGGGATTAATGGCATACAGAAAAAATGGGACAGGACGGAGCGGGATCATCTTGCAGTATTATACTGCGGGATGGAATAAAGCTGCCACGGGATTGGATGGGATGAGTAGTTACGGAATCAGATGGGATGGGATGAGTAGTTACAGGATCAGATGGGAGGGGATGAGTAGTTACGGGATCAGATGGGAGGGGATGAGTAGTTACGGGATCCGATGGGAGGGGATGAGTAGTTACGGGATCCGATGGGAGGGGATGAGTAGTTACGGGATCAGATGGGAGGGGATGAGTAGTTACGGGATCAGATGGGAGGGGATGAGTAGTTACGGGATCAGGTGGGAGGGGATGAGTAGGAACGGGATCAGATGGGAGGGGATGAGTAGGTACGGGATCAGATGGGATGGGGGATGAGTAGGTACGGGATCAGATGGGATGGGGGATGAGTAGTTACGGGATCAGATGGGAGGGGATGAGTAGGTACGGGATCAGATGGGATGGGGGATGAGTAGTTACGGGATCAGATGGGATGGGGGATGAGTAGTTACGGGATCAGATGGGAGGGGATGAGTAGTTACGGGATCAGATGGGAGGGGATGAGTAGTTACGGGATCAGATGGGAGGGGATGAGTAGTTACGGGATCCGATGGGAGGGGATGAGTAGTTACGGGATCCGGTGGGAGGGGATGAATAGTTACGGGATCCGGTGGGAGGGGATGAGTAGTTACGGGATCAGATGGGAGGGGATGAGTAGGTACGGGATCAGATGGGAGGGGGGATGAGTAGTTACGGGATCAGATGGGAGGGGGGATGAGTAGTTACGGGATCAGATGGGAGGGGGGATGGGGAGTTACGGGATCAGATGGGAGGAGATGAGTAGTTACGGGATCAGATGGGGGGATGAGTAGTTACGTGATGAGTTGGTTTGGGACGGAGTTGTGACATTTGGGATAAGAAGGGACGTTGAGCTCAACTTTATTTCCTCAGAAAAAGTAACGGCGTCAAGAGCATTAGAATCTGGTAACAATCAGCAATAATTAATTTCAAACCAATTCTGACACAACTAATACAGATTTGTCTGCTATTTTTGTAGAGAAACGGTTAGATGTAAAAAAAAAAAAAAAAGTTCTGAACAAATGACATCAATCTATAAAATGTTATTTGCTCTCATCCAATGACATTTCTTAGCCTTTATTAGGGTAACAAAGTTTGACTTGAATACTTGTGTTTGCATTCATTCTGATCATATTTCTTTGCATGCTGACGCAGGTATCAATGGTACACATTTCAGACTTGTAATGAATGAGAAAAATATATACAGCGAGTGTAACTATAAACTGAAATAGTTTATAATAATAGTGGCATATCTGCCCGCAAAACATTTTTTGTGTTGCTAGAAATTGGGATAGAACATTGTTTCATTTGCTGAATAATGTCTAGACGAAAGTAGTTTTATGTCTGTAAGCCTATCTGCACCGAATCCAAAACTTAACTATTACGCTGTGCGGAGTTTAGTTATTTTTTTCTGCAGCTCGTTCGATTTCAGTGGATAGTGAATGCCAATAAAACAAGCAAACAAATAAAGGAGTGTTTTTTGCAGACACGATCAATAGATTTTTTCATAGTTGTTGAAGAAATGCACATTTTAATTCCCCTGAGTACTGTCCCCTGTGCACTGGATTTTTTTTGTATCAAGTTTGAGACAAATGTCCCCAGTGGCAAGAAGTCAAAAATACTTCAGCCAATCAGAGGCCAGGGTAGCTATATTGGATCCCGCATCGACTTGAAAATAACAGGACCATGAGGCAGACGTGCGCCGAGTGTCATCCAAATCTGATCAGTGGCACTGAAGATGGCAAAAAAAATGCGTCAGCCAATCAGAGACCAGGGCGGCCATATTGGATTTCAAATTGAGCCATAAAGTATCAACACTTGATCAGGACCATGAGACAAATAAATACACCTCATCTGATCCAAATTTAACCGGGGGAACTGGCAAAGACATCTAAAAGCTTCAGCCAGTCAGAGGCCAGGGCGGCCACTTTGGATTCCGAATCGAGCCAAAAAATAACATCTCTCTGTTTGGGCCATAGGGCGAAAGCGCACCAATCTGATCAACATCTGATTGGTAGAACTGGAGAAGAAGTCAAGAGTGCATCAGCCAAAATCAGAGGCCAGGGTGGCCATAATGGACTCCAAATCGAGCCAAAAAATAGTGAAAGTTGGTCATGGCCACCATAGGAATATTTGTACTAAGTCTGATCCAACTTTGCCTGGTAGACTGATAAATCTTTCAAATGGACTCTGCACCATGGCTGTGGGTCACTTAGTCCTTTGTACCAAGTCAGCTAAAAAAATATAAGAAATCGGGAAGAGAATTAACACTTTTTCATAGCACTGTAAGCTTGACTATGCAGAGCTGAAGCCATACACCAACACACCAACACTGTCCAAAGGCACCGCCAACTTCTCTGGGCCTGGTGTCATCTGAGATGGACCGTAGCACAGCGGAAGCCTGTTTGATGGCCTGACAAGTCAAAATTTTTAGTGGTTTTTGAACAAGCTTCTTTGAAATAAAGACAAAAGGGACAACCCAAGATGTTATCAGTATCACATCCAAAACAAGTGGTGCCAGGCACAGCAAACCCCGCCACTCGCACATACTTTGACCAACTTTTCTGAAATTCAATCGGCAACTATTCTGGGTCAGTGGCAATCCCGAAACCCAATTTGGGATGAATTTGGGGTGAATTTGGCCATTAGTTTTCCTGCTAAAGTGTTATCAAACAAACAAACAGAAACAAATGCACAAACGAACAAACCGAGCCAAAAACAATACCCCTTGCCCTCACCCTTCGGGAGGGGCGGGGTAATAAAAGGTCTTTCATGGTATAGGAGTGTGTTATATCATTGGCATGTGTGACTTGCACATTTGCAAAGGCACCATTAATGCAGAGAGATCTGTATTGGAGCAGTATGCTGTCATCTCGAGGCCTACTCCGTGGATAACGCCAAACCTCATTCCTCGTGGATTACAAGTGCATAGCTGTGTAAGCCGAGTGTGGGCGCTAGATTTACAGGTGCACGGCTGCGTAAGCAGTGTGTGGGTGCTGGATTTACAGGTGCACATCTGTGTAAGCAGTGTGTGGGCGCTAGATTTACAGGTGCATGATTATGTAAGTTGAGTGCGGGCGCTAGACTGTTCTTCTTGCCATCCTGTTGCATCTGAATGAGGATGGAAGGTGCATTTTGAATCACCACAATGGAGGAAAGGAGGAAAATTCTCTTGGTAGACTTGGCCAACTGGTGTCTTCAGTCCATAAAGGCTTACTGCGTTTGAGTAATTTATATGGTGACGTTAACAGTCAACAGTCGACTGAGTCAGCTTTTTTGGACTCTTGCATGCATCAGGTTGTACAACCCCAATTCTGAAAATAGTTGGGACGAAGTGTAAATTGTGAATGAATTCAAAATGCAATGACTTTCAGATCACATGAGCCAATATGTTATTTACAATAGAACATAGATAACATTTCAAATGTTGAAACTGAGACATTTTACATTTTTATCCACAAAATGAGCTTATTTCAAATTTTCTTGCTGCAACAGGTCTCAAAAAAGGGACACTGGTTAAAAAAAAAGGCTGAAAAAGCAATTAATATATAAGAGAATCAGCTGAAAGAACATTAAGCAAGTAATTAAGTTAACTGGCATCAGCTGTGTAACATGATTGGCTATAAAAGGGATATCTCAGAGAGGCTGAGTCTCTCCGATGTAAAGATGGCCAGAGGCTCTCCAACCTGTGAAGGCTTGCGTAAAAAAATTGTGGAACACTTTAAACATAACGCGTTGCTTAATACCCCTCGGCCCAGACAAGATTTCCTGCCTCAAGGTCATAGCGCTAAGGTCAAAGGTAAAATCCAGCAAAACCATGACCTTGCATATCCATGTGTCACAGAGAGTTACCATACAAAATTTGGTGAAGCTGCGATCATTATGTTGCTGAGTACTGGCCCGGACAAAATCATGGACGGACGATGAGCGACGGACAACGGACGGACGATGGGCGACGGACAACAGACGGACACCCAAGTGACGACAATACCCCTCTGGCCAGAGTTGGCCGAGGGGTTAAAACAATGTTCCGCAATGTCAGATTGCAAAGGCTTTGAAGGTCTCATCATCGACTGTGCATAACATCATCAAAAGATTCAGAGAAACTGGAAAAATCTCTGTGTGTAAGGGACAAGACCGAAGACCTTTACTGGATTCCCGTGATCTTCAGGCCCTCAGACGCTAATACATCACTCACCGGCATGATTCTGTCATTGACATTACTAAATGGACCCAGGAATACTTCAAGAAACCATTGTCTGTAAACACAGTCCGCCGTGCCATCCATAGATGCCACCTAAAACTCTATCATGCAAAAAGTAAGTCATTGTTGAGCATGATCCAGAAGAGCCAAGGCTCATTTAAAATGGACTGTAGCAAAGTGGCAAAGTGTCCTTTGGTCAGACGAGGCAAAATTTGACATTCTTGTTGGAAATCATGGGCGCCGTGTCCTCCGGGCTAAAGAGGAGAAAGACCAGCCCTCCTGTTATCAGCGTTCAGTTCAAAAGGTTTGTTTTTCAGCATTACGTTAAGCATGACAATCTCCCTTCACGTCGAAGCTCAGCCCAGCTCTTCAAGGATGTTGTTTTCTGTGGAACTGCAGGAGTGACAGGAAGTTAATGAGTGGCGAGTGAAAAGATTTCCAGAGAAAATGAACTGATATGCTGTTTTATCTCCTCATGTGACACTGTGATCAGCGATCAATTCCGGCAATGTAAATATCAGTAATATTTATTTTAAAATAATTATTTATTCTTTCATTGTTTCCCCCAATGACTCCTTCCACTACAGTGTTTTTCTCTCCTGCGTAATAAGTCAAATTAGTATGGAAATTATTCTTGCAGTTTATCACTTTTGAGAGCTCTGCCCTGGATAGAGATAATGTCATAATCAGAAAATAAAATTAGTGTTTTTCACAGTAATAGTGTTCTCCTTGTCAGTTTCCGTTCTTGAATAAACTAAACCTTATTCAGTGAGCTCGTAGAATACTGTAACTGCCAATAGCATCAGTAAGAGATATTGTACTGACTCGTATTTTTCTGAAGATCCACTGACATGCTGGCATGTCGACCGAAGGAACATTCCAGTTAATCAGGAATAGACCGTTTTCTTGAATTAGCACGCATATGGGAATTCAGCTTTTCTCTGATTTTGACTGACCGTAGATTCACCATTCCTTCCCAGTTGAAAGGAAATATTCCTTCTTTCCACAGATGAATGACCTTAAAAAAGGACATTTTTCATTGGTGCTAAGCCGAGATGTGATGACTTATAAGACCATTGTTCTGAGGGCAGGTTCAAACTGCATGTGACGTTTTATAAATGATTGTCTACCAACCAAGTTCTGGCAAAAAAAAAAAAAAAAAACCCACCCAGTGCTTAAAACAACCGAACACCAGCTCCTTGTTAATGCAGATCATTTGCATTACATGAGTAATCTTTCTGGTTGAGCAGTTTCTATGTTGTCATGAAAGAACAAATAAGTGTGTTTTCTCAGGAAATCAACTAATTTGTTTGCTATTTGTTTTTCTATAGTTAGTAAATCGGCAATATTTCTTAGGTAATGTGCAAAGCAAATCTCCGATAACCCTCCAATAAGAAAAACTTTTTAATATTGTGTGGCATTATAAGCAAATCATTTACCACATCTCCTTTGTTTAGGAACATGGCACATTTTCAGATCAGCCAGGTGCAGCAGGTAACAGCCAACTGTACGATGCGCAACATGCCAGATTCTAATGTGCAGTTTTGGTGCTGTCAGTTTGCTATTTTGCATTCAACCCCTTTACGAAGTGCACTTTTTAAGCCTCAGAATTGGAAAGGCAAGTGTCTTTTCTTAGTTAATTTTATCTGCAAATTGTTCTGGGTCAGGCTGTGCTGGAGTCCATTTTTAACATGGAGATTAGGTCTTCAGTGCTTCGAAATCTGTGTATGCTGGTGAGAAGGCTATGGAAGTCACTGCATTGATCCAAGTGGTAAATTTACAGGCAGGATTATACAACCCCAATTCCGAAATAGGCGCAATTTTGGCATTTTGCGTTGACCATAAAAGAGCACCCAAAAATATCACATTTCGGATCCGGCCGGATGAAAGTAGGAAGTTTGACGCGTTTTCACAATTGGGAAAGAGGCGAAATTGGCCTTTGAAATGTCGGAAGAATAATAAAAAAAAATAATAACAATAAACAGTGCGATTTCAATCGGGCCCTCTGCAGACGACTTGCTGTCGGCTCGGGCCCGTAATAGTTGGGACAAAGTGTAAATTGTGAATAAAATCAAAACGCAATGACTTTCAGATCACATGAGGCAATATGTTATTTACAATAGAACAGAGATAAAAGAGCAAATGTTGAAACTGAGAAACTTTTACAATTTTATCCACAAAATGAGCTCATTTCAAATTTGATTGCTGCTACAGGTCTCAAAAAAGTTGGGACAGGGGCCTGTTTACCATGGTGTAGCATCCCGTTTTCTTTTTAAAGCAGGCGCCTGGTCATTGAAGAGACAAGTTTCTTGAGTTTAGCCATTAGAATTTGATCCCACTCTTGTTTAATACAGGCTTTCAGCTGCTGGAGAGTTTTGGGTCTCTTTTGACTGACTTTTTGTTTAATTATGCACCAAATATTCTCTATCAGTGAAAGAACAGAACTGCAGGCAGGCCAATTCAGCACATGGACTCTTCTACTACGAAGCCATGCTGTTGTAATAGCTGCAGTATTTGGTTTTGCACTGTCCTGCTGAAATACACAAGGCCTTCCCTGGGATAGATGTTGTCTGGAGGGGAGCATATGCTGCTCTAAAACCTTTACATACCTTTCAGCATTCATGGTGCTTTTTAAAACATGCAAGTGCATCCCACACCATATGCACTAATGCATCCCCATACCATCAGAGATGCTGGCTTTTTAACTGAACGCTGATAACAGGAAGGGTGGTCTTTCTCCTCTTTTGCCCGAAGGACACGATGCCCATGATTTCCAACAAGAATGTCAAATTTGGACTCGCCTGACCAAAGGACACTTTGCCACTTTGCTACAATCCATTTTAGATGAGCCTTGGCCCACATAACACGGCGGCGCTTCTGGATCATGCTCAACAATGGCTTCCTTTTTGCATGATAGAGATTTAGGTGGGATCTGTGGATGTTTACAGACAGTGGTTTCTTGAAGTATTCCTGAGCCCATTTAGTAATGTCAATGACAGAATCATGCCAGTGAGTAATGCGGTGGCGTCTGAGGGCCCGAAGATCACGGGCATCCAGTAAAGTTCCACAATTTCTTTACTCAAGCCTTCACAGGTTGTAGAGCCTCTGGCCATCTTTACTTCTGAGAGACTCGGCCTCTCTAAGACATCGCTTTTATAGCTAATCATGTTACACACCTGATGCCAGTTAACTTAATTACTTGCTAAAAGTTCTTTCAGCAGATTCTCTTATATATTAATTGCCTTTTCAGCCCTTTTTTGCCTGTGTCCCAATGTTTTTGAGTAAAAAATGTCTCTGTTTCAACATTTGAAATGTTATCTATGTTCTATTGTAAATAACATATTGTCTCATGTGATCTGAAAGTCATTGCATTTTGATTTTATTCACAATTTACACTTTTTCCCCACTATTTAGGGCCCGAGCTGACAGCAAGTCGTCTGCGGAGGGCCCTATTGAAATTGCGCTGTTTACTATTATTATTATTATTTTATTCTTCCGACATTTCAAAGGCCAATTTCGCCTCTTTCCCAATTGTGAAAACGCGTCAAACTTCCTACATTCATCCGGACGGATCCAAAATTCGATATTTTTGGGTGCTCTTTTATGGTCAACGCAAAATGCTAAAATAGCGCCCCCTAATCACGTTTCAAAATTCCCATAGGGAAATTCGGTTACTTTCTCGTAGGCAGACGAAATTCGGTAATCATATGTATCATACCCAGACATACAAAAAATTTCTTTGCAGCCAAGCCCTAAACCCAACAGGAAGTCGGCCATTTTGATTTGAATTTTTGAATTTTACAACGAACTCCTACTAGGGTTTTCAACCAGTTGACTCGAAAGTTTGGTGACTCGACAAAAAATTTCAAAATGCTCTCACGCCCATATTCTTGATCTTTGAAGCTTCAAACTTGCTGGACATCATGAAGTCTCCGCCCTGAACGTCCCCATATCATAACATTGCACTTTACTAGAAGCGCCCCCCGGTGGTAACAGGAAGTGACCAGTTATTACTTTGAAAACAAACTCCTCCTAGGAATTTTTCCCGATTGACTTCAAATTTGGTCCAGATCATGTAGAGAGCAAGCTGATCAATAGTTGCGTTCTGCATGTCTGTTGGTCAAAGGCAGTGGCTGCTAGGGCGTGAAAAAGTTTGGCGACTCGCCCAAAAAAATTCAAAATACTCTCATGCCAACATACTTGATCGAAGCAGCTTCAAACTTGCTTGAAATAATGATGGCTCCGCCCTAAACGTCTCGATGTAATTACTTCCCACATTACTAAACCCCCCCCCGTGGTAACAAGAAGTGATCAGTTTGGTTACTTTGTTGTAGGCAGATAAAATTCGATAAACATATGTATCATACCCAGACATAGAAAAAACTAATTGAAGCCATGCGCTAAACCCAACTGGAAGTCAGCCATTTTGATTTGAATTTTTGAATTTTAAAACAAACTCCTCCTTGGGTTTTCGACCGATTGACATCAAATTTGGTTAAGATCATCTAGAGACCAGGCTGATCTAAAGTTGTGCTCTGCATATCTGTTGGTCAAAGAGCATGGCTGCTAGGGCGTGACAAAGTTTCGCGACTCGCCAAAAAAATTTCTAAATGGTCTCACGCCAACATACTTGATCGTAGAAGCTTCAAACTTGCTGGAGATGATAATGGCTTTGTCCTGAAAGTCATAATATCATAACTTCCCACGGTACTGATAGAGCCCCCTGGTGGTAGCAGGAAGTTACCAGTACGGTTACTTTGTCGTAGGCAGATGAAATTCAATTCCCATATGTATCATACCCAGACAAAAAAAAACTAATTGAAGCCACACCCTAAACCCAACAGGAAGTCGGCCATTTTGATCTGAATTTTTCAATTTTAAAACGAATTCCTCCTAAAGTTTTTTACCGATTGACTTCAAATTTGGTACAGATCGTCTAGAGACTAGCTTGATCAAAAGTTGTGCTCTGCATATCTGTCGGTCAAAGGGCGTGGCTGCTAGGGCGTGACAAAATTGGCAATTCGCCAAAAACATTTCAAAATGCTCTCACGCCAACATACTTCACCATAGAACCTTCAATCTTGCTGGAAATTATGACGGCTCCTCCCTGAACATCACAATATAATAACTTCCCAATTTACAAATGGCGCCCCCTGGTGGTAATATGAAGTGACCATTTTTTACTTTAACTTGTACTGATGACACATACTTGAACCCATCAACTTCATTTCCCTTCTAAAACATGCAGAGGAAGTTGGTGTAGCTACATTATGAATGCCGTGAGGCTACAAGTAATGGTGTTAGTGTGGCAACGCAGAGAAGATGGATCCCTTGCTATGAAAATACGTTTGTGTTTTTGTTGTCTTTATCAATTTTTATGATGATATGAGTTAAGTAGACAGGTCAAGGATGGCAAGCTGTTAAATCTGATAGGGGCCTTGCCCATGGGGGGAGCCAAATGTCTCTATTGTGCGCCCTTGTGGAAACAGAAAATGCCATATTTTACATTGTCATTGGCCGATTTGCTGGAAACTTCGCATTTTTGCTGACTGTCTGCCCCTGAATGCACCTGCCCAAATTTGGTTACGCTCAGAGCTCCCCGTGGTGGATGAACTATCAACTTTTCATAACTCCATCCTGCTTTGTCCGATTCGCGCAAAACTTTATCACAGGTTGGTGCCTGTACTTTACCTGTCCACTGGTCGTGAGTGAACACCTGCACCCATCAGGATCTCAACACTGCCCCCAACGTGCACAAGGGTGCGAGGGCCCGTTCAACGCTGCTTGCAGCTTTAATTCGGTATTGGGGTTGTAGGTGGGAAAGCTGTGTCAGATGTTTAAAGCACTGCTAGTAGAGAGAAGATATCTGATACTTGACATTTGGCAACAAATGTAAAAACCTGGTTTTTTTCTACCGAAAACATGAACTTGCAAGTATAAACTTGGTCGCTGAACCACGGTGGGTCAAAGTTAGGAAATTTTTTTTAGATCTTGTGTGAAATACAGTGTTTTTGGTGTGTGTGTGTGTGTGTGCGTGTGCGCGCGTGCGCGTGTGTGTTTACCTGTGCTTATGAGTGAGAATGAGTGTTCAAAACTAAATTTGAAAGAACAAACTAAGTCCATTCAGAATACAGTTATAATAATGTATTTATTATCTTTTTACAAATTCAAAACAAAATCCATTCATGTTAAGGCAGTACATTATAAAACCCTAACAAAAAGGTATGTGTTTCCTTAGTACTTTAAAAAAATATCAGGAAAGCAGTCTATGTAAAAAGTCATTCAGAAAGTGATGACTAACACATCTAATCTGTCTAAACTGAGTCTAATCTGAAAAACACGGAGGCAGCTTCAAGGTTGATCCACTGTCTTAACAAGGCTGAGCTTTATTCATCACACAAGTATATACAGCAAGAAATTTCCTTCGAGAATTAAAAAAAAAAAAAAAAATCCTAAACACCACACCACAAAACAAATTGAATAGCAATGAGAACGATATGAAATTAAGTATTCTTGAGACTCCATTTCTAAACCAAATGTGATTTAAAAAAAAAGCTACATGAATATTAATTCACAGAAGAACAATGAGTTGAGTACCAATGGAGTTTGTACACGTCCCCATTGAAAAAGACTGGGGCCCCCAGGGAAATGCTGTCCTTTCAGCATTGCGATAAAATCAAAAAAATGGCGCTTATTCAGTAACATTTTTGCACAAGTAGTTAAAATGACAAGTTCCCACTGTACTTTGAGATAGTGGACTGACTGGCTCTAATGTTCCACAAAATACTTTAGCTTTGGGTTATATTTTGCATGGATTATTTGAATAGGATCATTCACGATTCTTTAACCCCATAAAACCTATAGACCCGTGTATGGGTTTGTCAAATGCAATTGCTTTAGTCCAACCTGTGGAAATTTAGGCATTTTTTAAATTTTACTTGAGATCCCAAGGTTACCAAAGATCCAAAATATGTCCTGTTGAATAACAGGAAAATGTGTATGAAACGATGCACAAAATCTAGATGTGTTCAATTTGATGTAATGCTGTGGTCATAAAAACATGGGGTCCTGGGTTTGAATATTTATTTCTGTAGAAGAATCAGTAGCATCAATACAGCGCTGGGCCCAGCAGATACCGAATATAACATTTTCCTACAATATAGGAGAACAATGGCTTTTTTCTAACATTGAACCAACTCAAGGGAAAATTCAAGAGATATTCAGGGTTTAAGCAGTTAAAATATGCTGAATTTTAAGAACACTACCCTCAAAAAAGCAAACAGTAGACAATAGCTCTGGAGTGCTTCATTTTTGCCAAATGATATTGCAAAAATATGAATTGGACTGTTATGTACAAAAAAATGCAAATCAAAGCAGAAATACTCTTGCAGTATAAATGAGCCCACCCCTCATCTTGTTTTATGAAAAACTAAATTTCACCACTACATAAAAAATGATGTTTCAATAAAAAATGAAACCACCTTTAAATATCAGTCGCCCTGCGGGCCTGAGGCAGGGCTGCATATGTCCTGTCCTTTGTGACCCTTATATTGGCTGCCCAATATACTACACCGTACTACTACAGTTCTACAGTAAAGTGTCTTCACAAAAGATAAACAGGCAATATGCAACTGTAGCCCATGACTTGATAAATAAAATGGATTATCCCTCTTTCCCATCCCCTGTTTGAGCTTAACTATCTTAAATTGTGAATGTAATAATTACACCAAAGCAGGTTGTCCATTGTCATGGAAAGCTACCTATTTTCTAGGAGGAACATTTACTTTGGTGCACTGGTTCTCAGCGCTGGTCCTAGAGCCTCCCTACATACAGTATGGTGTTTCTTTTGGCCCAACCACAACCAAAAGTCATTAATTTTTCCCAAGAATTTTAACGAGCTGTTAATTTGCCTTCCAGTCAGTGGTATTTCTGGCAAAGAGCATTTATTTACTCTCTCAATTTCTTTTCCCCACCCCTAGCGCAGCTGAACTGTTCAGATCACCGCAGCAACCTGCTCCCATTGATTCAGGAGGAAGATGCTGTGGTGAAGGATTCTTCTGACTCTATGTGCTCACAAGCCCTTGCTTTGTTTACACTACGTAGTCACATGGCCTATCACACACTACATGGGCCATCAGAGGATAATTCAGTCAGCACATAATTTGGCGAGGCAGAGCCAATTACGGACCTCCAGTAATGATGAGGCTTATTCCTCAGGGAATCCATCATCTTTTCTGATGTATTGTGGTGAAAAAAGATTAAAATACCCATATAAATGTGTAATTATGAATAGTGTAATTAGCTAAGAAAAATCAACAGCAGTTGAAATCCACGGATCGAAAGTCTGGAGGGGAGAAAAACCAGCAGACAAAGGGACGAGAGGCCCAGGACCGGCAATGAGAACCACAGCAAAATTGGTGGTCCGAAGAGCCAAACTTAAATTGAATCATAATTTTTCATTTTAAAATTTTGAATGGTACAAAAAAAAAACCTCCTTAATGGAGTAAGAAAAATGTAATTAATCTACTGACCAAAACTGATACAAGATGCATTGTTATAACATTAAGTAATTTTCCTATGACTAAAGTGAACCTAACACTGGATATTTGAAGACTAGATGGCATCTAACACTGTCTTAAGCCTGGTCTCGAAAACTCCCTGAGTTTCAACCTCTTAGACATGATCAGAAAAGCTATTTCACACTGTGACCACACTCAGCATTGGAAAAAAATATTTCTTAATATCATTGCTAAATTTATCCTTGACTAATTTCCATTTGTGACCCTGAGCTTTCCCAAACAGAACGTAGCCCAAATAATTCTGCATCGTTAACTCTGCTAATTCCTTTGACATATTTAAAGACCTCAATTACATCACCCCAAAGTCTCCTTTTACCGAGGCTGCAGACATTAAGATTCTTCAGTCTGTCCTCATAGCTTTTATCTTTTACCATAAATGAACTTTGTGGCTCTTCTTTGAACCTTCTCCAAAGCCTTGATATCATTCTTGTAGTACAGTCCCCGGAACTCCACAAAATACTTTTATTGTGGTCTGGCAAAGATTCTTTCAAAGACAAGTATAAGCTCCTTGGATTTATACTCTTCCAAAACAGAAACTATACAAATATTGAAGTATTGATAACACTTTCTTTTCAATATGTTTTCCACATTTGTCAAAACATTTCATGTATAATAAATTGATGCTAAAAACAATGTATAGTTTCTTTTATGGAAGAGTATAAATGCAATATGTTTGATTATATACCAGCACCCTGTTGGCCTTTTTAACTAATACAACATCGTGGCTAGAACCTCTAAGGGTTAGATCAACAATCACCCGCAAATACTTTTGAAGCAGAGCATATTCAAATTTTGAACCTCCCATGAAGTAATCCTGTCAGTGTTTTTATTTTCAACATTCAGAGCTTTAAATGTAGCTGCTGAATTTCATTTTCCATGTTTCTGCCCACCTCTGGATTCTTTCGATTTGCTTTCAATGATCTTCAATGTCAAGGTCAATAATGTAGATGAGGAACAGCAGGGGTCCCAAAAAAAGATCCTTGTGGAACTCCACTTCTCACGGTGCTAAGCTCCAATGAGATCCCTCTGACCACTGCTCTTTGAGTTTTATCCTGTGATCAGTTCCAAATCCATTCTCTTTAACTCTTAAGGGTTACCCATGCACCTTTGGTTCCCCAGATGTACTACCATCCATCCTTCGAAGAGAGATGATAAAATTTGAGGTAATGTGCCCAGGCCTGGTCTGAACTGGTAAAGCATTGCGTACCAGCAGAGTCAATCAGAGTACCCTGTGCAAAAAGGGTCAAAAAAGTTCTACCAGCCTGTATCAGGAGATGGTCCTGAAGGGTGATCTAGGGTAGGCCAGTCTCTGCATGTGATAGGTGGACAGGGTGGGAGAGTTTGTCGGCTCCATCCTTGCCACATTCTGCCTAGCATGAACCCCAGGCTTCGTTCGGCTAAGGATTGAGGGTCCGGGGCGAGGGGTAGGGGTGGAGGCAAGGTTAGAAAAGTGGGTGCCCTTGGGAAGGGGACCATTGGCCACCCTGAGCCAGGGAGGTAGTTGCCTTGTGTTCATTTCTTGGAAGCTTGTGTCCCTGGAATACCCCGTGACATGAGAACTTGTTGGATAACCCATGACTCGAGAGCTTGTTGGGAAGCCAATGCCATTAGCACTAGCCGGGGCACCAATGACACGTGAGCTTGTTGGGAAGCCCATGACACGAGAACTTGTTGGGACACTAATGACACGAGAACTTGTTGGATAGCCCATAACTCGAGAGCTCGTTGGGATGCCAATGCCATTAGCACTAGCCGGGGCACCAATGACACGTGAGCTTGTTGGGAAGCCCATGATACGAGAACTTGTTGGGACACCAATGACACGAGAACTTGTTGGATAGCCCATGACTCGAGAGCTCGTTGGGATGCCAATGCCATTAGCACTAGCCGGGGCACCAATGACACGTGAGCTTGTTGGGAAGCCCATGATACGAGAACTTGTTGGGACACCAATGACACGAGAACTTGTTGGATAGCCCATGAGTCGAGAGCTCGTTGGGATGCCAATGCCATTAGCACTAGCCGGGGCACCAATGACTCGTGAGCTTGTTGGGAAGCCCATGACACGAGAACTTGGTGGATAGCCCATGACTCGAGAGCTTGTTGGGATGCTAATGCCATTAGGACTAGGTGGGCCACCAATGACACGTGAGCTTGTTGGATAGCCCATGACTCGAGAGCTTGTTGGGATGCCAATGCCATTAGCACAAGCCGGGGCACCAACGACACGTGAGCTTGTTGGGATGCCAATGATATTAGCAGGGGCAGGGACACCAATGACACGTGAGCTTGTTGGGATGCCCATGACATTAGCCTTGGCGGGGACACCAATGACACGTGAGCTTGTTGTGATGCCCATGACATTAGCATTGGCTGGGACACCAATGACACGCGAGCTTGTTGGAACTCCAATGATATTAGGACTGGTGGGGATGACGATGACACGAGAGCTTGTTGGGATGCCTAAGATATGGGCACTGGTGGGAACCCTGATGACACGAGTGCTTGTGGGGAAACACCGGCCTCCTTGCGCTTGACCTTGCAGGTGACTCAGGTCTGGCTGAGGTATTTGGAGCATAAGAGGAGTTTTGTCCGGGTATGCCCGTGAAGAGGAGGACACAATTCCTCCCGGGTACAGAATTGAGACCTTGTTATGGATTTCTGGGCGAAGACGACCTGAGATGGAGAGAAACCAAGCGATTCGAACTCACCAAATCCTCCAATCTGAAGTTCTAAATACATTTTCTATCAATGCTTCAATTTTGAGCAATGCCGGTTAAATTTTGCCAGGAGCTGCCAGCACATTCCTGCTTGCATCAGTTCTCCACTTTCGAGCTTGTGCTTTTTTCCCTCCAATTGCCATTGCTCGTCTGCTCTTCTCTGTGTCCGTATTCCACATAGAAAAGCAGACGGAACGAAACTGTAGCCAACGGGAAAGCCATGTGACCGCACAGCTCGCTTGCGTGCGGTGCAAAGGTTTTTAAGAGCTGCACTGCTGACACAGATGCCTGCGCTGGAAGAATGGGAGATAAACAGGTAGAGGGCTGCTAGAGTGTTTTGCATGATGCCAGTACGGGAGCGTCAGCTTCTGGATTTTGCACCTGAAACTGATTTCCATTCTGCAGAATCCCACCCCGAGAAAACTCCCACAGGCGCTAATGTCAAGATCCTCCCATCTCGCAGGGGAGCAGCACACCAAATGCTTTGAATACCCTCTTAGTGGTGTTAAAATTAGCATGCTGACAAGGGAACAGCATTGTAAAGCTTTTTCCTGTAAAGTTTATTAAGCTGCTTTATAAATTCCCAAGAGACATCAGCAATTCTTTGTCATGATGCTACATTTATGAGGCATCGTCTTAGACAAGTCATTTCTGGGGAAAGCATACAGATACGAACCGTGTGCATATTTTTTTAAGAAAAGCAGTGCAATATCACATGTCCATTCATGGTTCATTGGCAATACAGCTACTCACAAAATTGTATGATTTAAAACTAGCCCTCGAGCAGTTTTTCAAACCAGTTATCGGCAGGATCATCCATCAGCAGACAGTTTTTCGGTTATTATAATGTGGCAGAATTGCCTGTGAGCACTTCATTTCACTTGAGGCCATTTAAATGATAACCAAGAGATCAGCTGACATGCGGTAAATAATGTTCAGGACATGATATATACACTGGCCCGCAGGGAAATGCGAGCTGCTGTAAGTAGCTGCTCTCCGGTGTTGTGAGAGCAAAAAGGCTTTGCTGCGACCTGAGAGGAGCCGAGGGGAGAAAAAGCCACATAAATAGAATTATTTTGTTCATGACCCTAAATACTGGGTTGGTAACAAAGAGTACTAGGGCTTTTTATTAGGGATGTCAACGTTTAAAATTTTTTCTACACGTGTAAACGGGACTTCTAACCGACGTGTAGCCAGTGCAGTTGCATTATATAACCACAGAAAGTAAAATGAGTTGAAAATAAAATCATCTATCATTTTGACATATAAGACGTACAAGTGAAAGCTGAAAAAGGTTTAACCTTTTTTAATCATTGTTTTAACTTTTGCTCACTTTTGTACAATATTTTTTTTAAACTTAAAGTGCAAACTGCATCCCTCTCTCGCAACGGGAGCTGCGTATTTTAGTATACGTCTCATAGTAAAAGTAATGTGGAATTGGCGAGAGAAAGCAACTCAAAAAGAGGCCAAAGTAAGCTGCAGTGAGAGGAAAAAACTTCACCTTTATATCCACAAAGTTAAAAAAGTCGAGGGGGACTCACAATTATTCACTGAAATTGGCTAAAAAAAAAATGTGTTTTCTTCCTCCTCTATAGACGTGAGGATGTGTGAAAAGGCGACAGAACTCCAACCTACAAAATAACGTACAACAACACGCAACAGTATAGGCTAAAATAACAAGCCATTAACAGTTTTTGTTTTCAGCTGCACGACATTTGCACATGGAGAAGATGATGAGCGCAGCGCTCTTCTCAAGTCCTCCGCTGCCTAGTCTTGAAGTGACGCCACGCGGCTGTGGCTGCGGGTTTTTTTTTTTTTTAATATATCAAGGTAACACTGCGCCCCATGCATCTGTATGCAGATAACTGCACTATTGGGAACATTTAGGTGTATAGTTAGTTAATGTTATTACCTGAAGCTTTCAGGCAACATTATCACCCCTACAAATAGGCTTCTGTATGTATCAGTGAGAAATGAAGGAGGAGGAAGAGGAGGAAAAAATGAGGTTTACACGGTTATTGATTTTTCGAAACGGTTATGATTTGTTATCCGTGTACCGTTTACACGTGTAGATGTTGACACCCCTACTTGTTATTCCATAAAGTGCCTCCCAAAATTATGGAATGGTAGAGTGAATCTTGTTTTTTTTTCATTACTTTTAAAGTATTTGGATTTCAGATCAATATAAGACCAAAATACAGAGCCTAATTAAGGCTTCAAGTCATCTAGTTATTATCATACTATAATTTGAGGAATGTTTGTCTGTCTGTTTGTCTGTCTGTCTGTTTGTTCCCCTACTCCTCCGAGGTCCTCTGACGGATCTTCACCAAACTTGGTGGGTCTATGTAGGTTGTCCCTGGAATTGTCCTTGAGGGGTTAGTTTTTTGAAGGGTCAAGGTCACTGGGGTCAAAGGTCAATTTTTCGCACGCCACGAGTAATTCACTAGTTAGTATTGATATTATTATTATTATTATCCTCAAGTTTTGTTAAAAGGACTTTTTTTAAAACCGAAAAATGGATTTGAATGAAATTTGGCCCAGAGACTGCACTTACCTTGAAGTTGCATGTGGAGAAATTTGGGGCACTTTGGTCACGTGACCTGATGGCCATATTGAAATGTG
Organism: Gymnothorax reevesii; assembly: GCA_029721435.1. Lineage (NCBI taxonomy): Eukaryota > Metazoa > Chordata > Actinopteri > Anguilliformes > Muraenidae > Gymnothorax > Gymnothorax reevesii. The sequence goes on from CM056574.1 coordinate 174,993,556, forward strand.
TCAAAAAAAACTTTGACAATCTTTTCCAGAACCACTGAAACAATAAACACTACACTTGGCTTTGCAGATAGTAGGTTCCAATGCACAGAGCATATGGTACTTCTCATCTGCATCATTACGCAAATTACCCTGCAGATGACATCACAAAATGGCTTCCAAAATAGAGATGCATAACGAGTTTTAGGCTGTATCATCTGAACTGTAAGTTGTAAAAAGAAAATTCTGTTTTTAGAATTCTGTGGATCAAGACAAATGAATCCATGTCAGCCACACCGATTCGAACATTTTCAGCCATTTTGAATTTTTGTAAAACCTTTAATCTCTATCTCCTCCAACACAGTGCAATCAATCTACGCAAAATTCAGTAAACCGCATCTTCAGATGAAGATCTAAAATCCCACTGTTCAGAATTTTGGTAAGTTAAAGCGAGTCGCCACAGTAAGCCAATGACATTTTAGGGTGTGGCCTCTGTAGATATAATGAGCTGTAAATCCCAAAAGCAATGTCCAATCCACACCAAACCTTTAAGACCTATCATCTACAGGTGATATGCCTCAAACCCACTGAATTTGTTGTAAATAGGTGGCACTATTTATTTGTGAGCAGAATTCGGGTTCACAAATGGAAGTTCACCAAAGGTAAATTTAGCACTGATATTCTGAAATATTTCTTCACCCAAAGAGTAATTTCAATGTGGAACAGCTTGCCTGACCATATTGTTGAGACAGAGACCTTGGGGGTTTTCAAGAGCAGGCTTGATACCATAGTATAGTATAAAGTATAGAGATAAAGTATACACTATAGTATAAAGAAACTGGCGAGCTTAGATGGGCTGAATTGTCTGTTCTTGCCATTCATGTTATGTTATGTTATGTTATGTTATGTTATGTTATGTTATGTTATGTTATGTTATGTTATGGCAAACAAATGGTTATATCTCATATCAATTGTCTGATCAACTTGAAATTTTCCAGGCTTCACGGCAGCCAGGGTTGCTCTTATAATCAATAAGAACAATATTGGTGCATCAATAAGGTGCTTCGCTAAAACAACGTGGCCAACATCAGCCCATCAAATTTCAGTCGCCGTGATTCTCACTTTAGTTGTAACCAATCAGCATGAAACTTTGTGGTCTCATGAAGGATGTGGAAAAGAGCAATGACTATTGAAATTATTTTGATTTACCAAAGGGTGGCGCTATAGACCGGTACAATGCATTTCGGGCAATAACTTCCGAACTGTAGGTCGTAGAATCTAAATTCTATTTCTCCTGGATTCTGCGGATCAATACAAACCTATTCATATCAGCCACACACATTTTTATTTTTCAATATTATCCACCATTTTGAATTCTTTGTTAAATCCTTTCATTTCTATCTCCTCCTAGAATGTGGAATCAATTTGCACAAAATGCAGTCGAAAGCACCTTTAGACCAAGATTGAAAATTTCAGCATAAAGAATTTTGTTATGTAAAAAGGCCTGCCGCAGGAAAGTAATGGCATTTAAAGGCGTGGCCCACATTGACATAAAGAGCTGTAACTCCTAAGAGCAAAGTCCACTCCTCACCAAACAGCAGATCAAACATCTATCAGCCAAGTCTCTGAAACTCACAGAATTAGGTGTAAATTTGTCTATAGGGGTGCTATAGGAAACAAATGGTCATAACTGCTAAACAAATTGGAAGATAAACTTGAAATTCTGCAATGGTGAATGACACCATAAAATCGTATAAGAATAAAGTTATACAAACAAGATGGCCAACATCAGCCAAAGAAATTCTATTGGCCCCCATACTCACTTTAACTGTCACCAATCATGAAACTTTATACTATTGTTAAGGATGTGTAAAAGGGCAGTCTAAATGCAGATTATTGGCGCTAGAGATGTACAACATGTTTGATTCCAAAAGGCCCATAGGTGGCGCTGTAGTAAGAAAAAGTGAGGAATTCAAATCCAGCCTCATTCATTTAATTTTTCTTTACATCTTGTTCTACTTTGAGTCTTTACAGGCGATTTTAGTTTGAAGCCTGGCATTGACAACTAGATTTAATTAGAGTTACCATTTAATATTCCAGAACTAGCCATTTTCCTGAAAACTTCCTCATTTTTCACAAATTTCACTCTACTATGGTCAAGCAGTTGGAGGGCACAATATGTGCTTGATATTTCTAGTAGATATGATAACTTGCATGTTTCCGGGCCCAAATTAATATTCTTTAAACATGAATCTTTTAAAATATGAATGTATGATGAATTAAATATTGCTGTGTACATGCTTTCAATTTTCTTAATACCATCAACTCTAGGAAGTTGGATAAAAATTTGGTTTTATCAAATCTGGAAATAATGCACTACAGCGTTTCTCTTGGTTATTCCAAATGGTCGCAGGTGAGATCTCCTCGATTTTTAGCTCACTGGCCACCAGAGGAGAGCGCGTCCTCACTCCCATTTAGTCACGCCCACTTGACCCTTTCAGGGGTGAGATTTCAAATAGGGGATTCGAAAGCTTCGAACTGAAGGCAAATTGAAGGATTTTGAATTTCGAAAAGGGTTAAAGGACGATCTCTGGACCCTAAGCGCGCTCAAGCTGACAAGGATGAAGTGGGCATGGGTACATCGCACAAGCAAAAAAACAAAATAACACAGACACAGGAGCCAAACCAGCCATCTTGCGTCGTCTGTTTACCAACAGACCAAAAAGCATCCAGCACTGAGTCAAAGCCTTGGCTGAAACACCCCAAATCCAGTGTGTCGCAGGTCCAGACTTAGCTGCCTCCAGCAGCCCCTTCCTCCTGCTCACCTGGGTTCAGTATAGTGTCCCTGGCCTGGTTCTGCAGTGCAGCCAGGTGTGAAGGCTCCTGCATGGGCTGGGTGCTGCTTTTTCCATTTGCTGCAGCCCAGCGGATCGGATTTTGCTCCTTTGGTTTCTCTTTTTCCACTGGTTCCGGCTGGGGAGGGGGGGGATCATACTGTTGGACACTTATACCATAGAGCATTCATAACTATGCACAGAACAAATAGTATTTGGTGAAATTCAATTTGCATCAAATGGAAAAAAAACCCTGCTTATTGCCTGAAAGAGCTCACATGACTGTTAAACGTCACATGTGACCGACAAATAATTCCCTCTGACCAGCTATTTTTTGAAATAAATAAAATTTCCGCCAAGGAGGTTATGTTTTTGCCAGTGTTAGCTTGTCTCTTCGTCTGTCTGTGTACACCAGTGTTCCCCAACCATCTCCTGGAGGCCCACCTGTCCAGCATGTGTTAGATCTCTCCTGCTCCAGCACAGGTGATTCAAATGATCAGCTCGTTAATCACCTCCGAAAGCTGATTGATCACAACCTGATCATTTGAATCACCTGTGCTGGACCAGGGAGAGATCTAACACATGCAGGAGAGGCTTGGGGAACACCGGTGTACAAGATGACTCAAAAAGTTGGAGTGCCTCTCACTCATTATTATTAACCACTGTTTGCAGTACTTAATGGACCATTTTTTGCACAAGAAAAGATTTTTTTGGTGTCGAATAATGTGCCATAGATGAGGCCATGTGAATTAAATTTAACTTGAATATTTGGGGATTGAAATGCATAAACCTTAGGATCTGTACCCATCTATGAGGCTCAGAGGAATGTAGAGTACCAGCCTGGATAAAGGTTCCACTTTCTCCACTGCGCTGTTGGCCGTATGTCATCCGAAAGTCTGGTGGATGTGCCCTGCTCACTGAACCCGGAAACGTGAGTGAGAGGGCATGTTGACCGGCTGTTTTACATATGTCTTAGTGTAAATCCCCATCGCAAAGAAGTCCAAATAAGTTCAGTGTTGAAATTTTTTCTTCAGACAACATGACAACATAGTCGCCTGAAGTAATTTTTGCTACAGATTTTCTTTCCCGCAGTTGGCGATATATTTATTTCCAGGAAAGTTAAAGTCATCAAATTCATGTATTTTTGCCATATTATTTGCCGATAAGAATAAAGAAATGAAACCTTTAGTTCTAAAGCGCCGTTATCGGAGAAAGCAAAATAACAACATGTTTTGCCACCACTTTAAATTATGAAAAAACCACACCTGAAAATAGAAATAAAATACGCTAATATCTAAATAGTTGTAACTTATAATAACGATGTCACTTTTTCCCAAGTCCGCAAGAAATTTTTGAGCCTTTGGAAATCCGAAAGTTTTAGTCCTTGTTGTATATAAGCCGAACAACTCTCAGTCAAGGAAGCGGTGACTTGTTCAGTCGGATCAAACGGTTGAACGTAAAGTGTGCTAACTTTTGTGGCCTTTTACTCATAATTTGAGAGCTAATCTCAAGAATAAATTATGGCTGTAACAAATTAACGCGATAAAGCCCTTCTCAGTTGTAAGTGTCATGGGGTAGCGCAGATTAAAAACTGTTCTCACAGCGGGACTGATTATGTTTTCATATTTTGGAGCAATGATCTCTTATCCGCCTTAGGTATACTGTGTAAAACATATACATTCAGATTAAATGGAAAAGTTTGGCAAGTAATGGCAAATTATTAACATTTACAGTGACATGAGCAAGATTTAAAATTTTGGGCATACAACGAGAAATTATAAATGTATTAATAAATATTTTGTGACAATAAATGCGCAAGTTGTCATCCATAGGGATAGCCTTTCTACTTCATGACTACTCCTCCGTCTAACTGACTCTTATAGAATTGGATATTTTAAAACTCTAATAACAAAAACATCGATTGACTTGTAAGTCAGTCGTATCCGAAACATTTACTCGAAACAACTTCTCGTTGTCTTTAGTGGTACCTCTATCCATGCTGGCACTGTATTTAAATGAAGAGTGAGATGAATTATCTAGCTAGTTCTAACGAGAAATGAAAAGCAACTGAGATATTAAATGATTTTTCTCACCATCTGCTGTATCTGAGGTGGAGGAGGTGCATGAATATGTGTGTTATAGAATATGTACTTAGTAACCCTTAGGTGATGTAACCCTCCCTACGCTGCAGGTGATGCTCTGCCTTCTGCAGGCCATATTTACTTTTAAGAGGCGTTCCATTTTTTTGTTGAGCAGGAAGTAGGTAGCCAGCACGCTGGAGGCCCGGTTGTGGTTTACAGTGCTCAGGACATCGCTGTATTTGTAGCCTAGTTTCTCTGTCATGTGCTGGACCACCACGTGATTAATGTCCCTGTTGTTGAGCCTGTAAAATCCAGAGAGATGTGGCGACGTTAAGAGGGCTGCCATCAAACGCAAATTCAATGTCGGCCAATTAGCAGGAAAATGCACCATGCTCCAAAATGCTCCAATTTCTTTGGAGTTTTTTTTGCAAGAATTATAGTATAGAACTATACTGGAAATGTCCATACAAAATACATATTCTTCCAAAATAATAGTGTCATCTCAAAAATCTGTTTTAAAGAAAAGAATATTAAGTAAATAGGAGATTCAACCTGTGAGCCGTTTGTCCCAGATTAGGCCACACTGCAGCGAAAATTGCACCCGTCTCCCAAAATACTTGACGCTTACTGAATTTCCCCCGAACACACAGGACATGACCCCATTGTCTGTTTTAGGGGGCCTGATTTCCAGGAAGCTCTGTCCCGTTCACATGACTGGCACACATGAAGTTTCGCCCCTCGTGCACATCTGTGCTGGTCTCACCTGTTTAGGTAGGAGGGCACTTGGCCGTTGTGCACCCATGGATTGGTCACCACCTGATAGATGGTTGGCCGCTTTGCAGGGTCAGGTTCCAGAAGGTACCTCAGCAGCGCTGCAGCTCCTATAAGTTATATAATATATTATATAATTATATATTATATTCATTTATAATTAAATTGCAGGCAAAATTAAAGGGTAAAAACTTAGCATAACACAGAATATAACAGCGTATGGGAGAAAATTTACAGCGATGTATCGACACCTTAGAATAACAGGGTTCTAACTGACATTTATACAGTTTTGAGGAATTTGCATGCAAAGTTTGGACGCTTAGTGTACACTTAGGGGACTGCAATTTTGTCATTCTAATCTGAACCCAATTTAACATATGAATTGAACACCCATTCTTAATCATTAAATACCACTACCTATTAATAATTATGTACAATAGTTAACTCAATTTTGACCAAAATGCCAGTTAGAACCCTGCAATGCTAAGGTCATCGTATGCTGCTTATGGTAAATTGCTCAAAGCAATGCTCAAATACATTCATCTGGCTCGCCTTGGAAACAGAAAATAATCCACAGTCTCCCTACTGCGTGGACTGCAATGTCTAAATAGCCACTGGCTATTTCTTTCTCAGTCTATAGTATGAAAAATAGTCATGGTTTGCTTACAACACTGCCTATACAATGAATAGCCACTAGCTTAGTTACTACGTAGCCAAAAGTTAGTAAAATAGTCACTGGCCGGAGGTTGACTGCAAAAAAAAAGCTGGAACTGTTCATAGGTGATCGAGCATAGATGTCTGGGTGCTCGTGTGTATCTGTGTGTGTGTGTGTGTGTGTGCGTGTGCGTGTGTGTGTTGTACCAGTCGAGAGGTCAGGAGGGATTGGATTGATCTCCTTGTTCATCATCTTCTCATGCAGTAAAGTGAGGCTGAAGGGATCCACAGTGAAGGGGAGCATTCCAGTCAACATGGCGAACAGGTTCACCCCTCTGGAGACACAAAAACACACTTTACTCTCACACTGCTGAAGAAACTTGGCAAATGCATGTACCCACAGTTAAAGTAACTTTCTTAATGTGGGGTGTGAAAGCAATAAGCCCCAAGAGGGCATGGTACACAGTGATTTTAGAAAAGCTTAAGGGCATTTTTAGGCACAAGAGAGAGCAGAGCTGAATGGCCTCTTAGCTGTTCTAAAATCACTGTAAACCATGGCCTAACAGGGCTTACTGCTCCTATAAAAGGGTTACTATTAAAATGGTTACATTGTCACTGAGACAATATTTTATAAAGAAAATTAATTAAGAGCCATGATTCCCACAGAACACATAGTACCTGACATGAAAATAGCGACAACATGCTGCTTTGCAGCAAAAATAACAATCAGCCAAGCTGGCAAACATCAGCTGCCGTTGGCCCTCATGGGTGTGCAGTGATATACCTGTGAACAGATGCATCATGTCATGGCCGTTAGTATGTTCAGTATTTTAGCACGGCTAGAACTTTGTATTGACCAATCGGTATCCAGGACCACAGCTACCCATTTTATTAAAAAAAAAAACAAAAAAAAAACATTAGACAGGATTTCTTTACAGGAGCTTTAAAATTGGTATGTGTTTGATGGAAAAAGATCCGGGACCAGTTGTGGACCAAAGTCTTCCAGGGTTTGCCACTGCGCTGTAGCAGTAAAAAAAAAAAGGACGGTGGGATATAGGCCTATAAATCAATTGTATTTTATTATCCTCAGCATAATTGCCAATCTCATTTTTAAGGTTTTTTTATGGTTTTTAAAATTATTTTTAATTTTTTAAGAGACTGGATTTTATTCAATTTTTAAATTTTTTTTTTTTAAGGTTTTGAGGAAAAAAGGAAAAATGCATTTTCTCACCAACACAAAAGAACAGGCAGCCGATGGCAAAAATATAGGCAAACACTGAGAGTGTTGTGTGCAATTCTGGGGATTATACGACAAGCGAGATATTGAGGCTCTAGAAAAGGTTAAAAGAAGAGCCACAAAGTTATTTCCTGGTATGAAAGATGAAAGCTTTGACAAAAGTCTGAATAATCTTATTCTCCTCTGCCCTACAAAAACAAGACCTTGGGGTGATCTGATTGAGAATTCATAAAAGGGATTAAAGAAAACGTTGCAGGATCATTTATGTCAGGTACTTTTGGTAGTTCTAGAGGACATAAATAGAAGTGAGCCAAGGATAAACTTTGTAAAGGTATTAGGATCTACTTATTCACACAGTGAATGATCACAATGTGGAGCAGCAAGCCAGGCTTGACCCTGTATCATCTCGTCACAAACTGCCGACTGAATTGACCTTTGACCAAGTATTCAGGTATTTAAAACAAAACACTCACATGGACCACACGTCAACCTTAGGCCCATACTTCTGTCGGTTCAGGATTTCAGGGGCGGCGTAGGCTGGACTGCCGCACTGTGTGCTGAACGGATCGGTGTAGCCCAAGATCCCGGCAGAATTACTGAGCCCAAAATCTGTAAAGGCCGACAGAGATCAGCATGAAACTCCGGTCAGCCAAACTCCATCTGTCAGCTGCTCAACAAACCACCTGATCTAACAGAACATTTCTAGCAGAATTAACTTCTCAGTCCGATGTAGTTAAATACATTTTTTTTCAAAGTATACAAAACTTTTTTTAATTTAAAGCATGTATAATTTTTCTGGTGAATGTCAGATCCTTTCTCACATGAATACATATTTTTCTCTCACGTTACCTATGAGTTTTATGTTGTCATTTTCATCCAGTAGGAGGTTTTCTATCTTCAGGTCTCTGCAGTAAGAGAAGAAAAGTAAAGAACTATAGTCCGCGGTCATATAAACTGTCCTGAACAGGAATGCTGTCCTCTGCTGATCATGTTAAGTGAACCATAAAAAGTATCCAGAAATACCACGCGTGTGTGTGTGTGTGTGTGTGTGTGTGTGTGTGTGTGTGCGTGCCCGCGCGCGCGCATGTGCCGTAAAAGACATTGGCTGAAAAGACATAGTAGAGGTAGTGTGCGTTGAGACAGAGAATGTGAAAGAGGATGCGCGTGTTAAGTGAACGTTTGGACTGCAAAAACAAGGTGTATCCACTGTGTGCATGAGCGTGTGTGCGTGTACAGGGACGCAGGCTCAGGCATATTCACATCCGTGAGATGCAGACCTGTGCACCACGCCTGCCCTGTGCAGGTGCTCCACGGCCATGATCAGCTGGCGGATGTACTTCTGCGCCTCCCGCTCCTCCAGGTGCCTCTTCTCATAGATACGGCTCAGCAGGTTCCCCCCGACACACAGCTCCATCACCAGGTAGTAGTTGTTGTCCGTCTCCATGATGTCCAGCAGCTGGGCGATGTTGGGGTGGCGGATCTTCTGCTGAATGTACCCCTCCCTGTAGAGGTTCTTCATCACGTACGCGTCATTCCTCACTTTGTGCTTGTCGATCACCTTGATGGCCACCTGGAGGAAGGAAAAGTGTGAAAGAAAGCAGCAGCGGGAAAGTAAAGACCCTACGGAAAATGACATGCAAATACTTTTACCCCTTTCTTACCAAAATTTGCCTTTCAAACCAACTTTCTTCTCTCGACAGTACTACAGCCTATATCACACCTTATCTCCACAGTACTACAGCCTATATCACACCTTATCTCCACAGTACTACAGCCTATATCACACCTAATCTCCACAGTACCACAGCCTATATCACACCTTATGTCCACAGTACTACAGCCTATATCACACCTTATCTCCACAGTACTACAGCCTATATCACACCTTATCTCCACAGTACTACAGCCTATATCACACCTTATCTCCACAGTACTACAGCCTATATCACATCTTATCTCCACAGTACTACTGCCTATATCACACCTTATCTCCACAATACTACAGCCTATATCACATCTTATCTCCACAATACTACAGCCTACATCACACCTTATCTCCACAGTACTACAGCCTATATCACACCTTATCTCCACAGTACTACAGTCTGTATCACACGCTCTTTTCACAGTAGAACAGTCTATATCACATGTTCTTTCCACGGTACAACTGCCTATATCACACGGTTCAAACGTAAAAGGAATATAACATAACCAATCGTAAACTTACTAATTCTTGGCCATGGATGGTGAGTAATTCAGTGAGTGTGTGTACATTACATTTACTTATGTGACCATACTAAAGAGTGCAAAATCATTGGTATCCCCTTTCAGCATGTGGAGCAACCACCTCTAGCAAGGATAACAATAGGGTTATGGCACACATTTGTAGGGATTTTGGACCATTTCTCTTTTCAAGATCTGTAAGAGATGAAAAAGATCGGCTTTGGGTCATGGTCCTGCGGAAATATTCACCTGTCTTCTGGAAGAAGTAACCAGATTTTTAGCCAAATTTACCTGAATCTTGGTGGAATCAGCCAATTCATTGATCTTAATAACCAGTTTCTCAGGACCTCTAGAATGAAAAAGCCCCCCAAAAACACTGCTCAACCACAAAAATTCACTGTGAAATTATTTCCTTTGAATCTCCATTATGATGCCAAACACTGCAAAGTTTTATCTGACCTAAACGATATATTTTGGTCTCGCCTGACCACAGCACCTCAGTACATTCAGAGTTTAAATGACCAATGGCACATTGCAAGTACTTGCTTCTGTGTCCTACGATCAGGGAGAGCTGTCTTTTTGCAACCCTGCGAAAGAGCCTGTGGTTAGGTTAGTGCTTCTGGAAACTTGGTGAGACCAAATGCCACTAAATGCCGGCAGGTCTTTCAGCACAACTCATGAGGATTTTTTTGCTTTCCATTGTCTGATTCTGGGAGGCACATCGCATCCGAGTCCTCTACCTGGCAGGTTTTCAAGTGTTCAATACTTTTAAAAAATTCTTAAATAATTGTCTTGACAGTGCATTAGCAATCAATTATGTAATGACAGTTTGGTTCCTTAAAACTTAATTAACTTCAATCATTCAAGCTTAACTCCAGGTTTAAATTTGGTAGATTTTACTTGGAATAATCTTTAGGGGTACCATTAATTGAGAAACCGTGATTTGGAGGAAATTCATTTTTGAGTCAATGAATAAACATTAATAAAGTACTGCATTTCTGACGTCAGCATTTTCAATTTCACTCTTCAATGTCATTATAACTTCTTATAGTATTTTTGTGCATTTCCCAACTGGGATGCCAGTAATAGTGGAACCCACTTTACAAACATGAAAATGTACAGAGTTAATCAATCTGTGATACAGTACATATGAGTTTGATTGCAAGAGTTGTTAAAAAAAAAATACTCTGCAAGGGAATAAAATTTGCCTCTAGTCTCTTTACCCTGGGCTCGCCAGCCTCGCTCCAAACCAGCGGATACACAAACCGACGCACTGAAGCAGACAGTAACAGGAGTTAGTGGAGCTCACATGAGCAGAGTGTGGAAGCCTGAGTTTCACAACTTAGTTCCCAGAGCCAAGGTACACAGCTGCTGTAGACCATCTGGTTCAACCAGTTCCTCATACCAGTGTTAGACATCCTACATTTTCACATCAAGACTACTCTAGCAAGGAAAAACATACATTGCTGCATTAGTAATGAGGGCAGAGTACAGACTGATTACAAAACATGAAACTAAAATTTCCTGTTCAAGCGATTCGTTACTCAAATGCCCTAAAGACAACATGCCGAACATACTGTTTAGCCTGCATTCAATTTTAAGTTAATAGATGGCAAAAAGGATTGTACAGTACAAGTGTCAAGGTGACAGTAAAAATGAAAGATGAATATATGATTGCCTTGTATGTGGTTAATATAGAAGCGAGAGTGGATTGATCAGTCAAACAGTCAGTATGCTGAAGCAATCAAACAGGCTAAAAGCCAGATTACAGAAGTGATTCTGAACGGTTCTTCCCTCTTTATCCCTGTCTGTGAATTAATTTATAATCTGATCAGGAGGGCAGTCTGTGGCTGTCTAACATGTTAGTGATGCATCTTCTCCATTGTGCCCTGAACTTTCTCAGATGAAGGAGCCCTTTCACAATCAATCAGCCGCCATAACAATTCAGACTAAAGACAAGAGGGGAGGCATCTTATTGCAACCGCCTTCCCCTGACATCCAACCCACCAGGTCAAAGATTCACAAAGCAAAAGTGTTTTTTTTTTTTTTTTTAAATTGACGATTATACCAGGGACGGTGGATGACGAAACCCACACACTGACATCCAGCCCCAACATGAATCAGACAGTCGCAGCGCCGCACGAAGGCAACTGTGATCACATGGGGCAGAATATGACACGACATCAGACGTAGACATTTTTAAAGTGAAGGGGGTCAATATTTTTACTCATGGCGATAACAATCGGTCACGAGTGATTTCAATTGTTGGACTTCAGCAGCAAACAAAGCACTGAGTTACGTTTCGGAGTCCCCTAATAAAGACCACACTGTTGAAGTTTCTGAGTGACTGGATAGAAACTTAATGTAGACTATTACCTCCCTGACACATACATTAAGGGGCTTCAACAAATCAATGAAGCAAACCGCATTACAAGATCGTCTAAGTTTGATTTGCAGTGCAGAAGGGAGACGCTCTATAACTATACTAAACAAGACAACATGGTCATCCCTATTTCCACCATGATCAAGGGCCATAATCAATGTGCAAAGTCTCAATAGGTTGTCTACAATACTTTCTGAGAAAGCTCGTCACCATTAGACGCAATGCACAAAGTAATGCGTGTCGATCCAAGGGCCTTGACTCCGTTAATTAAAAAAAAAGCTGAGACATTATGGAATGGTTAAGCAGGCGTGCAAAACTGGACACGAACATCTCAGATAGTTCTTCAGAAAACTCGCCACAATCGAAAGTATGATGGACGGATGGAACCCAATCCTGTATCCCCCGAACCACTAATGGCGAGGAATAATAACGGTTCCACTTCCTCAGACAGTAAACGCTTGCTTGTAAAAAATATGCAAATAAACTTCAGCAAGGGCAAGGGGTGTTAATTACAAGGGCTAAATAAAGGCAAATATGTCTCATGTGGTTTCATCAAAAGTATCATCATTTTAAAATACAATGTCGTAAGGAACTAACGACTGAGAACCGACGAATTTTAACATGGCGAAAATACGCGCGAGTAATGCGCGATCTAATATGACGTCGGTTAAACCGTGTTTCCACGTCCTGAATTGAGTTCATCACATTTTTGGAGTAATCTGCGATTAATGTGCAGTCCCAATGAGCTCCTTGTTTTCCCATGTAACATCTGTCAGGTTCGACAAAGGACGGATTAGTCAGGAAAAACCTTTTTTGAGCAAACAACGCCTGCTCTTGAAGCATTTCCAACGTTCTCATGTACCCGGTCATTACAGACATTGTCAATTTGATCCAAAACTATTTATTCTTGACAATAGCGAAAATTGTTTTAATACAAAATACTTCTCCAAATGTGATGGTACGTCGTACTGATAAAAATTTAAAACTGCAGAAAATGCACGGTTTGTAACAGCCCCCACACATCAGTTTTTCAATCCACTTCTGCAAAAAAGCATGACATATGAGTACTTCGTTGAAATGTTATTATCCAGCGCAGATGAGGAGTGTTTGATACACATTAAAATACAAATAAAAATGTAAAAATGAAATAGCTACCTTTTCTTCGGTTATCACATGAAGACCCTCTCGTACTTTAGCGAAAGAGCCTTCCCCAAGCGTCTTTCCAATGAGATAATTTCCAACTTTTTTGGTGCAGTAAAAGTTTTTAAACATATCCGTCGAAGAACTGCCATTGAAATGTGTTTGGAAAAATCCTGTTGAGCTAAAGCAAGCCGGAGTTGTCAGCCTAAATTTCTGAGGACCACCTATTACCATCTCTTTGACAGCTGAAGGCATTCCTTTCGTGGCTCCTGAACAGACTGCACTCACTGCAGGCTCCAGATTCCCGTCTTCACTTCAGATTCGACCCACGCATTCGGCCAGGTGCCTCTTTGATAAAAACCCTTCCGCTAAGTACCTATCCTGCAGTGAAATCATCAGCTAACGGTCAGCGGAGCATCCACCACCTGTCCGATCCAAGTTTTGGAACCTGAGTGGTACTCTTGAGTCAGCCAGCGCAAGAGCAGTTTTGCGTAGTCTAATTGGTTGGGGGCGTCACTAGGAAAGAAATATTTGCGCTCTTGAAATGAAGCAAAAAAGGATCATATTGTGTGTGGATTGTGTGCATCAGCCCACTGTTTTGAACGCTGAGTTGGATATTATAGTCCCAGAGTTGGGTGACGAGGAGAAGGTCCAGGTTAAATGGAACAAATGAAGTTTTATATTTTGGGCTCTTTTAGAAGCAGCCAATCATGAGCCGTTACTGTACTGCTGCTACACACGTCGTTTACATGAAACAATCTTTTTTATTGGTCCGAGATAACTATTGTTCCGCTCAGAGCGAGGATTCAAAAAATTACTGGTCTCTGAACTTGTAAGGCGACAAGAGTACTGGAAGCATAAACAATTAAGGTATAACACCAAAAATGGTTGCTGAATATTGCATTCAATTGCTGCAACAGTTTGACTCATGATCAAATATTTTTGCAATACACTCTATTTTATGGGAAAGGGTTTTAAGCAACTGCAACATTTTACCTGAATTCATTTGGTAAATTGGAACAAAAAATGCAGCCAGAATAGAATAGTTCTCTGCCTGGAAATTTGATTTATTTATTTTTTTTTAAGGTTACAATATCCCACAAAATCATGATTAACTATGCTATCGTGTGCCCACATCATACTGCAGACATTTTAAGCGTTTTGGCCACGCAAAAAATAATGAAGATGATGCTGTGGGTTCATGTCAACCACAATAGACCAGCATTAGCCATCATTGCGTAACACAACACGTACTGTGCGTGCACACACAATGCAAATGTTTGAACATACGTGCATACTAGCATGCCTCACTCCCTTTCTCAGGCTTTTACACACACACACACACACACACACACACACACACACACACACACACACACACACACACACACACGCACGCACACACACACACATATCCTGGTAGGAAAAAGAGGTATAGTTTGAAACAGAATATGAACATTTTTAATATCCATCGTAGACATTGTGGCAGGACAGGGAACGAATGTCTGAGCAGTGGGAGGAAAGTGTAATCAGTGGAGGGAGGAAAGAGGGCAATAAATGAATAACAGAAGATGCTGGAAGCAGGACAGCGGTCAAAGCGTATATTTTTTGCGAGGGCTGGACTGTGCTGAAGTCAAACATTCAGAGACGTGTTGTGATTCTGCCTCTGCCATGCCATGTCCCATGTTTTATGCCCATGCTCATGTTTCAAGTTCTGTGCCTGGCCTAGTGCCATGTTTGACTGACCTGCGTATTTCTTGATCTTTGCTCATGTCTGACCATTCTTTGATTATGTATTGTGTCTTGATCATTCAGATTTCATCTTTTATTATTTTCATGTTTAAGTTTATTTGTAGTCTACCATGCCATGTTTCTGTCCCATGCATTGCACTTCGTCTCCCCCGTCTTGTCATGAGTGTTGTCTTTGCTCACAGTCCCTTGTTTAGCGTGTCACTCATTCAGGTGATTTATTGGTTTCTGGGTCTCAATCTTCTTTCATTATCATCTCGTGTTCTTCCTTCCTCTTACTTGTACTATTTTACTAACACCTACTAACAGTTTGTTATTTTGGATAAATGCTAACCAACACTAACCTTGTATATTTTGACTAACTTACTAACAAGCACTAGGGATTGTATAGCTGCACTTACTAATTGACAAACGATCTCTCAGCATTCGCCCTGTTCTAGTCTCCGCCTCTTGTCTCTCCCTAATTATCTCTGCTGCGTTTCTGTGGGTCTCCACAACTGCTTTGTGCTGTTCTTTCTCTCTTATTACCTATGCACTTTAGTACTCCTTGACTGGAGCTGTAACCTATCTGCCCATAGGTTTGTCTCGTGATCCCTGTCTGCGTTTTGGCTACGGCCAATTTCTTGTAATTAGTCCATTCCCAATGTGTCTCTCCATGATTATCATTCCAATTGATTGCACCTGTGTTCCCTTGTCATGTGGTCAACCGGAAATGTATATTAGATGTTTGTTTGTTACACTTCCTTGTCAGGTTGTTACTTCCTTGCTACCTGTGCCACGCTTCTCTCGCCTCATATCATTGTGATTATCTTTCTGACTGGACCGTCCTAGACCTCGAGCTTTGCCTTCTCCCTGTACTTTGCCACATTCTTGTTTATTGACCCATTTTTGTCTGACTACAATTTTTGTGATTGGTGCCCTGTTTATGGTTCTGGATTTCGCCCCTTGGATTCTGATTTTGGATTGTGGACTCTGTATTGTCGCCTGCTCTGTTGGGGGGTTTCCCCCTTCAAAAATAAAGCCTCCTTTTTGTATTTTACTGGTGTTTGCACTTGGTTCATTTTGGAAAACCTCACAAGATGAGTGAATGGGGAATAAATGGCATCGAATAAGCATCTGGTAGACAATCCTATCTGCCTGAGGCAGTGGAAAAAGAGTTACATTATATATTATAGTTGGGTTGTTGCTGAACTAAAAAATGGATTCAAGCATTTCCAACAACAGTGTCCATTCCCCCAATTGTTGGTGGAACAGGGGAAAAGGTTGCTGCTTTTCCCTCAGTAAATCTAAGACACCATTCAAATGGCGTCAAAATTTCACCGAGAGATGTCATTCAACGGTTGGGGGAATAGACTTTGCCTTCAAACAAGTATAAATACTATAGTTTCTTGATTTAAGGTGAATTGTTTGGCATCCTTTTTAACTATCAGTGACAGCTCCATTTTACCGTACCTTAAGTAAACAAGCCCTCGGAGTGAGGCTAGAGCTCTTGATGTATTTGAATGTCCAAAGTTTCTAAAGTACTTTACATTCTTCATCGAAATATGTCATGGTTTTTGGAGGCTGGCGAGCTTTCTTTCTTTCTCTCGTCCAGGACGATATCGTTTTGCCCACAATCAAATTTTTTGGCCAGCTGGCATTAATTGTGGGTGGCGCCCGGACTTTATTTAAACCCAAGTTCCACCTCGCCGCCTTTGCTAGAGTGTCAGTGTAACTTTGCACTTTAGCCGGTAAGGTCTCAAGCTAGAGAATTGAAGCACCTATTACTAAAACCCCATAAGTCACACTTGTTGACTTGACTTGACTTGTGGGGTTTTAGTAATCAGTGCTTCAATTGTTTGAGGAATTAGTTGCAAAGAGGAAAGTGCTCTTTAGCAAGGGAATCTTTCTCTCTTTATTTCTCTTTATCTGTGCACCGTCTGGTGCCTTATCTCAATATCTCAGTAGCCAAGATTTTCCCTTTATTTAGTTCTGTCGAGTTCGCTTCGCTTCCTTTTGTACCCAGACTAAGATCTTTGTCCGTTGGAAGCGCGAGTCTCTCTCTCTCTCTCCTTTTGTCGGTTTGTCTCTCTTATTTTGCTGGACTTCCTTTCGTTTCGGCCGCTGCTTTTGGCGTCTCGAAACACCAGCCATCTCAGAAATATAGCACTAAAAGTTTACCACCAAAGAGGGATGGATGAATTGAGCAAGATAAGTCTTTAATACTCATTGCAATGCCATGTCTTCTAGGTACAAATGTAAGCACACAAACATGTTTTCGTATAATAATAAATATATTTGTGTCAGACTTTTCAAAAACAAGTTACAAAGTGCTTCAAGATTATAATACAATAATAATGAATATATATAAATATAATGAGAATAATACAAAGCCAAAAAAAAATAAGAAAGTCAACGGTTAGGAGATAACCAGATGATAAAAGTGACTTTTAGTGAGAAATTTAAAAGAGGACACCGAGTTTGCCTGCTGTAGATCTGCACGCAGGGAGTTTCATAGCAATTGGGCTCCAACTGCAAAGACTTTTTAGAACCAGTCGAGATTTAGGAACCACTAGTAGTGCCCAACGAGAGGATCTCAGGCAGCATTCAGGCTCGTAGAGAGTAAGTAGTTCTCAAATAAGGGCTAATGCTTTAAAATGCTTTAATTGCTTTAAAAACCAACAATAAAATTTGAAAATCAATTCTAAAATTTACAGGTAGCTAATGAAGGGCCATAAGGACAGGTGTAATATGGCTGACTCCGTGTGTGTTACAAGCCTGGCAGTAGAGTTTTGAATTAACTGTGGTCTTTGGATATTACGCTTTCTGATGGCGTAATAAAGTGCACTGCAGTAGTAGAGTCTGGAAGAAATAAATGCTGGGATGAACCTTTCCAATTTAAAGGAGAAAGGAGTGACCTGATTTTAGTTAATCGTCTCAGCTGAGCAAAGCACGACTGCGTCGCCTGAATATCAGAGAGGTCTGATCATAAATGACCCGTGGGTTGCGGGTCTCTGTGCAGACATTACTTAATGAGGCTCCAAGACTGAAGGAGATATTATTAAATTTCACCCCCTACTCAGGCACAATAAATGGGGCTCATTGACTTCAATGTGGCACAGTAATAAACGAGTCCTTGTTTTTGCAATTATCTCAAGAATGATTTGGCCTAAAGTCAATATTATTTATTATTTTAATCTCAGAATTCATCTGCATTTCTACCCCAGTGGTCTCAAAAAAAGTCAAATTTTGCAACTGTCTCAATTTTAGCAAAATCATATTTCTTGCAACTTAAACCAAATTTTGTGATGATTACACAGTTAAAAATTGTGGGAGGAGAGCCTTAACTGTTTTAAACTAAATTCAAAATGCTGGAAAATGAAAAAGCTATGCCAGCCACTATTTATGAAGTGAACTGAATATTGTTAAAGTAAAAGATAACTTTTGGATGAAGAGAAGTACAAAGGACAGAACCGCCCTTTAACTTTAACATAATATGTTTTCATTAATTTAAGGCAAAGTTGAATTGCGTGATGGATACTTAAACATCTGAATCAAAATCCTTGTAGAATATCACATTTTCCCTTTAACATCTATGTCAAATGTCCAAAAGCTGTTTCACTGCAAGAGGTAATAAAAAGCTCTCGCTGACAGTGCTAAGTGTCTGCTCGTCCGTGAGTGCTCTGATACCCAACAACCGTACACAAGACATTATCCCCCCTGCCTCCTGTACAGGCTCCTCAGTCTCTCCGTCTCACAAGCAGTTGTTGTGGAGTCCAGTGCAGCAGGTAATGATGGCAGGAACAAATGTGGGGTCAACCTTCAGGGCCTTGAAGATGAAATTGCATCACATTGCTTTCAAAATTCCAAAGCTCTCTCTATGCTGAAGAAGGCTTTTGCATGATGGAGATTGTAGTGCTCCTGGACCTAGCTCTACAATGGCTCCTTATAGGCTGTCAAGATGGTGAAAGTTGCTCGAGCCAGAAATACTCACCCCATTCCCGAGGAGGGTACAAGTAATTTGTGAATATAAAACCGTCTTTTAGCGATCCTGGGAAGCCAGAAAAGGTGTCCAACAACTTGTCGCCCCTGTCAAAGACAGCATGGAGCTGGATGGAATGAAATTGCTTTCTGTTTACATAATCATTGGTGGCAGGACCTGCAGGTGCCTTTATCCTGATGTAGCACCTGTCAACAGCACCCGCACATCTTCTGAATGTTGTATTTTGAGCCTGTGCAGCAAAGGCTTCAACGACTGCATTCAGCTTATGATGTTTTGGGAGATGGATGTGATGAATCTGCATGTCCGCTGTTTTCTGTGCAAACAGCACAGAGGGAGAGAAAGTAAATGCACAGGACACCTCACCATCGGACATCCCAGGAGCCAGCCTGTGTGCAAAGATCAGAATCTCCAGTTGAGATTCCCAATCATGGGTGTTTGTGCAAAGTAATGCCACCTAATTGTTGATGGGGTCACGAAACAGCCTGAAATCTGTTTTCACACCCTCCACAGCATCAGGATAAAGCTTCAGTAATGGAAGTAAGCGATGTTCACGGCAGCATAATGAATGGATGTTGTCTGTAACAACAGAATCAAAACTATCAGAATTTAATATGCAATGCTGACGAGCACAAACATGTTTCCTTCTGGTTTGAAACTGAAGCAACCACTATAGCCTTAGCCTTCAAAAAATACGGTTTTCAGTTTAAGCTTTTTGTGATCTATTTCATGCGCTCTATCCATAAAAGACGTTAAAGCACCAGGACAAAAAATGCAAAGCACTATGCCTCAAAATTAGAACATACACAACAAAATGTGAAAAACAAATGGGCTGAAACAGGAGTCAAAGTTTGTGACAGAACCGTAAGAAATCAGCTGAATAAAATCGGATTTACATACAGAAAAGCCAAATGGAAAAAAAAAAACTAGCGCTAACACTTAAACAGAAGAAAGCAAGCTTACAGTGGGCTAAAGAGAAGCACTTTTGCAGTGTGCATGATTGGATAAAAGTGACATTCAGGGATGAATCATGAATCTGCATTGGCCAAGGCAATGATGGAAGGTTTGTCTGGTGTCATTCCAACAAACAAATAAAAATGACTGCCTGAAGAAAACAAGCAAATTTCCCCATTCATTTATGACATGGGGTTGAATGCCAGCTAAAAGACCTGGGGAAATGGCAACTAGTAACTCAACAGTCAATGCGCAGGTGTAGCAGTTTTGGACCATTTTCTGATGCCATCAATAGAAAATAGGTTTGGTGATGATGAGTCATTTTTTCATGATGATGATGCATCTTTCCACAGCACAAAAGTTTTTTTTTTTTTTTTTTCCTGGAAAGGCATATCAGCTCAATGACATGGCCAACAAACAGTCCAGATCTCAATTCAATCGAAAATTTATGGAGGAAATAAAAAAAGGGTCAATCATGACTAGGCCTCATCCTGCAAAGCTGAACTGTCACTAATGGAGAATATTGCTTTTCATTTGTGAAGACCGTGTCTCGGAGAATTCAGGCCGACATAAAAGCCCAAGGAGGAGCAACAAAGTAATCATTCAGATTTTTTGTTGATGACACCATAATTTTTTTCCCGAAACATTGACTGATTCCATCATCTTTACCTCTACTTGATTATTTAAAAATATGCAATTAATTAAAATAATTTAATCTAATTTGTTTGAGTTGTTTTCCATGAAGCTGGAATGCCTCAGGGCAGAATCATCCTCTAACTTTGTTGATTCCATAATTTGCAAGGGGGTACAATTGGCAGTCAATCCAAGGTAGTTGGGGCTGAACATGTACAAGAGCAGGTGCTTTCTATTTCAACTCTCCACTCCCCTCCTGCCCACTTTAGCTCTGCGCTCCAAGTGACTTCTGTGCGACAAACGCTGTCACATAGTGCTGGCAAAATGGGGCTTTCTGGAGCATTAGGGGTTTTAGGAAAATCAGAAGTTGGTTCACCACTTGAAACTTCTCTCATAACGCTCGTTAGTGACATCTGCTGGTAAAATTAATGTACTGCGCGTTCGAGCAGGATTGTTTTGATGCGCACACTCAATAAATGTTTTTATGAACGTGTCTGTGTTGTTTCTCGTGAACCCGACGGGTTAATTCGCATTCTGATTCCAGTGTCGTCATGTAATGAATTATATCATGAATGCAGTTCATAGGATTATAGGGCAGAGGCATTTACAGTGAGGCAGTGATGAGCTTGGTGTACTCGCTATCAACAATGTAAATTCCACAAACTACTGATGCAGTATTTCTCAAAATTAATCCTGTGGACCTCTTATATATGCTGGTTTTCATTTCAACTGCAACTGCAATCACTATTGTGAACAGCTGTTAATTTTTGTTAAATGTCCTTTTCATATTTTGTTATTTACCCTCTTTGGCCAAGTTGTCTGAAACAGCAGCAAATGTACGACAGTGCTGATTGGTACACATTTTAGGTGACCGAATTAAAGAAAATTTTAGAAAAATTTTCAAAGCCCCGACTATCAAACCAAGGTTGTCAGATGGCTCAGTCTGAATGAAGCAGAAAGTGGTTCAAACATCATCAGTTATGTGGTTTTTCCCCGAATGAAGCAAACATCAGTGCAGTGACTTTAATAACTCCTAAATTGAGTCTCAAGCAAGCTTTGAAACATTGACATCGGACCAAAAATCACAGCTGTTATGCAAAACCAATTAAAGTCTGAGCCTAAGTGAACAAAGGAAAGGGAAACTACAAACAACCTTTTGGCCGATGGACGTTTGCAACGGAGACTTGCAGAGATAAGTGAAGTTTAGGAAGGAGTGTTGTGATTAAACTCGAGCTTCACTCACTAATCAATCAATCAATCAATCAATCAATTTGCCGTTAGCACAACCGCGGGCGGCAAGATGCACAAACAGCTTACATTTACAGTTAAATTACATGGACCTAGCTGACGACCTCTCAGAGCAACGAACAAAGTGCCAAAGTTCTGAGCTCCAAGGAGACAAGTTAAAGTGCTAATAGATCAAGTGACAAAAGAAATACTAAGTGAAAATTGTAGAACTAGAAAGAACTGTAGCCAACCCAAAGAAACCAGCAAAGTTAACAAAAAACAGCAGGACAGTAAACAAAACGACACTCGGGCATCGTGGCTTGTGACATAAGGAGAGTTACTCCGAGAGCAGTCCTGCAGTGGAAAGGTGGAAAGCTTATCTAGGAGTGAAAGATAGTATCACTTTGATTTGCAACAGAAAGTTCCTACCTCCACGAAAATGACCCATAAATATTTACCTCCGCCAAACAAAGTTGGCAGGAGGTTATGCGATTGGTGCCATTTGTTTGTTTGTCTGTTTGTGATCAACCTGCAGGATACAGTTTTGATCCCATTATCACCAAAATTTAATAATCGCTCGGCCTCGGCCCAGAATAGAAGCCTATTGAATTTTACCTTCGTAGATGTTTTGACAACCCCCAAAATCGTGAGACAAATTTGTCACAGGGGGCATTTAAGGGTTAATGTATGTTACTGTTCTGGGTTTAATTAATAGGAACTACCTCCCAAACATTCATCAAGATTGGGACTGCATTCCTGTTAAACCTTTGTTCCTGTTTGCAAGCACTCCAGCGCCCGTGAGTGGGATTCCCTACTTGGCTTCTGCTCCAGGACAGTTTCTGACACTGGAGCGGATACGCCCACTACCACTCCAATTATACTACCAATTTTGCTGGACTGCTATTCTTCTGTTCTGGGCTTCGGCCTGTCCTCCTCAGTTGCCATATCCCAGTTATTCTCATTCTCCACACTGCATAGTAGCCTACCTGCTCCATTGTAGTCTGGATCATTATGGAAAGTACAAAAAGTCATCTTATACATGACACAAAACACAACATCACCTAACGCAACACAAAAACAAGAAAAATGGAGGGCGTAGAAGGGCTGTTGTTCTTAGTTCCCTGTAATGACATTGGTAGAAAATTTATCCGGCCGCTTATCCATTTTGGCCAGATTGTTTTAGTGCCCAACTCACTTGCATTTGGCTGCTAATTTATGGCGAGTAGCTAAGCGTTTGACAACTAAGTGTTCACTACTCCCTTTCTGCATTAGGTAATGATCATATAATCATCTTGCCTGAAAGATGTTTTCTTGTTATGTGACCCTGAAACAATTATTTTGTGTTAAATTAGCTTTCAAGAAAGCTAGCTAACTTGTCGGGCTGGATATGTACAGTATTTTCCTTATTGAGTCACGTCTTAATATTTATACTTCTAATTGCGTTGCCATGAAATCAGCTTATTCCACCGTAACGTTGATTATGTAATGTATTGTGTTTTTTAAATTCACTCTGACCAATCAGTGGTCTGTAGCGCAGTGACCTCATATTTTAGTATCCACTTGGCTTGCTTGGAGCCTCGGCCGAGCAGGTACTGAAAAAGCACAATGAAAAAGCAAAAAAAAAAAAAAAACAGAGTAGAGTCGAGTTGAGTACAGCCGTACCATGCAGTGGAAAAGGGCCAGAAGTACACACGCCCTTACGGCTTGAATTCTGAATTGCCAGTATCATACCATTCTAACTTTGTGAGTGCAGGAATTTTTACATTAAATTAATAATAATGATTTTCTTATTGGATTTGTGGTGCATGCTAATTCACTTTTTTTTGGAAACAAAACATTCCACACTAGTTGCCACAAAGACAAGGAAAATGGGATTGTAAAAGGATTAATCATCCAAGCATTATTGATAGATTCTTCCTTAATCAGTAATACTGTCATAGCTGTTCCACATCTGGTGTAATGTGAAAAAATGCCACTAGATGGCAGTATTAACCTTTTTTTAAGCCCAGTCTGGAGCTAGGTTTGGGCATGTCCTGGGCATGTCTGAGAGGGGAAAGTCCCAGAGAATAAAAAAAGTCAAAAAGGTGAGAGGGGGCTGCAAAAGAGTATATAAGGAGAGAAATTGAGAGAGAAAAGTAGTAGGAAAAAATTGCAAGGAGAAGGATACATTTGACCAGACCTGTCACCCATTTCAAGACCTGTGAAGTTTTTTGTGGATTTTTGCCTGTGTTTGAGCATTTCCCTGTCCCAGGACATCACCAAGCAACCCCATCTCAAGGGACTGTAAATATTTTTTTCTTGTATATATCAATCTTGGTCAATAGTACAAATTTTAGGTTAGTTGTTAGTCTTTGTTAAGTAAAATCTGTTTAAGTTTTAAAATTTTGTCTGTCATCCCTTGCTGTCTTATGCCATAACAAATTGGGGCCATAACAGAGGCATAATTTGCAAGTTATTGACAGTTTAAAAAAAACCTTAAAAGTTCTCCCTATTGCATTTTTGTGGGACAGAGAATTGAGGAAAATGGATATTGTTCCAAGATGGAAAAGAATTTGGCAATATATTTTTCCCCCTCAAAAAATGTAGCACACCAGTTAATTCACTATAAATTGGTTCATTGTTTTTGTCTGACTCCCCTAAAGAGATCATTGATCAAGTTAGCAGTGCATCCCTCCTGCCGGGTAATAGGCTTTGTGGGGGATCATGACCTTTTGCAAATTTTTATTTATTTATTTATTTTTTTGGGGGGGAATGCCTCAAATTTATAACATTCTGAAAATATGCTGCTTCTATCTTAAGCTTTATGCTAGTTGCTGTCTAACTCTCTCAGGAGGTGCTGCTTCAGGCAAGTGACTCTAAACTGAACCTAAATAGAAAATCTAAGAGAATCTTGCTTGTGTGCCTCTGTGGTAAAGAAAACTATTCGGAGGGGTTGGATGGAGCCTCTGAAATATTACAACTCAGCTTGGTTGAGTTATCTCCATGATCTTGCTCTTCAACAGAAAAGCAGTGCAGCAATCCATAGAGCTCAATGCATGAAAATTATGACATGAAATACAGCTTCAGATTAAATTGTTAGATTGTCAGCAATGGACAGTTGATTTTTATAGATCGTCTCTTCAGGCTTCCCTGTTCTGGGGTTGAGGCAAGGGTTTATAAAACAATAAAAAATTGTTTTAAAAAAATCTGCAGTTAAAATGGCAGATTTTTCCCACACAATTAAACTGTTATTCATAAAACAAATAAACATTTTAATAAGTAGTTGAAAGAACTCTTATTTCATCCGTTTACGCCATCTGATAGAGTTTCAGCAAAATCTGAGAAGGTGGGTGTCAAAACCTTATTTTCTTAGGAGACTTAACGCGGAATAGATATTAATCACACTGCATTCCGGAGGAAAAAAAATGAAGACATTTCTCAGGTACAAAGCTCAAGGTGGAGTCTTAACTTTTGTGAAATACTGACGCCATGTGGTCAGATGAAGAAGTACATCAATCCCATGCTGCCTCACTCCCTTACCTTCCGCGCCGCGATCTGCTAGATGCGGACATGTCTGACCGGCCTGTCCGGGCATAAACATTTCACAGGAAAAGGTTTTTTTTAACGAGGCCAGAGAATTGGTTATCGTTTGGCGTGACAATGGAAGCGGTTAACGCTTTTAATCAGGAGGTAAGTCGATGTATTTCGGCCGGATGCGTGCGAAATATGTTTTGTGTCTGTGCCGACATGGGCTGCGGTCATGTGCGCCCGTCGCCATCGTGAGCGCCGCTCGGCTAATGGAGGCCCCGGTTTGGACTGTTTGTGCAGGCCCGGACAACTCGGCCCCGCCGTTTCAGAACATCGGACATGTCTGTGTAACAGAGCGTGTTTGGGCCGGCTACACTGCTCATATATTGGCCTGTAATGTCGGGTTGGCAAACGTTAGTTCGCCAAGTTGCACAACATGCAACTGCAGTTGTAGCCAGTTGAGCAACCAGGGCATCAAACTCCGTCAGACGGGCATTATTTTGAAAGCCCCACGGACGGAGGTACAAAATTATGGCCCAAAATGGAGTAGCTTTTTAAAAACATTGACTAGTTTGGTTGCGTGGATTGGGTATAGGAAGCAAGGGACCTTCAAAATTTGGACACAACGTCCATGCTACGGTCTGTAAGTTACCTCCGTGCTTCCATGAGCTGGACGCGGACATTCCGCGTTAGTCGTAGCCCCGACATGCTCACTGGAGGAGTTAATGCGCCCCCAGTGCGCTCGGTGCTCCGTGACCATCTCCGATTGGCGTGTGTTTATCGCAGGTTGCGGTCGCATTAGCTGGCGTCCGCGATGCAAACGCTGCAATGGACGGAAATTGTTTCGAAGCGATACTACAACCGCTTTCACACCGGACGCGAAACGAATTTTTCGCACGACAGATAACATTTTCTTTGCATTGACTTTGCATGTTATCTGTCGTGCGGAAAATTCGTGTCGCATCTGGTGTGTAAGCAGCTTTGATAACAGTGCGGCGCAAATGAATGGGTGGCGCTTACACTACTTGGGAGCCCAGGTTCGTCAGGCCTTGTTCCTCCTGCGGACACCCCCTCCATCTCACTCCGCTTGCTGGTCTGCTGGACCCGTGTTTGACTAAATGAACTTTAATGCGAGACGTTGATCGTCTATTAACGGGCACATTGGCGAGAAAACTGAAATCTCTAAAGGCGCCGGGTTTGCGGCTCGTCAGCGAAAGCGCGTCGCTCTGGGTTTGCTGAGAAAAAGTTTTAGAACTCAGATGCATGATGGGGGTGTTGGGCAAATCCGCTGGAAACATTCTGCTGAAAAACTTCAAACATCTTTCTTTTACTTTCCTTAACAGTTTCCCAAGGATGCATGTTCAGCTCAAGAATAACTGGTGAAGATTTCATCACAATATATAAAGAAATAATATAGGAAAGTTTAGATGGCTGTAGTTTTTCAGCAGAATGTTTTCAGAATATTAGCCCTACCCTGATAGGGCGGCTTCCAACTCATCACAGCCGACTCAGTAGCCACCAGTCATGGGATTATCTGTGTTTGAGGAAATGGTGATGCTGAGGGGGCCGTGCGACGGTAGTTGGCGACTGAAAATTGTTCCAAGTAATGTTTGCGAGCAAACCTGTGATGGAAGTACCGCTGCTACTGCTTGTCAAGCCGGAGGGAAAAGTCAGGCCAACTGAATCATGTTTTATAACCGGTATGATTTGATTCAATTAAATATCATTTAAATAAATAAATAATCATCAGACCAAGACCAAGTATTCCTGCGGATCGCTTTGGATTGCTGCACTCCTGAGTGCACTAAGCGTATTGTTAGAAAACCAAATTTCAAGTGAGTTGGAAAAATAGATTAGCTTTTTTTTTTTTTTTTTTGAGGGCGCAGTCACGGTATTTGCGACATGAGTGTCAATTTTTTTTGTCAGATAGTATAACTTTTTTAATGTCGATGGGATATCAAATGGTTGAACCTCTTGAATCTGAAAACTGTTCATATCTTGTTTTGTTCTTAAGATACAAGAGCATTAGGACATATTGGACAATGAGATATGTAGATGGGACACATGATTTTATTGTTTGTTCTAATCAGTCAATTGTTCTACAATAAATTGCTTTTTGGACTCTTAAGTTGATGTTGATCTTGTTATCATCTTGTTTGCACGAACCTGAGTGCTTTATACTCTATCAACTCCTATTAACTCGTAGAATTGCCTGTGTCCCATATCTGTCCCATCTACAAACTTTCGGGGTGTCCCATCTACAAATCTCATTGTTTGGTCTCATTATTATCCCCCGCCGCATGATTAGTGCGAAGCGGGGGATATAGCATTGGGCTCCATCCATACGTCCGTATGGACACACAAAATTGAGGCGGCGGGGGATATTGCCATGTTAGTTGCAAACACTTGTCTTAATATTGATGATTTTAAAAAAGGCACTGAGCTGCAGTGCAGAGGTGACTATCATGTCGCGGGTTCGAGCCCCGGCGTACTCACCGGCAGGGGTCGGCAGCTTTTTCAGAGTAGCGCACAATTGGCCATCGCGCTACAGGGTTCCAAATTGGGAAGGGACTGCTGGATTTGGGGATACAATAGTAGCTTTGTTCGTTGCTCCAGCGCCTGCTGCTGGCCAGACGGGCGCACGTCAGGAAGACTCTGGGTTTGTTCATGTCTGGGTATCCTCTGCCCTCGTTCTGAACTTACGAGGATTCAAGCAATGAGCTTATAAGAATCAGTGGCTGACGGGCACGTGCTTCGGAGGAGAGCCGTGAACTGTCTTCACTATCCTGAGTTGGCAGCAGGGGGTCGCATATGAGCAAGCTTTGTACATAGTTCACCAATTGGGCATTACAGATTCAGGTGGGATTGGAGATGCCAAATTTCAAAAAGAAAAAAAAAAAAAATTTTCTCCATGTTGTAGGGCAGTTACCTCACTTCATAGATCAAAGTATTTAAGAGATTGGGGATTTTGATTTTCCACTAACGGTCTAAAAACAATATCACAAGCTCTCCATCTACAGTAAAGCTTCCTTTAGACGAAAGATTTATTTACACAAAAGTGATATAATTTTGCTTCAGCAAAATTGTAGCTCTTAGTAATGTCTTCCAAATAATTGCAAAACATTTCACAGAACTATAGTAGGGACGTGTGCAGAAGACAATGAGTCTCATTCATGAAACGTTAGTAAATTTGTGCATAGATTTGCACATAAAAGCCTACGCGACTAAAAACCTACTCCAGACTCATGAACGCTGCGGGAAACTCAGATCTGATCGTAAACACGTGTGTATGATCATGAATGCCAATCCATCGTAAAGTGACAGTGCGCTCTTGGTAATCAGCTATTAGCATAAATCCCTGACCACCATATAAGGAGTTGTAGATGCATCCAGTCATGGCACAAACAAGGAGAGAGAAAGAAAAAAGAATTATTCCAAAGCAGAGATAGAAATAATTTTGGGTGGAGTTAAGAAAAAAAAAAAAATTATTTTCATCTGTTAGCAGTGTTGTGGCAGGGACGGACAAAGCGAAGGCCTGGAGGGAGGTGACAGATGCCGTTAATGTTGTCTCTGTAGTCCAAAGAACCTTAGTCCAAAGAGGTGAAGCATAAATGGTTTGACATGAAACAGGAGGCAAAGAAACGCAGAAGCGCACACACACACACACACACACACCAGCCACAGGAGGAGACTCTCAGTAGTCACAGCTCGTCCCATGAATAACAAAGTACTACTTTCGAGGTGCAGAAAAACAGGTTTCATCAGGAATGTCACTTGCGACCTTTTGTTATTCATGGGACGAACTATCAACTGCAGACGAGCGCATCGCTGGCATAACTGGGAGACCTCTCCGTCAGGAATGATACCTGACGGAGACAGCGACATGCCTCCACTTTTTTTTTTTTATCATCATTATTCAACATGTAGAAAGAACGTGTAATCTATTGAGTCGATTCACATACATAATTCACTATCATAAACCTAATGTGGATCTTCAACCTGCCAATTGCCAACTAGTTTAACAAAATGTGTTATATTTTTACTCGTTTGTCATGTTTAGGCTGTATCATGTGTTTTAAAGGCATCTGCGTATTGTGTACATAACAGAGCACAGTATGAATTAAAATTGTAATTTCCAATAGTGACAAGCACTATTTATGTGCATTCTGAAATTTGCATAAGCACTACACAAGGTCAGCAGCATGTGTATAGTTTGTTAGTAGCTACAAAAAAGATCGGAGCTACTAAAATATTGATGAATGCGTAGATGCATGTAAATTTCTGTCTGCGAACAGTTTGCATACAAATTCGTTCTGCTCACATTTCATGAATGAGACCCAATGAGTTTTGTGTTTGTCCCATCTACTAGAAAACAAATCTCGTGACCTTACCCTGGAAAGCTCATTAAGGGATCAACTTAATTCGTACAAAGAACAGATTTTGTTGTCGGATTAGTAGAATATTTTTTATTTGGGCAACATTTGCATTGATGGTTTTCTGTGAGGGATATCTGTTAGAATACAATGTGAAATATAATCTACTCCCCAGATGTCAATCAATCATTTATTTTACTCTGTATTTACTTCGTAGACCTTTGGCAGCCGCTACGACTTGGAGGTTCGGCCTACAGGCATTTTTTATTTACAGTTGGTGCAGCTGGATGTTTTCTGAAGTTGTTCCTTTGTTCCATCTTCTTGTCATGATGATGGTAACACGGTTGTTGGTCCTGCTGTCAAGCTTCAATCAGCAAAGCTGGATTCTTGTCACATTTTTTCACTTTACCCAATCAACAGAAAGAGCATCAACATGTACGCAGTGTGGTATTGTGTTTTTGTAGGTGGCTGACTCCATTTTGTGAGACGAAGGGATGGGTTTGAGAATTTTGGTTTTGGGTACTTGAGTGTGCGGATCAAGTCTGATGCAGTTTATCCAGGGAATAGGTTTGAAGCTGCATCACATGAAGGACCACAGTACACTTGCTACAGTGTTAATTGCCTGCGTCTGATCATCTAGCTTTGCGCAAAAAATTTAATTGACCCGAATACTTACTTACCCAGGTTCAGTTGTGTCCCGTTAAACCAGGGCTATTCAACATTATCCTGCAAGGGCCGGTGTGGGTGCAGGCTTTCATTCCAACCAAGCACTTCCATACCTGATACTACTAATCATGCTCATTAGCAAAGACTCTTGGGGTTGATTAGTGGTGTCAGGTGTGTAACTGCTTGGTTGGAATGAAAGCCTGTACCCACACCGGCCCTTTCTGGACACGATTGAGTAGCCCTGCGTGAAACGGTAAACTGTTGGATTTAGTCAATCTTAACTCCTTATGGGTTTACTATTGGTCATGGGGACACAGTAAAAAAAAAAAAACCTTTCTGCATCATCTTACTAAATGTATGTTCATCATGATACGTTAACTACTCCAGTCCCATTTTCATCAAACTTGAATCATTGCCTCAGATCATTTTCTTCTGCTGAGGTGACCTTAGCAATTCGAAGGATATCCTGAGCCCTTGCTTGGTAATCGGACTGTCTTGGCTGCGTTACTCTGTAGCCAGGCTGGCGTGCGGTTGTGTTTACTCGAAAACAATCTGACTGTGGAGGTCTACTTGACAGTAATGGCTGAATGTGGGAGGCTTACCCCCCCCCCCCACCCCCGTGTGTTGCATTCTGCTTGGCGCCTCTTGCCCACTGTGTTGCCAATTATGCGGCAATGACGTTTAACTGTGTTCCATCTGAGTGAGTGAGTGTTCCATCTAAGGGTCTCCAAGGTACAAAAAATTTTGCGTCGTTATTTTAAAAGTGGTTGATGTATTAATGTCGCCCTATTACGAAATTTTGTTGTCCTGAAGCATCTCTGCAGAAACTACTTTCTAAGTTTGCAGCATGAGTAGCATATTTAGAATGCTAAATTTGATTAAAAACAAGACTAATATGTATTCTGTAGGAGGTAATGGTGCCTAATAACCCCCCCTCCCAGATATTCTGTGAACGACTTTAACAGAGATAAATTTTAAACATTGGGGTTCTTTGGGACACCCCTTTGGGCATTCAAGCTTATTAGTTTTGAAAGGGGCACGATCTGGACGGACACTACCTCACATGTTTAGTACTCCTTGTAAAATATAAAGCTGTCTAATTCTGATGATTCCTGGCTGTTTTTTCTAAGCCTTCTTGGAGTAATTGACTATTCAATCATTCATGACAACCCTGATTGGACTAAATCAATGGCAAGGGGACTACGAAAAATAGGCTTCGCTTTCAAGGCTAATTTCTAAAATTCACTGTGTGATATTTGTGCTGGGCAATTCCGTCATAACTGATGCAACAATCGGAGGAGGACTGACTATATTCAAGCTGCAATTTTTCTTAAATTATTGAAGTTAATTTCAAATCTCTTCTTAAATGGATGACATTAAATTATGAGAAGTCTGTGCAAGAAGAACTATGTTTCTCGCTTCATCCACGATGGAATTGAATAACAAAATAAAATCTATAACTGACGCAACACAAAATTATCCTAGTCTTCGACACAGACATGATTTTGCCCAAGTTCTCTGAATGTGCGAGGTAAAATGTCCAGTAACATTTGGGGTTGATTAGTCAAGGGTTGAGGGTGGTTCACAGAAGCAAGAAAGAATTCCTTAATATCTAACAATTTTTATGCCCCCACCCTCGATAGGGGAAAGGGGGCATTATGTCGATATGGCTCAAGTAAGGTTCCTTTCGAAAACCAGCGTTGTGCGATATTCAATATGGCCGCCACAGCAGCCATTTTGATTTTCGTTTCTGCCCGATAACTGTAGAATGCCTCATCCAATTGATGCCATTTCATGGTGCCGTATTGGGGGTGCCTAGAGGAAGGTTCCTTTCGAAAACCAGCGTTGTGCGATATTCAGTATGGCTGCCACAGCAGCCATCTTGATTTTCTTTTCCACCCAATAACTAAAGAACACCTTGTCCAATTGATGCCGTTTCCTGGTGGCGTATTGGGGGTGGCCGGAGGAAGGTACCTTTCGAAAACCAGTGTCGGGCGATATCCAGTATGGCTGCCACAGCAGCCATCTTGATTTTCGTTTCCACCCAATAACTAGAGAACACCTCGTCCGATTGATGCTGTTTCCTGGTGGCGAATTGGGGGTGGCTGGAGGAAGGTTCCTTTAGAAAACCAGCATCATGCAATATCTAATATGGCCACCACAGCAGCCATCTTGATATGCCCTTGATCAACATACAGGCGGGGGCATATGCCACGCTCTGCGTTGCTCTTGTTAATAACTGAAAAAATATAACGTTACTGATGCAACATGAAATGTAACTGACGCAACCTCTCTGAAATAACTGTTTAAAATAACAATTCATTGCAACATAAACAAAATAAACCTTGACCAGTTTGGCTATATTTAGTATGGTCTACTTGAAAAAAGGGAGATTTCTTGAAGAAGAATCAAGGAGGATAGGAGCTTCCACTGTTTGCATCCAATACAGTTAAAGTAACTTTTCAGTAATGCGTAGTAATGCTCCTCCTGAATTTTTGATGTGTCACTGGATTCACTCGGCCTACTGGTACTAACTGCACCATGGTTAAAGGAGCTGTGTCATGGTTAATGCGCAGGCTCAGGAGGTGACATACAAATCAGATAAACAGACCGGCTTTCACACGTGCGGAGACTCGTAGGATACAGAGCTTGCAGGACGTGAATCTCTCGGGACAAAATAAAGACTGCATAAGACTAGGAATGACTTCAATTGCTGGTGCAAGCGCGCCACTTTCGGTAAGTATATGATTTCTAAGCGAATGATCTTGTTTTCAAACATATTTGTTGGCCGGGGAAAGAAATTCGAGCGCCTTCATGTAGCACTGCCGTCTGCTTTCTATACAGCGAGAAAAAAACACAGACGAACTCGATCAGCCGAACGAGGATTTTTGCCGATTTTTTTTCTCTCTTCTCTGTGCTCCTGATAAAGCTTCCTGGAGACGAGTTTACGGCCGCTGCCGTACCGCTTCCCTCCTCGAGAGGACATCCTTCGAGAGGACGCTAAAACCTCAAGTTCTTCAACTTATACCGGACAAAAAATACCCAAAACAAAAGCCTTATGTTCAAGGAACTAAAATATATTTATATATACAAGAAATTGAAGAATGTAGAGCGCCGATGGAAACGGATTTTTGGAGGATAAGTCACGATCGCCTTGATTTTGATTTCTTGTTAGGATGAACAGTTTTCAAAGTTCTGAGCATGCGCAGTTCACGTGACTCAACTCCTTTAATGTCCTGTTTCTTTGATGGCCTGTGAGTATTAGTACCTTTCTGTTCTTATTACCTCCGCCAAACGAAGTTGGCAGGAGGTTATGTGATCGCCGGCATTTGTCTGTCTGTCTGCGTGTTTGTTTGTTTGCAAGATAACTCAAAAGTAATGCGCAAATTTTGATGATATTTTCAGAGAAGGTGGGTATTAGGACAAGGAACAGGTGATTAAATTTTGGCATATCTTGGCCAAAGTACGGCTGAGATATACGCCAAAGTTCAAGATTTCAAGTCTTTCCAATGGGCTGGAGTTCCAATCGCCGTGCTTTTGTGTTTTGCTGCCACCCCCCGGAGGTCTGCGCTCTCTGAGTGCTTTTCTAGTTATCACTGGCCTGATCACTAGAGACGAATGTGCCGTCTAGTGATAGAATAGCGTTACTGCGTTCATAAATAAAGCAGCTTCGTGTCTGCTGGCATATCTGCACAGAGGGGTTAAAACGTATGATTTTGGATGACCGCTTTAGTTGTCTAGGCAAATTGTAATGCCCATCCAACCAGTGAGATCAAGGATAACAGTACATGTACAGTACGTGGCCACTGAATCTTGTATTGGTCAACCCAACAATACTCAAACATAATGAGTGAGTGTGGTGTCCATAGAAGTATGTACATGTACTTCTGTGTCAATACAGATGTAGAATGCTTTCCTGTTCTCAGTATACTGTATTAGTATAATGACGGCGTGAAAAACCACTCACTGTGACATCAGTTACACAGCATGTTGCGTCAGTTACACACTAGGTTGTTGTGTCAGTTACAGTGTTTGGTAATTCTCAGTAATGCCTGCTGATGCTGGGTACGCCAAATAGGTGCGTCTTGGAAGGAATTAAGAACATGCCAAAAGTTTGGTCATTCCAATTCATTTGGGCCAAACAAGAAAACTTTGTCTTAGAAGTGTAACTGACGTAACTGTGATTACGTATCCCTAATTAATGTTTTTTTTTCCATAAAAGTCCGCTACAAATTTTCCTCAGTGTAGTCTAGAAGATTCCCTCATATCTTTTGAATAGCTTGCAATACTTACCTTTCCCAACTTCATTTAAATTTTAAAATGGTGAAGCTTTTTTTTTTTTTCCACAAGCTCATTTTCCTTCCTGTCCTGAGGGTGCAGGGCCAACATTTAAAATTGCTGACAGGTCACATGATGAGCTTTCTGCAGCAGATACTATGTAAACTATGTATGGCTGTTGACCTGTGATCACATATATGAGAAAATCCAACCAGTATATACTAAAAGAAAATTTGCCCCCATGGTACCATTTTCCATGGAATTGCTCTGCTTTGTAGTGGGTTACATCCAACATGTACCAGTCCCACTAGACTGAGTTACCTGAAGCCTAAATATCTGTTTCAATGTGATTTCCCAGGTTAGGGAACCACATAATTGACACGGCAAGAAAAAACAAAAGCCTGTAACGAAGTCAATTTTTAAATGTTAAATCATGGTTCGCATCTATACTTCTTTTTCTTCTTGAAAATACCTGAAAAATCAAAAGAAACACACATTGATTATGTTTGGATACCATAATAATAATAATATAAATTTATACTAGCTGTCAACAAAAGCAATCAAAAATAGTGAATTTTTGGTTGAGACTCCGTAACGCATAAAAACAGCCTTTTTGAGTCATAAACTGCTGTACTTTTATACTTGACTAATTTGAATGATTTTTTTTTGAGGACAGTTTTGGTAATCTCTTCCCCATGTAACACACTTATCAAAATTACCTTACTGTGTGTCATTTTATAGATACTAACCCATAAGGAGCTCAAAATCGAAAGGGAACGCTTGATCTCGGAATAGGCGAAAGCACTCTGCTGCAGTGTGGGCTCCCCCTTGTGTCGCGGCGGCGTAAATACAGTGACTCGTAGAGAGATCTGCCACATGCAGCAGAAACTCTCTTCACCCCGGTGTAAACGTTATTGCCAAATCTACCGTCGCACGGTATAGTGTCATGCTGCCTAGACCTAGGGAGGGTCTGTCTGCTTTTTTTTTTTCTTCTCCTTCACAGCAGTACGTAAGGCATGTGCCAAACCTGAGAGTTGCTGCCAGTAAATTATTTTGGTGTATGCTGCATTCATCCTATAAATCTATAATATATTTGAGGTCGATGTCTGCCTGTCTGTCTGTGTGTATGTACACATTTTTCTCCTACATTTCTCAACCGACTATTACCAAATTTGGTGTGAATATCCACTTGGGCACCAGGAAGGACTTGAGTCGCCCGATTTTTGAAAAACAGTCATGCACGTAAAAAAAAAAATGGCAATTTCACTCTGGGTAGCGGGTAGCAGCTAGTATGCAATAACTGACTTTCTTGTACAAAAATTTCACTGAAATTTCACTGAAAAACTGAAAGAATGAGAAAAGTTGTCAAAACAATTTCAAGTTACTGTACAAGCACTATACATTTGAATGGCACTGAGCTAAACTGAGACAACTATGTTGTAGAGAATGCTGTCTTTTTCTTGGTCTGAGGTACAGTTTGCAACACTGAGTGGAGGGGCTTCTTGGCTGGGAAAGTTAGTTCTTCTGCATGTTGAATGAAGAATTTGTGCAATGGTGTGTGAAACAGGAAATCATTTGCAAAACCACAACAGAAGGGGCTGATTCATTGACCTGGTTGTGATGATCATGGAATGACAAAACCACCTGAGACATAAATCTACGGTATATGTCCCTGCAAGAGCACGATACTTCCTGGGGATCTAAATTCAACAGTAAATGCTTTGATATCTATCAATACATAAAGCAAAAGGTCTTTTCTCTTTTTAAGTGACACTTCGTGTCCCGAAGCATGGACTGGAACATGGACAATTCTGTCATGGGGTGACAAGTGGTGTTATGTGATATAACCAGTTTACCAAAATATTTTTAATTGTGTAGCGTGTTGTTGTAACTTCAACGATATAGCCACCACATCTGCCAAAAATCATTTTTACACACTTTTTCAAACGATAGTACAACGGGGAGCTAATAGAACCGGTAATTATTGAATCTTTCCAATAGATTGTTCTCTAGGACTGTCCCTTCCTAATAGAAATTTGTTTGACCAATAGTCGGTTGTTTTTTCAGATTGGTTGAAATTTTTAAACTGTAGCTCACTTGGTCTATTTTAGGCATTAGTGTTATATGAAACAATGTGCTAGTGCTGAACAAAGTGTCACATTCAGGAAATAAGTTCTCTAAAAAATCAACAAGTTTTTTCCTTCTGAAAGCATTAGTACATAACTACCCTGAACTGAAACAAGAACTCTGGAATTCAAACCGTAATTTGAGAAAAATGACGTTTGCAAATTATGAGTCTGCGGAATGTTCATTGCATGCTGGTATCCATTAAAAGTTGCCACTACCTCAGTTAATGACTCGTTCTCAATTTTAGCTTACCGGCCCTATGGGCCGATAAGCTATTGTTGTGGTGTGGCGTTCATCGCCTGGAACATTTTTAGCTCACCTGACGACAAAGTCAGATGAGCTTATGCCATGGCCTGTTAGTCCATTGTTCGTCGTCCGTAAACATCTTCTCCTCCGAAATCACTGGGCCTATGAAGCTGAAACTTGACTGATACCTTCCTACCCATGACGACACCAAAATTTGTTCAAGGCGTTCCGATCCGATTCCAAACATGGCCGCTATGACGGCCATATTGAAAATCACATAATTGCCCATCTGAAAGCTATTTATGCACATATTCAGCTGAAATTTGCTATGTAGTCAGTACGTGGCAAGATCCATCACATATCAAACGGCTTTTTCCGTATTTCGAATTTTGACCTTGCTTTGACCTTCAACTTTATTCAACCCTTGTGAGTTACATTGAAATCTTTCAAAATCATCTTCTCCAAAACCACTTGGCCAATGAAGGTGAAACTTTACAGGTACCTTCCTGCCTATGAGTACACTAAGTTTTGTTCAAGGCGTTTCGCTCCGATTTCAAACATGGCAGCCATGGCGGACATATTGAAAATCACATAATTGGCCATCTGAAAGCTATTTATGCACATATTCAGCTGAAATTTGCTATGTAGTCAGTACGTGGCAAGATCCATCACATATCGTACGGCTTTTTCTGTATTTCGAATTTTGACCTTGCTTTCACCTTCAACTTTATACAACCCCTGTGAGTTACATTGAAATCTTTCAAAATCATCCTCTCCGAAACTACTTGGCCAATGAAGGTGAAATTTGACAGCTACCTTCCTGCCTATGAGGACACTAAGTTTTGTTCAAGGCGTTCCCATCCGATTTTAATCATGGCCGCCACGGCCATGTAACCAAATATAATCACTTATATCAGCAAAACCATTACAGATAGTGTAGGTTTGTATTGGAGACGCATGGGAAGTGAAATATGAACTTTCATTTGGTGACCTTCATATTGACCTTGAGGTCAGACTTGAGCGAGTGAAAATTCTAAGACTTTTATCACTCAAAAGGTCATCGATAGAGCCTAAGTTTGTGTCACAGCCTTAAAGAAAGTCACACATGAACGTTCATTTGATGACATTCAACTTGACTTGTTGGTGACCTTCTGAAGATCAAACTTGACATAATGCAATTACGGTGACTTGTATTGCCAAAACGGTTACAGATGGAGCCTAGGTTTGTATTAGTCAGGTATAGGAAGTCATATGAGCTTCCATTTGGTGACCTTCACATGACCTTCAAAGGTCAAATGTGATCTCGGGAAGATTCAGTGACTTGTATCGCTAAAATGGTCAGATGGAGCCTAGGTTTGAGTTACTGACATCTAGGAAGTCACATGATGACACTCAGCTTGGCTGTCTCTGATCTTTGAGGGTCAAACTCGACAGTGAAATTGCAATGACTTCTATCACAAAAATTTTCACAGATTGAACCAACGTAAAGACATTCAGAAAGTCCTATATGAAGTCCATTTTCTGACTTTACCTTCTGCGACGTTATAAGTTCACAATTGACATATTGAATTTTCAATGACTTGTATCACCAAAACCGATTCAGAGGTTAGGATTATATAACAGGAGGTCTTATCAATGTATGTGAACTTTTATTCAGTGACCTTTGCATTAACTTTCAATGATTTGAATGTCAAACTTCACATGAAATTTTCATAACTTGTATCATCACAATGATTACTTGCCGGTAAGCCGCAGGACCCTCGGTCCCATTTTTATCTTTTCCAAGTGTCTTGTACTATACAACAGAGGCAACCATAAGCAGATAACGGAAAGGAATTCGAGTAATTACACATTTTGATTGGTTTTTAATCTGGACACTGGGTTATGTCACACTATCACTATGAACTTCCTAAACTGAAACACAAATTCATCAAAAGTACAACTATTAACCAGCAAACTTGCTAATGTTCTAAAGTAACAACATGTGAAAACATTCATCATAACATGCACATGACCTGAAATTCCAGTGATTTGGAAAACTGTGCTGTTGTAGCATACATTGCGTGGACTCTATACTGTCTCCATTCAGCACTAGCATTTTGTGCCATTTATGTAAGCTCAAAAGCTGTAGTTTTTTTATGCTTTGCTCAAACATTGGGAAAATGAAGATGCCTTTTTTTATGCGGGGGAAAAAAAAAAATCAATTTTCAAGTAAAATTCAGCATCATGGTATGATGTCTCATGTTGTGTTTTTGCAGTTTACTGCTCTTTTCATAGTGCAGCTTGTATCAAGCCCCAGACACTAGACCATTGTACCCAGCATTATATACTGAAGAGTTAACCAGTTGGCAGTTGGGCCTGTGGGTGTTGCTGAAGGGGGCGGTACTGAAGCAGATGAAGGGCTGAGCTCTTTATTAAATGCCCTAAATGTATTCATTATTAGATCCCCATTAGCTGCTGGAATAACCAGCTGGTCTTCCTGGGGTCTCACCAATTTCTTCAACAAAAAAAAAAAAAAAATGCAGAGAACATAAAATACAATTACATTAATTCACATTCATGCCCACGAACACGCACGACACAGACACCTGCTCAAAACTTAATACAAATACCGTAGCTCTACATACTGACAATTTCATTTCTGACTTGCC
Source organism: Gymnothorax reevesii (assembly GCA_029721435.1). Classification (NCBI taxonomy): domain Eukaryota; kingdom Metazoa; phylum Chordata; class Actinopteri; order Anguilliformes; family Muraenidae; genus Gymnothorax; species Gymnothorax reevesii. The sequence goes on from CM056574.1 coordinate 175,033,245, forward strand.
ATAATGGTCAAAGAGAAGCAATATTAGATCTTCCAACGAAATGTATAAAAATCCAACACATAAAACAGTAAAAAATAAATAAAATAAATGAAATCATACCTGCTGAGTAAATAGAAATAATTTAAGCTTTTTCTTAAAACTCATAACATTGCTTTCTGCGATCGGAAAATTTCTGTGGAAATTCATTCCATGCCACCATTGCTCCTAAAAAGCATCTTTGAACAGTTTCCGCATTCTAGCTGTTAACACTCTCCACCATGATGTAGTTTTAAATATGGCAGATTGGCGGCCATGTTCGATGTTGAGTTTAGACGCCTCACACAAATTTTAACGCGTAGATATTGATATCTATGTACTGCCCCAGTTTCACATTGATCCCTGGTTTGGCAGAAGATCAAAGTTCATGCAGACACCGACACTGCTGCTTGATCCCATAAGCTCCTGTTGGACCACGTGAGCTCAAAACTTCAAATAATGGATTTTTACAAATAATGGCATAATTAACATCAACCATCAAGCCAGAGCTACTTTGCTTGCGAAAGCAGGTTTTAATTTTTCTTCACCTTTTTTCGACCCTTATGGAAATTAGGCCTACATCTACGCTAAACCCTGTGGAAACAATAATAATAAAAAAAATCTCTATCATAGTGTAGGCCAACTTGCATACCTTTTTCAAATATTTATCCCCTTCCAAGTGAAGATGTACATACTGTAGTGTGCCGTGATAATTCTACACCACCACTGTCATCTAAGTATGGTCCTAAAATGTAACTTCTCAATGATTTGTTGGGAAAACTGTATTGAAAAATACCTTTGTAGACAATGAGAACAAAAAAAGATCATTCCCACAGGTATAATGAGGTAAAAATATGGGTAATACACAAAAACACTGGAAAAAAACAATTTTTTTGATAACCATGAAAGAAGTCACAAATTTTAGTTTTTTGACTCTTGCATAGCCTGAATGTGTGGTTGTAGGCTCATTCAGTGATTATTGATGCTAAAATATTTGTCTAAATTGGTTTGAGGCAATATATTTTACAAAATCACCTCCGATGGGAAGTTGTTCCACTATTTTAGCTGACTTTAACTTTCAGCAGTGTCGGTGTTAAGATGATGGCAAAATGGAAGGAGCTCTCTGAGATTGTTTGTTGCCGCATTGTGGCCTTACATAATGCTGGTTGGTCACTTAGAAAAAAATCCTGAAGACATTAAATGCTGCCATAGCACTGCAAGGAACATCATGAGTCATCTTTCTTTTATTAATGAGACTGAAAACTAGTGACAGTAGAGGGGAAAAACAGAAGTGCCTCATGTTTATCATCTGTACATGACAAGTAAAAAAAATGGCAGTTGACAAGATGACAACTCTGGATGACATTAATGATGCCAGAAATGGAGAGATAGAAAGTATCAAGATCTACCATTTCCAGATGCCTGTGACAAAATGGTCTGATGGGTCATGTTGCTGCCAAGGGCTGGCAACATCAGAAAAGACTGGAGTTTGCCAAGAACTGCAAGGATTTGACACCGACGGACTGGAAACAAGTCCTTTGGACCAATTAATCAAAATTCAAAATTTGCTCGTCCAAACGTAGAACTTATGTGCTCCGAAGAGTTGGAGAATGTTTCGAAAATTACTTCAGCGAAAACAAAGAGGTAGAAATATTGTGGTTTTGGGATCAGTCTGCTCGAAAGGAGCCAGTGATCTTCTAAAAATGCCTTGTGAGGCATGCATTGCCATCTAGAAAGAGGCTGATTGGTTGGGATTTTATTTTCAACAAGATAATGACCTAAACTCTCATCTAAGTGCAATTATCTCAGACAGAAAGAACCCTATGTTGGCAAAAGTATACTCAGCAACAAAAGTTTCTGTGACACCAATATTGTTAATTATTTTTCATAACGCAATTATGAAATTGTCATACATGGTGATATCAGACTGAAACAGTACACGTAAACACAACATTGAAATGGAAATCATGAAAATGCGAGAAAATGACTTTGCACGTGAAAATGTGCGTAAATCATGCTTGTGGATGGCAATAAAAGAGGAGAATTTTTGGAATGTTCACATTGTGCCTGATGAACGACGGAAGCATCACTTATCGAAAACACAGCCATTTCGGATCAGGAACTCTACCCTCTAAATGCCAAGACTGTCTGAAAATGATCGGTGGAGGGCCATTGGGATGATTGAATCCGGAACCTCGCAGAGGGAAGTTGCTCATCGCCTGAATGTCCACCGAAACACCATTTGGAACTTATGGCAGCGTCATCAGCAGACAAGACATGTCAGAGACCGTCCTCGCAGCGGCCGTCCACGAGTAACCACTTTCAGACAGGACAACTGGATTCGAACAACCCATCTCCGAAATCGATTCCAACCTGCAACCATAACTGCAAGAACGATACCTGGTTTGAGGCGACTGTCTGCACAGACAATCCGTCGCCGTCTCCGTCATTTTGGCATTGTCCCACGTCGGCCAGCAAGACGTCCAGTACTCACAGTACAACACCGACGACTGCGTCTACAGTGGGCACAACAACATCGACGGTGGATCCAACGTCAGTGGGATCTTGTACTCTTCACTGATGAATCAAGATTCATGCTTAACCGATGTGATGGTCGTTTACGTGTATACCGTCGACGTGGAGAACGTTATGCCAACAACTGTGTTCAGGAATTTGATCGTTTTGGAGGTGGTAGTGTCATGATTTGGGGAGGGATCACGGCTAGAAACAGAACAGATTTGCTTGTTATTGATGGAAATCTGACCGGTCGAAGATATCGCGATGAAGTGCTACGGCCATTGGTGGTACCGTTTTTGATGCAACATGGTCCCGGAATAACGCTGCAACATGATAACGCCAGACCACACGTTGCAAGGATTGTACAGCAGTATCTGATGCAACAACATGTCAATGTCCTGCCATGGCTAGCCAGATCCCCAGACATGTCCCCAATCGAGCATCTTTGGGACGAGATGGATCGACGTTTGCGGCAGTTGGATAACCCGCCAGCTACACTCCAGGAATTGCGACAACGTCTACGTCAGATTTGGAATGACATCCCACAGCAATTTCTGGCACATCTGATTCGGTCCATGCGCCGGAGATGCGTAGCTTGCATCATGGCACGAGGAAGTCACACCCGGTATTGAAGTGTGAAGGTCACAATTGGTTAGACGTCAGACAAGTGCTTCATGACGCATGAAAATGACATTTTTCGTTTTGAGTGACGTTGGCACTGAAAAGTCAGTGTTTCTCCTGTTAAATAAACATATTGATTGCATTGAGATCTTTGCGTGTCATTTATAACATACACATAAATGGTGTCACAGAAACTTTTGTTGCTGAGTATAGTAACTGTGCGTGCTTAAACTCCAGACCTTAATCCAATTGAGCAAATCTGGGATTTACTTGATGCCAAAATAAAGAAATCTATTGTAACATCAAAAGAATCCCCTTAGAATGAACTTCAAACTGTATGGAATGGTTTAGCCAGTGAGGAAGTAAATATGTTGATACTATGCCTGAAAAATTAAATGCTGCAATCAAAAAAAAAAAAAAAAAAAAGGTGACCACACCAGATATTGACTTTTTCTCTTATAAAGACATAATTATTGGGTCATTCCGTGTCAACTCAACCATTCTCGAGTTTTTTTTTAATGTGTTAGATCCAAGACCCTTGCCTTGAAGCACTAAAAATATTACATTGATCACTTGTGTCCCCTTTGAGATATATACCCACTATAATGACCCAAAATATGCACTTTTCATTCTGAAGCAAACTTCCAAGGTTATTACAACATTTAATATAACCATTGTGACTTTGATATTTTTTGTGGTCTTTAGAAAGTTGACTGACAGTTTGCATACCAAGTCTCAGGGCTCTATCTTAATTAGTTGCAGAATAATAAATGCATTAAATTTGGAGGAAAAAAAAAAGTCTGATTGGTGTTATTTGCTTCTTCCAGGCCACAGTACAGGTAAACTAAACACACTGAGTAAGGAAAAGTAGCTGAAGCCTGGAGTTCTGCAATTATTCTAATGACAGAATGAAACGTATAGGTCTGTTTGCTCTGCAAATGCATATCTCAGGCCCTCAAACTTACTCCAAAATTATGGCGATTTTCTTAAAACTGACCCCCCCCCTCCAGCCCACCTCCCTCCCTAAAATAAGGTAAATCTCAGGAACTGGCTATAATTGAGCTTAATTATTTTACCATTTTACACAAGATATATAAATCTTCCACAGTAGGGAATATAATAAAAAAATTTTTTTTTTTGGTGGGGAAGTTCCTAAAATTTGTTTGACTTGACATGGAATGACCCTATTTTTATTTTTACTAAACATTGTTATCTGTTTAGTTACACTCAACAAAAATATAAACGCAACACTTTTGTTTTTGCTCCCATTTGTCATGAGATGGCCTCAAAGATCTAAAATTAATTCCAGATACACAATATTACCATTTCTCTCAAATATTGTTCACAAATATGTCTAAATGTGTGATAGTGAGCACTTTTGCTTTGCTGAGACAATCCATCCCACCTCACAGGTGTGCCACATCAAGATGCTCATCAGTCACCATGAGGAAAGGTAAAACCATTGGCAAGTTTAAAAAAACATATAAAAACAAATTTTAAATAAATATAAGGATGAGGAACAGCAGTTTGACCCAGGACGGTAATGGCAGGGTTAAGAAAAATGTGCATACATTGTCTTATGTCTTCTTCTGTGTGCGCGCAGGGGGTTCTAGAAGTATAGAAATTCAGTATTATATACAGGTGCAATATTCTGTGTATATTTGTATATAAGTAGCTTATTGAATATTATAGTTAACAAATTGTAAGTACCATTGGTTCTTGAATAGACGGTGAATGTTGTAAATATAATAATAGAGAATTTAATAACTTGACTGTAGAATATGGTAATACAAGGGGTAGGATTAAATAAGTTCTTACTTCTTACTACTCCTTTTCGAGCATACAATCTTGCTGCTCATGCAAGACTGTTATCAACAGTTTGCTTTTTGTTTTTGTTTTTGTTTTGGTATTGGCATGGTGGCCATTTGTTTTGGTGATTTTCTCTGTTTTATCTTTTAACGTGTTCGAAATGAAGATTTAGCTCTTAGCTCTATCTGATTAGTGCGCAGGTGTACCTTATACTGCCCACAATAAAAGGCCACTCTGAAATGTGCAGTTTTGTCTCACAGCAAAATGTCACAGATTGCGCAAGCATTGAGGAAGCGTGCAATTGGCATGCTGACAGCAGGAATGTCAACCAGATCTGGTGCTCGGGCATTGAATGTTCACTTCTCCACCATAAGCCGTCTCCAAAGGCGTTTCAGAGAACATGGCAGTACATCCAACCAGCCTCACAACTGCAGACCACGTGTAACCACACCAGCCCAGGACCTCCACATCCAGCAGGTTCACCTCCAAGATCATCTGAGACCAGCTACTCAGACAGCTGCTGAAACAATTGGTTTGCATAACCAAAGAATTTCTGCACAAACTGTCAGAAACCGTCTCAGGCAAGCTCAACTGCATGCTCGTCGTCCTCATCGGGGTCTTAACCTGACTCCAGATCGTCGCCGTAACAGACTTGAGTGGGCAAATGCTCACATTCGATGGCGTCTGGCACGTTGGAGAGGTGTTCTCTTCACGGATGAATCTCGGTTTACATTGTTCAGGGCAGATGGCAGACAGCGTGTGTGGCGTCGTGTGGGTGAGCGCTTTGCTGATGTCAATGTTGTGGATCGAGTGGCCCATAGTGGTGGAGGGGTTATGGTATGGGCAGGCATCTGTTATGGACGAAGAACACAGGTGCATTTTATTGATGGCATTTTGAATGCACAGAGATACCGTGATGAGATCCTGAGGCCCATTGTTGTGCCATACATCCATGAACGTCACCTCATGTTTCAGCAAGATAATGCACGGCCCCATGTTGCAAGGATCTGTACACAATTCTTGGAAGCCGAAGATGTCCCAGTTCTTGCATGGCCAGCATACTCACCGGACATGTCACCCATTGAGCATGTTTGGGATGTGCTTGACCGGCGTATTCGACAACGCGTACCAGTTCCCACTAATATCCAGCAACTTCGCACAGCCATTGAAGAGGAGTGGACCAACAGTCCACAGGCCACAATTGACAATCTGATAAACTCTATGCGAAGAAGATGTGTTGCACTGCATGAGGCAAATGGTGGTCACACCAGATACTGACTGGTTCTGAGTCCCCAGACCCTCAATGAAGCAAAAACTGCACATTTCAGGGTGGCCTTTTATTGTGGACAGTCTGAGGTACACCTGTGCACTAATCATGGTGTCTGATGAGCATCTTGATGTGGCACACCTGTGAGGTGGGATGGATTGTCTCAGCCAAGCAAAAGTGCTCACTATCACACATTTAGACAGATTTGTGAACAATGTTTGAGAGAAATGGTAATATTGTGTATCTGGAATGAATTTTAGATCTTTGAGTCCATCTCATGACAAATGGGAGCAAAAACAAAAGTGTTGCGTTTATATTTATGTATCATCTTCATTTGTTAAGTTTGTAATCATCACTGCACTCTACCGTGTTGGCACGAGTAGGCTATACTATGCTATACCTCGACCAAGCCTTTAACGGTCTCATTCATTTTGTGAATGAAAGTTCAGTTTCAATTATTGAATTATTCATTGCAGTATTTTATTAATGCTTTGTTTTTTCCTTTCAAAAAGGATAACAAACCAATATGCTCAACATTCGTTTCTTTCAAATTTGGGGGAAAGATCTAATTTGGTCTAGTAAGAGTATTTTTATGACCGCATGGGTATGTTGTGCCAAGCCACCATTTGCATTCATTTCAAAAGCTTTTTTTCTGTTAAATATCAGTGGGTTTGTCCATTGGAGTCTTTTTTTGAACCATCAGCCAACTGTCTAAACATTCATTTATTGCAAATTAAGGGGAAGAAATTTTGAACTTTAATTAGTCACAGAAAACGGTTTGCTATTTAAAGATATAGCGGAGGAGCTAATGATGTCCGGTGCAGAGAATGAAGTCACATTTTTTGTCGCAATCCCAGCTTCTCTATTCTTTGGCTGAATCCAAAAGTTTGCCCTCTGGACTTGCAGACTCATCCCTCTCGGTCTTCAGTATTTCATACTGTGACGATGGCTGAACTGCTCTGCGTCATTCCGTGAAAGCTATGAGACCGCAGAGCTGCGAGCTTAAACGCAAAAATTAAACCTCTCCTCATGCCCCACTCGCCGAGGGTGTACAACCCTCAATTATTCATTAATAAGTCAGAGTCCCGAAATGCATACACGCTGAATGAATTGTGCGTTACCTACATTGGGATACCTTATTTTGCCATCGCACTTCTAATCATATTCATTCATATCATAATGTCCTTGTTGCTATGAAAACTGGGAAATCCCACTGGCAAAGTCTGCTGAAGTCTACACCCCTAGTGGCCTCTCAGGGAGTCTGCAGAAAGTCCACTTGAGGCCCCTTATAGACTGAATTGTGGGTTTGACCAGCCATCAGCACTTGCCGACTTCCTGGAAGCGGGGTACCCCCTGGGTTCTGTAAAGTATTCTTCACTTTCTGCCTCGTGAAATAAAGTCAAAAAAATATTCTTCACTGTAGAAGAAATGACATAGTCGTCATTTTGTATTAGTCACTCATGGACTTTATAAAACTTTGAAAAACCTTCAAAACGGTCAAAGTGCATGCAGCATGAAAAAGGTCAAACCTCAAATATTTGCGTTATAACGGGTGTCTCCATTATACTTTGGATTGTGTATATAATTTTGGGTCCATTCAAGTCCAACCTCTAATGATGGGTACCTTGTGGACCATAAAAGCTAAATTAAATTCAAATTCAATTTATTTGTATAGCGCTTTTCACAGATAAACTGTCACAAAGACGCTTTACAGTCAGAGATGAGTTACTGAAAGGGCAGTGCCCAGCCTATTCCCCACTACAGCAAATGAGGCAAAACACTCCCAGTAGGGAGAAAAATCCTCAAACAGTGGTGAGAAAAAACTCCCCAGTGGGAAGAAATCTCAGGAGGAACCCGGCTATAGTGGGGAAGCCCATCCTCCGCGGGCTAGCTAGTTAATAAGAAGATAATGACAATTAAAACCTCTTGAGCATTTAGCATGGAATTTATTCAAAAGACTGGCAATAGAAATCCCTTTAAACTCCTAATTTTTTTTCCTTAACATTTTTATAACTGCAGCCATTTTTGGCGTCCCAAAATATGAAAGGTACACCCCCTTCAAGGGCAATAGAGAGGCCTGACAAAAATGCTGAATTGGACTTGGGGTGAGCTCAGAATCTTATGCTGTTGGAATCAGAATTCGTGGAATTGTCAAATGTTTATTTAAAATGTTTAACTTTTAAGATTTCCATTAACTGATTCCAAATTAATGTTTCAATGTTTTGTGCACAATTTATTGGAATCCTCAATGAAAAGCTCAAATGTTTAGGATTTCAAATGTTAAACATCTCAGATAATCACTCATTCTGATGCCAGCAACAAACAAGTCTCTGTACTGACACCCTGACCCACTCCTCTCTGGGGAGAGCTTTCTGGTTACTGTACGGTCCACCATGTGATGCTAAGCCGGTGAACCCTAAGCCCCTCAGGGGTAGCAAGTGCCACTGGATTTACAACCCCAATTCTGAAATAGAAAGGACAAAGTGTAAACTGTGAATAAAATCAAAACGCAATGACTTTCAAGTCACACCAGCCAGTTTTTTATTCATAATAGAACAGAGATAACATGGCAAATGTTGAAACTGAGAAAGTTTACAATTTTATCCACAAAATGAGCTCATTTCAAATTTGATAGCTGCTACAGGGGTCTGTTTACCATGGTGTTGCATCCCCTCTTCTTTTTAACACACAGTGGAGGCGTCTGCCCATTGAGGAGACAAGTTTCTTGAGTTTAGCCATTGGAATTCGATCCCACTCTTGTTTAATACAGGCTTCCAGCTGCTGGAGAGTTTTGGGTCTCCTTTGACGGACTTTTATTTTAATTATGCACCAAATGTTCTCAATTGGTGAAAGATCAGGACTGCAGGCAGGCCAGTTCAGCGCACTGACTCTTCGACTACGAAGCCATGCTGTTGTAATAGCTGCAGTATGTGGTTTTGCATTGTCCTGCTGAAATACACAAGGCCTTCCCTGGAATAGATGTCATCTGGAGGTGAGCATATGTTGCTCTAAAACCTTTATATACCTTTCTGCATTCATGGTGCTTTTTAAAACATGCAAGTGTCCCACACCATATGCACTAATGCATCCCCATACCATCAGGAATGCTGGCTTTTGAACTGAACACTGATAACAGGAGGGGCAGTCTTTCTCCTTTTAGCCCAGAGGACACGACCCCACTTTGCCACAGTCCATTTTAAATGAGCCTTGGCCCACAGAACATGGTGGTGCTTCTGGGTCATGCTCATCAATGGCTTCCTTTTTGCATGATAGTTTTAGGTGGCATCTGTGGTTGCCATGGCTGGTTTCTTTAAGTATTCCTGGGCGCATTCAGTGATGTCAATGACAGAATGCAGTGATGTCTGAGGGCCCGAAGATCACGGGCATCCAGCAAAGGTCTTTGGCCTTGTCCCTTATGCACAGAGATTTTTCAAGATTCTCTGAATCTTTTGATGATGTTATGCACTGTCGATGATGAGACCTTCAAAGCCTTTGCAGTTTGACGGTGAGGAACATTGTTTTTAAAGTATTCCACAATTTTTTTACACAAAAAAATTCCTTTACCTGAATGCATGACAATTCTTAAGGCCGCATCCACAGCCCTTGTATTTTCCTGCTTTTTCATGCTTAGTCAGTCCCAGCCCTGTATATATTTATTGCTTTTTCAGCCCTTTTTTGCCCGTGTCCCAACTTTCTTGAGACCTGTTGCAGCCAGAAAATTTGAAATAAGCTCATTTTTTGGAAAGAAATGTAAAATCAACATGTGAAATGTGATGTACAGTTGTGCTCATAAGTTTACCCTGGCAAAATTTCTGATTTTTTGGCCAATTTTCTGAGAATATGAATGATAAGAGAGAAACTTTTCTTTCACACATGGTTAGTGGTCCGGTGAAGCCATTTATTTTGAAACAACTGTGTTTGCTCTTTTTAAATCATAATGACAACCTGTCGACCAATAAGACAGCATTTGGCCGTCACGTATTTTCCCGTAAAACCCATCTCTGATTGGTCTTTCTTGGCTCTGCGTTTTGAAGATGAAACAATATGGAAGTGCTGCCCTGTTTTAGGGACATTCAGTAACGTAGTAAACTGCGTAGTAAAATGTGAAGAACTATTTATTCACGCATTCACATAAACTATATGGGCTACTGTCTCAAATTCTCTGGGCAGATGAAGCCATTATTTGCCATTGAATTTTTATTTGTCATTAAACAAAATCATTCGCCACTGTGACGATTGCTCGTAAATTACTCCTCGTCATTGATGAACTATTTTCTTCAATGACGAAAATGACGAGTGGCAGCGGGAACCCTGAGTCTGCGACTGCGGTGATGCCCAGACATTTGGATTCCGCCTTTGTTTTGGTCACTGGGCTCGCTGCACGTCCATGTTGGTGCTTGAGGAGGAATGGAGATTTTGGATGCTGGTGCTCGTTTGCTACCTTGAGTGGAGGTTGTGCCTTTTATTCTCATGAGTCATGCTTCATCTGGTCTTAAGTGAACAACTTGACATCAGAAGCCATTTGAAATGCCTCCTAAAAAACATCTGACTGATATCAGTATTTACCAGTGATTTGCTGATCTACCTCAAGGTCTGCACTGTCATCACCTTTTCAAACCCCTAGCTTGGATTGAAAAGAGGCAGGGGGGAAACATCAAGAAAAGGGCAATTCCAACCTAAAAGGGCACTTATTCTGTCGTGATAAAATAGCGAGCATTTTAAAAATGGGCACTTTGAAGTCACCCGATTCATCATGCTTCATGCAATAGTTCAACTAACAAGGATTTGCAGTATATGTAGGCCACACACACTTCCTCATAATTACAGTGCATAAACAAATTTTTAACTAACAATTAGTCTCATCCTGTTCCCCTTTACTTTGTTTAATTAACGTTTTAAAAATTTATTAGCTGTATATCTACAACCCCAATTCCGAAATAGTTGGGACGAAGGGTAAATTTTGAATAAAATCAAAATGCTATGACTTTCAGATCGCATGAGTCAATATGTTATTTACAGTAGAACATAAATAACATTTCAAATGTTGATATTTAGACATTTTCCATTTTTGTCCCCAAAATGAGCTTATTTCAAATTTTCTGGCTGCAACAGGTCTCAATGTTTTTACACAGGCAAAAAAGGCCTGAAAAAGCCATTAATATGTAAAGGAATCAGCTGCAAAGAACATTCGGCTAGTAATTAAGTTAACTGGCATCAGGTGTGTAACATGATTGGCTATAAAAGGGATGTCTTAGAGAGGCTGAGTCTCTCAGAAGTAAAGATGGCCAGAGGCTCTCCAACCTGTGAAGGCTTGCGTTAGGCTTGGGTGATATCCTAAATTAAATATTGTCCTGCTCAAATATCTTGATAGTCAATATTATTGTCCGTGGGGATTTGCTGATTAATAATGCATAGAATGAATATGTTTAATGTATGAATAAATAATGGATGAGAGGTTGATATGCTCAGGGCTGTACGGTGTGACAGTTTTACTTGCATTTGCTGTTAAATTAATTATATGCAAAGATAAATGTAAAACATTCGCTTGTTTGCAATCGGTTGCATAATCGCTATTGATCTGCCCCAACTTTGTTTCCTGCTAAAGACGAGTGGTTGTGCATATACGGTCTTTGATATGGAGTGATGCATCAAGGGAAATGTATTTTGAAGTATCCACTATCCAGAAACAATTTCAATGCTGCCGCCAAAAAATTACATTTCCAAAGCTACATTGCGCCGCACTGTCAAACACAGATGTGGCAGATTTTGAAATGAAAATGAAGCGGGTTTTTTTCGGATGTTAGTGGATCATCAAACGGGTAGCATTTTCGGAAAAAACACATTTTGAGTACTCCTCTGCAACATCTAACGCAAAGCAATCGGATCAGGATACGTCAGAGGCTGCATTTTGAGCCATCTACGGTGTACTGAAAAGCCTGGGTGATCGTTGCCGGTGTTCTGACTAATTTTGCTACCCATCAAAATATGCTACCTCATGGTTCAGCGCTTTCGCAAACTTGAAATCTCGCGCTGTTTCCTCGCTCATATCTTAAGTATGCTCAAAAATCATAAAAATAGATTGATTTTCAGTGTGCATTTCAACCTGTTAGCATACATATATTTACATGTACACGCTGAGTTTTCCTGAAAAGGCAGAAATGAAATGATAATATTGTATATGGGCATATATCTTCAAACAAACGTATCCAACTCATTATGACATCTGCTTTTGTTATAATAAGCTAACAAATAACAAAGTTACTATTGTAACCTGATTCATATTGCAATGCCGAGACGAAAACAAAGACTTAACGATCGCATTGCATTACGGTAGCATTTTTTGGCAAGGGAGCAAAATTTGACAGAACACCGGCGTATTGATCCTTGGTGCACAAGCAAGCTGTTCTTAATAAATACAAGCTGTTAAAAATAATAGGGCATGTTGACGCAGCGTAAAAAATGTGATTGCCTGTTGACCCAGTTCATCTCAGTAATTCCGAATAATTCATGTTTTTCCAAATAAAATTTAACATACACAGAACAGTGGCGGGCAGCCAATCTAAAATCATTTGGCACAGCAGCCTATTGAAATATCTTACTGTTTGATGATCATTTGGCTAGCCTTTTCGCCTGCTCAGAAAATTCATCTATGGCCCAGAACCCGCGGCGGACAATCCAAGTTATACAGATTTTCCTTCTTAGCTCATCCTGACATGGGTATCGCTCGTAATTACTGGTTTTGAAATGCCTCTCAAAAGTCTTGCGTTTTTTGCGTCTGGTGTAGGCAATCCCTCGTTGCTTATCTCCAACTTCTCACTGAATGTTAATCTGAAAAACGGCGTGTTTATCCTAATCACTCACAGCGCTGAGCGCTACTCATGTTTTCCATCATGTAACAAGAACACAGGCTAGATCGGTTACTTGCCGCCTTTTTTTTTTCTTTCCCTCAAGCTCGCGATTTACCCGGGGGACAGTGGGTGGAACTTGTAGTTCGCGATAATAAGGCCCATTCATGGGGGAAATATGATTGGTCAATTTTACTGTCATTTGAAATAACACTCGTTGAATTACAAGTGCTATAACCTCTGTAAATTTACCGCGGGCCAGCTGCAGGGGGGGGGACAAAGGGCTTCTTTCCTTTTAACCATTCACACTCCAACACAAACTTTCATTTTTCCCTGGTTGAAAGCCGAAATGTTGCCAAATGTGCGAGCTTGCATTCTTCTTTGCACTAAATCCGCCATGTCTGTGCATTGAAACGCTGCATGCTGGCTAACCCAAATAATTCAGCTGTCATTTTCGATGCGGAAAGGAGGAGGAGTATAAATGTAAGGATTCCATAACAGCTATTCGATGTTCGATATTGTTAAAAAAAATACTTTAAAAACAATGTCCCTCAACGTCAGACTGCAAAGGCTTTGAAAGTCTCATCGACAGTGCATAACATTATCAAAAGATTCAGAGAAACTGGAAAAATCTCTCTGCGGAAGGGACAAGACTGAAGACCTTTACTGGATGCTCGTGATCTTCAGGCCCTCAGACACCACTGCATCACTCACCAGCATGATTCTGTCATTGACATTACTAAATGGGCCCAGGAATACTTCAAGAAACCACTGTTTGTAAACACAGTCCACCGTGCCATCCACAGATGCCACCTAAAACTTTATCATGCGAAAATAGAAGCCATTGTTGAGCATGATCCAGAAGCGCCGCCGTGTTCTGTGGGCCAAGGCTCATTTAAAATGGACTATAGCAAAGTGGCAGTGTCCTGTGGTCAGACGAGTCCAAATTTGACATTCTTGTTGGAAATCATGGGCGTCGTGTCCTCTGGGCTAAAGAGGAGAAAGACCACCCCTCTTGTTATCAGTGTTCAGTTCAAAGGCCAGCATCTCTGATTGTATGGGGATGCATCAGTGCACATGGTGTTGGGACACTTGCATGTTTTCATAAGCACCTTGAATGCTGAAAGGTATTTAAAGGTTAAAGAGCAACATATGCTCTCCTCCAGACGACATCTATTCCAGGGAAGGCCTTGTGTCTTTCAGCAGGACAATGCAAAACCACATACTGCAGCTATTACAACAGCATGGCTTCGTAGTAGAAGAGTCCGTGTGCTGAGCTGGCCTGCCTGCAGTCCTGATCTTTCGCCGATTGAGAACATTTGGCACATATTTAAATGAAAAGTCCGTCAAAGGAGACCCAAAACTCTCCAGCAGCTGGAAGCCTGTATTAAACAAGAGTGGGATCAAATTCCAATGGCTAAACTCAAGAAACTTGTCTCCTCAATGCCCAGACGCCTCCACTCTGTGTTTAAAAAAAAAAAAAAAAAAAAAAAAAGAGATGCTCCACCATGGTAAACGGGCCCCTCTCTCATCTTTTTTGATACCTGTAGCAGCCATCAAATTTGAAATGAGCTCATTTTGTGGATAAAATTGTAAAAATTCAGTTTCAACATTTGCCATGTTATCTCTGTTCTATTGTGAATAAAATACTGGCTGGTGTGATTTGAAAGTCATTGCGTTTTGATTTTATTCTCAATTTTCACTTTCTCCCAACTATTTAGGAATTGGGGTTGTGATTTGAATCCGTAGACTGGCCAAGTTATTTATATGATATTTTTATTTTTTTCTCATTTTGAAATTTTCAGATTTAAGTCTGTATGTTTGCCTGCTGTTTTTTGCATTTGGCCATTTTGTGCGCATTCTAAAATGATTTTTATCATGGACTGATATGCATAGCAAAATATTTTCCATTTTTTATACGTGTCTAAATGCTTAGAATCCAGGACCATCTTAAAATGATTTGCTTTATTTCAATTAATCCTTAATTATCTGATAAGAAAATGAACAGTGGCAGATGAAATTTTTTC
Organism: Gymnothorax reevesii; assembly: GCA_029721435.1. Taxonomy (NCBI): domain Eukaryota; kingdom Metazoa; phylum Chordata; class Actinopteri; order Anguilliformes; family Muraenidae; genus Gymnothorax; species Gymnothorax reevesii. The sequence goes on from CM056574.1 coordinate 175,048,346, forward strand.
CCCCCCCCCTCATAATTTTGATTATTGCCATTTCCACACTTTTTAGCCTGGTCACGCCGAGCTGCTTCTCAGTATCACTTCTGAATTATTACTTGCTGCATATTGGTTTTGATTAACTGGTAAAAAATTGTTTGATTGTTTTCCAGGCATAGGCCAAGAACACGGGTTCATTGTATAACTATTGTGTGTGAAAAGGTGATTGAAGCTGCCGCACCTTTCTGATGATTAGCTGACTTCTCAACATGATATTTTAGTTCCCCATACGTGAAGGCTGGGTCGAGGGACTGTTGATTATGGCCATACCCATTTGTGTATGTGTGCGTATGTCTGTTCAGATCCGTTACTCTGAAACTATTTGAATTTTTTTATAGTCTTTACCAAGGCTTCATATCTGTTACCTTTTGTGACCTCTGACCTTTCAGCAATGACCTCCATCTCCGTTTTTTTTTTTTTGTTTCTAGAGCTCATCTCAATCACTGATCAGGGATTCTGGTTGACCTTTATCTCCATGAGTGCTTTTCAGGGTAGACTTTTTCACAGGGGTGAAGACTTTTAAAGCCCCATTTTATAGATGGCAAACCAACGTGATGGCAATTGAAGGATCTGGAGATTGCCGCAGTTATAGTTTTGAGAAAAAAAAATCAGGAATCCCACACCAGATACTCCAGGAGCTGTGATAGTTTCAGTTCAGTTTAATCAGTTTTAAGATCAGCTGTCACTTCAAAACTGGCATCAGGCCTGATCAGTGACAGCAGTAGGTTGAGAAAGTAAAAGGGGGGTGACAAGCTGGTCAAAGCCCTCAAATTCTGTTTGCCTAAGCAATTGAACTAACAATGAAATCTAGAATTATCATTTTGTCCATTTCATTATTTGATCATTTTGCTTTGATCAAAAAACAAAGCTTTTAATGGTTTAATTATTTTTTTATTTCATGAATTCATACAGCAGAGTTAAGCATTTGACTGTCGGGGCCTACAAATTTCACACCCTACATAAAACACTGGGATCTGCTAAAATGGATGATAATCACAGAAAGGTGATTGACTGAAGATGAAGTTCATTTTTGGAATGTTTTACTCCCATCTAGTGTGTCTGGGGGGAAATGCAGTCGAAAACTGCTTGAAGCACACACTCCTTTAGCGGATTGCCATTATCAAGGAATATATTGCTTGATTATTGCTTCTACCAGGAGGTAATAAGTATTCTCCAGCAGCAGTTTGGTTATTTGTTCATTTGTCAGTTTGCGGAATATGTTGGCATGTTACGAATGGATGACAATGAAGTTTTGAATATTGATAGATTGTTTTTAGGAGACAGTGATTGCATTATGGAGAAAATCCTAATCCTATTGTTGATCCATGGTCTGAAAGAATTTCTTTATTTGAAAAGACAGCACTGTCTATTAAACACTGAAGTTCAATGGTAATACGATGGCAGAGGCAGTGCGCTCTCCAAGTGCCTTCAAGTTATTTACAGGCTTCAGTTGATGGACCTTCTAGGCTATGCCGTTGGCAGTAGACCTAAGCATGTTCGAGCAATTAAAGCATATCCTGTCCGGACATTCTCTTGCAAGTGTTAGCCTAAACGTATTCCACAGTATCTGACGTTCATAAGGACCTCACTGTAGCTTAGGAAAGCTTTGCGCCGTGAAAACCACGCGGGAAATATTTTGGCACCTGCTATAAGAAATGCATTTGATTTGTTGAAGAATTCACATGTGTAAATTAACAGCCTGTCAAACTTTTGAAGCATATTTTACTGAGCTCCCAGGTTAACGGTAGGTCTGCTGTTGACAGTGGTCTTTTTAAATTGCCTTTGTAGGTTGGCTGTATCCTCTAGTTGTGCCTTTGGAATGTTTCGTTAATGTGTGAACATTGTCTGTTTTCCCCCATGACTTTGGCCTTTTCCTGCAATCTTCAAGTTTCTGATCAGTCAACCGATCCTTTAATGTTGCACACATGTAAAAACATACTGAGTTTAGGTCAAGGCAACCAATACAAGGATGAAAATGGACCTTTACCTCACTGTCATTTGTTCTGTTTGTGGAGAATATCTCCCAAATGACTCAGAATGGCTTTTCTAAAATTCTTTTTGTCCTCCGCTACCTAACACGTAGGTTGGTTCATAGTTGTTACTTGTTTTGTGACCTCAGACCTTTGACCTTTCAGTAATGATTTTTTTTTTTTTTTTTTTTATTGCTTAGAATATCTCCGACTCTGACAGCGGCCATTCAAAATAGCCAATCCTCTTGTTGTACCTTTTAATTGTTTGGTTTACCCTTGAGCTCAGTACAGTTTTTGGTGAAAATTTCCCTAACTGCTCACAGCTGCCTTTCAAAAAATGTTTGGTTTGGGACATGTCTGTCCATCTTTTCATCTGTCTGACAGTCCCTCCATTTGTCTGTGTTTGTGTCTTTTGGCGAGAGACCGGCTTGTTTTACTTTGAAGCAAATTACCTCTGAGGTTTTGGTTGCTATTGATATTTGTCCGCTTCAAGTATGAAGAAAATGGCGTGGCCTGCTTGCTCCATGAGGGCAGTTAAATGTAGAATGCTCTAAAGAAAAATCTCAGTTTTATTAATGATCCAGCCCTAGCTTTCGTTCTTGCCCTTGACACACAGAAATCCATCACATTTTTAAAAAATTATTTTAAAAAAATTTTTTTCTTATACACCGTAGCAGGTGAAATATGCAAATCCCCTCTTCTGAGTCAGTGAGAAACATTGCTTGTAAACTTTTAAATGATTTTCTCACACATTTAGAATTGGTGATCCTTGGCCTATCTTTGTACTGTAAGACTTGGCCTTTCCTGAATGCCACTTTTATACCAAATTATGATGACAATCACGTGGTGACATCAGCTGTTTCAAATCATATCATTTTTTTCTAATTTTGTACTTCACTATCAGTCCAAAATTAGCCCATTTTTGGAATTCGTTCGAAGCCTGAATGACAGGAATGGATGTATATTTACAAATCAAATTAAGTCAAAAACATATCGTCTTTCTCCTATCTGCAGTCAAGTCAAGTAAATATAGAAAAAAAAATCACTGCTCTCCACTTTTAATTACCTGTTCCCTATAATCTCCACTTTTTTTTTTTTTTTTTTTGGGTTGTCGTTTTGGCTAACTTACAAGTTAACACTCCACCTCCAGACCTGTATGTAGTGCCATCGCTGTGGCCCAGCTCTGTGTGTTGACTCCCTGTTTGATGTGTAACTTTGCCCTTGTCATTGAAATGGCTGGGCTGCCCCTGCTAATACCTGCATTTCTCATGATTAAGGCTGGATTCATTATTATTCTGGCCTTTGAGTGATTATTAATATTGCAGTGAGAGCAAGGTGGCCATGATTATGACTCAACCAGTATTCTGCTTTGTAAAATAAGGATGTACAGAGCTCATGTTTTAGGAACACTGACTCCAGGAAATTTGGGAAAAAAAACCCCCCAAAAAACGTAGGACCTCATATGCGCCGTGGACAATATGTTGATTGAGATCTTTGTTTCGAACATAAACAGCAGTAAATCAAACAAAAACAAAATAATACTAATCAACACTAAATAAAGGTAAATAAGAAAACAAAGGTCCAAAAATAAAGTAAATAAAGAAAAATAAATGATGCATCTATCATCATGAACATGCTCGAAATGGAGTAGGAAGAAGTAAAAACTTATTTAATCCTACCCCTCATCTCTGATTATAATGAAATAGACATTATAATAATCAGAAAATAATTTGTTCATCTGTAACTTCTGTACAAAAAGCACAAAATGTATTAAAATATATACTGCATACATGCAGACACACAGACATATATATAAATATACATACATGCACAATATGCACATACACACAAACACATGCACACACACAACCTCATGTCTCCTTTTCCCTGTTCCTTGCTAAAATCATTTGTTTATATTTGTTTTATACTGGTAGATGGTTGGACATTCCTTCAGATCCACACTCAGTCTGTCCCATAGCCGTACTACATTATTTGTTCCACAGAATTTTTTCATTGTAGTTCAACACGTCTGGATCTTAAAATTTAATGGCTCCCCTAGATCATACCTTCCTTCTCTTTCATGAAACAATTTCTGTAAATGACTTTGTAATAAATTGTTCCTGGCTTTGTGCAGATGTTGTGCTGTTTGTAATTCTACAATGTCATATAATTTTGTCATTTTAGACTTGATAAATAATAGATCGGTGTGTTCAAGAAAACTGTTAATGTTAATGTTGAACCCTGCAAAAGTAATTTTTGTTGAACATCTCTTGACTTGCGTTGGTAAATTCAAATACAGTGCTGCCCCTAGTAACGAATTTGTTTTTTACTGATTTTGAGTCGCTGCTATACAAGGTAAAGCTCCATCCTATGCCTGCTCCTGCTGACTTTACCGATTATCACACTTTCCACAAGAGAGGAGGGAACTAATTGATGAAGTTGATGGGTGTTTTAATTTGTTTGGATGAAAACCTGGATGCACATGGTCCTCCGTGGATGATAATTGGACACCTCTGGTCTATTGGGACCTGATCTCCTTTACCTCTTGGTTGGGTGTTACTTGGCGAAATCGGCAAGTATGTTACTTAATTCTGTTGGTTTGTTTGCCATTTTGTCTATGATGGCGGACACAATTTTGGTCTGATCACAATTTTAAAAAAAAATAAGTTGCATACGCTGAACCCCTAGCCTGAAGCCGCATTTGATATTGGACACAATCCATCATCGTGATCACGTCAGGGGGTGGAAAAAAAAAAAATTTAAATCTCAAACATCCTTATCTTTCAATGTTGGTGAATTTTCAAAAAGTCACATCTTTATGAAAAGTGGTCCCATTGACCTGTAATTTGACAGACAGACGTACCTTTCTACACTCTATGACCTGACCAGATATTACGCGCTTCTGCTGCAGATTGTATATTTGGTGGCCAACCATATTTGTATCAGCGGACGATGAGTCGTGGGTGGTACGGATTGGCGATCATTACGCTGCATTTGCCGCCACGTCCGTGGAGATGTTTTGTGAGCGCTCTTCAGGTCACAGTTCTTTACGGACTCATTTTATGTTTCGCATGGTATTGAGTGCTTGTGCATCCGGGGATACACTAGACCTGCGGGCGACCGACAGTCCGGCCGTCTGTCCGTACAGACGGGATAATGTCTATCCGCTTCTCCTCAAAAACTACTGAACAGAATTCAACAAACTTAGGTAAATTCTTTATACATAGATCAAAGGTGTGCATCTCATACTTTGACAAAATTGGATCATTTAACTTCATTTCCGAGGACACAAAATTTTGTAGTTGTCTCCTGTATTGCTGTATTACATCCCAGTGGTGTATTGGTGAAAAGACAAAAAATCTGTCATTTAGTCTTTAATTCAGGAAACTGTACTGTACTCCCTGTGGGAGGATGCAGGAGTGTTGTACTGGGACGAGGAAGTGGTTCTGAGTGAATATTTATTTGGGAATATTTATTTATAAAAATATTTATTTCTGTCTCTTTCTCTTGAAGCTCTTCTCCCTGATTGACATGAAGCCTCCAATTTCTCGAGCGAAGATGATGTCGATTACCAAATCGGCCATAAAGGCAATTAAGGTAAGGCCATCGGACAGATGCTATACTTTTCTTTGGTGAGCTGAAGTAGCTTTGTGGCTAATTGTCTTGTTTTTCCCTTCTTTGATAGCTGTACAAACATGTGGTCCAGATTGTTGAAAAATTCATCAAGAAGGTATGTGAGCAAAAATGACTTTGTATACAGAAACCCACTCCTGTGATTATATTTTATAGGCAGAGTTAACAAACCATATGTCCCACCTGTGCAGTTTATTTCAGAGTATTGCTTTTGTGGAATTGATTTGCAATTTAGCCCATTTTACTGAAGGGAGGTAGAAGTTATTTGATTAAATCCACTGTCTAAATTCTCGGGAGGAAAATCTTTGGGCAGAACCTTTACTTTCTGACCCCTGTGTTTTCTACCTCTAATTGAAGGATGAATGAATGAATAGCATGAACTGAATGCATTATAATTAATCCGACGCTTTGTAAATGTAGTGTTTTTGAAGAAGTAAATGGCCAGTATTGAGCAACTTTGACTCTGGGCTCAGTTTCATCAGTTTGTGTGTATAATCCTGCCACCTTCCCCTCTACTCCTCCTCAGTGTAAACCAGAATTAAAAGTCCCAGGACTGTATGTGGTGGACTCCATCGTCCGGCAGTCGCGTCACCAGTTTGGCGTGGACAAGGATGTGTTCGGGCCCAGGTTCACGAAGAACATAACTGGTACCTTTCAAAACCTCTACCTGTGTCCCACGGAAGACAAGGTAGGTTTGTGTCAAGGTAAACATTAAGGCCTAGACCACACTTATACGGGTATTTTTTACACAAAAATTATTATCTCTGCGTTTTGGGAAAAAAACCAATCTGTCCGCACGACTCCGTTTTAGAAAATATCCCTGTCCACACGAGAATGCAAAAACTGCTACAAACACTCAAATCAAGTATTCCGAGCCAGTACTTGGTGATAACGTCTACATTTAAATGTTTTAATACCAGAGAAGAAAATCCCACAAGGCAACAGTGGTCTTGCTCCAAATGAGCTGTGACATCATCGTTTTCCAAAAGCTCCATTTTGTATGTCCTCATGTAAACACTGGAACCGGAATTTGTACAAATATTCACCCTAGAGTGAGTTTTCAAAAATGCTCTTTTTTCGTAAAAACAGTGTTTTGCATGTGTACAAAAGGCCAAACCGCAGAGAAAAAAAAACTTCCATTATTTAAAAGCTGTGTACGTGTGGACTGGGCCTAAATTGATGTCATGCTCTCGTTCAGAATGTGCTGATAGGCTGTTACTGTCTCTTGCGCAGAGTAAGATCGTTAGGGTGCTGAACCTGTGGCAGAAGAATGGGGTGTTTAAGATCGAGATCATTCAGCCGCTTCTCGACATGGCCGCAGGTGCCAGCAGCTCGGGGGTCCCTGTTGTGAACAGTGACGTCCCAGTAACAGGTACGGTCGCCCGCTGGCATATGCCTTCGCCAGACGAAGTTGGCAGGAGGTCATGTGATTGGTGCTGTTTGTTACTGGCCGAAATCGGCAAATTTGTTACTCGGTTGCGTTACGTCTGTTTCTGTGTTTGTTTCTCATACACTTTTTTGCCCTTTAACTCATGTTGATGACCTTCAATTCTAGATCATTCTTATCGGGCGTGTCCCGGACCGGAGCCTGTAGATTTTGTTTCTGATTACTTCAAGGTTAATATCAGGCAGGCATAAGGTCGAAAACACATTTTGGTTCATTACTTTGTAAATTGGGATAACGACTTGAATCCAACGCCATTTTGTTCACCATGCGTAGCCCATTTTGGTGGTTATGGGTCCTGAAGACAATCCTCCGGTCGAAGTACATCAAAATGAAGTCACAAAATGACGAAAATTTTCCATTTTTGATTTTACAAAATTTTTTTATTTCATTGTATAGCCCATTACCTCACACACCAAATTTGAGCCCAGTCGATCAAACGGTTGTGATGTATTTAACATTTTTCAGACATCAAAGTCGTATTTTACAACCCCAATTCCGAAATTGTTGGGACAGTTTGTTTGCTTGTTTGTCTGTTTTTGAGGAACATAACTCAAAAAGTAGTGCACGGATTTGTCTGAAATTTTGCGGGTGGATTGCTATTACATCAAGAATGGACCCTATTGATTTTCACTTGGATCAGTGAAACAATATGGCCGCCACGGCAGCCATCTTGGAATCCTGTGACACGCGATAACTCATTCGTGATTTGTATTCTGTCACTCAGTGTGTGTGATCACCAGAGCTCACCAGGTTATGGGGGCAAATTTGTTTTAAAAGTTTGTATTTTTAAGTGCCAAATGAAGAAAATCATTAATTTTAAGGGCTTCATCGATTAATATTTATGGGTAGTTAAAGGGGCAGACCCACTGAGATTTCTACTTTTTTTAGTTGTGACCAGTAGTGCTGTGCCTCAGTCGGTTAATCTACAAGAATATTTTCATCATCTTGTGGCTGGTTTTTGCCCTTTGAAACTGAAAATTTGCATAGATCTTAAGTGTGTGAGAATATGTGTGTTAGTCCCATCCTTTATTCATCACTGCCTTTCACTTACTAGACTCACCGGGGGGCTGGAGCCTGTCCCAGCTGTCTGTGGGTGAAAGGCGGACACAGGCTGGATAGCTGGCCAATCCATCATGGACACACACACCATTCTCTCTATCTAAAACTGAGAGCATTGTTCAAAAAAACTATCTACAACTTGAGGTTGAAAGGTCTTGTACCATATGGACATTCCTGGGAAAGTGTATTATAGTTCTATAACTCATTTATTTGTAAAATAGTACAACCGAAACGCAAAAGGAATAATATTAAGCAACATTCCCAATGTAACCAAAAACGGCTTAATAAAATCTGATCTGGGCAGTTGCAGTGACTTCATCTACATCTATGTTTGAAAATCAAATACCTGGCGAGTATCACTTTATGTCTTTGGTACTTTACCATGTGATTTATGTTTGTTTGTTATTATCGTAAGGGTCATTCTAATATTTAAACTAGTGTGCATAAATGTTAGTCATGCATTGAATTCGTATTCATTCCCAGTTTGTATCCCTATTTCTATTATTGGGTTATTCCACACCCAGTCACCAAGAGCCTCCCAGTTTGCTTCTTGGATTTTGCTAAAAGTTTGCGCAGAGTGGATATAATATCTTCAGAAATTACTTGAATCAATTTTAGTGGCATTTTTAAAGTGGGGAATGTGTGGTGGGGGTGGGGGGGGTACCTTTATTCAAAATCCGTAGGATATTTTGAGCATGTTTGAAGCTACAGATAATGAAGTTCCAGTTGGCCTAGCGCAAGGCTATTCAACATTATCCTGCAAGGGCCGGTGTGGGTACAGGCTTTCACTCCAACCAAGCACTTACACCCCTGATACTACTAATCAAGCTCATTAGCAAAGACTCTTAGGATTGATTAGTGGTGTCAGGTGTGTACCTGCTTGGTTGGAATGAAAGCCTGTACCCACACCGGCCCTTTCTGGACTCTGTTGAATAGCCCTGGCCTAGGGTAATGAAATTTACTGTGTGAGCAGGAGCCAACATTCTGCCCATGAGATATTTTTCATTTTCACGTTGCCTGTAATAATTTTCATGTACTGGGGCTCAGTAGTTGGCAATATACCCCAAGCAGTCGCCTCCGACGGCATAAGCCTAGTTTTTTTTTCTATTTTTAATGGCCATTAATCTCTGAATAAAGAGATTTTTTGTTTGAAACTTTTTGGTTCATATACCAAACATCATACCTCTGCATAAATGTGGATGGATATGACCCCCCAAATTTGGTTCAAAAATATATATATTTTTTATGCTGGATCCAAATTTGACCATCTATAAAGTAAACACTTTATAGTTGATCAAATGTGGATCCAGTATTAAAGAAAAATTGTTTTTGAACCAAATTTGGGGGGTCATATCTCGGAAGGGACTCCGTGCATCATAATGAAACTTGCCATGGTTACAGAGTGAGCGTTGGTGGTGAACATCAGGAAAAAAGGTTACTTTCTTGCTTTTTGATAACCATGTTCCCTGATTTTCTTTTTTGAGTGTTTATGCTAACGTGCGTGTGTGCGCGCGCGTGTGTGTATGGAGGTTTTAGAGCAGCACATGCTGCCATCTGGATATCTTTGTCAGTGAAGCCGTTGCTTATTTCAGAGAAATGATGCCAAACACCACATTCAGCACTTGTAACAACAGCATGGCTCCATAGTAAGAGAGTCCGGGTGCTAAACTGGTCTGCCTGTAGTCCATACCTGTCACCCACTGAAAATGCACTGCATTATGAAATGAGAAAGGAGGCTGCAATTGTTGAGCAGCTGAAATCCAGCATCAAGCAAGAATTGGAATACAATTTGTGTTCAGAACTACAGCAGTTGGTCTCTTCAGTTACCAAACCGCTTGGAATGCTGTTAAAAGAAGGTGATGAAATACAGTGATAAACCTGCCCCTGTTATTGAAACATGTTGCCGGCAACAATTTAAAAATGAGCATATACATTAAAAAAAAAAAACGCATTTTCTCAGTGTCAATGTGTGATATGTTGTCATTGTACCATTTGCAATTATAGAATTGAAATGATTTGCAGATCTTTGCATTTTTACCTGCGTCGCCGAAGGCAGCAGGTCTAGGATTGGTTTTTTCACTTTCGGACCCAAACCCCGAAAAATGCTCGGAGGACAAAAATCTCTTGGGAGAGCCAATTTCATCAAATAGAGCGGGTGAATTTTTGTTCTCCATTGTCCGTCCATCATTTTGTCCGTCCGTCCGAAGTAACGATGTTATCGAGATAAAAAATAATTGGCCCAGGAAGTTGTAATTTGATATGATGTAGCTTGACCCAAGGCAGGTCGCTATTGAAAATGGGAGTGTTGCATGAAAATCCAAGATGGCTTTCGCCGTTTTTGTAAAAACAATGTTATCGAGAGAACTCAAAAATAAGTGTTGTAGGAAGTTTTAGTTTGCTGTGCTGGTATATCTTGACCTAAGGCAGCACGCTATTGAAAATGGGCGCGCTGTGTCAAAATCAAAGATGGCTGCTGCCATTTTTTAAAATTTACATTATCGAGGGAACGCGAAAAACGTGCCGCAGGAAGTTCTGATTTGGTAAGCTTATGTATCTTGACCTAAGGCAGGTCGCTATTGAAAATGCCCGCGCTGCATCAAAATCCAAAATGGTCGCCGCCGTTTTTGCAAAAACGACGTTATCGAGAACACGAAATATGTGTCGTAGGAAGTTCTGATTTGGTGTGATGATGTATTTTCACCTAAGGCAGTTTGCTGTTGAAAATAGGCACGCTGCGTCAAAATCCAAGATGGCCGCCGTCATTTTTTAAAAACTTATCGTGAACGCGAAAAATGTGTCGTCGGAAGTTCTGATTTGGTATGCTGATGTATCTCGACCTAAGGCAGGTCACTATTGAAAGTGGCCGCGCTGCATCAAAATCCAAGATGGCCGCTGCCGTTTCTGTAAAAACGACGTTATCGAGATAACGTGAAAAACAAGTGGCCTAGGAGCTTTTCGTTTGGTATGGTGGTGCATCTTGACCTGTTGCATGTTCTTATTGAAAATGATATCACAACATCAAAATCCAACATGGCTACCAGACCACTTTTATCGAGATAACTTGCAAAATAAGTGGCTGACCCAAGGCAGTTCATTATTGAAGATGTGTGCTACGCCAAAATTCTTTCCATATGGCTGCATCTATCGATCATCATCATTGTAGTCATCATTACAATTCACCATCACTCAATGAATGCAAATTGTATTCACCAAAGCAAACTTCTATATAACACCCATGTCAGCGATGCAGGTTCAGTGACTTCGCACTAGTTTCAAATTCGCATTTTACATAGTGTCCCTATTTCTCTGGAAATGGGGTTATACATCCAGTAGTTGCTCTAACAGATAATCTAGATCACCACCTCCAATAAGAGGAAATCAATACCATTTTTTACTGCCCTTTTGACTTTGCTAAACTTGCTTGAGAATGAAGCCTTCGGGAAATAATGAATTTAACTTTATTTTGATCACGGTCATGGTCTAGATATCACAAGGTTACAGGCCTGCTTGTAAGCACCAAGCCTGGCATCTAGATGCCCGGTCAGTCGTGGTTCATTTTTATACGCTCGTCATTAGACGGGACATATTATGGAATCATGATGTCTGTCTGGACGTCTGTCTGTCTGTCCGTTGCTTGTGTTCACAATAACTCCGTCAATTCTCAATCGATTTTATCCAAATTCACACAGCATGGTCATATCATGTGGAAATTTGAAGAGTTCGGAAATCAGCCTGATTGGATCACCCTTCTCAAAATGAACCCTTTTATGCCCAGAAATCGACAAAAAGAGTACGCAAAGTAAGGCGACAGAATGAAGAAATTGGAAAGAGAGAAGCTAAAAAACATGCTGTGGCAAACAAACTAAGGAGACAAAGTGAAGATGTACCTTCCCATCAAACTGTTGCATGACGGGCGTATATTGCTGCCTCTGACTGCTCTTGTTAGCACATTGAGGTAAGTCGTTCTGAGCTGTGGTTTGCGTTTCTCCTCAGGGTCCCCTGCAGTTGACATGGTGACGTCAGACGCACCGCCCCCAGTGATGCCTAACACTGTGGTCCCGCCCCCCGTTGCAGCAAGCGTAGTGGCTCCACCCCCTGTGATGGCAAATATAGTGGCTCCGCCCACTGTGACATCAAATGCAGTCGCCCCGCCTCCTGCTGGGGCGAACCCCGTGGTGGCTGCCATTCCTCAGCTGCAGAATCCAGAAGCCCTGGCTGCCATGGCTCACCTCTTCCAGTCCTCTCAGAGTCAGCAGGTGAGAATACATGCCAATCATCCACTGTTTCCATAGGAACCAGAGACTTGTCACATGGGTTTGCAGCAGAGCGCTCAGTCTCCAATTTGGTCTAATTATGCTTTGCAGGTTTGCGTTTTATTTGCATTTTTATCCAGCTGGCAGTTGGAAAAAAAAATAATTCTGCCTTGGCCTTAATTAATCATCTCTTTGAGCGGAAACCATCAGCAGCAGATGCTGCTCGGTAGTTATTAATTGTAGCCGTGAATCCAGTCAGTAGAACCAATAGTTTAAGACCCCCTCCGTTGTATTTTGTCATTTTTATGACATTGATTTTTTATGAGTCATGTCCTGACAATGTTGAATAGCCACACTGTTCGATATGTATTTTTTTCAAATATGTAATAATTTTTGTGCGCAGCATTAAGACATTTCAGCTGTTGCTAAAACGTGATGATGTTTGACTGTGGTAGAAGCTGTAAATAATTTGTCATCTTCCCATCTTACAAATTTTGTCTCAGTTTGTTTGGAACCGTTGTGCCTTGTTGGATGGCCTAAGAGAAGCGCTGGATGAACGTTCACTGTGTCACAAAACCATAGGATTACTCTTAAATGCACAAAAATGTTCACAGCAACGTCAATCTTATGCCTGTTAGAACAGTTTGACTCATTGCTTTTGGAAATGAACTGTCACCTTATGGTGGTTCTGCTGTAAATGAAATATTGCCATAAAAAATGAGTGTCCTCTTCAATGCTACCAGAATGATGACAGCAGATTTGTCAGGATTCCGATTTAAACGGTTGCATTTTTAAAAATGAGAAGTTTGATCTTATTCTGGTGCTACAGGTAAGGTTCTCAGTTCACCAACATCACCTCTACACTTCGCAAATATTCCTGTCAAAGCTCTCTGAGTTACTGCACTTTGAAATTTTAAATTTTTCGGCGCTACAGGAAATTTTAGCGTCACCATAATCAATAACTTCCGCTGTTATGAATCGGGTATGTTGAAAGCAGATCTGACATGAGTTATTTGAGTTATCGCAGTTTTTAAAAATGAAACATTTGGCATTGTGGTGGTACGATAGCAAAGGTTACTGAGTGATTAGCATCAATCACAGCTCTGCTCTTTGCACCAGAAAGTATTAAAATAAGTGTAATTTAATTAGGTTGGGTTTGACCTTTCAAGGTTAAATGTCACGGTACTGTTGAGATTTCCATTTAAGAGTTCCGATCAGTGATTAATAGTAATGAAGTGGCGATCAACATTAGTTAAAGCGATAAAGACATCTGAAATGTTGTGACCTTGTATTTGACCTTAAAGGGTAACTCAAGCTGGAAGGTCAAGATGTCATTTTATTGGCCATATGAGTTCCTATTCATGATGAACTGCTACCGTGTGGCTATCTGCAGTGATTTTACAGACATAGCCTTCTGAAATCTCATCACCTTTGGTTTGACCTTTCTACATGCACTTGGCTGCATAATGTATGGGACGACTAGTTATGTCTTTGGCTTGTCTCTATGTTATAAAATTTTCACATAGTGAAATTTCAATGACTTCTATCAACATAACTATTACAGATAGAGCTTAGGTTTGTATTGTGGGCAAATAGGAAGTAATTTATGAAGTTTGATTGTGTGACCATGAACTTGACCTTCAACAGGCAAGTTATACAGTGAAATTTCAATGACTTACATCAGCAAAATTGTTACAGATTGATTGTAAGTTTGCATTGGAGACGTATCAGAAGTCATGTATGAACTCTCATTGGTGACCTTCTCATTAATCTTCAATGGTCTATCTTGACCTAGAGAAAATTCAATGACTTCTGTCACTGAAAAGGTTACAGATGGAGCCTAGGTTTGTGTTACTGACATAGGAAGTCACACATGAACTTTCATTTGGTGACATTCAGCTTGACCTGATGACATTTGAAGGTCAAACTTGACAAGATATCCGGGCCAGGCTCATTGGCAAACACGAGACTGGTTTAAACATAGGAGTATCCTATCTGTAATAGTTTGAGAAAAGTTGTCCCCTTTCACTCGGACAGACGGATGGACGGAGGTCAAACCTATATCCCCCTCACACTTCGTGTTGGCGGGGGATAATAAAATGGGAGACACTCCTGGACTGTGAGTCTGTAAATGAGATGTGGGAAAGATTTAAGGGGGTTTTACTTGAATCTCAATGCAGATTCATTCCAAAGATGTCCAAAGGTAAGCTGAAAAAGCAGAATCCTCAGTGGATGACCAAAAGTATTCATAGGATTATGAGGGAAAAGAGGAATCTTTATAAGATTTACATAAAGGAGAACAATGAGAACACTAAGACTGAATACTGTAAAATGCGGGCTGTGGTCAAAAAAGAGCTGAGGAATGCTAGAAGACTGTATGAAAGACAAATTGCAGAGGGGGCAAAAACTAACCCTAAGCCCTTCTTTCAGTACTGTAGCAGAAAAAGGAAAGTTGAAGAGCAGATTAGGTGCATAAAGAATAAAAATGGATCGCTGCTATCTGATAACAAGCATATTGCGGATCCCTTAAACAGTTAGTTTGTTGAGAATTTAACCTCAGAGGGTGTCTTTATTTGGCTAGGGGGCATGTTGAATGCTCAAGATTATTTAGCAGAAATTGAGGTTCGGGATAACGAAGTATTAGACAAGTTGCATAAACTAAAGGCAGATAAGGCGGCAGGTCCTGATGGCTTATATGCTAGAGTGCTCAGGGAAGCTGGTGAGTTCATCTTTAAGCCGCTATCCGCCATCTTCAGACGGTCTTTAGAAACTGTAGAAATACCAAATGATGGAAAGGATTGGGGAATTGGAGGATTGGGGGCGTTCGGTGGATATACCCCCAGCCGTCGCCTCCGACGGCATAAGCCTAGTTTCAATGTGGAATAGCTTGCCTGACCATATTGTTGAGGCAGAGACCTTGGAGGTTTTCAAGAGCAGGCTTGACTTAAAGCTAGATACCATTGATTCATTCAGTATCTGAAGGGATATATTCACAACAGTATAATGAAACAGGCGAGCGTAGTTGGGCTGAAAGGCCTGTTCTTGCCATTCATGATATGTTAAAATACAATAGGCCTATACAATAAATCGGCAGAAGATCGTGATCTCGATACACCCCTACGCACGATCTAATTTTTAAATGTTGACGATTTTCCAGCATTATTTCACGAGTCACAGAGCAAACAGACTGGCTCTTTTCAAAGACAGAGTAATGAGTAGTAGGCGGTCTCTTGGGGGCGCTTGAGGTCGCTCCCAAACACAACACTGACATTGCTTCGCGTTCATCCTATGGCAAAGCGTGAGTTCATGTTGAAGCCAGATGAGATGAACAGTCACTTTTTTTTTTTTTTTGACTACAATAAACATTTACAAAAAGTTTTTGTTCCAAAGAATCGTGATCTCAATTCTAAACAAAAAATCGTGATTTTTCCAGAATCGTGCAGCCCTACAATAGAATAAAAATGATTTGTATTGCCAAAACGGTCACAGATGGAGTCTAGGGCTGTATTATAGACATATAGGAAGTCATATATGAACTTCATTTGGTGACCTTCGTATTGACCTTCAAAGGTCAAATGTGACCTAGTGCAAATTCAATGACTTGTATCATTAAAACGGTCGCAGATGGAGCCTACGTTTGTGTTACCGACATCTAGGAAGTCACATCTGAACTTTCATTTGGTTACATTCAACTTGACAGTCAGTGACCTTTGAGGGTCAAACTCGACAGTGAAATTACAATGACTTATATCACCAAAATGTTTTGTATAAAGACATTTAGAAAGTCATATATGAATTCCATTTACTGACCACAACTTGACAGTCTGTGACCTTTAAAGTTCACTATTGACATATTGAATATTGACATATTATAATGACTTGTATCACCAAAACTGCTTCAGATCTTAGGATTGTATGTATGTGAGCTTTTATTTAGTGACCTTGACATTGATTTTCATTGATTCAAATGTCAAACATCACATGAAATTTTCATAACTGCTATCATTGCTGTAAGACTGCTTGCCGGTAAGCCACAGGACCCTTGGTCCTATTTATCATGGTCTTGTATCAAGAACAGGCTTACCAAAGAAAATGGCCAAGCTGTAAAAAACATTTGTCAGATGTCTACCTTCATCAACGAACCAGTGAGACGCAATTAAAACCTCATGTGGTTCGTCTCTGGGTTTGTTACAAGCCGTGCAATATTTATTTATTTTTTTTTTTTAGTTTGATCTTGGTGAAAATGTATTGACTTCCAGGTGTTGTGGTGCAAAGTTTAGCGAGAATGTGGCATATTTTCGATTTTATGTTGCTGGTTATTTGAAAAAAGGTCGACATCTGACTAACTCTTGACATAGCTTAGCCGTTTTCTGTAGTGGGCCTGAAGTATCAATGGTGACTGAATTTGGATTTATTGCTGGTTGATTTGAGGACTGAGAGTAACGGCTCTGCCGGGTGATGCTTAAGCTGAAGGTTCCATCCCGGCCTCATGAGGCCTCCTGTCTGACCCCCGTTCTCCCCCCGCAGCTGCAGCAGATTCTGCAGAATTTCCACCAATCAGGGCAGCCCCAGTCCCCTGCGCTGGAGAACAGCGCTGCGCCCCAGCTTCAGATTAACCCCGCCGCCGCCATCGTCCAGCACGGCATTCCCATTGCCCCGCCCGTCGAGCAGAAGAGCGCCTTCGACAAGGTGTGTGGGTGTCCCTGTTTGCACAGAGATCTCCGATACAGGCGAGGTGACCCGATTCTGCAGACTTTTTCTGGGGGTTTCTTGGCTTTATCCTGACCACAGACCATGGTGTTTATTGTTGCTGGTAATTCCGGGATCAATTATTCCTGTTTACGCAGTCAAGTGATGTCAGTTGACTTGTTGGATGTGAATTAGTTGCTTGTGAAAACAAAAAAAGCTGTAAACCCTGCAGCCCACCCTGCTTGGGGCGGACAGTACAGGCTAAATAAAATATTCCTGTAATGCAGGGTAATTTGTGGTAACAATATTCAACAAGATGAGATCAAAAATTCGGGACGGTGGTTTTTGGTGATGCCATCGTTTGCTTGCATCGTGGGGAGACGCAAATTTTTTTTTGCACAGATGAAGGTTCTTTTTTAATTTAATTTAGATTGATTGAGTATTTATTTCCAAGAATTAGTACACGTTACACTTGCAGTGCTGTGATCACTTAATGTGGTCTTCCTCAGACTTGGTGTCAGAGCTTTTTTTGTGTCCACGAGGAGTGATACTGCTACTGATGGGACTGAGTATAAACTGACACTATTTGCTGGAAGTCAAGCTAATCCTGCATCTGTAGACATTTTATTATGCGTTTATTGTATACTTGTACTCGAACATTGTTTAGTATGGAAAAAATGAAGATGTAGTCCCATGGCTTTCACCCAAAATGGCTCCAGATCAATACATGTAGCTGTAAAGATTCTTCCCGGGCTGCAAGCACTCGGCCCGTCGTGTGTTCAGTTCACCAACCATTGAACCCGCAAGGATTTCAATCTGCTACCGCCACTTTGCAATGGCACCATATTACTAAATGTCCCTACGGTTTCAGGTTATGACCCAGGCAGTGGTCTTTCACATTGCCCAAAATGCAGAGGGGCTCTCGGGTGACATTGACTCTCATTGCTTCACTCCTGGACGCAAGCTTTTCTCAAAATTACGGTTCAAGTGAATTGACCTGTTTGGCGACGGCAGATAAACCAGCACGCACAAGACAGATTTTGAAAGGAGCAAGCAGGAAAAAAACGCCCACTCATTTGAGTCATTGCTCTGAAGCCACTCCCCTACGGATGTGACCGTGCACAGCCAAGCTGCTAACAGCAGGAGAGCAGCTGTTAGTTTTTAATTGCAAACCTTATCTAATCATTTGATTTCAATTTTATTGCCATGTAGATTTGAGGGGTGGGGGCGTGGTGTTTTGATTGACGCAGCTGGTCACAACAGAAGAGGTTTCCTCTCTTGCCGTTGACTGCAGGGATGTTTGCGCTATAAAGCATGCGTAACATCGTGGTTTGGCTTGGTCTTTTCTCAGAAGCTGCTTGACCGCTTTGACTACGACGATGAGCCGGATGCAGGCGAGGAGCCAAAGAAGGAGGAAGTGCCCCCTGTTCCAGTGGCTCCGCCCTTGTGAGTGCAGCACTGATGCAACACCTCACTCTAAGATCAGCACTGATGCAACACCTCACTCTAAGATCAGCACTGATGCAACACCTCACTCTAAGATCAGCACTGCAGTTCTTGCCATTTAACTGATCAGTGTCTTTGCAATCTTCGTAAATACAAGTCTTGAGTGGGGATGGAGTTGCCTTCTGAGAACCCCCCGCCCCAGAAAATTCTGAAACTCCAGACTCCCCAAAATGAATTTTCCAACATTTTGAGAAAGAGAATGGTGCTATCAACCCGTTCAGTGCCACACCCGAGTATACTCGGGGTAGAAGATTGTCTCAGTGCCACGTCCGAGTTAACCCGGGTCTTGTTAGTCCCAATTTCTAACACCAGGTGGCACCAGTTTCCCAATGAATAAAAATAAGCCATCGGCAGTAAAATGCACCGCTTTATTCTTAACGCAGTGTGTGCAACATTTGGAGATCCAACCACGTACCAACGCCGAAAAAAAGAAAAAAAAACATTATGTAACTGTGTTACCTTAAAATACCAGCTTCAAAATCATTTTCACGGTTCACTGACTTGTAAGGAGAACGGTGCACCTGTCATTCTCAGCTTGTGCCCTGAACGCCTGTCCGAGCACAAATTAACTTTGGATGATCGGGTTTAGTCTCCTGGGAAAAGTAACTTTATTGATTACACTTCTGTCTCAAGTAGTTTTCATTAGATGCCCAAAGTTAGCTGTCATTCTGTCTCAGGCTAGCACACAAATAAATGATAAATATTAAAAAATATTTTTTTTAATGATATTGGTCTGTCTTCAGCAATCTGGCGCCTAGTAAACCTTGAAAGTTTGCAACCTTGCAAGATGATCCCAGATCGTTTTAGTTGTATTACACTGTTCAGTATGTATTATGAGCGATGGAGCCTATATTGTTTCACCAACAATATTTTATTTGATTACACAGACTCCACATTCTCTGTATATTAGGCTTCGAATCCAATGTCACCATTAATAGAACTTCACAAAGTCATATTTGTGTAAAATCCTGTAAAATTACACAATATTACCCGTGGCTCTTTGGCCTCTGATACTGCCTTCTCTGTCTCCCAAATTCGTCTCGCCAACAAATTCATGTTCTGTTTCCCACATGGGGAGGGTGTGGGGGACTCCTTATAACGGTAAAAAATAAAAATGTTACCAGTTCCCATGTAAAGGGCCTGTAAAATGATTTTAATAACTTGAGCTTGATCATTATGTAACTTCTATGCTGGAAATTCAAGTTCAAAGAGTCTTTATCATCCCGAGGGGAGTGACTTACTGCACAGACAGCAGTGATCCCAAAGGAAAACAAACTCAATCATCACAACCATCACACAGTAAACAACATAAAGAAATATAAACAGAAAAGCAAAAACATAATCAACTGTTCAACAGGCCAGTGGCTGCTGGGATTAAAGAGGGTTTTAGCCTGTTAGTCCTGCATTTTGGCAGGATGCATCTGCGGCCCGACGGAAGCAGCAGGAACTCGCCAGCCGAGGGGTGGTTCTGATCAGAGAGGACTGAACGGGTCTTATGTAGGGATCTGACCTTAGAGATCTGTGAACTCATGCAAATTAATACCAGCAATTTTGCTGCACACCCTTACGATACCCTGCAGTCTGTTCTTGTTTTTGAGGTAAAACACGCCGTACCATTCTGATTAGTCCATGTGAACTAGTGGTTGGACTCTTGGCAAATTTTGGTTTGATTAATTGCCAAAGTTCATGAGCGAATAATTCATTATTTACGAGCGTCACTTGGGCAAACCCATCCCTGGTGGTGGCGATACATCAGTGTATTGTACTCTGCTAAAACGGGACACCACGAGAAACGACTTAAATACAGGTCAGGAGTTCTCATACCTGTGATGTTCACCAGACTCACACGGCATGGCAGATGTGATATGTTTTCCGCTATTTTAAGTAAGTGACTTTTTTATATTTATCAATGTAAGTATTTTTGACACAGCATGTCACTGTCCTGTTTTTGAAAAGTTCACTAAAGTTTGCATTTGTGGAACGATATGCATTTGTTTTCCTGTGTTTTGGCTCTCTGTTGCATGAGGATATAGGATTCTGCTTTATTGTGGCCCCTAAAATATTTTTGTTAATGTGACCAGTGAACACAAGTCAGGCTTTGCACTGCTGACCATTAAGAGGAAGTTCAGCTCTATTGCAGGAGATTGCCTTCATTTGTAATAAAAAAAAAAAAACACCTTAGTGGAGTTTACTGCCTTTTTTGGGCTTAACAAAACTCTGTGAACATTACAGTGCCAATAAAAGATTGTTGGAGGCTGACGGTTTCTGTCTTTAACTGCTGGAAAGACTGCTCTCCAATAATGGCATGTCTGTCAGTGGCCAACATTTGAGCTCGTCACCAAAACTGTTTGGAGTCCTGTTTCTCCTGAGGTTTTAAATGGTGGTTCTATGCAGTTTTAACCTGATATAGTCCAGGTGTCTCCCCCACTGCTGTGAGCTGAGCCGATGACGGCCATGCGACTGTGAGTCCCAACCAGTCTGTTCCTGGTGGGTGCAGTAAGTAGGTCAGGCTTGGCAGAAGTAAGACAGTATTTTGTCTTTTGTGGACATGTAGGGTTGATCGTTGGGTTGGTGATAGATTTCTTTGCTGAAGTTGTGTGAACTCTGTTGTTTTCACTGGTTTTCGGAGATAGAGTTGTTTATATTGGCTGTGATTTTTCTAATCTGTGCAGAGGCATGTGTACTTCTAGTTAGCAATGCTAATGAGGAGCATTTGTCTCAACTTCTGGAGTTGAAAACTGTTTTTATGCTTAGGAAAATGTTTTTAAGTATAGAAGTACTGGAGATGTGCTTTTGTAAGGCATTTGAAATGATCTAACAAAACTTGAATTGACTGTATACAGTGCAGTTGCCTTAGCTTTGTAGCTCGGCTGTAAGACTTTACAGACCTAATTGTTTGAGTCCTCGTTAATTAATCCGACAGCCTTGCACCTTTGCTGTGTTTGCTTTGCATCCTGATGTTCTGCGCGTGGCCTGTAACACAATCGTTCATACATTTACATCCTAAGGCACCCTCTAAAAAGCATTCTATAACCTAAGGCAATGCTCAAAAACAGACTCCTAAAACCTGAGGGTTTTCTGGAAAACTTGACAGAATTGTAATTACGTCGTCTGTCAGATTTCTTGAAAATGATGCCCTCTAAAGGTGTAAATGGTGCATCTGGTGATAACGGGAGAAACACAAAAATGATGCACCTGGTCTTATTCGGTTCTAAGGGCATTTTAAAATTTTGACTGCGTTAGACGGGTAAAAATCAATTTTGGTGAGTGGTTTAAAAACATACAACCATCTAACCCGACTAAATTTTAAAATGCCCTCCAGAGGAAGAGTGGCCTTGTGCTGGGCTAAGCCCTCCACACTGCTTCAGGACGGTTATTGGCCCGTTAGTCTGCATCAACAGTTAGTGTCTGTGCCTGTAAGCTGTAGATAGATGACGGTGGTGTACTGTACTGTTTGCAGTGGGGTTCCTGACGCCGCACAGCTGGCCGCACAGCAGTCGGTGTTTCCGCAGGCTCCTGTGCAGGTCACAAACATGGAGCACTATCAGTCCGTCCACACCGGCCTGCCACACCCCCCTGCCCATCAGGTGACCTCTCTTGCTCTGCAGTGCAGCTCTGCTGCGGTTCTGTCACTGCTGCGGCAGGCGCATGTGAAAAAACTCGGCCTTCAGCTGTCTTTAACACTCCTGTATAACGTGTACCTCCATAATTTTGTAAATTGCCCCAATTTCATTCATCTGTAAGTTATCAGGTCCAGCGGGACCTACGACCTGAAATCTTACCGTCTCATGAAATTCCAGCAATTTACCAAATTAGGAAGGTACACGCCATCGATGCTATAATCACATTAAGAATCGTGCATGGTAAAAATATACAGTTTTGAAATCTTTTGGAAAATCGTGAGAAAACTGTTGGTGTATGAAAGTGCAGTTTTATGTTTTCTGAATTTTGTCCTGTAAAGTTTATCATTCTGGTGAACTGTTAAAAAGAGCCACGATTTGACTTGACTGTATTTTAACCCCAAGAGCGCAGAAATTATCATTATTTTAATTATAATTAAATTATCTTGTGTTGTTGAAAACTCATCATGTGGCAACTTGATTAAAAAAGCTCCCGCAGGGAGCACTATTGTATTTAGCACTCTTGGGGTTAAAGAATTGCGAAGAGGAATAACGCTGTGCTTGAGCGGAAGTGAGCGCTGGGTCAGGCCCAGTTCTGAGTGTAATGTCGTTACTCCAGGTGCCCCTCCCTCCGAATGGACAGCACCAGATGGTCAGCATGGTGCCCCCCCAGTCGTACCCTGCCATGATGCCCCTTATGGCCCAGCCGGTGATTCCGCAGAAGGCCGGTGCCGTGCCTCAGATGTTCCCTGGGAGTTTCCCACCCCAGAATGAGGCCTTTGGCCAGCACATGGCTCAGCAGCCCCATCAGGTAAGGGACTGAAACCCCCTCTACACCAGAGCCGAACGGGTGAAAAAAGCCAGATTATTTTTCATAACCAAGTTAGGGGGAAAAAAATTCTTGTTGCATACAATCTGAATACAATTTCAGTTAGGTGCAATCTGATTGGCTGAAGTGTGGCTCAGAGCGGAAGCGGTGCCACAACGTGGTTTGGCTAATCCTGTAATGCTGCAGTCTCCTCCAGGGGGCGTTGGGCTTCTTCACTGATGTGTTGTTTCAGGATTTATTCAGTGGTGCTGCATGCTGGTGGAATGTGGAGTATTTGGGTCATTTATGAACCAGTTCACCTGCTTTCTGATGGAAGTGACTTCTTGCCCTTATCTACCATCTTGACAATGGTAACTCAATTTATCTCTGTCATTCTTTATTTTATTTGGACTCCTTTTGAAGAAGGGGAATGAAATTGGGTTGAACGGTTTAGTGCTCTGATTAAAGGAGCCGCATGTAAGTGTGTGGCCAAAACTGGTACTGCAATCACATTCAAAATAGTGCAGAGCTCAGTATCCCCTTCTCCTCTCCCCCAGACGAGAGGCTGCCGGATCCAGCAAGAACGTCTGCTACACGGAGTTACCATGGCTACGTTTCAATATCACCAATGATTTGCTCTGACAGGGTTGCGTTCAGTTCAGTTTAGGAAAGCTTGAGACTAATGACTTACTAACTTTAGCCATGGTCATATTAGTCAACTTTCTCGTCACTCTCCTGTGTGGATAGCCCACTAAAGTCCATACTGTAATATGCGTAAAGAATGAATGAGGACTCATTTGACCGAAGTGCCGTCTCAATTACATTTCATATAGCCATAATGGCCGTGCTAATGTTGGAACGGTTTCCTCAGCGTCTCAGCATAAAGCCAGAGAAATGGACTAATAATGCATTGCTAATGTTAGCAATGAAGAGCCAGGATTTTCATTTCTCAAACAATTTGTTACCAAGTCAAATCGATGACCGACCTGCATACATATTCACGTACCACGAATGAACATACATAACGTTATTCGACTGTCGAGAATATTTGAAATGTCCGTGCCTACGTTAAATAGAATTAAGTTTGCCAAACTTGGCTGAATCTTACCTGCCCAGGAGAAAATTGGCAACTTTGGCGTCGGTCTTCCAATTCTTCTCTTCTTTCAGCCGTCTCCATCTTTCAAAGGCATGTCCTATACAGATCCTCGTTTTGTTTCTGACTTTGTCACGAGGTATTTCGGAATCATAACGAGGCCTTTTTAGGTTTAGTAACGTCAGACATTTGTGCACCGAAACGCTGGTAGCTGCAGCTCAGTGGTAACTGGCAACCTGGATGCCGAAATGCTGCTGGCTTTGTGATTGGGAGATGCTGTAGGTGGAGGGCGGCGCAACAGGCCAAAACACAAAATGACATCATAAACATTAGTTGTGGGCTGCAACTCTGCTTTTGTATTGAGAATATTCTGGATGGACTACTGTTGTCAGTGATATAAGTATTTGAAATTATCATCCTCCGTAATGTCTGGTGATATATTAGGGCCATTTCATGATTAATCAACATACACTTCTTACATATAGCGCCTTTAAATATACTTTTAGACAGTGTAGAATGTAGGAAGTGTCTTTGTTATTTTGCTCATGTTGAAAACGGCATAAAGTCATCAATGGCGTTGGTGAGCACAGGTATAAGCATAGTCTCCAACAACAGCAGTCTACACAGCAGCTAATGCAGCCCCCTCAGCACTCGTTTAAACATCTAATTTTCCACCGTTTGTACGTTAACCAGTTTGGCTGCGTCTGCCCATCCATACCCACCACCCGACTGGTAGGTCGAGGGGATTGTTGATTTTGGCCTGGTTTTAACGTCCGTTCCATCTGTCCAACAGTCCATCGGTCTGCGCGAGCGTCCTTCAGAGGGGGACTTTGGTCGTCCTTGACCAGCTTGCGTTTTTTTTGTGCTTCAAGTCTGGGTCACCGGTCATTGTGATTTAAAAAAAAAAAAAAGTCCCCAGATTATTCCTGCTTGTATAACGCAGACTGTTTTCTCTGTGTTTAGCTCTGGTCCTTTGCACAAAATCAAATTAAATCAAAGACAACGGCTTTTTCCTGTGAGACTGAGCACCCACAGTGAATTCTTGGCTCAGCTCAGCAAACAGGAAATGCTGGTTGTTATGTAAATAAAAGCAGCTGAAAATCATGGCCTGTTGCTCCCTCTACATAATGGCGGAAGGCCGTTTTAGTCTTGTGCGCTTTGGTATTTCTCCCGCCTGTGACAGAGGGCATTTTGAATTAAAATAAACTGATGTCTTGGCTTTTTTGCTAAATGCTGCTCTCCCTGTTCGGGCTGTGGGGCGAGTCCCATGATTCATTGGGGCGATGCAGCTGTGGCAGATATGAGCCTGCTGATGGTCTGTGGGGGGTGAGCATGATCTCATTTTTGTCTCCATTTTCTTCCCCAGATTTTGCTTATTGAGCAGGATGAACAATGTGGGACTTTTGAATATGATAAGTTTTCCTAAACCCTGGACTGAGCAAAGGGAGGGTCTGTGTGGCGTTTCCCTCACTGGCCTTCGAACTGGGGCCTGTTTTTAGATTTATTTCATCTTATTATTTCATGCTCTACAATTGTAGCTTAATCTTTACTCATATTTACAGTAGGATTTTTCTTCAGAATTTACTCAAACTATTTTTGCTTTATTTGACTGAAAGTTAAGAAAATTAGCTTCTTTTCACACAATTTTTAAGAAACTTAAGATGATGACATGGTATTAAACCCCCAAATTAGAAGAGTTTGAAAGGTATGGTGAATTAAAATTAAATTGAAAACAAAATTATTTTTGAGCTTTATTATGTTGAAAATAACAGCACATTAGTTTCCCCAAATTCCCCCCAAAAAATGCTGGGACAGTGTTGTATTTACCTCTGTGTAATGTTGCGGTTCCTTTTCACAAGATTTAATTAATCTGAGTGACTGAAGACACTGAGAGACAAAGGGTTTCAGGTGTAATTGTGTCCAGTTATTCGGGCAAACGACAATGTGTGCTGCAGTTTTACCTCAAAATTCGCCACTCGTTCTTTTTTGTCAGGACTGCTGGCCGGCCAGTCTAGCATCAACCCGCATCCATGCTTTTGTAATGCATGCAGAAAGCGGCTTTGTATTTTATTGATGAAAAGCGCATGGTCTTCCCTGAAAAGATGTCATGAAGACTGCATGCGTCTCTCTCACATCCCAGTGGACGTATCTGCAGTAATGGTGCCTTCACAGATGTGCAAGTTATCCTTGCCAAGGGCAGCGACGCAACCACATACCGCAACAAAGCTCATGGCTTAGGGCCTTGTTACTGGTGGCTGTCTTTGAGGTCCTTTTCTATTTCTGCTTCAAAGCTCGGTGTTCATTTCTGCTGAAAAAAGCTGAAATATTGATTTGTCTGATCACAGTTTGATGGTCCAACAGAGAGGCAGTCACGCCCAGAGAAGTTGGCCGTGCTTTTTTGCCCTGTTACAGCTTCCTATTTGCTAGGTGATGTTTTAATGGCATTTTTGGATGTGGCTATATATTATGGTGCTTGACAAAGGTTTAATTATGTAATTCGGAGTCCATTTAGTCGTATCACTTGTAAATAAATGAATGTTCTTGATGCAGGGCCGTCTGAGTGATCGGAGATCTCAGGTGTTCATCTAAAGCTTGGGCCTTTGCCCTTTACTCGCAGAAATTCCTCCAGGTCTCTTGAAACTTTGAATTATGGTTTGCACCGCAGATGGTGAAATATTCAAATCCCTTTTGAAGACCGTTGTTTTTGAACATTAAAAGCAGGTGTGAGCAAAATCTCAACCCTCTGCCCATCTTTGCTCCTGAAGGACTAAGTATTTCCTGGACGCGGCTCTTGTATCCTGATCATAATGCCCTGCTGTTATCTGATGTTTAAGATCATTATTCAGATTTTTCTGCGTGGGGCAAGTTGGGGGACAGTTGATTTCGGCTGTGTCTGTCCTTTTGGGTGTACATCCATGCCTCTGTGCAGATCGTTTCTGGAACAGATCTTGGACTCTGACAGTGTTCTTTCAAAAGTAATTGTGTAGTTTTGCTTTATCCTCTATTCAAGCATTTGAATGTTTTGTGTTCGTCTGACCCTCTGTGTGTACATCTGTTCGATCTTTGGTGGGGAACCTCTGTGCTCTCTGACCAACTTGTCTTTGTTTCGACTTTATAAAGTGATTATAAAGCTGCAGATATCCAAGTTTTGTCAGTAAATTGTTCAAAAATGATATATAAACAATGGTTGCAGAGCCAGACAGACCTGGAATTGGTTGCTCTTGTTTGCAGTAAAATATTGCAGCCCTTGTAGTTAAATCGATGCGTTCAGGAAGTCCTCCTGTGGACAAGAGACAGTCTGACAGTGCTGATGCAAGTCTGACAAGCTTATCAGTTTTACTCAGGACTTGTCTCCGCATGTTTGTATTTGTACATTGGTTTATAGCACAGTGCTTTGATGTAATGTGACCTTTGATATATTCTGTTGCTACGGCAACCTCTGAAAGTGCCATGTCAACAAGGAAGGTCAGGTGACATTCATCAGCAAAGACGTGAGGAAGTCTGCTTTTCCATCATTTTACGATGTGTAAAAATGAGCGACTGACTATTATTTTTTGATAATGTGAGTGTTAAGTACTCATTAGCAAGATGAAAAGTAACTTAAACATTATGAGACTGGAAGCTGGAAGTTGGGTCAGCAGCAGCTGGAAAAGTAGCAGCTTTCGTCCATTTCCTGTTTCAGGTACAGTACATTTTGTAGCTCACCGACCAATGAGCTGTGAGCTATTGCGATCAGGCAGAATCTGTCGTTGTGGTCGTGATTGTGATCGTCATCCATTAGCAAAATCTTTAAAAATGTTCTTCTCCAAAACTACTGGCTGAATTTACTTGAAATTTGGTGTAGACAATTTCCACCAAGATTGTTGACAATTTTATTTTTTCATTTTTTAAAAAAATAAATTTGGCATCTCCAATCGCACCCAAATCCTGAATGCCCAATTGGGGAACTATGTACTAGACTTGCTCTTATGCGACCCCTTGTGGCCAATTCAGGAGACAGGGACAGGCACCTGCCCATTGACTACTGCTTCTTTGCACTCATTGGTTGAATTCCCGCAAGTTCACAGCGAGGGCGGACAATACCCGGACATGAACAAGCTTAGAATCTTCCTGACAAGCAGCCGGCTGGCCTACAGGAGGCGCTTGAGCAACGAACAAATCAACCATTTTTTATTTCCCTTCCTGGCAGCCCCTTCCCAATTTGCATCTCTGTAGCACAATGGCCAATTGTGCGCTACTTCTGAAAAAGCTGCCGACCACTACTGGTTGGTACGACTGGGGCTCGAACCCGCGCCGGGATAGTCACTTCTGTGTTTTTTTTCATTTTTTTCATGAATTTTTATTAGTGTTTTTTTATCTGAAAACTTTGAAAATGTTCTGTGAAACTACTGGCAAGATTTACTCCAGATTTTGCGTGGAGCCTCCCTGGGACAATGTCTGCCAGCTCAAACACGCTGAGCAATGGGCTCAGTTACCGTCGTTTTTCTTTAACGATACTCGAGATGTGCATGCTTGTAAAACGGCAGTGTGAATGTGAGCATCAGCAGTCGTTTTCATCTCTTGTCCTTTGTCATTGGCTCTTAGGAAGTTTCCATGGACACTAGTCAGCCGCAGCTGAAAGAAGGACGGCATCGGTTGGACGGCAGGAGGTCCAGGTCCGGCTCCAGGTGAGTGACGCACTTCAGTCATGCCGTTTCATGTTGAGGATGGACGATGTCAATGTCTGGCCTGGTATACGAGCGATGATGTGCCGGTTTTCCAGGTCCCCTCGGCGGAGGAGGTCCAGGTCCAACTCGCGGTCTCGAAGGTCGCGATTCCGCAGGTCCCGGTCACGGTCCAGAGAGAGGCGTCGCGGTTCGCCCCGCTCCCTCTCGCAGGAGCGGAGCGAGCGGGAGCGCGAGCGTGAGCGCCGACAGAAGGGACTGCCGCGGATGAAGCCCGGCACGCTGAGCGGTGTGTGGAGCTGCGCAGTGTTTTTGGCAGTTTTCAGTCGCGCATTACATTACATTACATAAAATTCCTGAATATAATACGGTTTCTCTCTGCTCCTGAACTGCAAGGACAGAGAACCAGATGTTATCAGCCTGCGCCTTAGCGTACTGCTCTCATGCTGAAGTTGCCATCCTTAAGATCAGATTTTTATGACTGAGTAGGATTACGTCTTCATTGCCACTGTAGTTTTTGACATTATCCGTTGACTACAAGTTCTCGGTATTCAGTGAAAGGCACTTTTATTTCATAACTTTTCATCCAGGGCAAATCATGCCTCTGTGCAGTTCTCTTTTACTGTTTGGGTGAATTATAAGAGAAATGATGCAATGAATAATCATTTATCATGACCAATTAAACATACCAGAGGTCGCGTTAACCGAATATTTTCCGTCATTGACGGATTTTTTTAACAATGACGGAACATTTTGGAGGCTGACCGTCATTTTGACCGAATGTAATTCACACCCCTGTCCAGTTGGTGGTGGGTGTCATATTGTCTCCAGCATCTGTCTTTGATCTGTATGATCCTGTATTCCTCATTTTTGTAACTTGATCATTTGCTCTTCATTTTTAAAATATGCCGCTCTGCTGCCGGAAGACGATTGGTCATATGCCGCAAACGGCGTCTCTGTTATGTGAACACGCAGGTCGGGAAAGCCCCGGTTGACGTAACGAGTTGATAAGCAGCGTCATAGGACCGCTGAGCGAGACTGCGGTTGTTAAGCTTACAGTGAAGCCCAGCAATAACTGAAAGCATAGTTACTGTGTGGGGGGAAAAATAATTTATGATGTTTTATAAAGTTCATACAGCAGTAAGTTCGAAAATCTACGCAGTGCTGTATTTAACTGTGTCTACATGAAACACTGTCGACATCAGCTAATGCGTAATCTATAATCTATAAATTATTCTGTTTATTTAAAAAAAATAAACTATTATCATTTTAATAAAATTACAATGATGGATAATAATTGATTATGACGGAATTTTTATGCCTTTGTCCATCGCAATGACTGACAATCGAAGTGTAACGCGACCTCTGGTCTATACCTATACCTGGTGACAATTTATGATTGGGAAACATAGGCGATGTAAGGGTGGTTTTTGTGAATAAGGCCTTCATTCGAGAAAATCATGTAACCGTCAAGGAGATGAGAAAATAAGTTGTAATTTTGTACAAGTGCATGCAGGATGGATACAATTTTATGGGAAAAATGTTGTCATTACCTTGTATAACTACCCACAAGATTAACTTGTCCTCCAAAATTGGCAAAAGGTCACTTCTTTCCCAGCCAGGTCACTTTTCAGAGGCTCTTAACTCCCATACTAAGCCTCAAATATTGTCAGTATTCTTTTTACGGACAGACCTGTCCCAAAATAAAAGGAATACAGCATCATTAACCTCTGCAAGACATCCTGGGCTGGCAGGGGGTCCTTGAAAAATTGAATTTTTGATTATTGCCTATGATAAGATTCATATTTGAGAGGCCAGTAACACTGAAATGAGAAGAGCTAGACTGATTGCAATTGATTATGAAACCCTAGGCCCCAAATTACCCTGGTTAGCAATTTTCAGCCCAAATGATTTGTCTCCAAGATATGCTGGCTTCCAAAACCCCCTACAAATTAACGTTTGTGAGTTGGCATGCCCCCCCATCTATGGAGGGGCATATCTCTGGAACTGTTGAGAATTGAAGCCTAAATTTTGTGAGTGTTAATTATGTAGCGGCACTCACAAATTTTTTTGAGCCAAACCTGAGGCGGTCACCGTCGGACCTGTGGTAGAGTTCAGGTGGAAAGACTCATTATGAATAATTCAGTTGAGCATCAGGTGGCTTTAGCAGAAGTCTCAGCGCTGAGATGGCATAACAAAGGCCCTCCATGCTCAGAGCCAGTTGCTGGTCGCCCTGTCCGGCTCATCTCATCAGGGTCTTGTGTGGAAAAGGTGGAGGTGACTGAAGGAGGCTCTTTAACGATCGAATCTGTACCCAGGGAGCACTGGAGCTGGTTTTTGTGTTTGCAAAGAAAACTAGTGTGTGTTGAGTTCATAGCAGTTCTCATTGCTGCAGTTTAACTCGAGTGGCTCGCTCACCGAGGCCTGACTTTTTAAATCTTTTGTTTAATTGCTTTCAGTTTGCAGCACCACGCTGTGGGTGGGGCAGCTGGACAAACGGACGCAGCAGCAGGACGTAGCGTGTGTGCTGGAGGAGTTCGGCCAGATCGAGTCCATTAATGTGAGTGTGAGCTCGTGCAGGGGCGGGATGGAGGGCTTGCTGTTCGCTCGGGTGCTCATGCTCTACCACAACGCCTCGTCTCTTCCAGATGATTCCGCCCCGGGGCTGCGCCTACATCGTCATGGTGCACCGGCAGGACGCCTACAGGGCCCTTCAGAAGCTGAGCCGCGGGTCCTACAAAGTCAACCAAAAAAACATCAAGGTGAGGAATCTGTCGTTCCCCGGTCTCCTTTTAACCCTCCTGAACTCACTGGATGTATCAAGTGGTTGACTCTCGCATCTCGGTAAATCCACTCATTTTATAGAAAAAAACGTGTTGAACTATTTTTCTCGATTTACTGGCTTTGCTGTCCAATCTGCCGGATTATTTTTCATAACTAAACTAGGGAAAAATTCCAGTTGCGTACCATCTGGTTGCGCCTAACTGGAATCGTAAGGCAATCTGATTGGCTGAATTGTGCCTCAGAGCGATAGCGATACCACAACTTGGTTAGGAAAATGAGCACGTGTTTGGTCCAAAAAAAATGGGTGACATTAGAAGGGTTTAAAATGATGTCCATTACGGTAAGATGCTTGTGTTGAAGGCCCAAGGGTGGCTCAGAGTTTGGCAGCCCTGTTTCTCCGTGCTCCTGCAGTAGGAGTGTTTATCTCTTATTGTTGGGTCAGGTATGAAAAGCCCTGCTAGAGTCTGCCTTTCCACAGACTGCAGACTTTGGAAGTTTGACTACTTTTGTTGTAGTTCCGTCTGGCACGTCCTGTTTGTGGTGAACGCGATATCTCAAAAACGGTTTGATCGATTTCATTCATCTTTGGCTTCAATATGTATTAGTGTGATACGCCGACCCCAGTTGATTTCCGTTACCTGGCGGGGGACATGACCGCGTTTAGTGACAACACTTTTTAAATTCTTATTTTAATATTTGTATTGTTCATCTACCCCTGTCTATTGTTTCCGTTGTGCATTAATGTTCTTTGAAGAGAACTTTCAGACTGTAAACAGCAGCTGCATGGCCTGCTGACTGAAAGGCCAAAGTCTGTCAGAACAAAGGCAACATTTGGGGGATTTAGAGCGATAAAAAGAA
Organism: Gymnothorax reevesii; assembly: GCA_029721435.1. Classification (NCBI taxonomy): domain Eukaryota; kingdom Metazoa; phylum Chordata; class Actinopteri; order Anguilliformes; family Muraenidae; genus Gymnothorax; species Gymnothorax reevesii. The sequence continues at coordinate 175,080,763 of CM056574.1, forward strand.
TGAAATTCAAAAAAGAATACGAGAGTAAATATTTGTTTGCTCAAAGTATATCGTGTGGCCTTTGAGCCTCATTTGACGGATTTTGCCTTTTTTTCTGATTGTCAAAGACGCGGTGTTGCAGCACCTCTGAGTAGCAGGGGAGAATACTTCCTGTTCTGTGGTCACAATCTTTACATTGTGATTCTAAATGTGTTTTCTCTTAACTTTGGGACAGATCGCTTGGGCATTGAATAAAGGAATTAAACCGGAATATAAGCCATTCTGGGACGTGGAACTTGGCGTGACCTACATCCCATGGAATAAGGTGAAACAGGAAGACCTCGAGAGCTTTCGAGAAGGGGGGATACTGGATGCCGAGACAATCTGTCCAGGTAAACAGCTGCCCAGTTTCTGACACCATTTCGTTCGGTCATGTCCCATGAGTGCAGGTTACTGAGCCCGTGGGTTAGCTAGCTTCTCTATTGTTGCAAAAAGGATGTTCTTCACTGAAACTGCTGATGAGTGTGAATGGGCCAAAAAATGTGCAATGGTATGGAAAAGTATTTTCCCCGAGCGATTACTCGATTTATTGAATATGTGGGTTTAACTCAATGTGACACTCCTAGGCTGGATTGCTGTCAGCCCTGTTTAATCTGAATATTGCTCAAACCCCTCTGCACACATTACAAATCCAGCCAATCCTTGCTTATTTCCATGACCAGTATTCAAGGCTTTACAACTGGAACAAAAAATGACTTCACTGAAGCAAGACGCTTTTACCATTTGTAATTTCAACTTACTTCATTTCAGTTAAATTGAATCATTTTGGGCAAAAAAGAGCTTAAGTGCAATAAAAAAATAAAAACCTTCATGAAAATTCAGCATTGAAGTCAGTTTTCTTTAGTTTGCCACAAAATACTGAGAAACAAAAAAAATGAGCGGTTAAACAATATATTTGCTGGATCATGAACTCATTGACCTCTAGTTTGCTACATCTCAGGGAAATGCTCAGAACTACTGATTATCTGTAACGATAAATTAAAGCTGCTTGTGCTATGTCTGTGTTGGAGGTATTTTAGTTTCGGTGTAAATATTTACTGCCAACAAGCCACAGTTTTTGGCTCGTAGCACAAAATTTTGCATCATTTGCCAAGTGGATTTTATTTTAACCTTTTTGTTTTTGACGTTTAAAATGAGACGGTTTATATGGTACCTGTCCATTTCGTCTTGAGGCTATGATCAAGCAAACATCAGTTTAAACTCTGTAGATTTTATCTGGGGGTGAGGGTCATTACCGCTCATGATTCTCCATGATAACCCAGATTTTAGTCTTGTTCAAAACGTTGTATTGCTACCACCAAGGATGGGTTTGCTGTAGTGAAACTCACAAATAATTGATTAATCGCCGGTGAATTTTGGCGATTAATCGAGCCGAAAGATTTGCTAAGGGTCTGTTGTCTCCCTCTGACTGGCTCAAAATAAACAAAATTGAGATTGGTGTGGATTTTGTATTTTAAATGAGTTGTTCATTCTCTAAAATGCTCTCATTTGGCCAAATTAAACCAATTTTGCTAACTAGTCACCAAATTCTCTGCTACTGCAATATGAAAGACAGGTCTTCAGTTATTGTAAGCATTTGGTTACAATTGTTGGTGTAACTAATTTACTTTCTCACAATGGTGCTGCTAGCATTTGATAACCTCTTCCCATCATGATCATTTTAAGTCTATATTGCGTTTCCTCGTGGTCTTTTTATCACACGTTTCATTTGATGTCAACATCTGAGACCAAATTTATGTGAAAAGCCAAAATGGAGGAACCGAATACTTTCTGTACTGCATAGTGTTCAGGTGTTAGTGCTTTGTTATTCCAGTGGTGGTGTGAGGTTATGGGTAATGTAGTCTTCTACCTTCTCCCTCAGAGTGGAAGGGCCTGCTGGCTGAAGGGGAGAGATCCGGGGAGCGCGCTCAGAATGGAGCCCTGGAGCCTGTAAAGGCGGAAGAGGCCAGCGCCACGCCTCGCGTGCAGGTAAAATGCAGTGGGTTTCAGGTGATGAATGATATTAAAAACGGCTCCTCCTTCTTCCTCGTCTGCTGTTGGCTCTCAAAGCTCGACTTTAACCTTTCTCATGCGGCAGCTGTAATGTGTAGGTGGGTCCTCTGTGCTTATTATGAGCTCATGTTCAGAATTTATTGAAGAAAAGAAATGTTTGCTTGTCTCTCCAGTTCTGGGATTGACAAGGATTGCAATAAAATCTTAACACAGCTCCCGTAGAGTGGTTTTAAAAACATCAGAATGGGTCATAAAACGCACAAGTTGGCAAAATATGCAAACTTGGAACACTTTGCTGTCTGACTTTTATAGGTGTTATATCAGTAGATCAATTGGCCCTCCCATGGTTTTAAGTGACTACCATTGTGAATTTTCTGAATACTGGAAAAGAATGGCTTGGTTGCAACAAACACACTGATGTGAGTTTGTGTGATTTCATACCAGTGTTAGTTGGGATATCTTGCAGATGATGTCATTACATCACACCATTATAAGTTTACATAATTTAATCCATGAGGTATGTTTGGGTTGATCAGCTTTGATACTTTTCTAGTGGCTCTGAGTTTTCCTGCTCGACCCGGTGGCTGTTCTGTCTGAGCTGCTGCTTTCGCTTGCGATCTTTTGAATTTCTAGAACTTACTGAATTGAAGCGATTGAAGCAAAATCAGTAAATCATCTAGAAATGTGAAATTCTGGGCTGTAGTGACAGTGACGGGCACTGCGCACTACAGAGGGATTGGTAATCTGTTATATAGCAAACGAGTTCAGTTTTAGTTTTTTTTTTTAAAGCTCATCTGGACCAGTGGTTCGCTTGTTGCCTGTAGTTGTTCGTCGTCCTATGTGAACGTCTCCCTCCAAAAGTTTCGGCCAAAGAAGCTGAAACTTTGCAAATGTCTGCCAGCCATTGAGTATACCAATCTTAATATTATTGTATGGGAATTCTTCCAGTTCTATACAAACAAGAATCTGTGATTGTCAACAAACAAACAAATCGGAGTGCTGATTTTAAACTGTATTTACTAACAAATCCTTAATTTGCAGTAGTTTCTGTGCAGTATCAAAACTAAGATGAAAAACAAATTATTAATATAAAAGTAAATGGTTAGTATTCAACCATTTGCGAGGTACAGAGTCCAGTGTAATCCTAATGAACGTCCCAATCCAATGATGAAATGGTCCCAGTGGAGATAAAATAGTCAAAAATTTCCGAGAACTCCAGAAGTTTCTGTGTCCCTTGATGTAGTTGAGAAGGACAAGCGGTACGGCTGACGATGTGGGGCACGAAATGCAGGCTTTACTGAATCCACGATTTGCTGAATATCTCATGTAATGTGTCCAAGAACTGCTAAATCTGAAACTCCCTGCCTCACAAGTGTTTATTCCCTCAAAAGAACTTTCCGGAGGTTTCCACAGTCTTCTGGTTTGTGAATTCTCCTGGTTTCCAAAGTCTGCGTGATATCGGTCTTGCCCCCCCTGCTGGAGAGGAAGACTGATCCACGAAACACACCAGACCACTCCACATGCACGCAACATAGTAAATCCCAGTTACAACTAAAACTTTCCGGAATAGGGGAGAAACACAAAATTTTCTAGACTATTCCACAAAACATTCAATAGACTATTCTACGCATATGTACATATATATAGCCATATAAATCACCTTGATTCAATGTCCAATATTGCGGTCATGGGAGCCATATTAAAAATGTCATTTTGACCATTTGTCAATAATTTCTGCTGTGATACAGCCAAAATTTTGTATGTCTGTACTAACCAACATCACTCATATGTTATTCATTTTTCTGTCTTTTACTTTTTGACCTTTAACCTTCTACCATGACTTCAAGACTCAAACCATTTGACCGATGTAGTGGAAACGTTACGGACATCATCTTACCAATGGGGACACCAGAGTATTTAGAAAATGGTGCAATTCGGTTTCAAGCCATCTTGGAAGTGCCGTTTTAACCCATTTGTCAATAGTTTAGCGAAGGTATGCAGGTAATAAGCACATGACAACACAAGTTATAGGTTTCTCTGTATGTTTTATTTTAAGCTTCATTTGACTTCTAACAGAAGGCCACACCCCTGAATTTCATAAATTCCTTTTTAGGTGTCTTACTCAAAGTATTTGACTGATGAGGCTAAAACTTTGCTGAAATCTTCTACCAGTGAAGGCACCAAATTGTATGCAAGTTGTTGCATTTGTTTGCAAGTATGGCTGCCGTTGCAGTCATTTTGAAAATGTCATTTTCACCCATTTGTCAGTGATCTCTGCAGCCGTACTGCTGAAATCTGTACGGAGGTACAAAACAGCAGTTTTGATTTGATCTCTGACATCAGACCACACCCATGAATTCCTTGGACGTTAAAAATCATCTCAAACTACTTGCCTAAGGAAGCTGAAACTGGGTAGACATTTTACTACTGATGACGACTCCATTTAGAAGTAGTCAGAATTTCTCAACGGACAGCCTATCCTTATTTAGATAAATTTCTTCGTAAAAATACAGTATCGTTATACTTCATGTTTATGAATAGTAAATTCGGTATTATCTGCAGCACATTAAATAAGCCATTTTTAGAATGTGAAAGTGAACTTGCAGGGTCCTGCAAACAACTGTCTCCTGGGTCAAAAAAGTTGAATGTCCATGTAAGTTACTGTGTCTATGGCTTTATTTATCGATGAAGTCATGTCGGCCTAAAACAAATAGTGGTGTCAAAGTGTACCACCATTACGTGCTGGTAGTACAGTCACCGGAACATTTTGACCTCATTATATCACTACTCCCATTGTTGTAGACAATTAGAACCGATCCAGAACCACTCTTAAATCATCCAAGTCTGCATCAGAACCTTGTTTTCAGTTGAGATTAGTTATCCATGTGAGAGTTATTGAGATATTGCGTATGTTTACATTTTCTTATATTTGCTTGATCCTTGCTTGAATCAGAAGTTGTTCCCCAGCCGTAATCTTGATGGCCGCATAAAACCTCTTACTTCTGAAGCAAGAATTGCGAAGGGAGCTCTGAGGATCCATGAACGAGGACACGAGTAGCTTTCGCAGAAGACTTTCTGCTGGAAACCATGTCTTTTTGTCAGGGCAGATAATGTTAGCCGATCCAGCTGTGCACCATCATCAGGCACAAACGTTGCTTCACTGGAGACTTCAGAGGAAATGACATCTCTGTAAACATAGTTCCTAATTTCTTCACTTCTTGCATGGTTTACTTGCATCTCTCCATGCCTCCCTGGTGGCAAGGACTAAGCGGCAAGGAAAAGATGTTTATGAGGAAAAAATTGATGTGATTTAAGAGTGCTGTAACATACCTTAAAATGTGACCTTTCCCGACTATCTTGGTTGGCGAGAAGCGGCTGGTGCACTGAATTGGAGACGGAGGTATTCTGTCAGATTTTCACTGCGGATCCAAATGGAAGTGACCCTTGTGTACTCCCGAGTGCCGCGCCTCTGTTCCAGGTGGCTACATCGGTAGCAATTTTTCACATTTCTTTGGCTAATATTTGCTGGGAAATTGAGTCAGCTAAAATGAAGAAATGACTGGCGGCATCTACCGCAAAATGGCGTCGTGCAAAGTCCGCTGAAGCTCAAAGCTGTGGTTTTTCAGAACATGAGCAAACACAGCCCTACAACACTACAACTAAAATCCTCATATAGCAATCCATATTTTTTGGAAAGTGCACGCTCACATTTCACTTGGTTGCATTCCTACGAGGGTCCGCCGAGGAGGCTGCACATCCACTGAAAGGTAAAGCTTTTTATTAGCTGGATTTTTGTAGCCTGAGCGCTGCATATGAAAATTTGTTTTCCACATTTCTCGTTCAATTGACTTTGTCTTATTATTGCATAGAAAACACTGCAAGAGTTATGGTGGAAGCTATCACGTCAATAATTAAATTTAGCAACACATTTTATTTATAATATTCTGTTTTGTTCGCTCACCGTCAGCATTATTATCCAGCAAATTTAACAACACTTGACATTGCTGAACCTCTCAGTGAAAGCTGGACAAATGGCAAGTGATAAAGCTGGCCAAGTTAGCCAGCTAACACTGACATGACATATAAATACTGTATAGTCAATGCTGAAAACGCTTTAGGTGAATGGATTAGCTTAATGTCACTTTCTCACTTTGTGAGTTCTAGCTAGTAATGACATTACACTTTGTAAATCTGATTGTAAAAAAAGCATAAAGTTGGTAAAACTATTATGACTTTGTAACTCCCTTTGCTTCATTTATCATCATGATGCCGCAGATAAATCACATTCAATCTCCTTTTCTGGGAGGTGTTTGCTGTATTCACATTCTGACGGAGCGCAGGCCACACTATTCTGGCTGCAGTCCACTTACCCCTGACACCAGTGTCAAGTATCTAAAAGCTGCACATAGCTCTATTAAAAACTAGTTTCAAGAGCTGTGCCGTCGGATGCTGCTTACGATCAGCTTATACCTGCCCTAAGGACAACACCACCTGCGACGGAGTCTATAATGGCAATCGACAGTTACTGGAGCCTGTCAGAATATGTAAATTTTTGAGTTGACATGTTTTATGTTGTTAGCTTGCTGGCTAGTCTTAAATACTTGAACTGCTAAAGTTTGCAACATTCAGTATCTGGCGTGTAAAGTTATGTCTGGAGGTTTGGACTTTGGGACTCTGGGACAGGGTACATTATAAAAAGGGATTTATGAGGGAGGTGCAGTTGTAGGTTGGACTATGTTTTTACCTTTGAGACATGTTCCAGGTGGACACTGATTGACCTGCTTTAGAGCAAACAAGATACTTGCCCTGTTTTTGCTCTCTGTTTTGGGACAAGCCACCTGCAGTGTTACATTTTTGGTTACGGATTATGTCCATCACTCTGGTAATTTCTTTTTTATGGCTATAATCTGATTCTAGAACCTCTTCACCGTCACTTTAAGGTCAACACTGTCCCAATGACATTTTATGGGTATTTGGTATCTCAGGCCAAATTTTTCTTGTATTACATGTCATTGACTCCACATAGTTGGAGTTGCATTCTTTATTTAGTGGTTTCTGTGCTGATTTATTGACTCAATTTCTTAGCATGTTGAATGCTTTCTTCTGAATAATGTCTTGCATGGCAGCGTCTTTTGCTGTGTTGACTGAATGACCAGTCCGTGCGGATTTGAATGTCATCAGGCTGATTACTGATTTCAGTCTGATGCTCCTGCCAAATTAACTGCGCTTACAAAGAAAAACTGAATTTTAGTTGGTGAGAAGTATAGTGTCCCCTTGTTCAGAATATTAACCTCATTCTGTACAAACTTCCTTGGCTTGCTTTGTCATTTCTTTTGGGTGAGTTATTTTCAAGACATTCTGATCAAAAAAATGTTCTGAGATTAGTAAAGTTACCCTGATTCCTTTGATGCGACATTTAGCCTTTGAACGTTCACATATAAAAGAGAATGGTCTTCACCAGTATTTTCATTTAGAAGACATTGGATGCATGGTAAAACAATAAACTGCTTACGCCCAAGTTATTAGCTACCCATCATTCAGTTGCAACATTGTAGGCCATTTTCTGTTACCTGTTATGGTCAACAGTTCATTGAATTATATTTTATATTTTTCTACCTTGTTTACAGGTGTCACCATACATGTATTTCTGGTGGGATTTTTACCGACTGTATTTGTCTTGCTAATGGTAATTATTGGCTTCAAAATTTTTGCCAAGCTTCAAAATTTTTGCCAAGGAACCTTGTGTTGACTTGTCAGCTTAGCAGTAATTTAGCTTACTAAGCAGCATCTATTGTCATTTAGCATAAAGACGCATGCAAGTTAAAAACGTTATAAACTACCACTGATGTCACAGACTGTGGCAGAGCTCGGTACGGGGAAATGTATTTTTCCTCATGGTGGGATTCACCTTTGATCAGGAAGTCAAAATATTGGAACCATTTGCTCTTTTTTTTTTATTTCAATTTTTTTATTTTTGTCATACATCCAAGGCCAGTTCTGCCAACACGTAATTTTTGAAATGCAGCTTATTTTCCACTGTCTATGCTTTTTCAGTGGGCAAGTTAAAGAAATGAAGATCATAACATGCCATATACCTTTTTGTGGAGACAAAATCTCGTTCAAGTTATCTGGCATTTTTAACTCAGCTGTACTGCTGCAGGAAAGGCAATATGTGTAACAGGACTGAAAATGGACGTCTCAGGGATACACTCCAGCATGCAGCGGGTCAGTGCTGCGGAATTAAGGTCAGATTTTCCTGGTGCAGTTCAGTAGATTTATGCTGGAAACACAATATTTATACTTCTGCCATGGACGTTTTGATTGGCTGCTGTGTTTGTTGCAACTGAGCCAATCTGCCTGGTGTTTGGAATTGGTCACTAAGAAAAAGATGACTTGGGAAAGTACCCTCGTTAAGGCCAGTTTCATTTCCTCTTCCCTCTGCTAGGATGATGCTGAGTTGCCTTTTGTAATTGCAATGTAATCTAAAGTGAGTGTTTTGTATTGAGAAATCATCAGTCTCTTAATTTGTAGTTACTAACTGTTGTGCAAGTGAAGTGAATAACATGGTGACCATTTGTCTGCTGTTCAAGTTTATTAAAATAAAACTTGAAATGTATGAAGAACATTTGCGTTTGGGACATGGACTTTGCCAATTACACTTCAATCATCACACTGTGCATTAAGGGTGTTCCAAAAAACAAATGTTTTATTTGTCGTTAATCGTAACTACTCATGTATCAGTTAATCTGATACCAACTGCAGGTGATGAAACGATAACTTCTTCGTCAGAATTAAAATTGAGTGTTTGCTGACTTTACTCAACAATTACAATATTCGAATACACGTGTGTTAGCGCCAGCGGTGTCTGAATGTACTAAGGTGAGATGAAGACAGATGACTTTCGAGGACTTAAAGGGGAAACTTGACTTTGGCAGCTGTCTTTTTAAATACTGCACATCACTTATCCTTCAAAGATTTGTTTTTGAGGAATGCTTTTCAGTTCTCCGCGCCTACCTTACATTCATGTGATGGAGTGATTGGAGAAGTCCACTGAGTATCTTTGACTGAAGTCAAAATCTTTGCTTGGGTCACTGTATCAACTTGCTTAATATAAATTACATATTTGTTTACATTCCCATTAGAAACTATTAAAATACCAGTGATAAGTTCTGCATGGCCCTCCACCCAAATTGGTTAACTAATGAATTGTGAAAGCATGTTAGTTCTGGCATTATTAATTTTAAAATCTGCAGTCACGACGTGTCTTGCATGCACCGTATTTATTTACTGAACTGTCGCTACAAATTACCATGACTAAAGTGAAGAGAGGGGTGGAGGTTTGGGGAAAGAAATCCGAATGTCAAATTTGTGGACAAATGCACTGCCACTTTGAATTTGATATTTTTTAGACCGATACATATGCAGTTACTTCTGCAAGCTCTACAGCTGCATCTGGATTCTAGTTATTGACCACAAAGAAATGAAATTCCTTATTTTCACTGTGCAGTGACAGTTAAATTTATCCTTCATGAACACGTGCTGTCGCATGCCAGTTAAAAGGTGTCAACAGAAGATAGCCCCATATTTATGAATAATAATAATAATAATAATAATGCATCAGTTTCATATAGCGCTTTTCTGGGCGCTCAAAGACGCTTCACAATGGACACATATTTCTCAAACACCTGCCTGCTTCAGTTGGATACCATTAGGTACATCCTTCTATATTTTTGTTCTGAAAGCTGGAAACCAACCGGATATCCTGGCAGTTCTTTCATTATTGTGTTGGTCAAAGAACAGGTAGGAAAAAGTGCTCTGTCCCATAGCATCGCTCTTGATTAGTTTTATTTTTTTTTTTCCATTACTTGCAACACAGTGTTTGGATCTCATTAAACATTAGGAATGTTAGTTGCATAGTCATACGGTTCATATAGTTCATATAGCAAAAATTTTGCAGGTATCTGGGTGTCATTAAATTGTATCTGCATTAGGTCGTCTCTTTTTCACACTAATAGTCATGTAGCCAAACGTTGCTGCACAGTGAGACCATACAGCTGAGGAGTGTGTTCCCAGGTGAAGAAACGCACCCACACACACGCAGATAAGCCTGATAAGTGTAATGTGACCTTTGCACTGGACCCAGTATGCTGTAGTGCTATCTACTGACATTGGGTGCACAGTCACCAGATTAAAATATCACAAAAAGGCTTCATGCATCAGTATATCTATATACAGCCAAACTAGACAGGTGAAAAGACATAATATTCTTAATATTTTTTCTTAACCACTATAAGCAATCATATTCAACTAACCACAGAGGTTTACATGCCCTTTCGAGACTGCATTTTGTTTTTCTTGAAGTTGTTCATGAATACACCCTCAATCTGCGTTAATCTTCCCAAGGTGAGTGAGTGTTAGACGTCGGAATTATGTGGATGGACATGCTCTCAATTTATCTGCATCTAGTGAAAGCCGAATTAGCCTCCACAGCTCTAGCAGTCAGGTTAAATTTATGTTTACCTCTACGTTTGGTGCGCATGTGTAACACAAGAATGACATTCTCGTGTAGGTAAAGGATTTAATGCAACATGTCATGTTAAATCAACTTGAGGTAGCGCAAAGTAATTTTTAATTTCAATTATGTGCTCGTATTGGATTTTTTTTTTTCTGGTCATATTAATTAATGGATGAGGTCGCAAAGACCTTCAATAGGGCTGACGCAGGCAATAGAAAGTCCTACGGAGCAGAAACTGTCCTGGATCCGGTCCAAGTCGTCCTGGCAGGATGTTTTACTACAGGTGAGGTTTTGAAGATATTTCAGGAAAATTGACAGAAATAATATTTTCCATCGCACAATCATATAGCTCGCCAAGAGGAATCCATGGAATCGCAGAAGTTAAGAACATGAGGTGCTGGCTGTGGAGCTGACAGATGGTTATGGTTGCACCCTCACCGCACTGGGAACATCACCACAAAAACATTTTATTGTGCCTCATCAGATGCACTTGGCATCTTTCAGATTGTACCTAGGCATGGGTTGGCAAGCAATTTAATTGTCAGGGTCATGTAAGCGTACAAATAGGTTTGTATTTCAAGTTTAGGCAGTGCCTTGTTCAAACCAAAGTGTGTGCAGTCAGTCCGGGGGGGCAGAAGCTGAGTTTGGGGGGGTACAGATTACAATATACATGGTGTTAGGTACATGCAGTTGTGTTTAAAAAAAAATCATAGCTGTGCGTTTAAAAAATGTGAATAAAGTGCCAATATTTTTTATAATAACCTTCACTTCCATATTTCAAATGTAGTGGAAACATTACACATTCAATTCCACGTTGAAGCATTAGCAAATTTGATCAGGTCTGTTATTCTTTTACAGGAAGCAAAGAAAAATGATATTTATTTGTCATAAAAATAGCGGTGTCAACAAATTTCTCTTCAAACTCAAATACTAAATTTAAGTCAGGATTTAACTTCACTTTAAATTACTGAACTAATATTTAGTTGCGTAACCATTGTTTTTGATACATTGTCTGTGTTGCATCGAGTCAACCGACTTCTGGCACGTAGAAACCGATATTTCAGCCCAGGATGAACAAACTACATTCCGCTGTTCCTGTGAATTTTTTGGTTTTGCTTCAGAAAACGCATCTTTAATGTCCCCCCACAAGTTTTCAGTGAGGTTGAGGTCAGGGGATTGAGCTGGCTGCTCCATTACCTCAATCCTGTTTGTCTGGAACCAGTCTGTTCGCTTGCTTGCCCGTATGTTTGTGGTCGCTGTCTTATTAAAATAGCCATTTCAGGAGCATTTCCTCTTTGGCATTTGGCAACATAACCTCTTCAAATCTTTTGACACATTCAAACTGACCCATAAACCCTGGTAAACGATAAATAGGCCCCACAGCATAGTAAGAAAAACATCTCCATACTAAGATTTTTGCACCACTTCGCTTCACTGTCTTCGCAGTGTACTGTGGCTTAAATTCAGTACCTGGGGGTTGCCTGACATACTGTCAACGACCGCTAGACCCAAAAGGAACAATGGTCGCACTCTGGATGAAGTGTTGCTCATAAAGGCTTTATACAGCATGTATAATGCCTTCATAAATGAGACATAATGTCTTCATAAATCATACAAAAGCAAATGTCATGCTTTGTAAAAGGTGAAATAACACCGTTATTCAGCATGTGATGCCAGATGTGACAATGTCACTTAGCTGACAGTGTCACTCTTTATGGCATTTAGCCACTAGCAAAGTGACTTAGTTATATCATATCTGGCATCACATGCTGAATCAGAATGTGTTATTTCACCTTTTACAAAGCATGACATTGGCTGATGTTTGATTTATGAAGACATTATGTCTCATTTATGAAGGCATTATACATGCTGTATAAAGCCTTTATGAGCCACACTTCATCAAAAGCATGACCAGAACAATTTTACTCGCATCAGTCTGCAAAATGTTACACCATTTCTCTTTGGGCCTATCAGTGTGTTTTAACCAATTCTGCATTTGCCAGTTTTTAAACAATGGTGCTTTTTGGGGGCTTCTAGTTGCCTGCTTGGCTTTGATCAAATGTCTTCTGACAGTAACGGCACTTACAGGTAATTTTGTATCATCTTTGATTTTTCTGGAGAGGATGATTGGCTGAATCCTTGCTATTCTGACTAATTTTTTGATCCATTTAAACAGTGGTTGCTCGCTTCCCTCCGCATGTTTTGCGAGTTTTGCCATTTTAAAGCATTTTAGCTGAGCATCCTATAATTGGCAGCACTTCTTTATTCATTTTTCCCTCTCCAATCAACTTTTTAAACAAATTACGTTGGTGCTCAGAACAATGTTTGGAACAGCCCATTTTACTTTGCAATTCAGTAGGAAATATATGTTAGAACAATGTATGAAGCATTTGCTTCCCTTTTGCCTTATAAAGAGTAATTAATGACACCTGTTTCTTCACAAAGTGAATAAATTCTCTAAACTCTATGCTGCTATTATTTTGAACACGCCCCTTTAAAGGAATGAGCCCGTGTCTCAGACCAGACAGCGTGCGTGTCATTACAGCTGGGTCTGATGTGTTTCTCTTGCACTGCTACATCTGCGAGTAAATTATTAGCCCTGCAGAAACATCACTACTACTAATATCAGTGGTTCATTAGGTTATTAATATTGCATTGCTATTTTTTTTAACACAACTTGTATATACCGAAGTAGCCTCATTTCAGGTAAAGTCTCGCATTTATGCTGTCAGCTCAGCCATGGTGTTACGACTAGGGATGCTCAACGGAGCAAGCGGTTTCTGTTCTTATGGGCTATGAAGAAGGATGTGAGGACCCAGGACTTTTAAATGGCTAACTGACCCATTAATTAAGTAAATAAATGAGTAATTCCAGGTCTATAAACCAGCTTCCCTCATTGAAAATTGTTTTCACGCACTCCAGTTCATCTGTGTGATCCTTTTCACAGAAAAAATAAACTATGTTATGTATCGTTCTTGACTGAATACTGTGAACCTTTTCACCTAATGTACAGGTTACAGGACATTGCGGTATTTCAGCATTGAGCAAAAAAAAAAAACGGACAACTTCAGAATTGATTAAATGTGTAAAATCTAATGATGGGAAACACACAGGGGTGGGTAAAATATAAGAAGTACACCTAAAATGGCTTAAAGTTAAGTTAAAGGCATCTGCAGAGTGTGTCTTATTTGTTTGAATGCTAATTGGCTGCATTTGCCTGCCTAAAAGAGTTCTAACCTGCAACACCTCGGCTGCAAAGTCTGAAATAAAATTAGGGGATCATCAGGGATCAGCGAGGCACCTGTAGTAGCCAGAATTGCTGGTGCCAGCGGTCACAAACAATGGTAAAATTATTTGAAGTGGCAATGGCAGGCTGACTGGTGTCAAAAACGTACCATTTTCTGTTCGCCAAAAGAAGCAACGGCAAAATGAAGTATGGCCTCACATCCAAGCTTCTCCAACAGGGACAGCTGGACACACAAGCAAATCACTGCAGAGCTACAACTAAAAAAATCACAGGGGAATTAAATAATTCCTTTGAATCAGTCACAACAAAAATACGTTTTGAGCTTCAAGAAGTTAGTATTTAAAGCAAAGATTATAATAATGTAACAACTCAAGAAAAAACTTGCATGGCATTTGGTGAAGGATGACTCATCTGTCCATGCTCCACATCTCTGACCTCTGACCTGACCTGCGGTATCGACACCCCGGAACGCTCAAGTATGAGGTGTTCAAACTATCATGGAGAATTGGTCTCTCTTCCTGTAGGCATCACACTAACACATGAGCCTCATGGTCATAAAATGTTTGCTTCGGACCATAATTCCTCACCGTATTTACCTCCTTTCTTATGAATTGCATTGCAGATGTCACTTTCACTGTTCCTGTTGAAACACCATTCAATAGGAAAGCCTTTGTGCCTGAAGCTACTGCAGTTCATGCCGCAAAAGTGAATCCTTTTACAAAGTCCCTCAGATCTTCTCTTGCAGTCTTCACCCACAGTCGAGATCAGCCCGACCTGCTCAGCATTTTTACCCTTGTCATTGTTCTTTGCTTTACTGCACCATGCAGGGCACCTTTATGGAAGCAGCTGCATTTATTTTTAATTTAATGTGTCACCCGCCTGTGTCTGTGAAACTTGCACTTGTCCGCACACTGAAATGTTTGTCAATAGTTTGTGACGAGTCCTTATTTCCTTTTGACAGTGGTTTAATTTAGGAGATACAGCAAGCACCACAGATTTTGTTAATGGCGGAAGATGTTAGTTTCTGTGTAAGGTCTGTCCGTGTGCAGCCCAGGAGTGCTTTAGTGCTCAGCTCAACACAACTATGAAAATGTGCTTTAGCTAGATGCGTCAGGAAAATTATTTGGGACAAATGGTGTAGTCTGCTCTGTTCATTTAATATTCTGAGAATGTGACGGTGAATCGTAGCTTCCGTTGACTGATTAAAATTAGGAGAAAACTATTCATCAGCCAGACGAACCACACGGCTAGTAGATTCAAAAGGTTTTGAACACCCGCAGTATTCAACAAGACTGAAGTAGGAAATGGAGAGATTTTGTTCTCCAAAAAAAAAGTCCAAATCTCCATGTAATCAGTCACATTTTTTCAATAACTGCTAAGCATATTTGTGGCATTTTTGTTTTTCAGGGCAGGTCCCTGTACAGTTTCCTGCTGATGCTCTGCACTTCAGCTGCTTCTCGATACGTCTGTCCTGTTTGTCCCAAACTAATGTGAAAATAAATTGCAGGCAAAATTCTTGGACAAACTCATTGTCTTGCTGTCAGTAATAAAGAAATAAACAAACACCTTTTATTTTGGGAACAAAAAGATCTCCTTAGTAAGTCTATCATACTATCCAGCATTTCTACCGATTATTCCTGAGCAAATTCAGTTTTTTCTCTACAAGGCGGTGATGTGATGTAGTTCACTCCTGCTCATCTGTGCTGATCCCAGAGTTCGGCGGCACTTGCCGTTTGCTTCTAATTGACCTTTTTATCCAATAAGTCCCAAATCAGTCTGACTTTCATTCAGTTTTTGGAAAGCAGAAAAAAGAAATTTCCTCACAAAAAATGACTTCTTTTAGAATAACAAAAATTTGGATACTATTCTGACAAGTAATGGTTTATTTATTATTACTTTTAACTTCTTACTGCTTACCTTTTCTTGTGCCATTTGAGATTATATAGTGTAATAGATATGTATGGTGTGTAGGTTATTTTGTTTTATGAATAAATGTATATATTGAGGTGTTAACCCACTTTAATTTAGCTATAAAGAGTACTTGACATTAGCAGTGTGTTTCTTTGGATGGGACAATACCTGTCCTGTGTAGTAAAGTGTAAAATAATTAGTTTTCCTGTTTATCTTGCCAATTAAGGCTTTCTACGCACTTTAAAATTTAGGCCACTGTTCTTTGAAGTTAAAAGATTCTTTTTAACTCACTATTATGTGCTCAATGTTAAAACTGCTTAAATTTTATGAAAAAAACCTCTGCTGAGGGTTAACCATGGGATTGCATATATATAAAAATAATATGTATATTTGTGTACCGACTAAAATAGGTGCGTTAAAATGCTCCTGGCTTATTTTAAATCATGACAATTTGCAGTACAATTATTTGACTGGACTGAGAAAGCATATTTTCTTCCTGTATAGTTGAACAGTGGTCTGGGACCTCAGTTCAGAACTAATGAGTTTCTTTGAGCTGATTCACTGTGTCCAAATAAGCATGCTTCAGGCAAGCCCCGGAGCTGAGGATATCCACAAATGGAATCGATTTGTTCTTCGTTAATGTTTTAGCACTGAGGAGGCCGGCTGAGATTAGGGAAAGCAGGTATGTACACTGCAGTCAGTGATGAATAGGAGAATTGTGTCGTGGGGAGAGCTAAGGACACTTAGCATTAGGAAGTGAAAGACTCTCTGCTCATGGATTGACCCCAGTATGTTGGCCAGCTCAGGCCGGTGGAAGGAATCGGGAAACGCACGGCTAGCTATGCTGGCTGGACCCTCCTCCAAACATGCCCTGGATCTACTGCTCAGAATCCGTCATGGAACCAGGGACATGGGTAAGGCTGGCCTCTCCCCTGCTGTGGAAGGCCTTTTCTGGGAATCATACTCATCTTTAATCCTCCTTAATGGAAGTCAGCTTATAATTAATGGAGAAAATATAGAACAGCCCAGCCACTTTGGATTTATGTGCACTGCTAGGATGTGTATTATTATTATTAATATATATATATTTATTGGCTATTGCATTTTTGCTTGGGGGCCTAAGATTTCTTGTGTGGTACTACTCTGTTTGCGATACTTTGCGCAAGATTGTCATTCTGACATAGAACATACATTCAGGGGACTGTGTGCGCGTCTATACACGGATGTGCCAAAACATTATGACCACTCTCAGATGAAGCTCAAGATGTTGATTATATAAGAATGGCGCAGGTCAGGGTCTTTGAGCACGCCTTAGACTGAGCGAATAGTCTGTTCTGGTAGTTGGTGTGTTGGATGCAAGAAAAATGGGCCTGGTTTGCTGTGTTCAGTGAAAGAGTTCTGAGGAGGGACCAGCCACGGACTGGCGAGGGGGCCTTGGGTGCCAAAGAAACATTTAACTGCGGGAGCAATTTCCACTCTACTGTCTGGTCCAAACCAACAGAAGGGCTTCTGCTGCCCAGTATTCTGAAAATGTTTAAGGTCCCCTATTATGTCACCAGGTGCACAGCCAATTGGTTGTTATACAAGCCATTTCAAAATCTTTCCCCTCTTGACATCACACGGGGAAGTAACCAACCAGAGACGAGAAGAACTGATCAACTTCAGCCAAGCTGTCAATCAGATTTCTTTATTCTCGGCGGTCACTCCCTCTTGTGATGTCAGGATGGGGAGACTTTGAACTGGCTCATAATGGCTAATTAGCTGTACACCTGGCGGCATAACAGGGGACCTTTAAAGGGGAACTCCAGTCGATTTCCATACATACCTTTGTTGTTTGTGGTGAAGGAATATTGACAATGGCGAGATAAACAAAGAAAATTGGTTTTGCCTACACAGAGTTATGCTCCTCCTGGAGTTGGCACCTAAGTGGCTCAAACAGGGCAGGCTTTTAAAGTGCTTTCAGCCTCTTAACACGATCGAGATGGTTTTTCAAGTCCATAACCATGTTAACCTAACCCTTCCAAGTGACCACAGTGAATTTACTGCAGTAGCTGACCTAAAAATGCATAAAAGTTTTGCTAATTCACTCAGTGCACGTACCTCTGTTTACTTCCTGTCTTCCAGTCAAGTCCACACTAGTCGATTGTCGAACTCATACAATCTAATATTCCAAAATGTAATTTTTCCACCAAAAAACTATGGTTACGAATTGCTGTGGTTATGTCCATAGTAATGACTTTATAGAAACATAGCGACACTGCAGCCTAACCTCGCAACCAGATTTTAATACTCGCACGCATGCTCA
The DNA here is from genome assembly GCA_029721435.1 of Gymnothorax reevesii. NCBI lineage: Eukaryota > Metazoa > Chordata > Actinopteri > Anguilliformes > Muraenidae > Gymnothorax > Gymnothorax reevesii. The sequence continues at coordinate 175,098,772 of CM056574.1, forward strand.
TTTGGAATTAGAACTTAAAAATTATATCGCTATCCTCCAAACTCATCGCATATCCTCTCGTATGAAAAGCCCCATATGCATACATGTATGTTCCGAGGCTACCAAGGAAAATCATACGAAGAAATCCTAAAGACGTTACCTGCAATTTGCAGCTGGCCTTTTCGCTTTTGGAATGGCATTTACGGGTCATTCCATATCAGATCACCCAATGGATGTCACCCCACCCGCTCAGATTTTGCTCAAATTTGGTTTCCATGGTGGTTTTTGCTGGCAAAGCTGAAATTCCGAATATCGGCTCAATCCGACCACCGGTTCCTGAGTTATGGCCCACCCAATTTGGCAAAAATTGGCCAAAATGGGGGTACCGGCCGATGTTTAACCACCCATATCTCAGCAACCGGTGGGGCTATCACAACAAAATTTGTCTCTGGACTGGAAATTCACCAAGGAATCCAAATCTGGCCTTAGATTTGATGTAGGGTAAAAATAATATATTTATTAATATATAATATTCATGGTGCAGCTATGTTGCTACATAGTCATTACAATGGACATGACCACAGCAGTTCGTAACCATAATCTCTTGCTGGAAAAATTACATTTTGGAATATTGGATCATACGAGTTTGACAATCGACTAGTGTGGACTTCACCGGAATACAGGAAGTAAACAGAGGTACATGCACTGAGTGAATTAGCACAACATTTATGATTTCTAGGTCAGCTGCTGCAGTAAATTCACTGTGGTCACTTGGAAGGGTTCGGTTAACATGGCTATGGACTTTAAATGATATCTCGATCGTGTTAAGAGGCTAAAAGCACGTTAAAAGCCTACCCCGTTTGAGCCGCTTAGTCGCGAACTCTAACAGGAGCATAATTCGGTGAGAGCAAAACCAATTTTCTTTGTTTGTCTCGCTATTGACAGTACTCCTTCACCACAAACAACAAAGATACGTGTTGAAATCGACTGGAGTTCTCCTTTAATGATTATTTCGAGGGGAATGTGTCACAACACAATGCATTGCACCCTGTTGCACATGGGGCTTTGTTTAGGTCGACCAATCAGTGCCCGTTCTGACCCTGGTCCACGATCCTCAAACATGGACCTTGTAACATTTAACGAAGGTCGCCTAGTCTGAGTCCTGTTGTTTTTGCATAGTACACATTGGCCGGTCACTTGTGCACCATTTTACTGAAGAAGAAATCGCACCAGGATGCATTGTGGGAAGATGACAAGCTGGTGGTGGCAAAGTGATGCTGGGCCTGAATGTTCATGTGAATATCCATTTGATGGAGGTGTTATTGGTGGCACACAGAGGACTGTAAACATTAGGTAGGTGGTTGTAATGTTTTGGCTTATTCGTGTATATGCATCACTGTGTGTATGTTCTGTGAATTTCAAACGTGGCTGAGCAATCCATGAGACGATTTAAGATGACAACCTTTTCTGATGAAGCCATTTGTAGGAGTGATGTTGAAGTGTAGTCTGTCAGTGATGGCGTCGATGAATTTGGTTATTTGACGGAGAACAAGCAGATCCTACTTGAACATGACATTTAATTTTGGCTCGAGAAATTACATTAGTTTATAAAGACACATTTGCCAACTGAAATGCGTCTGATAAATAAACCATAAGGGTGCACTGAACGACTCGTATAATGTATTCTTACTGATGAAATGGATGTGCAGACCGTACACTCCTGCCTTATTGCATATCATTTCCATAGTGCCAAATATTCAAGAGGAAATGTCTCCTGCATTAATTCTAAATTTTAATTCCGTGGTCATGCGGTTTCCCAAGTTCATTCTCGGTGTGTAAAATGTTTTTGGTTTGAACTGCCTCCATTTTAGCATTTTGATTCTTTGGTTTTGTGAAATATAGTTACGAACAATGCATTTATACAAATTAATACCAAAGCTGCTGATGCAATGCGCAGCATTGTGCACTTCTGTGCAGATTTTTTTAAAAATATTCCTAAGCCTTGCAATCAGATTTATAAATTTTATCTTTGCAGCATATTCCCTATCATCTGATGAGCTTCTCTCTGAATGTGTACGTCGGTCTGTCCTTAAGAAGAGCGTTAGGACCATCGTATGCATAAACGAGTGATCCGGAATGGCAGACCCCTGCTGGGACTTATGTATATATATATATGTGTGTGTGTGTGTGTGGGGGGGGGTCACATGTCCTGTCTGTGCCCACACAGTGATGTGCATTAATGTCTGCGTGTGTCTTCTTGCTGTTTAGTTATAGTCTTCCTCAAAGGAAAGACTCCATGATGTTTTATTCCATAATTATATGGAATAAATAGAGGAGGGGTGGTGGCAGTCATTGGGGGAATGCTTTGGGGGGGCGGGTGTCTGCCATAGCTGAACAATGGAACAATCCCTCATTTGTCAGCACTCATGAAAAAGACAAAAGATTCTCTTTATTTTCTGTTCTCTATGCGTAGCAGGGACTGTGATCCGCTAAAACGATACTGAATCTTCATGATCTCGACAATAATTTATTTATGGTCAGAAGTTTCCCTTTTTATTAGTCAGTTGTTAGAGGCATGCGTGTACGCACCCCAATCTGGTGTGTGTTCAGTCCCTTGGGCAAGATCTGTTTGCAATATCTTTTTGAAATCATTGAGAGAATGCCCTCCAGTTCTTCTAATTTCAAATCTTTCTTTATTTGTGAGGATGTGGCTCAAAATTTCAAATTCTGCCCCATCCAGTAATGTGAGGAAGACTTAAAAAAAAAAAAAAAAAAACTGATCCGGATCCATCCAGAAGTCCAGTTGATCCCAGAGCCACCTCTGGTATAAATTCTCATTCAAATCTGTTGAATACTTTTGTGTAATTTTGCTTTCTAGTCAACAAACCAAAATACACGACCGATCACATGACCGACTCGACAGATATAAAAATGAAGCAAAATGCATCAGCTGTTGTGTTCCATAATGACAATGCCAGGTTAATATCAATACTGGTGATCTTGGACCGAGCAACGGGAACCTATTACTGAGGAATGAGCCCAATACAGTGCCAGCGCCCTTTTATCACTCAATATCATCAGGTAGGTCTGTGAAACCTTTATTTCAGCTTCTGACCCCTTCATTTGGCTCTGGGAGTCATTCCGGATTTTTCCCAGTAGTTTGTGAACTCCAACACCATCTACTTATGAAGCCATTTCCTGCACTCAGCTCCAATATTCGGTCAGATCTGTGCAGCTTTCGTCAGTACGTGTAGATTTCAGTCTTTTTAAGGCAAACAAATGTATCATCATATGCATAAGAAATAAGCTACGATGTATAACCTGTTCTATTCCGCAATGATGTTCCGTAATCTTGGGCCAAATAAGTCTTTTTTACATTAGAAAGTTGTGATTACAGTCATTACATTCTCCTTTTTATCATTCAGTGATATCAGGTCTGTGCAATTTTACAAAAAGGCTCCTCACAAATACGCACGATTGACAGTTTTGGAGAACCCTCCTGCCAGGGTTTTTGACCCATGTCTGCAAGCTGGAACTTCCAGGTCGTTCGAGTGGAGTTCAGCGATTCCTTGGCATTGAACATCATTTTCTCTCAGCCGTTGGATTTAGAATCAAGTTTTTTGCGACGCGGCAGCTTCGGTTTCCTGCAGGTAGGCTGTTTGCAGTCCTTAACAGGAGCAGAGGATGTTCACAATAATATGAACAAACTGACTAATGTGCGCTTAGTTATGCGCACCATCACATTTTTGCATTTGCAAAATCACTTGTTTCGTAAACGATGTTTTCAACTTCGAAATGACTCCAACATTACTGTGGTGCCGATAATTTTAAGCTCCATATTTTGCTGTTCGTTCTAGTACGTCAGCTGATTGGCTTGAATTTTATAATGTTTAGATTTAGGAGTTACGGTATTGGAACAAGCTGCATCACGTGACCCCGATGGACTTTCGCCTCCACACAGAGATCCAAAACTCAGGCAGGCCTGTCTATTACACTTGGAGGGAAAGGAATGTGGGCCTATTCTCGTGATCCCATTTTTCTGAAACAAATTTCCGCACACACTGCATGGGGAGAAATTAAATGCAAACATTGAATTACTCATTTACTTTTTGAACTGAGAGGTACAATTACCACCTTTATTATATCTCTTCTCTTTCCCCAGATGTAAACATTCTCTTTGGGCTCCAGATCAGATCGTGCGTTCTGTTCAAACTCAGGAGAGGAGCAGATTCTGTTCTCCAGAGAGATGTGTAAAAATGCAGAAAGTAGTGCCAGGATAAACACTGAGGTGATGAAAAGTTATCAGAACTGAGAATGATCGTCATCTCAAAAACCTGCTGGAGCCTTTGGGTGTCAAATTGTTGACATTGGGCTAATCAGCTTAGCAGTGCAGAGCTGCGTGCTGCAGAGGAAATGTGCCTTTTGTGAGGCAAAGCAGGCTAATGTAACACCATTTTCGCCCTGCTGGAGAACACCTTCTCTCTGGAGGGCTGTAGTCATCCGTCTTCTCTCTAGTGGTTAGAGACCAGCCTTACTTGACGGAGCAGAGGTAAGGTAGGATGTTAAACCATTTTCCACCTCAGCAAACGATGTGAAGGATGGGAATTATTAATGTGGCAGCCATCACATTTAGGGTCACGATGACCTCTCCTAACGTCAGATTCTGCCTTATATCTCCATCACAAACCAGCGTAAGTTGATTTTGTGGCTAGTCAGATCAGCAGTGATCTTGTGTGCGGACCTTTCATAGCACTGATCAGACCCGACACTATGCTGGTGCCGCCTGGTTTCTGCCCTGGGGAATATTAAACAGCGTGTTATTCTTTGGTTTCTGCCATGTTTAGGGGGAAACCATCTCATTTACAAGCTCAGTTCTCACACACACCAGGTCACAACATCTGTGCAATAGTACAAACTGATCTCTGTTACAACCTCTTCATTTATGTCCTCTGAAAACAGAAACGGAAAGCAATTACAGCTGGAATGTTCTTTCTGCAGCATTTGAATGAGACGACCTCAGGCTCTTGTTTCATCTATGGGTAGATTAGCTCAACTAAATTAATACAAATGGCTGCGCTGATGCTTCGGAAGCTCATTTGATTGCCTGACTGAGAATACATCCAGGGTTTTTTGCACTTCAGACACAGGGTTGCCTGAACCCGCATTACTGCATCCCTCTGAAACCAAACTGCAAACTGAGGATGATCTCTCTCTCTCTCTCTCTCTCTCTCTCTCTATGAAAATGTCAACATAGAGCTTTGCTCAACATCACACTATAAACGTGCTGACTTGTAATGGGCTCTTCCTGCCACACTTCTGGGGATTGTCGTACAGAAGACTCATTTTAACCCTTTCAGGAGTACGAGCTCAAGTATGTGACTGGAGTGTTCTTAATAGAACATTCTAATGTCGACTTTACAATCGGGACTGGTATAGTGCTCTGGAGAAATATTCACCCTGTTAACCATTTCCTCTATTTTTGCATGTTTGTCACACTTAAATGTTTCAAATCATCAAACGAATTTAGATATAAAACAAAGATTACTAGAGTTAACAAAAAAATGCGGGTTATAGATAATTATTTCCTACCTGGCAAAGAATTTGCCCCCTTAGTTACTACATCAACAAATTAAATTTAATAAGGCATTATTTCACTTGAAACACCCAGGTATGATCACTGCCAGCCCTGTTGAATCTAAACATCACTTAAACAGAACCTGCCTGGCAATATGAAGTAGGCAAAAGTAGCGCACGATGCAGCGTTCCGACAAAATTTAAGAACAGATGAGGAACAACGTCTTTGACATTGATCAGTCTGAAAAGGGTTACAAAGCCATTTCTGAGGCTTTGGGACTTCAGCAAATCATGTTGAGAGCCATTATCTACATATGAAGAACGTTTGAAACGGGAACCTTTCTCCCAGGAGTAGCCCACCTACCAACATTTTTCCAAGAGCGCGTCAACGACGCATCCAGGAGGTTCCAAAAGAACCCAGAGTAACGTCAAGAACTGCCAGCCTCACAAGCCTCAGTTAAGGTCAGTGTTCACGATTTCACAATATGAAAGACACTGGGCAGAAACTACATCCATGGGGGAGCTGCAAGGTAATAACCACTGCTGACCAAACAGATCACTAAGGCTCATCTTATATATACTTTAAAAACCCCTTCTTCCGCTTGAATTGTGGGGTAATATTCTGTTTGCTGATGAGTTAAAAAAGGAACTTTTTGGAAGACATTGTTCACTTTACATTTGGCGTAAACATAACACAGCATTCCACAATAATAATAACATACCCACAGTCAAACCTGGTGGGGGCGGTAGTGTGCTGGTCTGACGCTGCTCTACTGCTTCAGGAACTGAGCGACTTGCCGTAATTGATGGAATCATGAAGTCCGCTCTCCAGCAGGTGATCCTGAAGGAGAAGGTCCAGCTATCAGTTTGTGACCTAAAGCCCAAGCACAGTCAGATTATGCAAATGAAGCACAGACCTCTTTTTGTGGCTCAAATGTAAGGAATATTTTGGAGTGGCCTAGTGAAAGTCGTGAGTCGGCATGACCCTCAGTGGGCACTTCGTGCACGGAAGCCCTCTGATGTGGGTGAAGTCAAACAATTCTGCAAAGAAGAGTGGGCCAAAATTCCTCCTCAGTGATGAAAAGGACTCATTGCCACCAGGAATGGCACAACCAGTCATCATTAGGTTTGGGGGGCCAATTATTTTTTCATGTGACGTTTACTCGCATTGCCTTTGTTTTATATTAAAATTAGTTGAATGATGTGAAAGAATGCTTCTGAAACCCCTCCTGGAACAGCACTTATCTCGCGTGCCTTAGATCTCTCTGATCCGGCATAGATCAGTCACACGATCAGCTCATTATTAATCCATGAAGCTGCATGATAATGAGTAGCTCATGTGAGTCACCTGAGCCCGAGCTGGGAGAGATCTAACACCTGCAGGACAGGTGCTGCTCCAGGAGGGGTTTGAGAGGGACTGTGAAAGGTTTAAATGTGACGAGCAAAAATGTAAGAAATTAGGAATTGGGCAAATACTTTTCCACAGCACTGTAACGCAAAGCAAAACGCTGACATACCATCCTACCAAAGCAGTAAAAAAAAAAACCGAGTAGGTCTGGAACACTGAAGAATGTGGGGGGCTGGAAGGTCGTTGCAAATAAAAAAAAAAAAAATGTATATTTTTAAATATTTTGTATTCATAAATTGAACTGGTCACCCTGTACATTAACTGACATGAACATGACCATCACTAATGTTAGTTACAGATAATGTTAGAAGAATATTCCAAATTGAGCGTGAAATAAATGACAAATAATGAATGCATTTGTCAACTGCTGATGTATTAAGGTTTATGCATCATGAAAGCATATGATCAGCTGGAAATTGAGTCCATTTATAAATGCATTGACTGTAGTTTTATTCTGTGTATTGACATTTGTTAGTGTAGGTGACTCTTTTTTGAGCTTTGGGGGGGGGGGGGGTTATTTCTTCCTTTTGGACTGTTCTCTCCCCCCCAGAATTCTTTGCTGTCCTATATTTATATACTTTTTGTGTGTGTGAACAGGAGTGAGACACTCAAATAATTGAGTGTTTTATATGCAGATGAATCCCTCATCCTGCCCACACTTCAGCATTTCAAGTGTAGCTTTTAAAAAATATTTTCCAGCGGCCTTTTACTGAATCATCTCATGTTAACAGCTGCATTAGTCAGTCAGTTTATGTGGCTTTACTTTGAAGTGGGACCAGTTACAGTTTTATAGATGGAAAAACCAATCAAAGGGAGAAGGGAAAATGTTTTGGTCTTTTGATGGTTTATTTTACTTTTAATTCCTTGTCGTTCTGGAACTCATTGAGTCATTGCTGGATATCGCAATTGCTTTGTGTAACCAGCAGTCATTGCTGCATCAGCGGTTAGTTTTCGTGCCGAAAATTCTAATGATGTATTTTGCTTTTGCTCCTGAAAGGGTTAGCATGAATGAATGACATACAGGCTACCAGGGTGACTAACTGTTTTTATTTGAGGGTTTGTTCATAAACTACCAGTGTTGCAGTAGTTCTGTCCTGCAGGTTTAACTGTTCATTGTCTATTGCTGTTGGAGGAAGCTGACCTGCATCACTGGAATTGCTGATCGTGTGGTTAAATGTTGCAGCATAAGATAAGGCTCCCTCCGTCGAACAGCTCAGACGATGTTCCCCATTGAGCTGCTTGAGAGGGCGTCTCATTGGCGCCGTCACAGATGATGTTCCGTGGCTCTAACCTGCCTTTAGTGGCCTAACCTGCCACTGCTTGTGTTCCTGTGCTCTCAGGCGGCAGCTATTCAGCCAGTGGGGACCGCCGGCACCATTCAGCCCCCCTCATACCCCCCTCCCATGGGCCTCCCACCTCCCTCTTTCCCCCCGGGGGTACCTCCACCTCCTCCTCCACCTTTCCTGCGTCCAGGATTCAACCCCATGCAGATGCCTCCAGGTATGTGCAGCAGTATTGCTGGGCATTACATTTCAAAATGGGCTAAAATAGATCAGGCCGTCACCAGCACCACTTCTGTCTGCTCTGGTGTGATTCGCTCAGATTAAGTGTGAAACAAGAAGCCGTTTGCGACACCTTTCCACAGTCTGGAGAAAAGTCATAAGACGGTACTTCAGGTCATTGAGACTTTTCACATGAAATGTGTGTTGTAGCAAGGGCTATGATCACATGATTATCTTCTGTAAACTCCTTCTAAAGTTGACCATTATCTGCAGGTCTCTTACATATTTTGGAGGTACTTAAGTATTTTTACAAAAGTCATGACATTTGTTATTAAAAGACGGCCTCTGTTGTGGGGAGGGGCGGGGGGGGTGAAGTGTTGTGCTGTGATGTGATTGGTTCTTTGTGGTGCGTGCTGTGATTGGTTCTTGTGATGTGTGCTGGGATTTGTTATTGTGATGTGTGCTGGGATTTGTTATTGTGATGTGTGCTGTGATTGGTTCTTGTGGTGCGTGCTGTGATTGGTTCATGTGGTGCGTAATGTGATTGGTTCTTTTGATGCGTAATGTGATTGGTTCTTGCCATGTTAATGTCTCCTTTATCTACAGGCTTCATGCCCCCTGGTGGAGTTCCCCCCATGGGAAACGCAGGGCCACCTGCCCCCACCCCCGGCATCAACGTCCCCACCTGTAAGAGCCAGTAATCCCCCCCCACACACACAGACACACACACACACACACACACTTTTCCTCGGCATGTTTTTCGCAGCACAACTGGGGGCGTTTATAGTTTGTGGCAGTTTGCCGTGCTTCTGTAGGACTCTCACACAGGCACAGTGGGACGATTACATGCAGGGCTGGGGCAGCAAAATGGGTTTATCTCTGTGAGTAATGGTTCATTTCAGCCGCAAACACACGCGATACTTATGGAGAGGTACAAGTTACATTCCATGGCATTAATTTGCTTTTATGCCAGTAAAGGAACTGGTAAATTAGAAGGCGAAACAGAAAGAATTGCTCATAGCCACTGGCTTAATTGTACCGCGGTGTTTTGTTAATTGACTGTTTCATCTTGCTCCGGAGAGCGAGCGCAGCATTATCGGTTTTTCCTCGGCGTTATACCTCCGTATTCATGCTGCTCTTCTCCTGTTTCTGGTTCTGTCACAGCAGCAGTCCCTGGCCCCGCCGTGGAAGACCCCCCTAAAGATGCCGCGGGTGGGAGTTACCCCCCGTCAGGAGGGGGTCCGAGGGGCTCCAGCGTCCCTGGGGACAGATTCCCCGTCCCGGGTCCAAATCAAGGAGTCGGTGGAAACCTCCCCGCCCCAATGGGTCAGCATCCTGTCCGTTTCGTCTCTGTCGCTGACGCGCTGCTGTGTTTGTTGTGCTGGGAGATTGTTTCTGTCTGTGAGGGTGAATCTCGATGTGGTGGCAGTGAATGACATCTGTTTGCAAAACATGCTAATTAAGACAAGTCAAATGATACATAATGAGACAATTATTTAGTGAAGGTTAAATAATAATAGTCTTCTTGTCTAATAATTGTCTTTGTGTTGGATATTGTAGGGCAGGGTTGCCCAACCGTCTGTCAGTTTAGCTTAAACAACCTGAGCCAAACGAAGAGGCCTTTAGGGATATTTTAGGTCCTGATTATTTGAATCAGATGAGTTGGGGTTGGACTGAAATTTTCACGATGGAAAACCTCTCCTGGAAAGGCGTTTGGCTCCCGTTTTAGAGCAACTAACATACACTTCCCTATATAACTGGTATATAGATGTTAAGTCAGGGCTGGGCCGTTCCAGTCCCAGAGGGCCAGTGTGTTTGCAGGTTTTTATTTCTATCATTTTCCCTGACTATGAGCTGATTGGTTGTACACACAAATATAGATTTGCGCGTAGATTGGACCATTGTAAAATGTTACGCTTAGGGGAGAAAAGAACAGTCTTTGGTGGTCATTGATGATAATGCAAATAAATGAGGCAGAAATGTCTGATTTCGCCATGTTTTGGCTAAATTAACCAATTAAAGGCCATAAGTTGGAGTGAAAAGCAGGCGCAGATACGGCCCTCACTGCCCCCCTCTGTGTTCAGTGTTCATGGTTTCTGAAGTTGTTGCTTTCTTGTGTTTTTTTTAGCCAATAACCAGATGGGTGCACCAGGAGGCCCCCAGATGCCAGCAGGAGGTCTCCTGGGGGCCCGGCCAGGGATGATCCCCCTCCAGCGGCCCCCGGGGGTCCCCCCCCCACACATTCACCGCTTCCCCCCTCCACCCCGCCCCAGCATGCCCCCCATGCCTCCTCCCTTGATGCACCAGGGCCCGCCCCAAATGGGCCCACCCCACAGAGAACCGCCCCCCGGGGGCTACGGCATGCCCCCGCCCCACCCCATGAGAGGCCCTTACCCGCCTCCGGGGCCCCCTTTCATGAGGGGCCCCGAGGGGCCTGAGGACTGGGAGGGCCGGCCCCCCCGCGGAGAGCGGCCGGGCTTTGGCAGGGACCGGGAGCCCGAGCGCTTTAGGGGGCGGCACCCTTACAGCAGAGGGGGCGGGGAAGGGCGGGACCCCGAACAGCCCGGCAGGTGGGAGCGGGAGGGACGGGAGGGGCGGGAAGGGCGGGAAGGGAGGGAGGGACGAGAATGGAGGCGGAGTCCCGAATATGAGGAGGAGCGTCCTCACTGGGGGGGCGGTCACCGGGAGCGACCGAGGGAGCGCAGGCCTCGTGAGAGAGTGTCGCGCTGGGACACTGACGGGCCAAGGGAGCGACCAGACGAGGCGCAGGCCGCTGACGGCTCACACAAGCCCAAGAGCAGCGAGCCTCCGTCAGACTCTGCTAAGGAACTCAAGGAGGCGGAGCCTCCGGCGCCATCCTCCACTGAGACTGCTGAGCCAAAGGCTGCTCCACCAATGGCGAGTTCAGAATCCACAGGAAAACCGCAGGAGTCGGAGTCATAGGGACTAAAACTCAGAGACGATGATTGTGGTTCAAACGAGAACTTACAGCCATGGAGTCCGTTTTACTGGGAACAGCACTGGAGGTGGAACATTGTTTAAGAAATTAAAAAGAAAAAAAAAATCCTGCTGTATAAATGCTTTTGTCTTTGTTCCTCCCACTGGTGTGTTTTTGGAGGGAGTTACTCTGACTTTAGTTTTTTTTTGGTAGTCAAAGAGATGAAAAAATGTAGTCAAAGAGAAACACCGGGCCGTTGGCTGTACCGTTTTTAACTCTTGATATTTGCAAGGTTTAGGGAATGAAGTTTATATCATTTTTACATTAAACAAGAAGAGAACACCATGCGAGGAAAACTTCCAACGTTTAGAGCCCGAGGGACGTGTTTTTAATAAACTATTTTCATACCATATGCGTTTCATTCTTAACAGCTTAAATGGCTTTGGTCCACTTCCCAGCGTGAAACAGTTTCATCAGTTTTTCAACGTTCTGAGAAAGTTTGAAATATAAACTGCATACAGTTAATTAGGCAGTTGAATAATCAAACGTAAAAATGAATTTAATCAAAATGAGGAACTGGACCATCCTGTTTTTTCCGGGTTAGTTTCTTCTGAGTTTTTAGACAATTGTTTTAACTTTCGGTGCTTGAGTTTTGGTGGATTTTGGTTGAATGCCGTTGTATGTCAGTTTAATGTGCCTCTGCCTTCTCTCCTCTGAGGCTGACCGCAGTCCAGCAAACAAAATCGCAATGAGGACAAACGCAGGTATTTCATTTAGCTTTCGGGAAGAATGTAAGAATGCACTGTATGATGCACATGCGATATATCCTATTTACAGTGCAGGTTTACCAGTTTTTTTTTTTTGGTGTTTTTATACATTTCCTCTGGGCTTTAAGTTTTGGGCAGTTGTCTACATATATACTCAATGTCTGTGCTTTGGCAACTGCCTGGCTGCCATTTTGTAAGGGGCTCAAAAGCAGCTGATAATATACGCCATTTTAATCCTGTTGACTCATGTTCTTAGTTCATATATCCAGTGCTGTATATCCATGGTTTGCGTTAGTCAGTAAGATTCCTAGATTATACATTGTTCTTCGGTAGTAATATTTTGGGCTAACTGGCTCACTGCTCTGGTTTGAAAACCTCTTTCTTACCCAGGAAGTACATAAATTGAGATACCAGGACAGGATACCCGGATTTACAATACTGCCTGCCAGTGTGGTTCCTCAAGAGCCGTCGCTATTGGTTCAGTTATTTCAGGTGGGTTTTTGATGTTGACAGTCTTTATGCGGCTGATATGTAAGGTGAAAGAACACTGTAATCCTGCCTTGTTGCTCTCAGCGTTGCACACAAATTTTCGCTATGAAGCCAAATCAGTTACGGGGCTGAAAGTTGAAGTCCAGTGTACAAATACAGGTAGGGTGTGATCATGGCAGCCATGTTTGCTTCATCTCTGGTGTCATGATTACTGTGTGTGAATGTATTTATTCACAGGAGTGTTTTGCTCATTTGGCCGGGGACTGTACTGCCCCCTCTGGAGGACAGACTCCTTACACTGAGGGCGAAAAGGCCTTTCACCGGGCGGCTGTAGAGGGTTTGTCTCGTTAGTCCCAACATAAGGGCCATGCAGCAGTCCCAGAAATGCAGCCTCTCTGGACCCAACCAGTGGGTGCTTTCTGTGTATCAATGAGAGTCCTGATGTGGGAGTCCCCCAGGGACACGACACACATCCCTGCCCAGGGCCGAGCACTCATAAAGGGGGGGCACCACTCCATCTGCCAGTCTGTCTGCCTGTTGATGTGCCCCAGGGCCAGTCAGGCTGCTTGCCGTGTCCAAAAATTATACGTGCTCCATTTCAGGCTTATCTCCACATACCATTGGTGACCTTGTCAAAATGGCGTGGTTTGCCTTTCAAAGACTCCCCAAATCCCCAAATGTTGGTGGTGGTACATTATGTTCGGCTCTAATCAGTTTCCTAGAAAACACAATGCTACAGATGCTCTCTCTCCACTTGTTGGCATTTTGGATGTCAGAAAGGGTTATGATTTCGAATGTTGTGCTTACGGCATGGTGGAAGGTCTCCTTACATTACCGTAGCAGCTTACAGGAGCCAATCGTGAACGGGTGAAGACATTACGTCATAACATTTTGACGCCTGAAATGTTGTGCATTACAACCGTTCTCCAGCAGATGGCAGTGCTGTATTCTCGTTACCCTTCACCCAAATGGCGTGTTTATGCCTGCTCTTTGGCGCGATAAAATCTGGAACGGAAACCATAACGTGAGCAATTGCTGCGCGTTATCTTTTTGGTTCGGGGTCGACTGGCGAGTGGTGAAGTAATATCTCGACGATAAGTCAATGCACAATACGATCAGATTCTATTCGAGAACTGTCCTCTTCCAGAAGCTGGATTTTGAAGGCACAACACATTCCATAATTTTTACTGGAGATGATGCAGAATATCTGGGGCAAATTGTTTGACTTGGTCATGGATTCACACGCGTAATGGAGGGAAAGAAACAACTTACGCCACAGCTTTGAAAAACAAAATCAACTCTTCTCTCATCCCAGCCATTCTCTGTCCCAATATAGAAAAACAGACAGTTGCTCTGAGTCAAATTAGGACAGTTAATATTGGCAGGGTTTGAGGGAGAGTAGTTTGCAGACTGGCAGAAGAAGCACCAGTGGGTCCTGAGGAATCTCCTGGTTGTTTCTTGATAATGAAATTAACCCTTTGAGTGCTGAATACATTTTCAAGGAAATATAAATGTAGTTATCCTGAGCTGTTGAAAACCTTTAAGTGGCAACTTGTTTAAGTTGCCACATGATAGGTTTTCAACAGCATCTGATTTTGATATCTTACATCATTGTTTTGCCCACGGCTCTGAAAGGGTTAAGCGCATAATTCTGGTGAACAACGTGAGTTCTCAGCCCGTTGGAAGCTGTAATGTTCTCAGCCCTTTTAACACTTCAGAGGGGAAGATTTTTTGGAATAGTTTTTCTCCCCAAAATTCTGAGCCTGTGTTATGGAAAACCATTACCATTAGTCATTGTTGGAGTTGTGTGTGAAAAGGATGATTACCCTCTTTCTTTAACCAGTGTAAGTTCAAGAGGATGCAGGTTTCGAATATTTAGGGCTTATTACTTATTTGTGCCCCTTGGAATGGTCCTTCTGGTCATGAATTTTGTATAAATGCAGCTACCGAAATTATAATTTAGGAAGGTGCTGAGTATGTGATTGTCCCCAGATTATAAGGTCTTTTGTCAAAAAACTACACTAATCTTTTTCTGGCAGTGTGTACAGTGTATCTCTTAAAGCATGTATGTACATGTCATGGCTCCTGAAATTTGTACGTAAAACAAACATGATGTTCTGGGGTTGTTGTAATAATTAGCTTTTTCTGTATACCATGTCAGCCACCAAATAAACTCTCCTTTAAAGAACTTTTTTTTTTTTAATCGTGTGCTTTTGTTTATGGTGTGTTGGATGACTCACTGTCAGATTTGATGACCCTGCCATGGCCTGTAATATGCTTATCTGCCACTGGGTGGTGCACTTTATTCTTTATGCGTAAAAGTGACTTTCAGGGTTTTGTCACGTATTTAATTTTTTTCTGTGTATATTTGAATTACGTCGATCAGGGGTGTCAGACCATAAAGATATATAATAGAACCAGAGAGAACGAGGAAGTACCTTTGCTTCAGCCAGTTAGCATGTTAGCTTCCTGCTTCCGCGTTTCCCAAGGATGCAATTTTGTGGCCGAAGACGCTGAAGATCCATAGACGCCAATTGAAAAGTGCGCATTTTTTTTCTTGCCAAGTAAAGCGAAAACAAAAGCAAATGCATTCGGTAATCCTTCATTATTTTGCTCTTTGTGTTCGATGTCTTCAAGAGGGCCTATAAAATAAGAACTGCTACTTGGAGCTTGACGACAGCTCGTGCTCGAGTTTGGTTGGCCAGCTGTTGCTCTGACTGCAGCGGTTCAGCCAATGAGTGAAGAGCGCGTGCGCGTTCAGGATCAACAATTTTGCTCGTCATTTAACATCGAAGACATTCGCCATGCCGCACAGACGACACATTTTCTTGGCCATTTGTGCTGTGTAATCAGATTGGCAATCTTATGAAATGGTGCTGGAAATAAGCATCCATGGAACGCCATTGTTATAGATGGTGTTGGTAAATTCTGTACTTCCTGGGCTGAAGTAGATAGCCTAGCATCTCCCATTGAAAGTAATAGGGGTGGTACTTCCTCCAGTTCTATTTGATTGCACCAGTTTGACACATGGAGGTAATGGAGAGCCAAGAGGCCGCAGGTTTTCATTTCACCCAGAAACTCCAGCAGGTGATTCAGTGATTACCTCACCTTCCAGCAGAGAGAAGGGGACTAATCCGTGAATCACCTGGTGGAGTTTTTGAGTGGAATGAAAACCTACAGCCTCTTGGGCCTCCATGCCACCAGTTTGACACGTGACCTAGATGGTTATCATGTGCAGGTAACCATACTGATGATCATCTAGCTTTACAGTGGCTGGTCTAGAGCAGTGCTTCTCAAACCTCTCCTGGAGGACCACCTGTCCTGCATGTTTTAGATCTTTCCCTGTTTTAGCACAGGTGATTAAAATGATCAGCTCGTTATTGAGCCTCTAAAGCTGATTGATAACATCCTGATTATTTGAATCACCTGTGCTGGGGCAGGGAAAGACCTAAAACAGGCAGGGCAGGTGGTCCTCCAGGAGAGGTTTGAGAAACACTGGTCTAGAGGCATTTGGGGCATGTCTACAACACAAAAATATATCCAATGCAGTTGCAAGTTTTTATTTTTTTTTAAAACTGCAGTTGCTTCTGGGGCCAGTGGTGGGAAATGCCCGGCAGTTTTCATTAAAAAGGGGTGCCCTGAGTAATGGTCTTTTAGGAGGCCCACGTTTTCTAGCAGTAGTCCAGCATACACTTTGTAATTCCACAGCAACTTCATAATACCAGCCATAACTCCGCCAGTGTCTTCAGGAATGTATACATCAAATGTCCCCCACTGGACATCAGTATGATTTGTGTTAAGCACAAATAATATGGCAATAAAAACAGCAGGATTCATTTTAAAATAAGCAAGTAGTACTCTAAGTGTCTTTGGATTAATCCAAATTGAATGAACTTTCCCCCCATGATCTTACTGAAATTTCTTAAAAATACTGTAACTAATTCCTCTTGGTGTATTTGCTAGATTTTAATCAGCTGTGGCGAGCACTCAGCCATTTTGTTAGTATGGTAGTGGAAACTATTAGGGAGTATCTAGAGCAGGGGTCCCCAATCTTTCCCAGAATGGGCTGGTATGGGTGCAGGCTTTCATTGTAACTGAGCAATTTCACACCTGATGCTACTAATCAACCCCTGGATTCTTTGCTAATAAGCTTGATTAGTAGCATCGGGTGTGTAATTGCTTGGTTACGATGAAAGCCTGCACCCACACCAGCCCTTTCTGGGGAAGATTGGGGACCCCTGGTCGAGAGACACGGCAGTCGATAGGATAAGGATTCAGGATTATTGCTATGGGAAGGGTCATGGGTAGGGGTAGGGGTTGGGGCAGGGCTTGAAATGGGGTCAGCCGTACCTCTCCACATTGAAATGCATTGAAAAACTTCCCTACCTGTAGCAACTGCCTTTTTTAATTGCTCCTGTTAATAGTTTTGCAGTTGCTACGGGCACGGAAGTTGTTCGATGAGGAGAGGAACGGCAGACCCATTTTAAGCCCTAACCTAACCTAACCCCAACCATAAACCCGAATCCTTATCCTAATCCCCTAAAATCGACTGCCGAACCAATAAAAACTGCCGTGCCCCTAGACCAGGGATGGGCAACTCCAGTCCTGGAGGGCCGGTGTGTAGGCAGGTTTTTATTTCTATCAATTCCCCTGACTATTTGAGTTAATTGGCTGCATACACAAATATAGATTTTTGCAAAGGTTTGATCAAAGAAAAATGTTTTGTGTAGGGTGACAAGAACAGTCTGGTGGTAATTCATAATAATTTAAAGAAATGTGAGATTTCATGAATAGTTTGGCTAATTTAGATAATTAACTAATTCAAGGCCAGAGGTTGGTTTGAAAACCAGGGGCAGATGCGGCCCTCGTTGCCCATCCCTGCCCTAGACACTCCATAAAAAATACTGATAAATTACAGCAAAAATGATTACAGGCATAACAGAGTCATCGCCAAGGCATTGCGCTGTTTCACAATGGTCAGACTGCAAATTTAGGTTATTACCACACAAAACAACTATTTCTTGACATTAAAAGGGTAAATATTATGTTGCTCGACTTAACTGCCCTGAGAAGTACTAGCACTCAATTCCGACCCCCACCCCGCTTTTCTCTCTAGTTGCGTCCAATTTTGTGCGTTACAATACTGCCTTTTTAGCGGACAATGCTGCGGTCCCCACTGAGAATTCCGCACCAGCGTGGATTCCCGTTCCCAGGGTCCTGAAAAATGTTTCCAGCTGTATTTTTTAATCACCCCTAGCTGGTTATAGCGAGTCGGACTAGACAAAGTTGCATACTCTGAGGTAGTTGGTGTCAAGAAGTAAACTAGCACAGTATCCAGGTTAGTCAACTAAATAAGTTGAAAACACAACTTAAGAAACAAGATTCGCCAGCGTAGGCTGGTTTATGCTGGAATTCCCAGCACGCTTTTTACTGCTTCTGGCGCAAAGGTCATTAGCAGCGACACTAACGGGCGTGTTCGCGTCTCAGAGACTTTTACCACCGATAAACAGAGAGGGATATTGACAAGTGCAAGTAGGGAGCTCGAAGTAGATGTGTGTCATTGCAAATAAAATGCGTCAATTAGAAATACATAATTCCGCAGCACTGCAAATGAAAAAGATGAGCTGTTCTGCTAAACCTTGAGTACAGCTTAGTGAGCTGCGCCAATTATCGAAGTTGAACCACGGGAAAGTTGAACCGTGCAAAATTAAACCGCTGGCAACAGTTCAGTCTTGCTTTAAATTTTATTTTAGTTTTGATGTCTGCGCTCAAGGGGATGACATTTTATTCTGTGAGTCTTATCAGAAAATATTGTACAGCTTTGTGCTTAATGCCGCCGGCCCACGCGCACAGATGGCCGCTCTCACGCGGCTGATATCACATGCACTAAAACCCCGAGCTCCGTCTGATTACCCGCTCGAGCAGAGTGGGCTTCATGGCTTTGAATGATTCAAGGGAGGCTTCGTATTTAGCGGACAGTACAACTGCAGGTGAATCCTGCAATTTTTCCTTCGAGTGACAAAACAATGTAAATTTTGGATTGAAACCCTTCCAAATTTAACACCCGTTTTAACTCTTACTTGCAGAGATTGCAAAGGGAAACGGCTGCGCTCCAATAAATTGTGCCGCTGGATCCAGTAATTCAACCATTGAATTACTGCAAACTTCAGCGTTTATTCATTTAGAGAAGGACAGAAGACGATGATTCATCGAAACGCAAGAACTGTGTCAATTAGTCGACGCTCGCCTCGACGGCAGAACCTTTGCACATTAGAAATGCCCGTCGCGGTCCCGACAAGCGCTCGGATTGGCTCGCGCGCAGCCTGACTGACGTTTGCGTCACCCAGTCCCGCGCCGTCTCCAAGGGCCTCGCGCTCCTCCCTTCGCAGCGGTGCAGCAACAACATGGACGCGTCTGTGTGCCGGAGTCAGCTGTGACTGAAGCCAGCGGCGCGGCGGGAGGCGCGTGATTCAGCATCCGAGAGGCGCCCACGGACCGGGCCAGGTGACGGCGGCTTCTGACGACTACGAGTGATGACAGGTGCGTGGATTGAACGTGCCCGTATATTCTGAATGCATTCGTTTCCTCGAGATTGCAACACGCATTTGTCCTTCAATACATGCAAAATAACGTGCACCCCCCTCTGGGTCCTAGTGAGCGGTGTTCGCTGCGTAGTCTCGCCTTATTAGCATAACGTGGGAATGTTCGCAATCGTGCCCGTAGACTACAGGCGCTCCATTATTTATGTTGTGCATTCGTTTGTTTATTTTGTTGCTGAGACGGCGAATGTTTCCCTCCTGCATCAATGACATTGTGCAATTAAACTGTCGCATCGTAAATATTTATGCAATCTGTCTCTTTTGGAAATTGAAGTGTGTGTGGCGTTTTGGCGATGTGACCCTGATATTGACGTTTGCGACCAGGGCATTGAATTTGTGTTTCTCTGCGTCACACGCGCGCCTTAACCGTCGGAATCGGGGTCTTGCATATCCTTCACCCTGATGTCTGTGTTTTCCTTCACTTCACTTATTGCCTTTTAAATGACTCGGCCCGCCATTGCTACCATTTTGTTTAAATATGTAAATCTTTTTTTTCCGGCTTACACTAGTTGCATTTCAAGACTTATGGTACAGTAAAAATTTTTGTAATTAAGATCATAACCACAACGGGCAAACAAACTTCACAAAAAAAAACAATTTGGTAATCTTTCAAACCAAGCATTGCTGTGGTTGCAAAGATCACTTTCCGTAAGGAATATTGGCCCAACGGATGTCCTTTTTTTAGTATTAAGTGGGCAATCGACTAAATTGCTGAAGAAGATGAAAGTGATTTTCAAGCATACAGCTTTTTTCATAAATATGATCCTTTGTTGGCTTAATCATTATGAAAGCAGTGTATCATGGGGACTTTAAAAAGCCTGCATTGATGGCCTGCTCTGATACCATGATTGAACTCATTGAAAATGAGCGAGATGTACAATGGGTGAGCCTAGTCCAGTCAGAGGGGCCAGAGGCATGTGGCCTGTTTGAAGATGATGACAGATGTATATTCTGTAAATAAATTACCTTTGGAGAAAGGGAGAGCTGAACCTCTTGGTATCCTTCCAGACAAATAGTTTAGGTCTAACTTTATATGATGACCTCTCTCAAAATTGCAATATTTTATATTGTATTTTATTTATTTTGTTAGGGATAATGCCTCATCTATACATAGACTGCAAGCTACGTGCAACACCAGTTGTGACTGTAGTAAATTGCCTTGGGTCAGCAATGCATTGTTGGATACCTGATGTAGCAAAGCTTTTAGATGTTTATTCTGGAGGTGATATTTTTGTATTAAGATATGAAACTTTCTGCAACCTTCTTAGCTGCGGGAAGCCTCACACAACAGCAAATTATAGCTATGTAGTCGCCCCGGGGAACTCGGTACTTTGCACTACCTTTTGCAACATTTAATTTAAATAAGCTATTAAAAGCCATGTGTGTGAAGTGTGTTGTACACTGAAGAGTGGGCGATACTGGCGTTGTGTCATTTAGGAGGCTTAGCATGAGGTGCAATGAGGGTAAAACGCAGTTACCTTCAATACTCTCTCATCTGCATCACCCTTGCCAACAGTGTGTTAACTCCCTGTTTCATTGATTTGCACATAAAGATGGTCAGTTTTTAACTTGTGGCATGTCAAGTCTCAAAACATTACACTGAGCTTTGTCCTAAGTGGCGTTGTGGCATGCTCGCTCAGTCACATGGTATTTTGCATGCAGCAGTGTGGATTTGTTTGAGAACATCGACTGAGATGGCTAACTTTGGCGTAACAGAAGAAATAGCAGTAAAGAGACTGTGAGGCAAAACCGGCTGAAGGCATCATGGTATCTGTTCCTTTGTAGTGGCGTAATGCTAGCACCGACATGTTCCCTCGGCTAATGTAACAAACTGTTTTGAATGGACTGACACTACCGTCTGAAAGAGCATTCGTTCCCTGTCACAACACACCTCCCTGCGCTGGCACCTCAGCTGTGAGCTTTTTCTGGGGCTTTGCTGTGGCATTTCAGAGACCGGGCGGCGATATGGGGCTGTGCGTGTTGCTGTTACCTCACAGCCAAAGCTCCCGAGCCAAAGGTTTTGGGTTTGTGTGGCGTCTCCTCTCGGTACTCCGGTTTGCTCCCACGGTCCAAAGACATGCATGTCAGGCTAATTAGAGACCCTGAGTCGCCCGTAGGTGTGAGTGTGAGAGAGCCGGCTGTCTGGTCCCTTTGATGCATTGGCTTGGTGGACTGTCCAGGCCGGGTGGGGCTCTGTCTCTCATCCAGTGTGTGCTGGGATGGGCTCCAGCCCTCCCTTACCCAAATAATGGGGGATTACAGTAAAAAAAACCATAGAAAATGTATCTTTACATGTCATGCAAGAAGCACATTCTTACACACCTGTTTTCATGCCTTTTAGAGGAATGTTTTTTTAATGCCCCCCATATATGTGGCAGGAGCATATGGAGTTACTCTTGTCCGTCCGTCTGTCCCTCCATCCGTACGTACGGGATGTTGTCTATTTGCTGCTTCCTCAAAAACTATTGGACAGAATTCAGTGAACGTTCTACATGGGTCAAATGTGTGCATCTCATATTTTGTTTGACAAAATTGGATAATTTCACAATTTTAGGGGCTTCACAAACTATGTGGTGGGGGCAACTGTGTCCAAGGACACAAATTTTCTTGTTGTTTTTTTTTTAAACTTTGAATATGGGAATATTCTGGGAGTTTTTCTGACCCTTGTCATGAAGGTTCTTTATAATCGCTACTCACTGGCAGAAAACCATACATTTAATCTCTTCAGCAGACCTCACTGGGCCCACACTGTTACTGGGCTGAATGTTGAGAATGATGGTTTTAAAAAAAAAAAAAACTTCGGAGCGAAGTCATCTGCTCCCAAGAAAGGGCTCTTTAGTCAAAGATCGTCTGCTTTATAAGCCTGAAGCTGAGTCATTCTTTAATTTATTAGAGTGGAATAATTGAATTAGTGCTGAATACAGTTGACTGGCTTTTTGATGGACGTTAAATAGTCACTGATTAATTTTATTTTCTGTATTTAGAAAGGAACACTGTTGCAATGAGGAAAATTTGGCAGTATTGTTTTGACTGGGGTGACATAATGTACTTGAGGTGAATGAATATACAGCGGAATGGATCAGTGAACGGAGAAAATGCTGATGTGCTGTTGAAGCTTAAACGAGGGAATTATTTTTTCCCTCGTGAACCCTTCTGTGGGATTTTGTGTCTCTTAGCAACAGTGGGCAGACAACTGTCGCTGTCCAGTGGGTAGTGATTCAGTGGCGGCCATGTTGTTTTGGTCGAGGTTACATTAAGTCAGGAGGCTTTCCAGAAAGAGAACGAAAGCAGCCTATCCGTGCAAATCCTTATTTCTTAGAGTTTCTGTCTTTCCAGTTGTTCACCAAAAGCATCAGGCATCGAGAATGACTGATAGTCCCTAATCGAAGGCAGAAAATCCCCACTTGCTCATATGTAGATGATTTATAATGATGGCCTTCATAATTTATTTTCATGTGAGTGGCTTTTCCCAAATTATGTGCAATTTCTTAATTGCCCTCAAGTAATTCTGGCTGAGATGTGGGTTGTGAATGAAGCTAGTTTTTATATGAAATCCCAAGTGGTGCATTTAGTTTTTACATCTATGAATTGAAAGATGGTGGGAGGGGCCTATTCATTGTTGAAATAAGCTATTCAAAAGCATTTTGTGTTGAAATCAACTCCTTGGAAGTAATTTGATTCAGCAAAGATTTTTATTGATATACGCTTACAAATTTTGGCTGAGTTTGTTTCATTGTCTATTATGGATTGAAGAGGACGGACCCAAATATAGCTTTCATGCCCTATCAGTCTAGCACTTTGGATGTGTTTTGTGGTTGGTTTCAATGACAGGTCAAGGGGTCAAATGACATGCATACCCTTCAGAGCACACTGGGTCAGCAAACAGTCTTTCACTGCAGGTCAGTGTCATGAGCTTTGACCTTCGAGGTTTGGTCTCGTTTGCCAGATATCTGTGAACAAACTGTCTGGTGGGAGAGTCGACGACAAAAGCCTGTGGACTCACTTACATGCCAAGGTTTGGGGGGAAAAGTCTTGCTGTGGTTGTCATGCCCCGCACCAAGTGGATGGGGGTATGGGAATGAGTGCTGTCCCTCCCCGTGTCTGTCCGTCTGTCCGTTTGTTTGTCACGCTTCTTTTCCGGGCCAGAACTCCGAAGCCATTCCATATTTCTCAGTGAAATTTCATTTGGATACAACTGATGGTGTTGATGTGCCATTTAATACTTCCCTCAGTCTCCCTGTTCGTCTGTCTGTCCCTCCACTTTGTTTTGTCTCTTGGCCAGATATCAGCCGCACCGTTCTTTTCCAAGCCAGAACTGCTGAACTGTTCAATATTTCTCTACAAAATTTAGCATATGCCTATATCTCATTGTGTAGGTGAGCCTTTTCATACAACATACTTCTGTCCATCCCTCTCTCCATTGGTTCGTCCCTCCAGCGCCTTTCGTCTAGAGGCCACATATCAGCCGTCCACTGGCGGGGAATCTGAGTATTTTTCTGCTTGTTTTACTTCCTTGACGTTCCCTCAAGGTTAGGCATATAATGGTGGCCATTAGTCGAGTATCCAGTAACCAGGAAGTCTTGATGTATGTGTCTTCCATCACAGAGCCAATTGGCTGATTTTACATGTTAGTCCTACCAGCAAGAAGAGGAATTGTGGAAACTGGCAAATCCAAGTGACTGGAGCGAAATTCTGGGAACAGCTTTTACTTTCTGAACATGGATTTTTTTCCCCCCGAACCGCTGTTGGCACATCAAGGCAAAAGTCAATAATGCAGAAGGTTAGGATCTGAAAGGGTCACCTGACCGCTTATTGGTGCAACTATTGCTCATGAAAATGCCTGCAGAACTTGGCAAGCCGTACTGATAATGGAAAATCAAAGACGTTCACGAGGTTTGTCTTTTCTCATTCCTCATGGAAGAGCTGAGACGGAGAAGAGTGTCATTTACAGAGACGTTTCATATATGTTTTTGTGATACTGGATATATTTGGAATTCAACATTTAAATCCAGACAATTAAAATTTTCTTGTGGGGCACAGGAATTCTCAGGTCTTTCTCAAAAACGAAATTGTATCCTGTAATCGAGAATCCTGCACCACAAGAGACATTTGATCAAAAATATAATGGTTACACTTTTGAAAATAAGTAAAATATACGTGAAGGGCTTGTGTCACTCATATCAAATTACTGAAATAACAAAAAAGACGGGATACTTTTTTTGCTAGGTGTGTGACGGATGTAAGTCAGCACACGCACACAACTTGAAGGGAAATTTAGGCGTTGCTTAATACATATAATCTATACAGAAGTGTGTTATTTCCTGAGGGAGCTGGTAGAAAATTTCAGGGCTCCTGTCAGGTACTATTTATTGCCAGCTACTCAGGTTAGTTTTGCTTCGTGCAACAAACTCGAAGCAAAAACCAGCCCATCCGCTCATGAGCACAAAATGATTGCTGATGGTTTCAGTTACTGATGTGCCCGACCACTGGAGGGCCGAGGTCAAAAGGTTAAGGGCATGTCAAATATTTATTTCACTCAGTTTTACGTGCAGTGCCTGAGCGATATACCAGATCAAGCTGATGCTTTCCAAAATTTTAGCTTGAGCAGAGAGAGAAAATCCTCAGTGCTTTTTTCCAAGATCTGTTAACCCATTCAGATAAAGTTCCGCATGAGTCCACAGCTGCACTGTCACTCTCGCTGTCTGAACTCGGGCTGACCCACCCCCCCCCCCCCCCAGGACCTGTAGACCCGGTACGGACCCCCCACCCTGTAAGATACGACGATGGCCCCTGCTCATCCGTGGAGGTCAGTAGGAGTCACGTTACCAAGCGATACTCTTCCTTCCAGAGGTCATGAGGTCCCACGGCTCGGGGGGAATATGAATCATGTTTCCGTCAGCTACTCAAGGTGATGTCATTCAGCACGAATGTCTCAAATGTGAAAGCCAGGGGAAGGTACGAGCAGAATGTCGGAGATGGACGGGGGTTTGCTCACGGCGGCTCCAGTTTTTGATGCAGTTGCTCCTCGACATCATTGCTTCCCTGGGATTTGGGGAGTTTGGGACGATGACTCTCAGAGAGACGGGAGATGGGAACAGCGTGCAGGAAGGCGATAGTCAATGGAAATTTAAGCCGCTCGTATAAAAAAGGCTTTCGCTCACATGAAGAGCTTTAGTGGGATTGTTCTTCGGCCGTGTCCGAAAACGGTCTCTCCTGCACGTTTATCTTCCCTAATGTTTGTACTGGAGCGATTCTGAGGCACTCTGTCCCGATATTTAAACCTGAGGCTGGTGTTCTTTAAAATATCAAGTGTACACCTGCATTCCAGCACATGACCGCCTCGCTCCTCTTCCTCCTGAAAGAGCCAGGGGCTCAAATTCATTAGATTTTGGAAAGCAATCCAGGTTAACCCTTTAATGCACAATATCAGAAATATTTGGCCTAACTGAACATTATTTTGGTAATGTAACAATTTTACGCAATAAGTGGTTAATGAGTGCAGATGTGTTCTTGGATACTGACTAAATTTTGAGGAAAGAAAAAAGCAGGAACAGGCTTTAAAGAGGGGTTGAAAGAGTTCTTTGGCAAGATAAGAAAGCCATTTTGAATGGCAGTTATGTAAATGAGCCATTCAAATGCTCTTGTCAACGGCCAATCCTTTGCTCAAATAACTGTGTGATCTGTGTGACGTGCCGCTGGAGCGCAGGCAGTAGAGGGAGGTCTGCATGTCCGTCTGCAGGACCCAAACCAGAATAACGGGTCAGTCTGGGACCTGATGTGGCTCGAACCCCCCAAACTGAGAGACCTGATGACTTAAGTACAGTCGAGCGGAGAGAGGATCTCTGTGAGTTCGCTCCAGCCGCCAGCAACTGCAGAATGAGGAGTTTATTGGTTCTCGCTTTATGTTCTTAACAAAATTCTCCTTTGTAATAACTGGGAATATTCGAATAGAAATATTAGTACAGCTGATTACTGTATGTTTTTCTGTCTCTCTGAGCGCTGGGGTTTGCAGTGCTGCTCTGATCAGAGTTATTCACTCGTCGTGACTCAGGGGTTCCCTCGCACCCCCAGCCCCTCTCGTCCTCCTCGTTTTCGGCTGCCTGAACGCCTGCATTTTCCTCACAAAACAAACACATCAGCGAAAGAAGAAACTGTAAAACAGATGCCTAAATGCAGAGCTGTTATTTGTTCTGCTTGCGTGTACCGGCCGTTGTGTTTTGCTTAAATTGAACCCCCAGCCCCCGTGGCAGATCATACGCCTTAAAAGTCAGACAAAATCAGATTGGAGTTTTTCTTCAGTTTTGTCAATTTCTTACTACTTTATGAGAAAGTTCTCACTGACAGTGAGCGTCACGTCTGCGATCAGTCAGGACCATCCCAACATGTGCTCTAAATGAAGAGATGCCTACATCCCGGAACCGCCATCACACCATACGGGAGCTGATACGGTTACGGTGTCTTCGGCGAAGCTCGGCAGCGGTCAGCGTTGCTGGACGAAAGCGGTTTCTAGGATGGAGCACACGAGTGCTATCATCCTGCACACGCAGGGTCACACGGGGCTGTCCAGGCCAAGGTCGATCTCAGGCGCTTCCTGTCTGCCTGTATCGCATCTGTAAAGCGTAGAACAGTGGCGCAGTGCACTCCACAGTGAGCTGCACCTCTGATTGCACTCGCTCCGGCCGTCAGCACTCCAGTCGCCTGACTCCTGGTTTGTTGTATCAGCCGTGGCATCATGACTTTTGACAAATGTAAAGTTTTTATAGCCAGGATTAATGCTCAGCACTGCACACAACATTTTTCTGCTCGTTGGTATCGTGCGGCGCAGTGGTGCAGTTGATGATGTTGCAGCCTCGCAGCTGGAAGGTTGGGGGTTTGAATCCAGGCCTGCGGCCTTTTTGGGTAAAGTTCACATGAGTTTAATCTGGATGCTCTAGTGGTCTCCCACAGTCCAAAGACGTGTCTGTTAGACTAAAGGGGAACTCTAAATTTCCCATTACTATGAATGAATAGGATTTGCTCGCTAAAACTGTTGTTAAAAATAGCTGACAACAGTTAATATATGAAATAGGCCTGTTAGTTGTGTGTTTTCCTCCAGTGTCATTTTATGAGTGTTCTAATCCATAAGAGTTCGAAATGAATATTGGCATTAAATTGATGTTTTCCTCTGAAAAGCTGCCAACTGATCCCAGCAGATCTGTTTCTCTGCGGTGTTGGTCATATCGAGCGTCATTCTGTGTTATTTTATAGTTTCTTAAAAAGGGACTTTGGCTTGATTGCAGCCGACTAGAAATCTGCACAGAATCTTGGTGTCCAGTTCAAAGATCCAGTTCAGAGATTTTGCTGGCATCTTGTCCCGGGCCCTCGAACGGTTCTCACGGCTGCGCGAAATCCCTCGCAGGGATGCGAAGTGTTCTGAAGGTCTCTGGGGCTAGCGTGCTAAAACTCGCCCACCCCCCCATCCTCTCTGCATGCTACCCATGGAGAAGTTCCTCTGCATCCACCCCCCTCTGTCTGCAGCTGGTTCTCTGTTCTGCAGTGTTCAATTATGGGGTGAATTTTAGAACTTTCACACTCTTGGAAGAAAGAGTGTTTGCTAATTCAAATGGTAATGTGTCTGGCGATTTATGAAATTTTTTTATGTACAAAACTCCAGCTGATATAGTTGCTATTTTTCTGTGTTAAAATTATGGGTATGAAGTGCAGATGATTGCTCAAATGTGCATTTTTTTTAAATATTAAAATCCCTAGTGTGAATTATTCATTTTTACCCCACATTCATGTGATTGTGCATTGGCACGTGAACGGGAGCTAAGTAAATAGTTTACTGTTCCCTCAAGGCCTGTTTCATTGCGCTTCTCTTCAGAGAGGAAGAACACTTTTCTCATCCAGCTGTGCACTTGCGTGTGCGTGGGGGGGGGGCATTTATAAATGACTTGCATAACAAGCTCAGCTTCAGCTTACATGCTTGCTTTCATTTTTCAGTTTGGAGTGTTATTTTAAAATGACCATTATACGATTTAAGCAAAGAAAATAAAAAAAAAACCCATCATTCCATGGATGCCACTGTCTAGCCATATAAACATAATGTCAAAATGGCCGTCCACTTAAATATGTAATAGTGATTACTTTGTAATTCCAGACAGGTTAACAAATGTGTCTTGAAAGTAATATTGTTGGAAGTGCGGTAATTATGCAGTAATTTTGCAATACATTTTTCAATTATATTAGTGTTTGAAATTTTCTTTAATGAAAGTGGGCTTCATGCAGTGTCTTTTGGCTGAACTGCAGGCTGTATTTGTGGAAGGGAATAAGTAGCCTGACCTCCTCTTGACACTGTTAAAATTTTTTGATTTACTAAAAGGAGAAATAATTGGAAAATAATGAAAATGGCTTCATGTGAAGGCGCTTCCATCTGCATTTAGATTAAGTTTCCTGGCTCAGAAGGGCCTGATTGCTGCTCTGAGGGTCTGGAATTCAACATTTGGGGGAAACTGTCAACATTGACTGGAAAAAGCTCCGCCATACTGATTCACTCTCGTTCAGTCCATACCTTCCATGATCATAAATTGTGCAACACAATTTTTTTGCCAGTCCAAAACCTACTGTGAAGCATCTGTATTATGTTGTGATGATATGAATTTGCATGACTTCAAGGAATTTTCTACCTCAGAGACATTCACTCAAAGGTTTTGTCACACAAGGGATCTTTAAGTACTAGCAGAAAAACCGATAAAACAATGAGTCCAAATGCACAGCATCAGTCGAGCAAAGATTGGTCACGAGAAGCACCTGCATGTGTTTGACTCGTACATTAGGCCTCTGGCTTGCAGCCTCTCTTATCTACACTCAGTGCCAGATATGCATTTCGATGGAGGATTTTTCAGTAAAAAACACGGCATTAATTTCTCAATGCCAGAAGAAACCATTTTACTACTTTTTTATTGCTGTTAGTGCTTGTGCAAGTAACGCTATTGTTAATCCTGATAACAGCGACTGCACTGGAAGCCCTGTGGCCATATTCTCGCAACAAATGGTCATCTTGTAAATAAATTATAGTAATCTTGTCTTGGAGCATAATTTGAGTGTTGCACAGCGTATAAACGGCTGTTTGAGACACAAAGAAATTGCTTCACAGTGGCTCAATTTCTGGATGTCAGGATTTATCATTATCATTATTTTATTTTTTGCTGACCGAGGTGGTAAGTGGGCAGCGGTGGAGTGTAATGACCTTCAGCGGTGTTTTTAAATGATTTAACTCCTCCTGACACATGGGGTACCACCACCACCCCCCCCGAGAAGCCCGGCTGCACAATGCTGTTCCTGGGCAGCTGTCTACATAAAACTGTACACAGGCTGTGCTGCCAGCTTTCATGGTGGGTGGCAGCAACTCAATTTCTCCGTTTAGTGTAGATTACAGGGAGCCTTTCCTTCTGGGGCATGACGTGCGTCTGTCCCTGAGGACCAATATACCGATGTTATAATCTCACCAATCCCTTCCACCGCCTCCTTTTTTAAATATAAATTCTCCTGAAATGTGAGGGCTGTGGTTCGCTCTAGGTTCTGTCCGTTTGGCCGCAGTGTCTGGGATCTCTGAGCTAATTCACAGGCAGCTGCAGCACAGGCCTGTAGCGCAAGTCACATCTGATTCTGTCCGCGCTGCTCGACCCACAAATAAGTGATGCCCCTTTTCCTGGAGGGGGGGGGGGGATGGAGGCAGCTGACGGCAGCACTGAGTTCAGCTGTAGCACGTCGCCAGCAACACTCCTGAGCAGTGGCATTGCTTATTTGTGAGCGAGGTATGGCACAGGCGGCTAACATCTCCAGCTCTAGCACGTTAGCCTCCCCATGGACTGTGTCTCTCGTGCAGAAACTATAGGAGCCGTGGAGGCGAGCTCCGCTTGAGCGATGACATGGTCGTGAATAAGTCATGCGTTTGTGAGCACCCGGTCCTGTGTGGATTTATGAGCTCTGTTTAAGGATTCCGTATGTCAACAGCTTCCAAAGTGGTGCTGCGGGACTGATTTTGGGTCTTTGAGTCGAGTCCTGGGGGGGTCCTGAGAACAGTTGGGGAGGGGAGGGTTTGTTTATACTTCGGCATTAAATGAATTATATTTCAAACATTTAGACAAAACAGACCTTTCCTGGTGTACTAGTACATGCCTATTCTGTATTTTTGTCATTATTAAATATTTACATATACTCCCTAACATGGATTAATGTACTTTCTAATATAGGTTCTAAAGTGGCTACATCATGATTTAAACATGCATACATGTTGAATGTGTAAAGTAAATGGTGTCAAACTTAGGCAATTTTTTTTTAAGTTGGGGAAGTCTGTTGACACAGGGGTAGTCATTTGGGAGTCAGTGAGGAGTAGAGGGTTGGAAGCCACTTGCACAGCAGTGTTGAGATGTTCTCAGTCTCTTAGTACTGCTGTGCCTTTGGTACATCGTTCCTTCAAAACAGAAGATTACGCAACAGCGGTATTTTCTGTTCCAGCATGATGTCATGTATCTGTCCGTCATGCAGGTGGAAGCCATGTTTTTCTCATCAGAACCCTGTGCCTTCACCATGGGATGCTGATCTGGTTCAGCGGCGTCTGCATCCGCCGGGCCGAGCTGCACCGGAGAGGAGATGAGGGTTGCGTAACACCGGTTCCCTGGCCATGAAGGGGCTGTTTTGGGTCTGGGGATGGTCATGTTGTGCGTGTTTAATGGTCCATATTAATACTGGCTGATTTCCAGTTTTGTCTTGTGAGAAATATCTGTTTCCCATCTTTTTGGAGAACAAGAGTGGCCTTATGTCCCTCGGAGTGGGCGGGTCTGCGAGGACAAAGGGCCAATCTGTACAGGTCCTCCTCGCACACAGATCCTTTCATCCGATTGTGGCTTTTTCCTTGGTCTCCCGTTGGATGGCACAAGACGTTCATTGGATAAATTGATTAGTTGTCCGTAGGGTGTGTTGTCTGGAGCATCGTGTTTGGTTTTTGGCTGCTAGAGGTCCATAGGTGAAGGAAAACGCTGTTGCCGCGGTCATTCTGTCCGCTTTTCACTTGTGCTATGGGCTGCTCAGAGGATTCGTGACGTGAGCTTGCGACTCAGTCTGTGTAGATTGTTATGACTTAAAAATCACAACAAAGAAAACCAGTAATTACAACTTAAACAAATGTATTCTTCACTGATTTTGTACAAAAGTAATCCACTGCGCAATCTTTTAATAACCCTCTCTAATGCCACTATGTAACTCTGATGCAAAACTCAAAAAACCTCAAGTGACCTAAATCACAGCATTAATATGGACCAGGAACATTCTGGAAAGATCCACAGGAGTCCTGGATGATCCGGCCCCCTCTCGGCAAGAAGAAGCCAGAAACTTCCGGAAAGACTAATCTTATTAGTCATCACAAACAAGGGGTATTGCATCAGATCATGTTTTTTAACAGACACACCACCAGAGGGTGCTAAATGATGGACAAAATAAACAAATAGCAGACCAGTAAGGCAGCACAAATGGTATGTAACAAATCTCCATTTACAAATGATTTACAGTGCTGTACAGCGCCCTCCATATTTATTGGCACCCCTGGTTATGATGTGTTAAAAGACTTAAAAAATAAATACTGTCACACTGAAAATTGTAGAAAAATGTAAGCTTCAACTCAAGTGAATTTTAAGGGGTAAAAAAAATCCCTGACTAAGAAATAATTATTTTTCTTAAAATCACCTATTCCACAATTAGTGGCACCCCTAACAATTCCTAGGAATTAAATGTAATTGAAGTATTTCTGTCATTTCTACAGTAGTTTACAAAGTTGATCAGAGTATCTAGGAACATTTAATTAGTAAATCATCACTTCCTGTTTCCCTGTAGTATAAATATGACGTGACGCAGAGGCCATTTCTCTTATCCACTCTTTAACATGGGAAAGACAAAGGAACACACCATTCAAGGAAGGCAGATGTGTGTGGACCTTCACAAGTCAGGCAATGGCTACAAGAAAATAGCCACTTGCCTGCACCTGCCCATATCTACTGTCAGAGGAATCATTAAGGAGTTTAAAACAACTTGAACAGTGGTAAACAAGCCTGAATGAGGACGCAAGGTTATTTTGCCACCACGCACAGTGAGGAGGATGGTAAGAGAAATAAAAAGTTCTCCAAAGCTCACTGTTAAAGAATTGCACCAAATGGTTGCATCTTGGGGTCACAAAGTCTCCAAAACAACCATCAGGCGCCATCTACATGCCAACAAGCTGTTTGGGAGGCAGGCACGGAAAAAACCTTTTCTCACTCACAATCATAAACGCAAACGTCTGGAGTTCACTAAGCGGTACTGGGACTTCAACTGGGACTTTGTGCTTTGGTCAGATGAGACCATGATAGAGCTTTTTGGCAACAAACACTCCAAGTGGGTCTGGCGGAACACAAAAGATGAGTATGCTGAAAAGCACCTCATGCCCACTGTGGAGTATGGGGGAGGATCGGTGATGCTGTGGGCCTGTTTCTCTTCCAGAGGCCCTGGGAACCTTGTTAGGGTGCATAGCGTCATGAACGCTTTGAAATACCAGGACATTTTAAATCAAAATCTGGTGGCCTCTGCCCAAAGGCTGAAGATGGGTCATCACTGGGTCTAAATATGTGGCCTAATCAACACAGAAATTGTTCACCAGACACTGAATCAAGCTCCTTTCATGGTCATCTCAGTCCCCAGACCTCAGCCCCATTGAAAACCTGTGGAGTGAGCTGAAGAGGAGAGTGCAGAGGAGAGGACCCAGGTCACTGGATGATTTAGAGAGATTGTGCAAAGAGGGAATGGTCGAAGATCCCTCTCTCTGTATTCTCCCATCTTGTGGAACATTAAGAAGATTAGGTGCTGTTTTGTTGGCAATAGGGGGTTGTACGAAGTATTAACATCAGGGGTGCTAATAATTGTGGCACACATGATTTGATGTAGAAGAATTATTTCTTAATGTGGGATTTTTTTCCCCACTGAATAAATGCACTTGAATTAAAGATTGGATTTTCCTCTAATTCCATTGTGGTCCTATATTATTTAGAAAAAAACTAAATTTGTTAGAAGCAAAAGAACACATGGTGTACAGTATGCCTGCACTATACACATCACCAAAAGTACTGCCTTAAATACCAGCTTTGTACAAAACCCAAAATCAGTGAAGTTGGCAGGTTATGTAAATCGTAGATAAAAACTGAATGCAATGATTTGCAAATCCTTTTCAACCTATATTCAATTGAATACACTGCAAAGACTTATTACTTAATGTTCAAACAGGTAAACTTTGTAATTTTTTGCAAATATTAGCTCATTTGGAATTTGATGCCTGCAACATGTTTCAAAAAAGCTGGCACAAGAGGCAAAAAAGACTGAGAGGGTTGAGGAATGCTCATCAAACACTTATTTGGAACATCCCACAGGTGAACGGGCTAAATGGGAACAGGTGGGTGCCATGATTGGGTATAAAAACAGCTTCCCTGAAATGATCAGTCATTCACAAACAAGGATGGGGCAAGGGTCACCACTTAGTGAACAAATGCGTGAGCTGATTGTCGAACAGTTTAAGAACAACATTCCTCAACGAGCTATTGCAAGAAATTTAGGGATTTCATCATCTACGGTCCGTAATGTCATCAAAAGGTTCAGAGAATCTGGAGAAATCACTGCATGTAAGCGACAAGGCCGAAAACCAACATTGAATGCCCGTGACCTTCGATCCCTCAGGCGGTACTGCATCAAAAACCAACATCAGTGTGTAAAGGACATCACCACATGGGCTCAGGAACACTTCAGAAAACCACTGTCAGTAACTAGAGTTCGTCGCTACATCTGCAAGTGCAAGTTAAAACTCTACAATGCAAAGCGAAAGCCATTTATCAACAGCATCCAGAAACGCCGCCGGCTTCGCTGGGCCCAAGCTCATCTAAGATGGACTGATGCAAAGTGGAAAAGTGTTCTGTGGTCTGACGAGTCCACAATTCAAATTGTTTTTTGGAAACTGTGGACGTCATGTCCTCCAGACCAAAGAGGAAAAGAACCACCCGGACTGTTATAGGCGCAAAGTTCAAAAGCCAGCATCTGTGATGGTATGGGGGTGTATTAGTGCCCAAGGCATGGGCAACTTGCACATATGTGAAGGCACCATTAATGCTGAAAGGTACATACAGGTTTTGGGGCAACATATGTTGCCATCCAAGCAATGTCTTTTTTATGGACGCCCCTGCTTATTTCAGCAAGACAATGTCAAGCCACATTCTGCACGTGTTACAACAGCATGGCTCTGTAGTAAAAGAGTGCGGGTACTAGACTAGCCTGTCTGTAGTCCAGACCTGTCTACCATTGAAAATGTGTGGCGCATTATGAAGCGTAAAATATGACAATGGAGACCCCGGACTGTTGAACAACTTAAGCTGTACATCAAGCAAGAATGGGAAAGAGTTCCACCTGAAAAGCTCAAAGATTCGTCTCCTCAGTTCCCAAACGTTTACTGAGTGTCGTTAAAAGGAAAAGCGATGTAACACAGGTAAAAAGGCCCCTTTGCCAACTTCTTTGCAATGTGTTGCTGCCTTTAAATTCTAAGTGAATGATTATTTGCAAAAAAAGAAATAAAGTTTCTCAGTTTGAACATTAAACATCTTGTCTTTGCAGTGTATTCAATTGAATATAAGTTGAAAAGGATTTGCAAATCATTGTATTCTGTTTTTATCCATGATTTACATAACGTGCCAACTTCACTGGTTTTGGGTTTGTAATCCTCACTTTGGTGATACTCACAGCTGTAGTTCTGTGATTATTAGAAACTTCTCTGTCATGTCCCTCTGTCCCTGTCGGAGAGCTTTGACTTGTAGGCACATCCTCTTTTTTTTTTTTTTTCTCTCCGCTCTTCCTGTTTTTTAGTGTTGGACATTGATGTCATAATGTTTGGTGCTGTTCCCCTAATCTGTTGCTTTCTTCAATAATTTTGCCATTTTGTGACCAATGCTCGTCTCTCTCAGGCCTAAACTGTTTGACCTCTTTTGAACTCTGTATTCTCATGTTCCTTTGGACACTTGCACAGCGAAGTGCTGCTGCCTTGACATCTTTTTTTAAGGCTTTTGCTGATAATTAGCATTGAAAGGAGTTCGATGGCCTCTTTGGATACTTTTTGAATTGTGGTTTAGAGATATCAGACTTTAAGCCATTTTCCAATATTTTATGCACCGCTTTTCCATAGACGTGAGTGTGCCTGATAGGTTTGATCTATCCAATGGATGTCCAAATCCTCATTCACATGACCCTACGGAGAGCCGCATGCTGGTGAGAGAGACGGATGTTACCCTTTGCTCAGGAATGGGGACTGTAATGGTGCTACTGAAGTGCGGATGGGTGGGGGCGTTTGGGACCAATGTTGTTGTGCAAAAACGATTCTCTAAAAATTTAGCAGCTGAAAATATCACAATTTTGCAGTTCCCGTCTGCAGATTAATATTTTACTTTGCCTCTCTCAGCTGTCAGAATGGCTCTCTCGGTGAGGCATTAGTATTGTTTTGTGGTTGGAGAAGCTTATTTCCCTTCGATGAAAAAAAATCCCAAAAAAGCAACAAAGCTCGTTCCATTTTACACTGTCTGTGGAGATTATATTTAGTGTTTTCCTCCAGAGGAGATTTCATGTAGGAGTACTTGCTGGAAAAGACTTTTCTCTCTCCCTGTACATTAGTAATTAGATTTGTCACAGGAGAGAGGACGTGTCGTGATTGGGGAGTTGCTGGGCTACATCTGTATTTACTTCATGCTGTGCATTTCTTTATATGCTCTGACTGGAGATACTGTGACCTCTTTGGTAAAGGTGGCAAATTTAATGTAGGAAACATTTTAATAATCTTTACCCTTAAATGTTAGTTAGAGTTCAGGGAAAATGTTTAGATTTCTGCCGTAGTGATTAGCTTGCTCCTTCTGCGTAGCCGCTGACTGTTCCTCCGAAAGAACATGCGAAGAATGTGTTGAATGTGTCCTGTTATTTTATATTTGTATGATCTTTAGCATCAGATTGTAAACATGAGGACCATGTGACTCTAGAGAGAACAGAGCAGACCTTATTGCAGGAATGAGGAAAATGAATAAAGCTATTGTGTTTTTTTTTTTTTTTTTTTCTCTCTCACACAAAGCAACTAAAGAGCAGAGCGATGACCTGTTCTTCAATGCATCCTTTGAGTTTGTCTCACTAGAGGCAGAACTACTTATTTGTGGCTTTTGATCCTTGGGGAAAAAAAAATGAAATCACACGTTATCCTTATATCCCTGATGTGCCCTTTAGTGGGGGGACTTGTGGCGGAGTTGGTGATGAAAAAGCGGAGGTGGGTGGAGAGTCGCACTCAGGAACAGCTGTTGCGAAGGCACTGTGAGGGCGCTTGGGTCCAGATGACTGGTCATGCCTTGTGGTCGGCATGAATAATATATACTAAGTGCTCCAAACTGCTGAGGAGGGGAGATGCCGTGTGCAGGAATGGGCCGAGCCGAGGGCTGCATGTTACTCACTAGGAGAGGGGTGTTTTTATCATGGGACACTCGCATAGGGCGCTTTCGCACGAGGTACGATTGTTCCGTACCTTGCCACTGTAGGATTGTCCCCCGTACCCTCTGCCCCCTGCTGTTCAGCTTTCACACTATCAGTGTCGTTCCGCACCCGAGTACGGCTGCTTTTGTCAAAATTCTGATGAGCAGTATGCACCAGGGTGCTTTTGAAATGGGGAAATATACACAAAGAAGAGGACGCCACGGATATTTCTCGTTTTCATCGCTTGAGCCGACAGACTTTCGTACCACAGTCTGCACGCATAAGATATTGCTAACGCATTTTCTTTAGTTTGTCACGGCACTGTTCTATTGTCCTGAGATAACCACGCAAATGTAAATACTAGCAAATTATTCCATAAATCTCCGCATTTCTGTGTAGCAGCCAGATGTAACTGTATGTTTTTGTCTGGCCAAATTTCGCCCAATCATTTCATTACTTTGTTTGACCAAAGAGATCCTTTCGCCGCTACGTTTGTTGCAACAAAAGAGTCAAAACAAGATGTCAAGAAACAGTCCTTCCGTGCTTGAGTACGGTAGCTTTCACAATTGGCACAAGTACGGATGAACTGTGCCCGACACCACCTCCTCCAAGTGGACTGGTGTTCTGAGCGCGGTACGCTTGTGTTCATACTTACCAAATGAACTGGACTTTGGGGTCCAGTCTTCTTGGATCCGTGCCTGAGTCCCTAGTGTTAACCCCTTTGCGCAGAAACCAAATCTGGCTATTTCTGTGTTACCTTATTTAAGGCTTTATACTTCAAGACTGCAGCTTCCCAGACAGAAAAACTTTGGCCCAATTGAGTCTAGACAGTTGAAGCATTTAGACTCCCATCGTATTTCAGTTTATTTTTATGATTTTGGTGGAGAAAAGGTGCTGCAAACA
The DNA here is from genome assembly GCA_029721435.1 of Gymnothorax reevesii. Taxonomy (NCBI): domain Eukaryota; kingdom Metazoa; phylum Chordata; class Actinopteri; order Anguilliformes; family Muraenidae; genus Gymnothorax; species Gymnothorax reevesii. The sequence goes on from CM056574.1 coordinate 175,136,475, forward strand.
CAAAAAATCTTCATGAAAATTCAACTTTGAAGTTGCAAAAAAAATAATACTGACAATTGAAAAACTGCTTAAAACTATACATTTCTGGGAACATAAACGTCTTAACCACAAGTACAATTCATCTTGAACATTACTTTCTAGATAACCCGCTTGCTATGAGCCAAATTAGACAGCTATCCAGGTGTCTCCCCAAAGTCTGAGATCCATCAAAATGGTTCACTGTCAAATCATACATTAATCATATATTTAACACAAATTAACTTTTGGGGCATAAAATTCAGCATGAACTAATGATTTTTTGGTTGAGTTTAGCATGAATTTATCGATATCAGTGCAGTTGAACATCAGTGGTCACCAGTAACTTCTCCAAACACAAAACATGCCTTTTCTCCATAATAAAGTTTACAATTTTGTCAATTTTTCTTCAAAGTCCCCCAAGCATTAAATAAAGTGCTGATTTAACAGCCAGAACATTCACCCTGCAATGAAAAGTTAAAGAACCCTTAAAGAGAAATACTGTGGACCTGAGGGGTTACTACATACTGCTCATCCACAGGCTCTGACTCGAACCCCTGCTGATGGACAGAGAGCACATTTTAGTCCTGTTCAGGGGAAGCTTGGATCAATGGGGGTCTCTATTGCTGGGAATGCGGTAATTAGCGTACCCTCCCTGCGCGCACACACATACGTAGCTCTAAATGTGCATATGCAAACACACTAACAGACATGCAGTTTTCTACGCTAATGCCAGCACAATCACCCTCAGACACACACACACACTCTCACATAGGCATATGGCTTTAAATATGCATTTGCATTCACACACACAAGCATATTCAGTCTTCAGTGCTAACGCACATCCCCCAACACCCTCAGACACAAATGCAGAGTGCTCGTTTAAAATTCAGATCCAGCCTATATCATCACGGTATCGCTTCTTTGCTTGTTGTTAAGCCTTTCATGAATTGCATGCTGCTCCAGTGAGTGTGTTGGTCAGTAAACATGAAAGGCAGTGATGGCGTGCTGGATCAGTCGCTGGAATGTGTGCTCCGCTGCATATATTGTCAGCGCTTTCTGTAGCGATCATGTTCATCTCTTTCATTTCATGCATCCTGTGCACATTTGACACGCGGTTTGCACTTCAAGCCGGAGTCTTTGATGTGAGCTGGAGAGATCGTGATCGTGAGCTCCTTAACGAGTTACGGCAGTTCTCCCCCAATTATGACAACCTACAGCTTCTTAGTTTTGCGCATTATGCTGTTCTCTTTATGGTCAATAACCTTTGTTACGACCAAGACTGAGGTCATAACAAGAAGGGAGACCACACAGGGAAACAAAAGTCAAAACAATATTATTTATTTAGCCAAGGCATATTTTTCAAAGACAACCGCTAAACTCCACACCATTGCCACAAACAAATCCAATCTCCTCCCCCCCCCAATTTGGAGAAGGCGGCTCATTTAAATAGTATCACACAGGTGGAGCTAATGAGCTTCAATTCTCTCTTCACAAATTGAACTGAATGAGTTAATTGAATACTGATACCAATTAGCAAAGTGGAGTTTTTACACATACTCTTATCTAAGCTTTAACAGACCAGCAGGGCTGTAACACCTTAAATACACAAATTAATTCAACATGCTCCTCAGGTCCCTCTGCCAGATTTCTCAGCGAGCTCTGAGCGATGAGAACAGAGTAATTGAACTCTCTCAGTATCACACAAATGCTTATTCATCATAGTAAATAAATACAGCTTTCGTCAATATTTTGTCTTTTTTATGGGCTGATGTTCAGACCTGGTGCATAGGGAGCTTTGTAATGTCGTGTTCTAGAGACGATGTCTGAGCTCTCGCTGTTCAGGATTTCACAGATGCATGAACTTGACATTATATGTACGGTAATTACCGTTATCATTGCTTATGTTTAGATTGTAATGAGACTCCCTATTGGCTAGGGGGCCATGCACGAGGACTTCTTTTGGAGTGTATATTGTGGTTCCCTTTTTCCTCAGCTGTGACCCTCATATTTCCTCAGCACTACTGTGATTAGACATCTGTGGCTTGAGCCTCAGCGTAACGGTGAAGTAGCAAGTATATCATGTTGGTTAGAGAATGACTTTGTAAAAAGTGTTGAAAATGTTTCTGCTCTGGACTGCTTGCGTGGATGTATGCATTTTCAGCGATTCATGCGATGGGTCATGCCAAGGTCAGTGAAGGAACAAATGGTAATGCATGGATTTGATTTCTATTTCTATTGTCCCGTTTTGTTGACAATGCCACACATCACCTTTTCTCTTCCCATCTCCACTGACTTGCTACTATTTTTAAATGGTGCCTAATCTGGCTCTAATTATTTCTCTGCAACTGACTGATAAATTAATGCTGTTGTTAATTTAAGTTGCTTAATGGTTTCTGTGAACTGTAAGTGGTAACTAAGTGAGAAAATATTTCATTTACCCAAATATTTTGCACTCTGTTAATGAAATAAACATCTACAGTAATTGTTCTTATTCTGAAGGGCAAATGATTCATGGAATGGGAATATTTAACATTTGCTTGTGCGTCAAAAGCAAATTTAGGAGTACGTACCTTGGTACGGCTGGGAATGTTATTGGAGCTGAGAGCTGCCCTTTGGTTTGAGCGGTGCACCAGGCTCTTCGTGTAAGGCATTTCAGATGTTAATGGTGAATTTAATAACTGGAGACAGTGCAGCGTGGGGCTAAGTGTAAGCATACTGTACTGCAGTAGATTTATTATTCATTCCCATCCTTCTGAGCTCAGCTGGAGATGGCTTTATTACATCCAACCTGAAGAGATCTGAGAACAGATGAAACGGAGCAGGTAAGAACAACAGCGTGGCACGAGAGAGCGGAATGAGGCTGACCCCGGGAAGGGAAGCGGGTATGCTTGATCTGACATTCTCTGTCCGTCTCTCCTCTCCAAAGGAATCTTTGCTGAAATCAAAGGGTGTTGATTGGCTGATTGACCTCACTATGGCCACACTCACATCGGCAACAATCTCTGATTGTCAGATGGCGATGAATTACAGTGTGAATAGCTTGGTGTTTGTCCACAGGAGCTCATAACCAGTGCATGACCCTGTAGCGGGCCCAGTGTACATGCATGAATGTTGGAGGAAGTCCTTGGAACTTGCTGAAAGTGCCTGTGTCACTACCTTATTGCATAGTGGGAGAAAGGGCCAGACTTCTAAAGTTGGAACTGCGCGTTTGTACATATTGCTGGTTTCTTGTATTGCCTCATCCTAAATTCTGCACTACACCCTACATGCTAACCTCTATGTGCACTCTTTGGTGGTACCAACAAAGTGTGCACCGATAGTGCACGGGTCCTCGTAGGTGCTTGGATGTGAAACCAGGATTTGGGACACCTCTTACAAACCAATAGCACTCTGGTCTTTAAAATGCTGTAACTTTGCTCTTGCACTCACAGAGCTGGCATCTTTGTGCTGTGACTCAATCAGTCAACCAGTGTTAACTATTATTGTGGATTATTTTCTGGCCGATCTTGTTAGTGGTGAACGCTGTGCCTTGACTAGGAAAATCTGGGTATGACCCGCATTACAGAATAAAAACTCCTGACTTATCTCTCTGTGCACCAGTGAAGTAAGGGTGTAAGTATAGGCTTTGGCACTGGGCAGTGGGTACACCCATTTAGGGGCTGTTTGTGTGTATTTGGGACCGAGGCTCAATAGGCAAATGGATTGATTCGCTCAGACACCAGAGTGGTTGAACGTATTAGTGTGGGGGGGTTCACTGTTGAAAACCCATGCGGTTTAAAAAGGCTGATGGATGCCCGCGGCACTGAATGACCAACTTAATCCGCAGAAACGGACAAGCAGTGAGTAGTGGAAATGTGTGGCTGAGGGCCTAATTAAGAAGTCTTTGGAAGCAAACAGGCAGCTATCTGGCGATGCGCATCACAACAGTGCGCTCCGAGGAGGCCAAACAGCCAGGCGTCAACACTCGCATGCCCTTAGTAAGCAAATGACAATGGGTGCCTGGGGTGTGACAGCTTTTTTCTCGGCCTGTGTACACACACACACACACACACACACACACACACACACACACATACACACAGACCTGCTCCCCACATTTACCTAGGCAAGTCTAAACCTGCAGTGGCTGTCACGGATCGCTTTGTTGACATGACATGCCTTTTTTTTGGGGGGGGTTATTCTTTGCATGAATTAAATGCATTTTAAGTTTCCTGTCTTCTTCAGGAGCTGGTGTTAATATATTTGTTGCTTTTGTTGTAATGTCAAAACAAAAATCGTTATTCCAAATGCATGTGTGTGTTTTTAAGGTGGCTGTTTTGAGAAGCGTTGTAGTAATTTTATGGTTTTTTGGAAAGATATTATAAATTATGAATGAAGGGACTGGGATGACATGCTATGAATGCAGAATGAGCGCATTTGTGCCTCGTGTTTGAGGGATTTTATTGAATTTCATGTCACAATCCTGGAGCATTCTTCTCCTCCTACGCTGCATTCGTTCCCCTCAGCCGTTGCCTTCGGAATGGAAGTGCTTGCTGTGCTATTGCTGAAGTCACACTCCTATGTGCCTCTGTAGTGTGCAGGCTTTCCGTGCAGCTGTGTGAGGGCACCTAAATAAATACTTACAGGAATATTTTAACCTGTATGTGGGATTAACTGTGGAGCTTTATTGTCCGTGACAGAGAAATGTAAATTATATCTCAGACTGTCATGTCTGTAGAAATACAGACCTTTGACTCTGCGATGTCACTGAGGGATACAGACAGCTGGCTCATTATAACCAGGGAGGGTGTAGCAGGATTGGTGTGATTGGTGTGTATGTAAATGTTTTGGGTGGAATAATGATTTCTGTAGTGAAGGCTTGTTGTGCTGAGCTGTAATGGCTGTCTGCTGCTGCGGCACCTGTCACTGTTCTCCTATCCCTCTCTTTTTCAGTCTCTCCCTCTCTGTCCTTCTCTCATTCACCCTCTATCCCTCTGTCCCTCTCTCTCTCTCCCTCACTCACACTGTCGCTCTATCTCTCTCTCTCCCTCACTCACACTGTCGCTCTATCTCTCTCTCTCCCTCACTCGCACTATCCCTCTGTCACTCTATCTCTCTCTTTCCCTCTCTCACGCTCTCTCTTCTCACTCCCTTCGTCTCCGTTCCCTGCTCCCTCAAATCAATCCGGGCAGTGTTGTCACCCGTGACGTTCAGCGGCTCGTGACATCACCGGTGCTATGACAACAGAGCCAGAGCCTCTCGGTCGTTGGCTGTTCTATTCCAGCGCGTGGCGGTCAGCCGCGGTCTCGCTCGTGCATGCGGGGGGTCTCCCGGCGTCACTCACGTTTATGGCCTCTTTACTGCGTGAAAACCGCGCAACGCCGGAGCAGCGGTCTGCTTCGCGCTCCGCGGTCGTTAGCCGCCGGAGAGCTCCTGCATTTCAGGCCGAGGTGATGAAAGATTCTGTTTCCCTTCTAGTGCGACTCTCTCACTCCCCGTGCGGCGATGAAGCTGCTGGAATAAGCTGTTTATGTTTTGTTTTTTAATTAATTCGCCGAGTTCCCTCGTGTGCACTTTAGCCACCAGCTTTTTAGGAGTGAAGGGGGGTGTGGGGGCTGGGAAGGGGGAGTGTAACTCCAGTGAAGGGGCCGTGTTTTTGGGGGCTGGGCTTTCCTAAAGGTGTGTGCACAGGGATGGGCTGTCTGTGTGTGGATCTCTGAGAGAGAGAGCGAGCGAGCGAGAGGGAGAGAGAGAGAGAGAGAGGGGGCACTGCCATTAAGAGGGAGACTGTGGAGGTCCCAGGGCTTTCAGTAATGAAACAGACATTCCTGCTGCCAGGCAGGTCTGCGGAGTAGGGCTGCTGGAATTGGAGAAGGAGGGAGGAAGCCAAAGAAGGGAGGTTGAAGAGAGCAAATGAGAGGGGGAGAGAGAGCGAGAGAGAGGGCAACGCACACACCCCCTCTCTTCCCCTCAGTACTCATCCTCGCATGCGAGAGTCAGTCTGCTGTGGAGTTTAAAGGAGAGGATCGGAAGTATCCGGAATGGAGCGTGAAATCTCCCGTTGGTGATGCTGGGATTTCTCTGCGCCGTCTGAAGGAGGGGAGGAGGGGGGGGGTGTCGTCTGGCAGCGGCTGGCAAGGTATGGCAGCGCACAGCGGCTGTGTTTGTGATCCTCCAGCTTTCATCCTTTTACTCGTGTTTTTTACTGCTGTGCGTGTGTGTGTGTGTGTGTGTGTGTGTGTGTGTGCGCGCGCTCGAGAGAGACAGAGTTTCAGCTGAGTGAAACAAATGGTTTCTTGGCTTGACTGCCCGTCACTCCCCACGGAGGTGTTAAGATACTAAAGAAGGGCTTCTCTCCCATCTGTTGGTGTGTTTCGGAGGGGGAAGCCTGGAATCGCGCTGCGGCCGTCGTACAGCAGGAGCGTTCCCTCGCAGTTCGGCGCAGCGGCGTCTTTGCAGTGTTTGTGGAGTTGCATATTCAGACAGGTATGTCTCTCAGAAGCCCACTGGTGCTGCTGCGGTGTGTCGTCCTCCTGCGGGGGTGTGTTTGGTGGAGCCGCGCTGCTGAGCCGGGGGGGGGGGGGGTGTTCGGAGGAGGGTATTTGACAACGGCTCTGGAGGGCAGGCCTCGTTACGCCCGGCACGTCTCGGCGGCAGACAAAACACCGTCTCAACGAGCGCACCGCTGTAATGACAATGCAGCGAGGTGAAGGGGTGGGAGAGAGGGCGCGCGCGCGCGTGTGTGTGTGTGTCAGTGTGTGTGTGTGTGTGTGTGTGTGTGTGTGTGGGGGGGGATGTATTGCCAATGATACTAGGTGCTCAAAGTCAAGGAGGACTTGCAGTGCGTGCCTGGGGGGCAAGTTGAGGCATTGGACCTTTTTTTTCGGTGTGTGTGTGTGTGTGCTGCAGACAGTGTGGGGTCGTTGACGCGACATGCAGATTTTTGTGTCCGAACGCATTACTTTGGTTTAAATTAATTTTAAATGATTCATTATAAGCATCATTTTATTCTATAAAACCTGTTAAATTTGGCCGTATTTCCAGTTTATTATGAAAATGATAAAATATATATCTTCTGCCATCTCAAACACTCCAAATGTCAGGTGGCACAACCGTCCGAGCAAGTTAACACGATGTGAACTACATAATTACATATTAAATATGTAATTTAAAATATGCATTAACATAATATTAGTTTGGGGGCATAATTTTACATTGAAAACCTTTCAGATAAACGAAGTTTAATAGTTTAATTGTTCTTAAATTGTTTGGAAAACCAAAATATCTGCCCCATACAATAAAGAAACCACAAGTTACTTTTAATACCCAGCTCAACTACAAAATAGTAAAGTTTTAGGCAGAGTAGACACTCTCAGGTATACTTACAAAAAATCACAAAAAAGATGGAAGTGTGTTCTTTTTCGAGAAACTTTTGGTTGCGCCACCTGACATTTTTTTGCTGGTGAAATTGCAAATGCGGTCTAAAACTGTACTAAAACCTTGTAAATCTTGTGCAACCATTAAGACTTGTTTAAACACACTCTTCCAACTTCAAATAACTGTATTTCGTACATTTTTAAAAGATTTATTAAAAACATCTTTAAAAGGTTTATTTCTCATTGACCCATGTGTACAGTAGCGGTTGTACTGGGGGTTGCCAGGTGGATGGTTGGCTTACTGCTGCAATTTGTCAACCGTTCAGAGTTTTTCACGACTGAGGATATTGGTTCCGGCTCTCAGCCCACTGCTGTGATTTGACCGGCTTTATAGACCAGGGAAAGATAGAGGGGTTCAGCCAAAATATAGTGCTGTAGACCCCAGGGGAAAGCGGGGGAGAGAGATGGACTGAGCCCCACACGACCCTGAACCCCTCCACGACTGCCGGCTCACCACTCATGCAGGTATTTTTTACCCCTCCATCTGATTTAATTTCTTTGCCTGGCAGATGTTGGGCCATTATCTGCGAGCAGTCAGCTGATTGTGAAGCTTGTTTGCAGCAGTTAAGCACAGATTGTTTGGTGAATAGTGAATGGCGAAATGGACTATTAACGCTGTCAGATGTTGTCTGTTGCGATTATGCCTCCTCCGAAAGGGCTCTGACATGTAGCAGCTGGCCATGAGAAACGGCCGCGATTGTAACATCACGGTCACTGCTGCGGGTGAACCGAAGCCTGTGGTTCCTTTAAGAAAAACAGTGACTTTATCTACATGAGTCTACATGAGCCTCAGTCATAACCACATAACCACTAAAACTCTCCCTGGAGTTATTTGTTTAGGGGAGATTTTTAATTGTTACTTTTTAGCTGGAAAAGATTAATTTCATTCCTTATCTTTAGACTTAGGCTTTCTGTCTGGAACATTATTTAAGAGCGGAAGGGTAGTTGTTCACATTTAATTTTCTCAGTGGAGGCTGATGTTTGCACTCACTGCAGAGAATGTGATTCAGCAACAGTTTGAGCTCTTCCCTCTGTTCTCGATGCTGGCTGCTCTCGTAGCACGATCGGAGGGGATGCAGAGGTGTAATGAAAACTCTAGGACCGTATGCCTCGTGGTGTGCGACTCTGCCGTCCTGACTTTCTGCAGTTGAGCTGGAATCTGAGTGGGCATTGTTCCTGCAGGTCTCGCGCCCCGTCTTCTGTGGGGATGGGGGAGGGGGGAGGGGTGGGGGGGCGAGGGCGAGCGCCGAGCCCCGGGGTCACTGATGTGAGGGGAGATTGTTTGCCTGTCCTGGCATTTTGAGGGCGGGGATCAGTTGGCAGTGTGTGGTTGAACCACTTGCATATTGTGGTTAAGTCATGCATAGGCACTCGTGCATGTACACTCGCAGATGCGCCCCAGCACACACGCGCACACACACTCATATTCTCAGATAAACAAACACACAAGCACTAATGGAGAAAAGGCATATCTAGCAAAATAAAGAGAGATAATGATGCTCAACCTTCAGTAATCAATGTTGTTAATGTCATCAGTGAGACCTTAAAAATAGACTCTATGCTTCCACTGTATGCACACAGTGTTGCTGCGCATGTCGATGGCTGTTTTACAGACTGTGAAGATGCTTTTTGTTGCTGAATCCTTTTGTTGGGCATGTAGATGCACGTATAAGTTATGTGGAACAGTCATGGACTGAATGCACAATCTCTGGACTTATTTTCTAATCTACAGCTCTGCAATGCTAGGAATGGATGGATGTCATTTTTTTTTTTTCTCACCACTTCAAAACCTCTGCAGAGCTCGTGTCTGTTCTACCGAGTTCACCCAAATATGAACCGGCCTAAAGTATCCTCAGTGCTCCCATTTGTATTGCTGTCTTGTACAATTGTTCATAAAAACATTATTTTTTTTTTGGAGAACTTAATTATTTATGTAGTGCAATGCATTAATGAAAGATGTGCTGTCCTCTGTCACTGACTGCAGAGTGGAAACTGAGTAGCGGCAGTTGCCCTGTTGACTCTTCAGTCGTGCTGAGCACCAGCTAATTGGTCACTTCTTTGATTATTCAGTGGGTACAGAAAACATGGATCCAGTGCTGTTGGGAGCAGTTGGACCGAAATCGGCCTTCTGTAGGTTTCTGCCATCTGTTAAAATAGCTTTGCTCTTTTTCCACCCACCTTCTCCTCTGGTCCGTTTCCGCTTCGTTGCCTGGTTCATTCCTGTCGTAGTTTGTTGTCATATTTCACTAAGCCTGTGGAGCCGGGTTACCAGTTCACTAAGCTGTGGCACATGCCTTGGTTAAACGGCGATTCAGTTCCGAAGATCAAACACACTTTCAGCCGTCCGCCGTCTCTCCCGCCAGGGGTCAGGGCCCCTAGGCTGAAGCAGCGCCTCCCCGGGGCGTGTTTTTAAGCAGGCCGCAGCCAACGGCAAATCAACCAAAAACTGAAAGATGTTTCAAACGCGGCGGAAAAAATGTATGCACTCGAATACCGCCAGGGGCTGGGGAGGCCTGAGTCTTGTGGAAGCAGGGTGTTATTGCACAGGCGGGGGGCCTAGCAAATTAAAGGACCGAATTAAAGTCTGTGATCATGAGAAGGCGGGGGTGGTGTGTCTGTGCAGTAGCATTTCTAACCAGGCTTTGTGCTGCCATGTGTGGTGAAATTGGGGCCTCCACGCCTCACTGCTCAGGCTATCCCGGAATGGAGGGTGCCTCCCGGGTGAGGATGGGGGGGGGGTTCTCTTTAAAGGGGGTGATAGCTGGAGGAGGGAGTTTGGACCCCAGGGCTGGAGTCTTCGTTTGGATAAATGATGATGCTAATTTACTGCCGTGTTTTACTTGGGGCTCAGGTTATAAACAAGCAGATGTCTTAAAGCAGATGGCTGCCTCTCCTAATGCACCTTAAACAGGGGGCACCTCACACCTTTGGGAAACCATAGTCAACTTGAGGAAGTACAATTTTGAAAACCGCACACTGAGTTGTGCTTTGTCATGCGTTTGTTTTGTTCTGGATGATATTTTTATCATACTTAATTTCCAATGCTTGCTTTGTCAGCTGCTGGCAAAAAGCTAGGATTACCTCTGAGATTTTTTTTTCTTTTCTTCAACATGAAGTGAACAAGGGGAAAAAGAAAGGAGTTGAATAAATTATGAAGGAGAGGGAGAGGTTTTCTCGTCATGTTCTTGACCCAGATGTCTTGTGAATGTGTCATTGGGCTTGCAGTGCATGCATGTTTTAGGAGGTTATATAAAGGGAGGCACAGTGCTCTAAGCAGTGTGCAGGAGGGAGATCGGCCTGATATTCCCACTCACTGACCTGGAAGCGACTGCCTCCATTGTGGAAGGAGATTTAGAGCTCGTGCACTAACCATGTTTTTCACCTCTCTCAGGATTTAAGTGCATTGATGCGCTTTCTTCGTTTGCTCTCATTTCCATTTGCTTTTGTTGTTTTTTTTGTTTGTTTGTTTGTTTTCGCCTGAAGCAAAGGTCTGCCCTGTGCTCTGTCAAAAGAATGGCCCGTAAACTGTGGCACTTCGTTAGTTTTGCTGCGTGTGGTAAACGGGGCCGCAGTGTTGGTTGAGTGTTGTTTCAGTGCTGCTATCTCTCGGCTCCCCGGTGCGGGGGGGAGGATGGGTTTCCCCTGAGCTGCCGACAGTTGGGGCTGCGTTTTCTTTAGCATTGTACAGCAACCCATATCTGGCTCGCGAAACATAATAGGAGCGTTTTGCTGGCTCCTTTGTGCTAAATGTCAGGTGTGAGCCGGCGGAAGGCAGCCGGGAGATTTCTGCGGTACGAGAGCGATAATGTTCTCTGGCGTATTTGTCGTATCTCTTACAGTGGCCCATGTGTAGAAGTCAGGTTCCAGCTTGTTTTTTTGCCTCCGAGTTTAAGAAAGAAAGCAGACTGATCTTCTGCATTATCGTATCACCTGCCTCCTGTGGAGGTACTGCGTTTTGCTCGTCTCGTCTCTGTGGAGTAAGAAATTGCATTTAGGTCTGCTTAAACTTTTTAGATGACTTTAGAGGGCATTGAGTTGATTTATATTTGATTTAAAAAAACATTTTTTTGTAATTACAGTTTTCACATGTTGTAAAAAACTCTTTTCTCCAGCAGATATTGGAGATGTAAGCTGTAGTCTGTTTTGTGTGATGAACGTGAGGGCAGAATGAGGGAGTGATCAGGGCACTCGCTGTCAGTGACACACTTGTTTAAACTGCTCCATGTTTTGTTGGATGGGGAAAAATGTTATTTAATTGGTTGAAGAAGAACATGATTGGCAGCTCATTGCAGCCCCACCCATTTTGGCTTCAGTGAACTTCACTCTTAAATCATCTGCAGTTGGCAACTTCATTCAAATCTTTTTTTACCTCTGGAATAGCCATACTTTGTTTATTTGGAAAATTTCAGAGTAGCTATCAAAGGGTAAGCCTGAGTGGTTCTCCATATTTATGGATATGCATTTTCTCACAAAGTGCAATGTCATGAAAATGGAAAGAAATGCAGTGGTGTTACATCTGTGAACTATTGACTGTATAAGCTGTGAACGCATGAAGTAAAAATTGGCATTTTATGACACTTGGCTATTTTAACTTTTTGCCATAGTTTGTTGTATATTCCAATAAAGTAATTGATGTCATAAAATTGAGGTGATTCACCTGTTATTGTCAGTGGAATCATGTAAGAAGTGAACTGCTATCGCAGATCAAGCCCAACTTTCACAGCCTTTATCTCAAAATCGCCAAGTGTCATGAAATGTCGGTTTACTGCTTGATGCATTCACTTTATGCTAGTGGTGTTGTTTCATGAATTGCGTAGTAACACGTTGACACTGTTGACTCAGTGGTGCTCACATAGTCAAATATCACCTCTTGTGTACAACCAAATGTTGGAGGGGTAGGAAGGGTTTCCGGGTGGGCGAAAAAGGTGCTGTGAGCTGTTTGCGCATTTTTAATCCCTCAAGGTGTGGGTGTTTTGAAATGTCTGTTTGTACCCTGGATCTCCATTGCCTTCAGCTCCTATTTGGGATTGTAACATCAGTGCTTGACTTCTGGGGTAAGAATAATTTAATCACACTTCTGATCTCACACCTCTTTTACTATTTGACCCCCCCCCCAATCGGTCTGCCCAGCAAGACACCTGGGAAATCTTTTCCCTCTTTAATCACTGGCAGGGAGGTGCGAGGGCGTGTCCTGCACATCTCCATCTTGAGTTTCTGAGCACTTCAAAGGTAGTCGTGACTGTGAGTAACTTATGTCACCTCTAAGGTCCTCTGGCCCTCCGCCTGTCTGCATCAGCGCTCTAGATCAGTTCAGCAGAGCAGCGGGTGGATCCTCTGGTTTTATTTGACCGGGCTCATCCTGGTAACTGCTGGCCTGTGCTTTCAGCAGCTGAAGGGATTGACAGTGTCCAGTCCGATTGTGGTGAACTTGTCTGTCATACATGGAGCAGGTGGCGGTGGGTTAATGTGCAGAGTTTTCCACCGACAGGAAGTCGGATTCTGTCCTGACAGCCTGGGCAGGCCAGGCCAATGGAGAGCATTTCCATGGCAAAATCATTTCTCCTGGCCGGGGTCTTTAAGAAAAACAATCTGCAGCTGGTTTGCTGTAGGATCTGCTGGTTTTTGTGCTCACCAGCCAGTTTAGACCAGAAACAAGGAACCAACAGTTTTAAAGGCCTGAGGAACATCAAACCCCAGCTGGCATAGAAGATTGGGCCCTGTTGCAGCCCCTTTAGTTGGAGGGTCAATGGAAGACAAAGTGAGGATTCTGTTAATGTTTTTTTTGAGGAACATCATCTGTCTCTTTGTGGCTCTTCATGGGGACAGTATCAGGTCTGTGGTTAATGGAATTGATGAAAGCCTGCCCAGCTGTGGTATTAAACCCTGAGTGACCACATGGAGTTTTCGGCGCATTGTGTGGCATTGAAGTAATGACTTTTTTGTATGTATGTGCCATGCTGAGTTCAGTCGAGTGTCTGTGGCCTCATAAACCCTCTCTCTTTAGTATGCCGGTGTTGGACTGCGGCTCACTATCTCCGTCAGTCACAGCTCTTGACCTCACAGACTGAGCTACAGATGGAATGTGTGATGATGGGAACAGATCAGTAGACTGTAGGAAGGGAAGTTTGCCGTAAAAAGCAGAGGTTAACCGTCGCCTGGGAAGTGGAGGGAAACAAGGACTTTTTATTTTTTTTTTTTTTCAATCAAAAAATTAATTTTGTGCTGTTAAATTTCCCTTCTTGCTCGGTAATTCCACTCCTCATCAAGCAGGCCCTGTTGGGGGGCTTTAGCCTGCAGTCAGATTCCCGTAGACTGTCAGTACGGCCCTGGTGCCGTCACCGGCCTGCTCTCCCAGGCCCAGCTGTTTGTGTTGAACTCTCTGCCGCAAAATGGCCCCTCTAACCAGTCTTTAATCTGCTTTGAACTGGCGCTGATCGATCCGTCTTCTTCCCGGGCCGACCTGGAATGTGTCCAGCTCATTTAGATGACGCACAGACATTCGATAAATCCGAACTAAGTAAATGCCTGTCTGGCATCAGTGTATACTCTGAGCTATCGATCATGTGTAATACTCTGGAGGGCTCAGAAGTATGGAGACGTGTATACCTGTGCATACCCCCTCACACACAGGTACGCAAACGTGCAGAGAAAGGTACGCATGCGGGCACACACTCGCACATCGTTTATCACACGCATGAACACTCACGCATACAGAGGCTACCTGTCTGTCTGTCACACACACAAACGAGCGCACAAGCTCTCATCTGCTGTCTTAGTCTGCATGTGAGAGACAGAGGATCACACAGTTTCTATACATATTTTACAAACACGTACTCATTCACGCATGTACACACACACACACACACACACACACACACGCACACAAATTCACAAATCATTACTGTAAAGCCTAACAAAGCATTCCCTGGTCTGAAGATTAAAAGAATTAATTTGACAGGGCTGCACCTATCTTGTCCCTGCTTTCGAAATAAATTTAAGTAAGAACAACATGCATCAACCAGCAGTGTTTAACCAAGCTACTTCACTCAGTTATTAGGAGATGGATCCCACACATGGGGACAGAATGCATTTCTCTACCGGACAGAAGATGTCTGGCTGACTGCGGGCATGCACTGCAGGGGTCGCGGTTCGTTGACTCTTTCCTAAGGAGCTACTCTCCCTGCAGCATATCTTGGGTTACAGCTCAAATATGGAGTGGAAAACGTATCCCCTCCACACAGAAAAACAGGCCAGACTTTGTTTTTAAAGCAGCGTTCTAGAGGAATCGATAAAGGCGAAATTAGGAAGAGAAACAGATTTTGTTTTTTAGAGTGAAACCTGCCTTGACTGCTTGAGGGTTAGAAACCCAAATAAAACTTTATTTTCGCAGTGGAAGGGACGCGTGAAAGCTCCTGAGTGGCTGTGATGTGTTCTGGTGTGCGGAGCACATTCACCGAGCCCAGCACTAATGGACCGGTAATGTCCCTTCATTCACACCTGAGTCAATGAGTACCGAGAGGCCTGAGAAATAAGACTTATAATCCCCGACTGTCACGGAGGCGTCGTTGGATTTCCCTCCGGAGATAACGAGGCACCTGTAAAGGCAGGTATGCAGTCAAGTGACCCAGATTTAGTAGTATTTAGGGCACCACAGATTGGTTTCAATGTATGTCAGGGAGTACTAAGGGAAAATCCAGAGACATTGAGTGTTTTTCCTAATGCCTCTGGGAGATCACTGTCCCATCGTAGCTGTGTGTTACAGGCTCTTAGTTTGGATCTGTTAACCCTTTGACAGCTAGTTCGTCCAAAACCAAGCATGACTGCTCTGCCCAATTCAATGGTGACCACTCATATCCAATTCAGATATGCTCAGAGCTTTTATGAATTTCTGAGTTAACCACAGCATCTCATGGTAGGAAATGTTAAAGTTAAATGTTGCCTATACATTTTTGCTCAAGTTGGGTACATTTATTTACAGCAAAATGTAGCAGATTTTACATATCGAGAGCAAATATTCGGAGATACATGATCAGTTTGAAATTTCATCCACCAGTCATTAAGTGCACCTGCAGGTGTCTTTGAAACTTTTAAAGAAATGGCCCCAGTTTGACAGAAATACAGCACAGTTAGGATATTTAATGTATATTTATTATCTTCAATTAATGGTATAGGAATGTTCTAGAGTCTTTGCTAAAGACCTTGATTAGTTGAGTCAGGTGTGTAAGTGCTTAGTTGGAATGAAAGCTGCACCCACACTGGCCCTTTCTGGATAAGATTGAGGACCCTTCACCAAGGCAATCGAAAAACACGGAAAGATCTGCTGAGTTCGCATAATATGGAAATTTCTGTATGTGGGCACAAAAGGGTTAAGGAGGTATCACAGTGAAAACTACTGGTTTTATGTCCAAATAAACATTCTTCTCTATTTTTCCACATTAGCAAAATTGTTTTTTGCCTTTTTTGCTTTGAGCAAGTCTCATATCATATTCTGTCCACCTGCGGATGGCGTGTAAAATGGAATGTGTGCTCTGTGTGTTGCTCTGAGCAAAGGTGTCGGCTATACAAATGAATCATGGGATGTCATCAACTTGCACACTGACGGCTTACAGCTCAAGGGGTTTTTTTTAATATTATTATTCAGATAGTATTTTTAAAATGGCATGTCACCTGACCTGCAGCAAATCAGCTGCTACGACAGACACGTTGGTTTTGAGGGGGAAAAAAAAGATTACATAGATCTTCATCCTGTCAGTAAAAATGGAAAAAAAAATAAAAAAATAGCTGAGAGCGTTCCTCCCCTGAGTTTCTCAGAAAAGTCACTTTTGGAGAATGCTCTGCCCCCACCTCCCAGTTTTTGGTTCTGAGTGGCAGTATGTCTCCGTCTGAAGTGGTTCTTGGGAAAGAGGCGGGTCAATGGCTGGCTAAAGCAGCTTAGGGCTATTTGGTTAATGGATCTTAACTCTCTCATTCTGACGTGGCTCCAGCTGAAGAGTTGCTTAGCTGAACGGTGCTCGTGCTTTGCGCTCAGAAAGCATTTTCCAGGTTTCATACAGCTTCCTCCAAACCCCGTTTACGTTCCCCGAAATCACAGACGCCAACTTACAGTTGGAACCACTGACTGAATGGATGAATTATGCAAGTTGCCAACTTCGTTAGCAACTACGCTTTTCGAAAGCGCTCCCCAGCGCAGTGGGAATAGATTCTGATCGCATGTATATAAACTGTGACTCCTGCCTATCCGTTTTTATGGTGACTCTGTGAGCGATGAGGTAAAGTTCATGCGTCTGTTTCATCACCTAAAGAGCGAGATCCGCTCTGGAATGTATATCTGAATATATAACTTTATATAACTGAAGCTGACTTAATCGAAAGTCTGTGCGGCAGATTTCAGCTTTGGGGCAGAAATGTCACTCTATTCGCCCCTCAAACTCCCTCTCCCCTCACCGTCTACACGAGCTGTGGGATTGGGCATCCGCAGGGTCGGCTGCAGGACGTTTTTTCCTTCATGCTCAGACAGGTCCTGGTATTTGTCTTCGCAGAGGTAAATGCTTGAAATGTCCCCGTCACACAGGTCAGGAATGGCCGTTTGTGGAAGCACCTCTGGAATGGCAGTGCTGAGAGATGTAGCCTGTGGTGTGAAATCTACCTGGGAAGGTGCAGCAACCAGAATGACGTCTGGTAATATGTTTTGTTTGAAGGATACGAGCCATACTTCTCGTCACATACGAGCTTGACAGCTTCAGTTGAAGGCCTGCGCCAGGGCTGTCTGGCCCTTCTCCTGGACATCTGCTGCTCTGTTAACCGAGGGAGTTTATCTGCTAAAAATCAACACTCAGAGATCCTGTTGGTCAGAAAGTCTGTAGAGTCAGGTGGGCCAAATCGAGGTTGAAAAGGAAACCTGGAGGATTGTCATTCTTTAAGGAGAGAGTTGGGCAGCCCTTGGCAATTCATAAAGATTTCATTTAATATTTTGTTTAACCAGTCCACTAGTCAAAAGACATTTCTGTAGCTACTGGCTTACTGCTAGAGCAACACTATTCATACAATTGCTGAAGTCTTTATTTTAAACAAAGACATAATTAATAAACTGTTAATGCTTAAAATGTTTGTTAATTGATTTTCAGAGGAATTGTTTCATTATTGTAATTTTTAAGTTTATTCTTAAAAAAAAATGAGTGGAACCATTTTGCTGGAAGAAAATCGACCAGTAAAAGGGTTCAGAAAGTGACACCGTCAGTCATAAAGAGCGGATTGGTCAAGGGCGACTTCGTTTCTGCAAGTTTTATGGATCTGGGGAGACTCGCAAGAATTGTTTATGCCGTAATTTCTGTGTTTTAACTTAATTTCAGTGATTAGGAGCAGCTGGCCAGTGGTTGCTTGAAAACCGCCAATTTTTAGTTTTGAATGTGTCTCAAGCCCTCGTTCAAAACTGATGCTGTCAACATTCGTTTGGTCAGTGTGTTGTCAGGCTGTTTCATGTGGTCACCTGCTTATGAAAGTACTGAAGCTTTAGAAAGTTTTATGGTCCGTTACTGTGGCAGAGAAACTGTAGGAAAATGGGAACAGAAATGTACTTTGCGGGTGTTTGGTAGTTTTGCGGCGGATGTGGAGTTTTTTAGCCTCTTTTGTGTTTTCTCTCATTTTCTTTTTTTACTCCTTTCCTCTTCTCCGCAGCTGAAGATTTCAGTAAAGTGCGCGGCTCTATGCCGACTGTTCTCTTCAGACAATGCAGGGTCTCTCTTCTCCAGGTGTTTCTTCCAGCCCAGACTATTAACCACTCTTTCCAAGTTTGAGAGAGAGAGAGAGAGAGAGAGGGAGAGAGGGATGAGGAGAGGGGGAGAAAGATAGCCATTGAGGAAAAAAATGCATTCTCTGGGAAGACATTTCCATTACAGAGTCTCGAGGTCCTCTCCCACATGCTGAAAATATGTTTGCGCTCATTAACGTGACGCGGTTTTATCTCGTGTTTACGCTGAGTTTGGGAACCGAATGCGGCTGGGTTTGGAAGCCTGCCTTATGGCCTGCTGACGAGGTGGCCCATCAGAGCGCACGCTCGTGAATGACGGGGACTTCGCTGTAAAGCGGTACTCTTGAAGCCGAGAAGAAGGTGGCTGTATCGTTCGGCCTCCTGTGCTGGTCCTGTGTAATGGCCAGTGTTTTGGGGGGGACCTGCAGTGGTTTTGGAGAGCACTGTAGGATGGGGTGGGGGGAGGGGGTGCTCTGTGCCTAATCAGTTCCACAATAAGGCTTTTATTCTCTCTCCGAGGAGCGCCGGAGGGCGGTCGGGCTGTGCTACAGTTATTCTTTCCTCGCTCGTCATTAGTAACGTACCACTGAGATTCCTGCCGTCTCCCTCACGCTCCTCCAAATGTTGATGTTCGACGATAGGTCAATAACCCCCTTCCTGGACAGAAGGCAGACAGGGACTTCTTGTTGGCTGTTTGAGACATTTGTTTTTTGTACTCGTACCGTTGTGTAATTTGGTACAACGTGTCGCAGACCGTTTTTATTTTTACAGCGCGTACGCTGGGGGGGGGTCGACAGCACATTAAACACTGGCTCCTTTCTTTCCGTTCCACCCTCAGAACTGTATGCTTGAGATGAACTAAAACCGCGAATGTGCATTCTGTTCTGCGTGGGAACCATAATTCACGCAAAGATGAGTTAATTCACGAAAGCCTCTGTTTGAAACCGGTGGTTCTCTTGTTCTTGTATTTATAGTGTGTAATTTACAGCTCAGTCGTTACAGATTGAAGAGAGCTGCGCAGGACAGGTTTAATACGTTCATTAATTATACATGTCCCTTTTTTGCCCTCAAAGTTTGGTTT
This sequence comes from Gymnothorax reevesii, assembly GCA_029721435.1. Classification (NCBI taxonomy): domain Eukaryota; kingdom Metazoa; phylum Chordata; class Actinopteri; order Anguilliformes; family Muraenidae; genus Gymnothorax; species Gymnothorax reevesii. Next base: position 175,155,736 of record CM056574.1, read on the forward strand.
CGACCGCAGTGTTAAACAGGAGCTATAAATTACAGTGTGCTTGCCCTGACTCTTCTTTGTTAGTTTTGTTTTTGTGCGCGGCGCTGGTTGTCAGGTTTGAGTATCTGAGCGTCTCGGCCCCGACGCAGAGGAGACTCGGCTGTTACTGAAGGGAGTTTAATTTTTTCTGCCGCAGTTCTGCGCCAGTCCTGAGGGGGTGCCATGGCCGACTGCGTAAGGAGCTGACGCGTGCTCTACTGTCATTGACCTCACAGTCCAGAGGGAGAGAGAGCAAGAGAGGAGAGAGAGGCCAGGGGAGAAATGACAAGACAGAGCAAGAGGAAAGAGGGAGAGAAGCTGAGAGTGCTGCAGATTGAGAGAAGAAGAGAGTAAAGGGGCAGAGAGAAGAGGAGGGTCGGATAGAGTGAGAAAGAGAGGAGGCTTTTATAAAAGAGATGACGGGGAACAGGGCTCTTGTGCTGTGAGCAGCTCCTCTGGAGTGACTGTGTGAGCTGGACTTATGACTCCCTGTGCGGTGTGTTCTGTGCCGGTGAGAGGTCACCTGACTCACGCCCGTTTCCTTCATGAGTGAGCTGGCCTGCGCTGCGCTCTCGCTCCCCTCTCTTTTCTCTCTGTCTGCCTCCATCTCCCTCACTCTTTCCCTCTCAAATTCAGATTCAAATTCAAACTGCTGTATTGTCCTGGCAAAAAATATATCTGTATTGATACTCCCTCTTTTTGTCCATCCCTGCTCACCCCCTCTCTGTCCTCTTTATTTCTTTTTCTGTCTTGCTCTCTTTCGCTCTCTCTTTTCTCCATCTCTCATCACCCCTCTCTTTTTCCCTCTCTCTCTCTCCACCCCCCCCCCTCTCTCTCAGTAGGTTCAGGCTCAGGTTGAATCAGCGTCAGGGCTGTGGCTGTAGCGTGCAGCGGCAGTGAGAGGTGATTGTGCCTGATGGGGGGTGATGTGCAGCTGGGTAATGGGGTCAGCGCTGGGTTGTGTAACTCCGCTGTGAGCCTGAGTGGGCGGAGGAGCTCGTCACTGAGCCCCCTGACGTGGAGACTCTGGCCCCCTGGGCTCCCCCATGTTAAACGCCTCCACCCATCCACACCTCCTGTCGCTCCGTTTCTCCTCACACTGAACACAGAACTCAGGGCTGATGGAAACTCCAATCCCCCCCCCCCCCACCACCCCCCACCCAGAGGGGTAAATCTGTTCCCAGCCGGGCAGATAGTGTGTTCTGTCTCCCGTGAGTCGCTAACTCTCTGAGCCGACATCACGTGCGCATTCAGTCTCCGAACGGGCGTCATGGAGGAAATCCTAAGCAACGCCTTCCTTTTCGAGCAGCCGTCCGGCTTTAACACCGTCAGCAAACTCCGGGGTAACGACGAGGCGTCAACAATAACAAAGCCCTGCAGCGTTTGCCAGCTGCTTCCTCCGCTAATGATGACCTCACTGCTAAACGGCAGGTATCCATACTCTGTTCGCTCTCCCCTCCGTTTCGGCTTCGCTGCTTGTAATAACGGCGAGCGTTCCTGTCCAAGAGTGCTGAGAGGGGCTCTTCGTCTGTCGGCCGGAGTAAAGCAGCTGTTTCTCCTGGGGCTCACTGGAGCCAGGAAGGAGAGCGCGAGGCGCTTCATGTTTCATTGGGCAGAGGTCATGTGACCTGGCACTTGCTCTGTGTCCAGCCTGTAATTGCTGCTCAGCACTTGTTTGATTTAGAGTAGTTTACTCATAATTTGCTTCACCGGCTCTATTGGTCGATATGGGTGCTGATTTCCAAACTCGCCACACCTTCCCAGGCGTTGTAGAATACCCCTGGTGCTGGAGATGCCATGCGAGTGCAAAAAGGACCAATTTTATCCTTCAGCTGTGTAATTCTGTCTAATTAAAGCAGAGGCCCTGTGGCTGTGATGGCTCGGGCGGGGCGATGCGCATATTGCAGAATGTGTTGTTCATTCCACGCCAACTAACGCACAGGCCCTGCCCACAGCCCAGTAAATTTTACTTCTGGTTTTAAAATATCTGCTGCTGTTTAATAAATGAAGAAGATCAAAAAACGCTGAGAATTTTTATTGGCAGAAAAAGTATTTCCTGGGAGGAGTCACCAGAAATATCTTTGATTGTCTGTTTTTGTACGTCCACATTTTGGTGCGTAGATCTTGTAGTGGAGAAAATAAACTTGAACCGTTATATCTTCAACAGTTTATAGTTGGTTATAGTTTTATCATTTCTTGCATGTTTCAACGCTCTCTGGAATTGTGTTTAAATTCTGAGTTGTGATGTCGTCTAAAAGGACACGGCGCTATCAACAACACTATTTTGCTAAAGACCACAAGGGAACTGTTGTGGGGAAAAGATCAATTTAATCGACAGCTAACTGAACAAAGCCCGGTTGCTTTATTGACTGTGTACGCAGGCACCCTCCACCTGTCTGTGCCAAGGGTTTGCCTCCTGTTGGGCGGAAATCAATTGAGTAAGCAAAGGAAGTGAGTTGGAGGAATTTAATCAGAATGCTTTAAACCCTGAGGATATGACTTATTTTGTAGGCAAATAAAGTGTTTTTATTTTTAGTTTTCTGAAAGAGACCGTAAACAATTCACATTGGCTCTGGCTGAGTGTGGATATACAAGGCCTTCAGTTTTGAGTTCTCTCGTTCCTGCTCATATCGGTGCGAAAAATAATGCAAACTGTACCAAAGAGGTCACATCGCTGATTATATTCATGCACTTATTAATTCTTTACTGAGAATATTTGAACAGCAAGAAAATACACTCATTGGTTCTTGGACTTAGAGACACTTTTTTTGTAAATCGTGGCTCTAAGCTTGCAGGCTTGCACACTATTCTATCCCGATGATTGTGGAATTTTTAGTTTTCCTAAAAATGGGCTTTTTTTTCCCATCGATTTTTCAGGGACAAGTGGACCCTCAAAAGTACCTGTACATAAATGAAACATAACCCAGGCACAATTCTGTCATTTTCTGCTGTATTGAAGTGTCACCTTGGGCCAGTGGTCCTTGATGGTGTTAAATAGCGTAAGTGATTCTTTTGAAGGGACATAGTGTCCTTTTTCTGCATTGTTATCCCCTGCCGCGCGTTTAGTGCGAAGCGGGGGATATAGTATTCGGCAGCGTCCGTCCATACGTACGTACGTCCGCCAGCCCGTCCCGAACATTGTCAGCGCGATATCTCAAGGAGTCAACCTATTTCAATTCTGTTTGGTACCAACCTTCCTACTGGGAATGCGCAGACACCAGTCGGTTTTGGTGACCTAACGGCGGGGGATATAGTCACTGTGGTGACAAACTCTTGTTGTATTGGCAGAAAATTTCATTTTGGTTTTGCGCCACATTAAGCGGCAGGGGTGGTGTTATGTGCTCCCAGGTTGTTTGACACGTGACAAGTTTAGTAACGCTGCAGTGGAGTTTATAGGCCGTTTCCTGCATGTTGCTGACGTTTTTTATTATATATGCGGCCCGCAGACCTCACTGTGTTTCAGGCCCCGGTGCCTGCTGAATGCCACACGCAGTGGCCTGCGTTATCGTGCGTGTGTGGGTTGTGTTACGTGCGCATGTAAACGTGTGCCAGGATCGCTGCGCGCATGTGGTCCCCTTCTGTCGCTCGCTGGTTTTTAATTCCGCGCTTTGCTGCACCAGACCTTTTTGTAATCTGCTCTCAGCAGGTGCCCGGAACATTCTGTATTCTTGTTTTATGTTCTTCCTGTGGCACTGCGGATTGTGTACGCCCGATCTCCGCTGTTTGGGGCCAGGCGTGCCGTTGAGCTGGACATGCTGGGGAAGCAGCTAATGTTGTTTGGTGTGTAGGATCTGCATGTGGGTTGTCTCATGTTCGCACTGCATCACTAACGGCTCACACGCTTACGCTCACCTGCGCTGTGCTTGAAAACACAGGGCCCTCATACCCAAAGTGATACGTGGTCAAGAGCATCCATGTTTGTCTTTTTTTGCCTGAGGAATGGTATTCAGGGGCTCTCATTTGTCAGATATAATATGCTTTATGAATCTGCTGAAAGAAACTGAGGGTTGTTAAGGTTGAAGTACGGTAAACTAAGGGTTGTTAGGGTAGAAGTACGCTAAACTGAGTGTTGTTAGGGTAGAAGTACGCTAAACTGAGGGTTGTTAGGGTAGAAGTACGCTAAACTTAGGGTTGTTAGGATAGAAGTACGCTAGAGATGACTTCAAAACAAAGTAGAGCCAGGGCGGGTATAGCTCGAATCTCCCAGATGTTGAACTACCACAGATATAATGAAGTTTCTCCTGAGGACATGAGGTTGCCTTCTCTAATGGCTGATCAAGCACTCTGGTGGTTTCGCAGGAGATGGTGCTCTTCATTAAATTTGATTAGGACTAATCGTGCTGCCGGGAGGGATGGAACATTTGTGGTTTCCTGGTAGTGCTCTTGATAAAAAAATAAATTAAAGATAAATAAGGTGCTGGAGATGTCTAATTCAGATTTCTTATTTCTCCATGTTTGTTTACAGTCTTTGAACCATGGGGAATGTAGAGAGCCAAAATGGGGATCAGGCCTTCTACGGCAGTGGTCCCGGGCATCTGTCCCGCAAGCACATGTCCCGCTCCCTGAGGCTCTCCAACAAGCAGTCCCGTCACCCTCGCCATGGTCCCGCGGGGAAAGCGGAGCACCGCAACTCGGAGACCAGCACGCGGTCCAGCAGCACTCCCAGCATCCCTCAGTCCCTCGCCGAGAACGGGCTGGAGCCCTTCAACGAGACCAGCGTCCTGCCCGACTTCGGCAGCCCCATCTGGGTGGACCGCGTGGCCATGAACCTGCGGCCCGTGTCCTTCCACCCCGGTCTTCCCGACCCGGCCGCAGCGAGCGACGTGGACGCCGTGCTGACGGTCGCCACAGCATCAGGCGCACAGGGAGGGGGCGGGGCGTACGCAGGGGAGGTGACCTACCTGCAGAGGACGAGCGACGGCCAGCGGGAGAGCCTCAGCTTCCAGAAGAAACGGTCCAAGTCCGCGGACATGTGGCGAGAGGACAGTCTGGAGTTCTCTCTGTCCGACCTGAGCCAGGAGCACCTGACCAGCACCGAGGAGATAGTGGACACGGCCGACGAGAAGGACTTCGGCGACTGCGGCGGCCTACTGCCCTCTAGCCCTGACACCCTCGAGCCGGCAGACAGGGCGAACTCCATGGACGAGCTTTACGGCCCCAATGGCTCCGCCCACCGGCCGTCGTACTACCGATTCTCCAAGCACTCCCGCGAGGGGGGAGGCAGGGGCGGCACACACCTGGGACACCCCCTCGTCGATAAGATGTCCCCCGCTGAGGAGGACGGGAGCGGGTACGGCGCCTTCACACTGCCCTGCCGTCGCTCGCACTGCCTGTCCGAGGGGTTGTCTGTCCAGCAGGGGGCGATGTGCACCAGCATGCACGGCCGACGGGCGCAGACCACTCAGGTAAGACCTGCCTCTCGCCCCGAATGGCACCAGAGCGGCGTACAGTGCTGCACTCATTACTGGAGCTCGCACAGTTCTGCTGTAATACTCAGAAAACGTCCCATGAATAACAAAAGGTCGCAAGTGACATTCCTGATGAAACCTGTTTTTCTGCACCATGTGGTGCGACCTTTTGTTATTCATGGGATGCAAAAGGGGTGTACATTTTATAGTTTTTGGCCTTTTGATTTTTTTTTTTATTTGATATTCTTAATCCCTCCTGAAACTTTGGGGACCTTTGCCTCAGACTGGCCGCATAAATACATAATGCAGATTGAAGTGGTTTTGCTTGTCATAGAATGTTCCGCACTGTTCAGTGTGTTAAAGAGGGCCCATTTCTGTGCTTGTAGAACTTCTGCACCGGCCTGTGGGCTTTCGAGAGAGGCACCTCGGACGTTAAAACGCCCACAGAGACCCCTCTTTGTATTCAGGACAGGCAACTGCACTTGCCCTGCCTTAAATATGCAAAAACAATACCATCCTAAAGTTTGGAAGCACTTAACTTGTGTTAGCAATAGTACACTGTTTTTAGTGAAATTTAAGTGGTTTATCCGCTGTTTGTGACCTCAAATGCCATGTGGTAAGAGTAAAATATTCAGAGTTTAAAAAAAGAGCCAAAACATTGTCATCAATCTATCCTGCCCTTGTGTGCCCTAGGATTTCTTTTTTGCCTTTAGCCTCTGTGGCTAAACAACCTAATAATGTTTGAGCCCCAAAGAAATCTTTTTAGCCACACAATCAAAACACTGTGTTGCACATGCAACTTTGCTACATAAGCTCAGTGTATGTATCTGCCTTATTACGCAATATCAACAACAAATATGAACTACGAATTTATTGCATGCATTCCACACATTCATTTCTGACTCATTCACACACATTCATATATCTGGCAAATATATGTTTATTTTTTTTAAACTTGATCAGTAGAACCAAGTCTAAGTTTGACTCCACTAGTTCTGTTTTAGATAACCATTAACATATGCACCTACTGCTGCAGAAAACCACAAACATTTGAATCTGCTGCAATAAAAAGTACATTGTGAATAAGTCCACAATCTCAAATGAAGCATCACAATACCGTGGGAAAGACGTACAAAAGTTGAAAGATCATGAACATCACAGTAAAACATCAAAGAAACCATAGTTTTGATTTTAATTATCAAAGATATCTCAAGAAGCACCTATACTAACTTAGAAAGGCCCAGTGGAGCGTCCTACAGAGCGAGCATAGGTCTCCTGTTAGCTACCCTTTAGACCATATAGCCATCTACCTTGCCAGCTAACGTTAACTGAGGAAAATTGTTGCTATATAATTGTCATATTTAAGCAAAATGTTCTGGCTTTGCCCATAGTTCACTAACATAGCTTGCTGTAATAGGCAGGAAGTTCTCAGGTATGTTTTGGGGCACTTTTGTGTGTCTAAACAGTATATACAGTTTTTTGAGATGTAATGGCTCGCTGGCTCATGAGAAATCACTGTTACAGCTAGGCAGCTGATGAAGTTGGGGCAAAGACCAAATGACATCACTCAAATAAGAAGATTATTTACAAATATTGTCCTTAAATAGCGTTAGCTACCTAGCTAATAACAAGATGGCCATATAATCTGAAGAGTAATGTACTATGCGATCGCATACATAGCGGTGTTACGCAGCTTAAATTCTCTAGGTACGAAATAATGTCTCAGCCCTAAGTGTCCGCTAGCTCTTCAGATTACAGAAGCTGTCAATCAAGGTTGAAGTAGGTTATGTGGGTGTAATTGCATTGAAAGTGACCAATCGGAGTCGTTGAAACTTCTTCCATAGCTATGCAATTGGGGAAATTGGGAATCGAAAATTTGCGCCCTGCTCAAGAGGGGAAACTGGCTACTGCGTGATAATTAATTCAATGAAGGCGTCACCTGAAAGCTATTGCGACCCTGGCAAAGAGCCATGAGAAATCTTTGGCCACAAATACATTTCTTTCGCCAGTGGCGATGCAGCGAATGGCTAGTGCGCACTTAGCTGCCACCATGTAATCCTGTTTCTGAGCCCAATCAAGGTGAGCTGCGTTAACCGGTAGGCACCCAACGGACCCAGGACATGGTCCATAGCAGCATTATCTGGCTGTTTAAAAGGATTTGGAGAATATGCAGAACAATGGCGATGTTTTGTATCACAAGGGGCTTCGGGCCTCTAAAACGGTAATTCACTTATATTTGGTCCAAACTGAACCTGAGAAATAAAATTTACAATTTATCATTTTCAGTTACTGAAGCCCTTGAAAACCAAGGACTAGCTGGAAAAATTGCCTCCAGAAAAAGACTTGCTTCACTGACATGATTGGTATGACCTGGAGACCATCTCCACTTTTTTGGAAATGGGGTTGTATGAGTACACACTGCAATTACTTATGACTTGTGATTACTATTGACACAAGGTTTTTTCACTAAAAGGAGTTTATTTCTTTTTTTATAACTGATTGTTTGAAAAATATGGGAGCGTCCAAACTGTTGACAGGAACTGACTGTGCACAATCTCACATGAACACAAATGCTTGCACACACACGCAACCCTCTCTCATTTCAATATCGCAATGTCTAGACATTTATATTCTTCTAAAGTTAATGGACTGAACTTTCAAGCACTTAGGAAGCCAGTGGTGAGAGCAGCCCTAATCATCCTCGACTACTGACTGAAAAATACTTTTTAATTTGTTATTTCGTTTATATTATATTTGTTTTCCTGAAGTGGGCTGTTTTGGAGAGTTATGGATACCCCTGTAACCTCTCTCTGTTTGAAAGGCTTGGTCCCATTGTCATGTTAATGAGGGAATCGGTGACAGTTAGTGGGGCGCTCGTTTGCCAGGCTGAATAGGGCTGTGGAATGCTTGGCTGGGTCATGTGATCCCCCTGTTTGTGGGTAGGGACCTCCCTCATTTCCCATCATGCCTCAGACCATCAGAGGGGACAGTGGGGAGCTGGCAGGCGGAATAGCGTACACGCCTGTCTGCTGAACCCCAAAAGCAGGCTGGGGTGATCTCGTACCCCTGAGTCGGGCGCTGGGGTCGGGGAATCTGAATCACACGGACTCTGCTCAGGACTGCAGACAAATCTCTCTGCCCACAACATGGCTCTTGCAGGAGAACGGCCTGCCTGTCTCTATGGGCAAAAACCCATCTGTCTTTACTCCAGGTAGAGGAGGTTGTGTGTCGGTATGAATGCATTTCTAGTGTATTCGTGCTGGTGTGCGCCTGAGTATGTGTGTTTATGATTGTGGTGAGGGATTCGGAAATGCAGGATTTGTATATTTTGGGCTTGTTGACGGCTAAGATGCACTGTTTGACTCCTGATATCATCTGTGCTTGTGTGTCTGTGCATCTGTTTATGTGTGTGTGGCTGCATCCATGTGTGTATGTATACATCGGTGTGTGCGCTTTTGTGTATGTATGAATGTATTTTTTTGTGTGTGTCGACACATATGTGTGTGTATGTGTGTTGGCGTTCACGTGTGTGTGTGTGTGTGTGTGCGTATGTGTATGTGTGTGTGTATGTATGTGTGTGTGGGCTTGGTGCAGGACGTTACGGCGGGAGAGGGCAGCGAGTACTGCGACAGCAGCGTGGACGGGCTGACGGCGGAGGCGGGGCCTCTGTCTCGGCGCTATAAGACCATGTCAGCCTCCTTCTCCGTGTGCTCTGCCGCGGGCGGGAATGCCTTCGCCGACCTGGGCCCGGGGAGCGGGCCGGGCGAACACGTGCAGGGCGTGTACGAGAACTTCCGTCAGGAGCTGGAGATGAGCTCGTGCCAGATCAACGACCCCCTGGAGGAGGCGGGGTCAGCCGGCAGTGATGAGCACAGCACCGGAACCGTCAGCTCCGCCTACCAGTCGGACGCGTTGCTGGGCACCGCCCAGGGCACTGTGCGCAAGGCTGGAGCGCTCGCTGTCAAGAACTTTCTAGTGCACAAGAAGAGCAAGAAGGTGGAGCCAGCAGCTCGCAGGAAGTGGAGGCACTACTGGGTTTCCCTGAAAGGTGAGGGCCATACACGCTCTCTTCATCCCTTCATCCCTCTCGCTCTTTACATCTCTCACACGCTCTCTTCATCCCTTCATCCCTCTCGCTCTCTACATCTCTCACACGCTCTCTTCATCTCTTCATCCCTCTCGCTCTCTACATCTCTCACACGCTCTCTTCAGCCCTTCATCCCTCTCGCTCTCTACATCTCACACGCTCTCTTCAGCCCTTCATCCCTCTCGCTCTCTACATCTCTTACACGCTCTCTACATCTCTCACACGCTCTCTTCATCTCTTCATTCCTCTCGCTCTCTACATCTCTCACACGCTCTCTTCATCCCTTCATCCCTCTCGCTCTCTACATCTCTCACACGCTCTCTTCATCCCTTCATCCCTCTCGCTCTCTACATCTCTCACACGCTCTCTTCATCCCTTCATCCCTCTCGCTCTCTACATCTGTCTCACGTTCTTTTCATCTTTTCATCCCTCTTGCTCTCTACATCTCTCACCCGCTCTCTTCAGCCCTTCATCCCTCTCGCTCTCTACATCTCACACGCTCTCTTCAGCCCTTCATCCCTCTCGCTCTCTACATCTCTTACACGCTCTCTACATCTCTCACACGCTCTCTTCATTCCTCTCGCTCTCTACATCTCTCACACGCTCTCTTCCTCCCTTCCTCCCTCTCGCTCTCTACATCTCTCACACGCTCTCTTCACCCCTTCATCCCTCTCGCTCTCTACATCTCTCACACGCTCTCTTCATCTCTTCATCCCTCTCGCTCTCTACATCTCTCACACGCTCTCTTCATCCCTTCATCCCTCTCGCCCTCTACATCTCTCACACGCTCTCTTCATCCCTTCATCCCTCTCGCTCTCTACATCTCTCACACGCTCTCTTCATCCCTTCATCCCTCTCGCTCTCTACATCTCTCACACGCTCTTTTCATCCCTTCATCCCTCTCGCTCTCTACATCTCTCACACGCTCTCTTCATCCCTTCCCCCCTCTCGCTCTCTCCACCCCTCACACGCTCTCTTCATCCATTCATCGCTCTCTACATCTTTCACACGCTCTCTTCAGCCCTTCATCCCTCTCGCTCTCTACATCTCTCACACGCTCTCTTCATCCCTTCATCCCTCTCGCTCTCTACATCTCTCACACGCTCTCTTCATCCCTTCATCCCTTTCGCTCTCTACATCTCTCACACGCTCTCTTCATCCCTCTCGCTCGTTACATCTCTCAAACGCTCTCTTCAGCCCTTCATCCCTCTCGCTCTCTACATCTCTCACACGCTCTCTTCAGCCCTTCATCCCTCTCGCTCTCTACATCTCTCACACGCTCTCTTCATCCCTTCATCCCTCTCGCTCGCTACATCTCTCACACGCTCTCTTCATCCCTTCATCCCTCTCGCTCTCTACATCTCTCACACCCTCTCTTCATCCCTTCATCCCTCTCGCTCTCTACATCCCTCACACGCTCTCTTCATCCCTTCATCCCTCTCGCTCTCTACATCTCTCACACGCTCTCTTCATCCCTTCATCCCTTTCGCTCTCTACATCTCTCACATGCTCTCTTCATCCCTTCATCCCTCTAGCTCTCTACATCTTTCACACGCTCTCTTCATCCCTTCATCCCTCTCGCTCTCTACATCTCTCACACGCTCTCTTCATCCCTTCATCCCTCTCGCTCTCTACATCTCTCACACGCTCTCTTCATCCCTTCATCCCTCTCGCTCTCTACATCTCTCACACGCTCTCCTCATCCCTTCATCCCTCTCGCTCTCTACATCTCTCACACGCTCTCTTCATCCCTTCCTCCCTCTCGCTCTCTACGTCTCTCACTCGCTCTCTTCATCCCTTCATCCCTCTCGCTCTCTACATCTCTCACACGCTCTCTTCATCCCTTCATCCCTCTCGCTCTCTACATCTCTCACACGCTCTCTTCATCCCTTCATCCCTCTCCCTCTCCACTTCTCTCACACGCTCTCGTCATCCCTTCATCCGTCTCGCTCTCTCCATCTCTCAAACGCTCTCCTCATCCCTTCATCCCTCTCGCTCTCTACATCTCTCACACGCTCTCTTCATCCCTTCATTCCCTCTCGCTCTCTAAATCTCTCACACGCTCTCTTCATCCCCTCATCCCTCTCGCTCTCTACATCTCTCACACGCTCTCTTCATCCCTTCATCCCTCTCGCTCTCTACATCTCTCACACGCTCTCCTCATCCCTTCATCCCTCTCGCTCTCTACATCTCTCACACGCTCTCCTCATCCCTTCATCCCTCTAGCTCTCTACATCTCTCACATGCTCTCTTCATCCCTTCATCCCTCTCGCTCTCTACATCTCTTCCACGCTCTCTTCATTCCTTCATCCCTCTCGCTCTCTACATCTCTCACATGCTCTCTTCATCCCTTCATCCCTCTCGCTCTCTAAATCTCTCAAACGCTCTCTTCATCCCTTCATCCCTCTCGCTCTCTACATCTCACACGCTGTCTTCATCCCTTCATCCCTCTCGCTCTCTACATCTCTCACATGCTCTCTTCATCCCTTCATCCCTCTCGCTCTCTACATCTCTCACACGCTCTCTTCATCCCTTCATCCCTCTCGCTCTCTACATCTCTTGCACGCTCTCTTCATCAGTTCATCCCTCTCGCTCTCTACATCTCTCACACGCTCTCTTTATCCGTTCATCCCTCTCGCTCTCTACATCTCTCACACGCTCTCTTTATCCATTCATCCCTTTCGCTCTCTACATTTCTCACACGCTCTCGTCATCCATTCATCCCTCTCACTCGCTTTCTTCATCCATTCATCCCTCTCGCTCTCTACATCTCTCACACGCTCTCTTTTTCCGTTCATCCCTCTCGCTCTCTACATTTCTCACACGCTCTCGTCATCCATTCATCCCTCTCACTCTCTCTCACACACTCTCTTCATCCATTCATCCCTCTCGCTCTCTACATCTCTCACACGCTCTCTTCATCCATTCATCCCTCTCTCTCTCTCCTTCTCTCACACACTCTCTTCATCCACTCCTCCCTTTCCCTCTCTACCTCTCTCACACGCTCTCTTCATCCATTCATCCCTCTCGCTCTCTACATCTCTCACACACTCTCTTCATCCATTCATCCCTTTCGCTTTCTACATCTCTCACACGCTCTCTTCATCCATTCATCCCTCTCGCTCTCTACATCTCTCACACACTCTCTTCATCCCTTCATCCCTCTTGCTCTCTACATCTCTCACACGCTCTCTTCATCCATTCATCCCTTTCGCTCTCTACATTTCTCACACGCTCTCTTCAACCATTCATCCCTTTCGCTCTCTACATCTCTCACACGCTCTCTTCATCCATCCATCCCTCTCACTCTGTCTCTCACATGCTCTCTTCATCCATTCATCCCTCTCGCTCTCTACATCTCTCATACACTCTCTTCATCTCTTCATCCCTCTTGCTCTCTACATCTCTCACACGCTCTCTTCATCCATTCATCCCTTTCGTTCTCTACATTTCTCACACGCTCTCGTCATCCATTCATCCCTCTCGCTCTCTACATCTCTCACACACCCTTTTCATCCATTCATCCCTCTCGCTCTCTATATCTCTCACACACCCTCCTCATCCCTTCATCCCTCTCGCTCTCTACATCTCTCACACACCCTTTTCAGCCATTCATCCCTCTCGCTCTCTACATCTCTCACGCGCTGTCTTTGTTCGTTCATCCCTCTCGCTCTCTACATCTTTCACACGCTGTCTTTGTTCGTTCATCCCTCTCGCTCTCTACATCTTTCACGCTCTCTTTATCCGTTCATCCCTCTCGCTCTTTACATCTCACAAGCTCTCTTCATCCATTCATCCCTCTCGCTCTCTACTTCTCTCACACGCTGTCTTTGTTCGTTCATCCCTCTCGCTCTCTACATCTTTCACACGCTGTCTTTGTTCGTTCATCCCTCTCGCTCTCTACATCTTTCACGCTCTCTTCATCCATTCATCCCTCTCGCTCTCTACATCTCTCACACGTTCTCTTCATCTCTTCATCCCTCTCGCTCTCTACATCTCTCACACCCTCTCTTGATCCTTTCATCCCTCTCGCTCTCTACATCTCACAAGCTCTCTTCATCCATTCATCCCTCTCACTCTCTACATCTCTCACACGCTCTCTTCATCTCTTCATCCCTCTCGCTCTCTACATCTCTCACACCCTCTCTTGATCCATTCATCCCTCTCGCTCTCTACATCTTTCACGCTCTCTTTATCTGTTCATCCCTCTCGCTCTTTACATCTCACAAGCTCTCTTCAACCATTCCTCCCTTTCGCTCTGTACTTCTCTCACACGCTGTCTTTGTTCGTTCATCCCTCTCGCTCTCTACATCTTTCACACGCTGTCTTTGTTCGTTCATCCCTCTCGCTCTCTACATCTTTCACGCTCTCTTCATCCGTTCATCCCTCTCGCTCTCTACATCTCACAAGCTCTCTTCATCCATTCATCCCTCTCGCTCTCTACATCTCTCACACGTTCTCTTCATCTCTTCATCCCTCTCGCTCTCTACATCTCTCACACCCTCTCTTGCTCCTTTCATCTCTCTCCCTCTCTACATCTCACAAGCTCTCTTCATCCATTCATCCCTCTCACTCTCTACATCTCTCACACGCTCTCTTCATCCATTCATCCCTCTCGCTCTCTACATCTCTCACATGCTCTCTTCATCCATTCATCCCTCTCGCTCTCTAGATCTCTCACACGCTTCTGCCGCCATCACTTATCCTGTTCGAATGTTGCTGGACTTTACCTATTATCTGTGTTTCCAGTGCAGCCCACAGCCTGTGTAAAAATATTGTGTTAAAATGTTACTGGATTTTGCAGCTTCTTTTAGAATGAGTGGAAATAACATTATTATTATTATTGGTCTTGGTTCTGCTTTTTTATTAACACATTAATAAGTGCATTTGTAATAATATGTAATGTGACCATTTCTCCCAGGCAGTTAATTAAACGGACTCTCTGTCAGTGATGTTTTCCTTTGCTTGTTTTGTTGTTTGGCTGAATCACGTCTTGAGCTGTGTGGCCAAACCTAACGCTGCTGAACCTGATTTGCTCTGCTTTGTAGTCACTTCCTCTCTGATAATCTCCGAGCTGCACTTCTTAATTCTCGCCACTGGAGAGCAGGCTGATATCGATCGATTCTGAGCACGTTCGTTTCATTCCTGCAGTCCTGTGGGATTTATGAAGCGGTGGTGAGGGTGATGCACTTGTGCCATTAAAATATTTTTTTCGCTTTACATCATCCTGTGCTCCCAGGGTGCACGCTGTTCTTTTATGAGACAGACGGCCGATCCGGCATCGACCACAACAGCGTCCCGAAGCACGCGGTGTGGGTGGAGAACAGTATTGTGCAGGCCGTCCCGGAACACCCCAAAAAGGACTTTGTGTTCTGCCTCAGCAACTCCCTGGGGGACGCCTTCCTGTTCCAGGTGAGATACCTGAGACTGCAAGTCCCCCGCACTGAAGTCTGTCCCTGCATCCTGAGCGATGGGAATACAGGCTGCGTTAAATAATGTTTTTACATAAGGAATTTACTTATCTGTAGAAAATGAGCTGGGAGCATTTACGCGGCAGCCATGGTGAGTGTGTTCGAATTCTCTAAATTAAAAGGAGAGGTGCTCCAATGCTAACTAACTTATCACCTGTAGCATAGGGTACACAGAACCGTCCTTTTTGAAAACGGAGGAGATAATGCCATCCCACGGTACCCTACAGCAGCAAGATTTAGAGTGATGACCATTGAATTGGCCAATCACTAGAACAAACAAACATCAAGAGGGCGAGAGATGAATGATCGTGTCGCCTGGTATAACCACATTCCGATTCTCTTATTACCGTGTTTGTCTTCCTAAGCAGTTATGAATTCACCTTTTTGCCTTTCCTTTACCTCCAGACGTTTTTTATCGAGGTTAAAGAAGGGATGTTAGGAATTCAACGATGGGCCGTAATTCTTTTACTATTCAAATGCAGCCATCATCTGTAACTGCAGATTTACTCCATGTTCATTGCCTGTTGCCTGCCTGGTAACTGTGTTAACTGCTCCAGTTAAGCATATTGACTGGACTGCACTGCGTTTACAAGACTGCAAAGCTTCCTGAGGGGACAGTCAGTTGAGTGTCACTTGTTCCCTGGTGCCCGCTGACCTCCGACCTCCGACCTTTGACCTCCCGCAGACCACGAGCCAGACGGAGCTGGAGAACTGGATCACGGCGATCCACTCGGCCTGCGCGGCCGCGGTCGCCCGGCACCATCACCGCGAGGACACGGTGCGTCTCCTCCGCGCCGAGATGAGGAAACTGGAGCAGAAGATCGACATGGACGAGAAGATGAAGAAGATGGGCGAGATGCAGCTGTCCGCCGTCACCGATGGGAAGAAGAGGAAGACCATCCTCGAGCAGGTAAATTACTTCGGTCGCTCGCCGAATGTGAGTTATTGCACCTCAGGGGCTGTTTGACGTTTTTACGCTGCCTGGATCTTCTGCTTCGAAACCTCAGCCAGCACCTGTAGTGTAATAAATTACCGGAGTCTTTGAGCTGACCGTTGATGTTTAAACATCATTGTTTACTGTTCTGCGCATACTGTCAGGTCTCTGTACGTTTGAACTGTTATACAGTCTTCGCTCTTCATCTCATTTCAGAGCCACGAATATTCTGTGAAAGTAAAGACTGTCAGTTTTAATTTTCTGGTTGTGTTTGCTTCCATATCATGTGAACCATGTAAGGAACTGCAGGCCTCTTTACACGATGTCGCTGTCAAAACACTCGCGAGCCTCGCGGTGTATGTGAAACTATGGCCTTTATGAAATATGTAGGCGATCTCTCTGTTTTCATTGAGCGCTACTTCCTCGCCACGCTGCGATCTTGATTTCTGATATGAGGGTCTCTGTGGGGGGAATTCTGCGTGATCTCAGGAGCGATATCTGCACAGTATTGTGTGCAGTTTAACATCGTCATCTGTTGTGCTCCCTTCGAGAAGAAAACTGCAGGTCTGAAATCCCTGCAATTGCTTTTTTTTCCAACTGAGGAGCTTTTAATGGCTGTTTTTAGCGCGGTAATTACCTGCCGAGCCGGTGTTTTGGTTAATGACTGTTTGCGGGAGAGCGGGATCGGGTTGCCTTTGTGCCTGTCGGGAGGTAGGGCCGGCAACGCGGCCTGTCTCGGGCGTGTCGGTTTTCTGCTTTGTGCAGCGATGAATGGGAAGCGCGGAAGATTCTGGAAGCGCCGGAGAGCCCCAGCTCCCTGAAAGCCGGAGGAATGCTGGGGCATTGTTCTGCGGTTTTAGATATTTGGCAGACGGACGGACCTCTCTGGCTGCACTCTCGCGGTGTCGTCTTCGGATACGGTGCAGGGGCTGTGCTGGGCTGGGTCACGGCGCGGTAAATAACCGACCCGACCCTGCTCCAGTGCGCCCTCAAATACTGGTCTTGTAAGGTGGTACCCCGGCGCTGAAACCTGAACAGGTCATGCCAACGTTTGGCTGCAGGCGCCTCCAGATAAAGACTGTTGTCTTCATGTTACCCCCCCAACCTGGCTGATGATGTCAGTTTTGGCTGCCGACCGTCTCCCTGTTCTTTCATGTCGATTCAGAAAACAAACGGCATCTGCCTGTGTGCATCTTCCTCTGTGTTTAATTTAATTGTCTTTCCCTGCCTGTACGCACCCCCCCCCCTCTCTCTCTTCTCAAATTCACATTTCTGACTCAAAATTCTTCATTGCTGTGATATATTTCAGCAAGTTGCCAGGGGTTGACGGGAACATTTGAGCACCTGTGAAGTGCGATGTGACACACTGATATATAGACAAACGAAACTAATAAAAGTCTCTCCCTGTCTGTCTCACTTAGATTTTCCTGTGGGAGCAGAATCTGGAGCAGTTTCACATGGACCTTTTCCGCTACCGCTGTTACCTGGCCAGCCTGCAGGGCGGCGAGCTTCCCAACCCCAAGAGGCTCTTGGCCTTTGCCTCCCGCCCCTCCAAACTGGCCATGGGCCGGCTGGGCATCTTCTCCGTGTCGTCCTTCCATGCGCTGGTGAGTCGCTGCCCCTCCACCGATCCCCCTTTTCCTGCCCCCCCCCCCCCCCCCCCTTTGGGCCTCCAGCGTTTGAGCTTGTGTTTCTGTGTGCAAAACCAGGAAGAGAGTGTGGGTGAATACTTCAGTGTGAGTTCTGCTCCGATGTCTGCAAGTGTTTGTCAGCCTTATTACATTCAAACTCTGTGGGGTGATAAAGTTCCGATTTGCAGAAAGTTTAGTTCAGAAAGGTTCAGAATGATTTATGAGCCAGTGCAGGTGCAGGTTTTTGTTAGCCCAGCACAACAACTCCTGAATAAACCAATTGACTATTGTCGTCTTTAGTCGCATGCTTCTTAACACGATAACTGCCAGAGAGTTCTGGAACACTGTTCCTCTACAGTGTGCGATGCCAATATGGCCGCCCAACATGGAAATTGGCATTTTCTTGCTGGGCTTAGAAACTGCAGTAGCGCTTTGCTTGGATAAATTTAGATCGGGCACTGCTCTAGATTACGGCTAAATGAGTCGCCCACACAGGTTGAAGGGCCTTTAATCGTTGTTTATATTGTCTGACATTTTTTTTTCTTCTCTTGTCGATCCCTCTCTCGCGCGCTCGGCCTGCCGGTTACCTTCCGGGCTGTTTGCTCCATTTTCTTTGTGTGGCCTTTATAGCTGCGCTCTCATGCGGATTGCGCTGCAAGCGAACTCTACAGAGGGAACAGGACTCCGTCACGCGGACAGAAAAGATAGCGTTTTGATAGCGCCTTGGCTTCACTTCCCTCGTCTGGCAGGAAAAGCTTTTTTCCCCCGTTGGTGGGCCGCGCCTCCCCAAACGCTGTGAAAAGAGGGCGCTGGAGGTGGTCTAATATTAGAGAGCTAGACTGTTAAGTAATGTTTTGTCTTTGAATATCGCCCAGATACTGGGTGTTTGTGAACTTTTCTCGTGGCAAGTTTAACTTTCTAAGTTTGTGCCACGTTTAAAACTCTGGGGATGAAGTACAGTTAGGTTTGCTCTGTTAAGAGTAGCTGTATCGACTGTTAGCTTAAAAATAAGCACGTTCCAAATAAATCTCCTATGAGCTCACTAGAGTTGTAGTGAATCAATAGCTCAAGCAAACAGGAAAGGCGTTTTGGCACAATCTCAAAGCCTAACTCCTATGGAAAGCAAAACTGAATCATCAAGGATCAACTTTTACCTTTGTTGGGTGCAGAAAAAATGAAATTTTACAGAAAAGCAGAACTCTGATACTCATTCCTGGTTAAACAAAATATCTTAAGCCGCGAACTGCTTGTTCTCAATTCAGACAGAAGAAAAGCTAGCTATGAAGCTCGATGTTTGTCCCTGTAGTAATAAACTGTGACCTTTTTTTTGTGCGCTGAGGTGGGGTTGGGAAGATGTGTGGAAACGAGAGGAGCAGAACAGCTGGGTTTGCTGTGTTCACGTGTAGCTGTGCCATGACTACCCCTGTCAGATGTGCACAGACTGCTGTGCTACCCTTTTATCTGTGTAAGCGTCTTGCAAAAGGTTAAGCGTCTCAGGTACCTATTGACATCAACAATTCCCCTTACGATTCTGACCTTTGGATTATACAATGAAATTGAATGAAATTTGGAAACGGAGTGGGAAAAAAAACAATTTGAAAGTCTCATCCATTTCCTGTATGCCAGAGAGTACATAATGTGACATTTCTAAATATCTTTCTGACATCATGAATAGTGAATATGTTCCCTTGTATATCGCTCTATCGAACAGCAGCGCACACAACACTGCACTAGTCCCATCAGACAGAGGGAGGCGGGCCGGGAAAAAATGATGCCTTAAGCGGCTTTTAATCTCACCCGTATCCGAGTTCAGCATGAATACACCTTTTAAATTAAAACTGTCACTGGCTGACTTGAGCACCGTAGCGGCAGCTGTGATGACCGGATACTTACTGGATTTGGGTCTTTGGGGGCAATTATGAGCTCCTAACCTTTCAAAAATGCCTCTCACAGCAAAGCCGAAGTGGAGGCGAGAGACAAACATGAGCGTCGAACTGGGAAAATGATTCTGTAATTCGGGGTGCTGAATTGGCTCATCATTATCACTCCTGTTCCCAGCCTCCCACATGAGTCTTGCTTTAGGTGGGCGTCGGAGGGCTCTGACAGCGGGTGGGAGAGGAGAACAAGGGAAGACGACGGCGAAAGATCGTTCCCACGTACCGCAGCTCTTTGAACAGGCTCCTTCGAGCGGCTCTCCATTTCTCTCTCTCACTCACTCAGTCTTACCTCCCTCCTGCTCTCAAAACATGAGCTTGAGGCCCAGATCTAAAGCAGAACAGAATAAAGATGGTAAAGAACAGAGGAGAGGAGTGACGTGACGGACGGCAGGGTGGGCGCGGGGGAAGAGCTTCCTGTGAATGAAAGTGGAAAGTTGAGCCGCACTGGAAAGGGTTTGTTGTCGAACCGTCTCCGAGTGTGTCAGAGAGAGACCTTTCGTGGTCCTGCTCAGAAATACTTCAGCCAATGAGCAGTTGACTCCGACATTGCTGCCTTGCGCCCTTAATTTATCACCCTGCTGCAATTGTGCAGTCCTCACCGAGGCGAAGTGGAGGCGATGTTTCAGTGTACAACAATGATCTGGTTTTCACCGGGTTTTCTGCTTTGAGCTATTATTGTTCACAGGTCAATTTCGTATAAGCAGTACCGCTCTTGTTCTGCTGAAGAAGATACTTAACCGAAAAAGCTTTCACAAATTTCTTGCTGCATGGACTGTGCACATGAGTGAAGAGTGTAATGTTATGAGGAGTGTGTAGCTTGCTCTCCGGAAGTGTCTGATATATGCCTGGAGTTGGTTCGGTCGGACTCCTGATATCCTTTTACTCTTGGCTTGGTTTTGGGAGATAAGTGGGCATCTGTGAGTTGGGACTGTGATTTCGTGACCGTGTCACATGTATGTTGGTCTTGCTGCGACGAGCGGTCTGTTGGCCTTTGCGAGCCTCGATTGTGTTAGTTTGTCCCTGTGGATATCATATGGGCTGCGATTCTGGGGCCTGAAGGCCGCGTTGTATAATCAGAATTCTTGGTTGCTAACTATCCGGTAATTCTGTGACTTTCTCTGTGCGTCTGCCAGTCTGTTCTGCTGCTCTGTCGGATCGGGGGGCTGTTTGTCTGGTTTTTCATGCTTGGACTTGATTGAGGGGTTTGGATTGGGCTGGTGCTGCAGGAACTAAATGTCAGTTTGCGCTGTTCCACGGGGATCATCCAGGCCCGGTCTGTGATACTCCTGTAATACTCTGGTGTGAGTCTGTCTCAGTGTTTGACTGTGGAGTTAATATAACTGGCTCTGTCTGCATAATTTGCTGCTGGTTTCACTTAACCTTTCCAATGTCATTGTCTGTGACTCTGGAGTCATTTTTACACCATATATTTTACACCATTTTACACTCTGTATATACTGTGGTTTATTATTAGTTTATGGCATGAAACTTTAATTATATCCCCAAAGTTTCGGGGATATCACGGTTTCACCCCACCCGCCACTGCCGCGTCTGCAGATTTTAGCCATTAACGCGATAACTCACAAAATACTTTACATTAGTTTCTCATTTTTAGCATATGGGTAGATATGGTAGAGAGGATGTACTAATTTGATTTTGGGCAAGTATGCACTCCTAGGTTTGCCACCAGGTGGTGCTATATATTGAAAAAAATCAGTTTTTTGTCCATATCTCTGGAACAATTACTTACACAGACTTAAAATTTGGCTCATATCGTAGGTCTAGTAAAGGAGCTTCAAGGATCGGGGAATTTAGGGGATATACCCCTTGCTGTCGGCCGCCAACAGCGTAGGCCTAGCTTGAATTTGCCTTTATGTAGGTTTATTTTGATTTGGTGATCACAGGATAGACAAGAACTGTTGTGAGTATGCCAGCACACTGGGTGTACGTGAGCGTGATGAGATGTGTCGGAGTGTGTATCCATGTTCGTACCTGTATGTCCGCATACGCATCTGACGGTAGCGTTTGCCCGGCGCAGGTGGCGGCTCGTACGGAGAGCTGCGTGAGGAGACGCACGCAGGCGATGTCCCGTTCCTCCACCAAGCGCAAGAGTCGCTTCTCCTCCCTCTGGGGTCTGGACACCACCTCCAAGAAGAAGACGAAGGGCCGGCCCAGTATTAACCAGGTCAGCTGACCCCTCTCACTGCTACTGCGGCCTTCTGTATCAACACAGTGTCTCATTACTGCATATAACTGCAGCGGCTGCGCACACCGCAGTATCTGTCACACAGTTACCTGCAGCAGCTGCGCACACCGCAGTATCTGTCACACAGTCACCTGCAGCGGCTGCGCACACCGCAGTATCTGTCACACAGTTACCTACAGCGGCTGCGCACACCGCAGTATCTGTCACACAGTTACCTGCAGCAGCTGCGCACACCGCAGTATCTGTCACACAGTTACCTACAGCGGCTGCGCACATCGCAGTATCTGTCACGCAGTTACCTACAGCGGCTGCGCACACCGCAGTATCTGTCACGCAGTTACCTGCAGCACCTGCGCGCACCGCAGTATCTGTCACACAGTTACCTGCAGCGGCTGCGCACACCGCAGTATCTGTCACACAGTTACCTGCGGCGGCTGCGCACACCGCAGTATCTGTCACGCAGTTACCTGCAGCACCTGCGAGCACCGCAGTATCTGTCACACAGTTACCTGCAGCGGCTGCGCACACCGCAGTATTTGTCACACAGTTACCTGCAGCGGCTTCGCACACCGCAGTATCTGTCACACAGTTACCTGCAGCGGCTGCGCACACCGCAGTATCTGTCACACAGTTACCTGCAGCGGCTTCGCACACCGCAGTATCTGTCACACAGTTACCTGCAGCGGCTTCGCACACCGCAGTATTTGTCACACAGTTACCTACAGCGGCTGCGCACACCGCAGTATCTGTCACACAGTTACCTGCAGCGGCTTCGCACACCGCAGTATCTGTCACACAGTTATCTACAGCGGCTGCGCACACCGCAGTATCTGTCACACAGTTACCTGCAGCAGCTGCGCACACAGCAGTATCTGTCACACAGTTACCTACAGCGGCTGCGCACACCGCAGTATCTGTCACACAGTTACCTACAGCGGCTGCGCACACCGCAGTATCTGTCACGCAGTTACCTACAGCGGCTGCGCACACCGCAGTATCTGTCACGCAGTTACCTACAGCGGCTGCGCACACCGCAGTATCTGTCACGCAGTTACCTGCAGCAGCTGCGCACACCGCAGTATCTGTCACGCAGTTACCTGCAGCAGCTGCGCACACCGCAGTATCTGTCACACAGTTACCTGCAGCAGCTGCGCACACCGCAGTATCTGTCACACAGTTACCTGCAGCAGCTGCGCACACCGCAGTATCTGTCACACAGTTACCTGCAGCAGCTGCGCACACCGCAGTATCTGTCTCACAGTTACCTGCAGCAGCTGCACACACCGCAGTATCTGTCACACAGTTACCTACAGCGGCTGCGCACACCGCAGTATCTGTCACGCAGTTACCTACAGCGGCTGCGCACACCGCAGTATCTGTCACGCAGTTACCTGCAGCAGCTGCGCGCACCGCAGTATCTGTCACGCAGTTACCTGCAGCAGCTGCGCACACCGCAGTATCTGTCACACAGTTACCTGCAGCAGCTGCGCACACCGCAGTATCTGTCACACAGTTACCTGCAGCAGCTGCGCACACCGCAGTATCTGTCACGCAGTTACCTACAGCTGCTGCGCACATCGCAGTATCTGTCACGCAGTTACCTGCAGCAGCTGCGCGCACCGCAGTATCTGTCACGCAGTTACCTACAGCGGCTGCGCACACCGCAGTATCTGTCACACAGTTACCTGCAGCAGCTGCGCGCACCGCAGTATCTGTCACGCAGTTACCTACAGCGGCTGTGCACACCGCAGTATCTGTCGCACAGTTACCTGCAGCTGCTGCGCACACCACAGTATCTGTCACACAGTTACCTGCAGCGGCTTCGCGCACCGCAGTATCTGTCACACAGTTACCTGCAGCAGCTGCGCACACCGCAGTATCTGTCACGCAGTTACCTGCAGCGGCTGCGCACACCGCAGTATCTGTCACACAGTTACCTGCAGCGGCTTCGCACACCGCAGTATCTGTCACGCAGTTACCTGCAGCGGCTGCGCACACCGCGGTATCTGTCACAGTTACCTGCATTATGGACATGGTATGTACTGCAGTACAATGCAATAAAGGTCTAGAGCAGTTAAGATTTTGCAAAAAAATCACAATATTTGGTTAGATATACAAATATGCCTTTCATATACTGACTTGTTTTATGTTAACACCTGGGAAAAATTTTAAAAGCAAATTCACCAGCACTAGCAAATTCAAAATACAACCCCAATTCTGAAATAGTTGGGACAAAGTGTAAATTGTGAATAAAGTCAAAACACAATGACTTTCAAATCCCGCCAGCCTGTATTTTATTCGCAATAGAACAGAGATAACAGAGCAAATGTGGAAACTGAGAAATTTTACAATTTTATCCTCAAAATGAGCTCATTTCAAATTTGATGGCTGCTACTAGTCTCAAAAAAGTTGGAACAGGGGCCTGTTTACCATGGTGTAGCATCCCCTCTTCTTTTTAACACAGAGTGGAGGCGTCTTGGCATTAAGGAGACAAGTTTCTTGAGTTTAGCCATTGGAATTTGATCCCTCTCTTGTTTAATACAGGCTTCCAGCTGCTGGAGAGTTTTGGGTCTCTTTTGACAAACTTTTCGTTTAATTACGCACCCAACGTTCTCAATCAGTGAAAGATCAGGACTGCAGGCAGGCCAGTTCAGCACACAGACTCTTCTACTACGAAGCCATGCTGTTGTAATAGCTGCAGTATGTGGTTTTGCATTGTCCTACTGAAATACACAACGCCTTACTTGGAAGAGATCTGAAAGTCATTGCATTTTGATTTTATTCACAATTTACACTTTGTCCCAACTATTGCATAATTGGGGTTGTATAATTTTCCAAAAATGGGCAAGTCCCTACTCTGTAAGTTTGTGTGAAGGTTTCAGCATGCATTCCATAGTAAGGTTTCATCAGATAGTCAGATATTGAGTCTGTTCTTCCAATTATAAGTTCAGACTTGAGAGGACAGATTTTTAAAGATCTTTAAAGTGCAGTAGCCCCATACTGTACACAGCATCAAATGTGTTTTAAACATCATCTTTCATTAAAAGCTAATGATGTGTGAGGGGAAAAAATCTAATTCTTCTCAGACTGATTTTGTATGGCAGGAAAGGTGTGTCCAGGCCATATTTCCTGATGTCATTGTTTTAGTCCTTCCGTGAAGTACAACTTGTTTTAAGAGTTGATTGGTGCTTAACTTTGGCCCTGGTGTACAGTGGCTCCAATAAGTATTTGTACACTACTTCGACTATATAACAGCTTTTGTATATTCGCCTAAATGCTTGCTATTGTGTATAAAATTGATTAAAATGTTTGATAATCAATATGTTTTAAACAAATATTTAACGTCAGAATGGCATATTTGGTCAGAAAGGCGATTATCTGACCCAATAAGTATCTCTACAGTTCCATTAGTGAGTCACAAAACTTATAATACTCACCTAAAATTGACTCAAGATGTTTACAGGACATGGTTGACTCACTTGGTCTGATTTGGTCAAGCGTGACCATACTGGACACTCCCTCTGTACACAGACTGGCCTATGTAAATGGCCTGACCACGCCCATAATGTATTCCTGTGATATATGGCTAAGACAGGCGAGATACCCCGTCGAATGCGGGAGCAAATCATTCTGCGACATAAAGAAGGCCAAAGCACCAGAAAAATTGGAACTCTGCTTTCGTTACGCCACACGACCGTGCAGTACATCATCAAGAAGTACAAACAGTCTGAACGCATAGCCAATGCAGCCAGGAAAGGACGTCCCAGGAAGACCAGCCAGTGCACTGACCGGTAAACTCCCTGCTGGTACAGAGGGAGAGACAGTCCTCGGCCTCCAGTCCTGCCACCAAAGTGGAGGAAGCAACTGGAAGCCATGTTTGTGCCCAGGCCATCCGTAACCGGCTCCATGAAGTACAGTAGTGTACAAAAACTTATTGGAGCCACTGTATATTTCATACAGAATTGTTCATAAGTTAAGAAATTACCATTCGTGTCCATCAAGTCGACTATAGACCATATATTCCTCTCATACCAATCTTCAAAAAATAAGGATTTACAGTGGCTCCAATAAGTATAATCCAATCCAATAAGTCCAATAAGTGGCTCCAATAAGGCTGCATTGGCTATGCGTTCAGACTGTTTGTACTTCTTGATGATGTACTGCACGGTCGTGTGGCGTAACGATAGCCAAGTTCCAATTTTTCTGGTGCTTTGGCCTTCTTTATGTAGCTGAATGATTTGCTCCCGCATTCGACGGGGTATCTCGCCTGTCTTAGCCATATATCACAGGAATACATTATGGGCATGGTCAGGCCATTTACATAGGCCAGTCTGTGTACAGAGGGAGTGTCCAGTATGGTCACGCTTGACCAAATCAGACCAAGTGAGTCAACCATGTCCTGTAAACATCTTGAGTCAATTTTAGGTGAGTATTATAAGTTTTGTGACTCACTAATGGAACTGTACAGATACTTATTGGGTCAGATAATCGCCTTTCTGACCAAATATGCCATTTTGACATTAAATATTTGTTTAAAACATATTGATTATCAAATATTTTAATCACTTTTACACACGACAACAAGCATTTAGCCGAATATACAAAAGCTGTTATGTAGTCGAATTTTCAAGTAGTGTACAAATACTTAGTGGAGCCACTGTATATATTGCAGTGAAATATGCTGTATGTGCTGTTTAATCTTGCATAAATACCGCTCTGGTCGGTCAGCCTGACAAATGAACCGTGGCCATGGATGGGCGACAAAGCAGACTGAAGAAAGGCATGAAAAACTGGGATGCAAACTGAGCCTCCTGTAGGCAGTTGGGCTCTTGATGCAATACTGTCTCTGTGATGAAGTAAGAGAGAATCATCTTCCCTCTCAGGTGTTCATCGCTGGTGAGGATTCAGTGAAGAAGAACTTGGAAGGCCTCCTGGAGAACGTAGCCAGGGACAGCGTGGTGAGCGAGATCTGTCAAGCTTCAAAGTCTGACAGCGAACCAGGGAGGATGCATTCTCAGTACTTCCTGGATGAGTTTGTCCTTATTCCTACAAAAACATCATCTCACTGCATTGGAAACCCCAAGCGCACCCCAACCTGCATTTGCACACTGAGGTCTCATTATATTGGTATAGATGAGCACACATGAGTTGGGGGGGGGGTAGGGAACAGGAGCTAAGCAGGCCCCCTGTGGAGGCTAAATCGCTGAAACGGGACCTGCACTTCCTGGCTCCTTGCGTGTCCATTATGGGTCTGTTACCTCGACAAATGGCGCATGAGGTGAATGCTAATTCAGCGTTTTACTACGTTCTGTGTGACTGTGGCACGGACAGACTTGTCACATATTGATGTCGTTCACGCGTTCCCAAACGAGGCCAGGCTCCGCGCGGACGCAGAGCGTCAGTCTATGGGGGAGGGGGCGACGGCGGGGGCTATTGATTGTCGTTGTGGAGGGCAAAGGAGAAATAATCACCGCTGACAGGGAGATGTGGCTGAGGGGCCTGATAGAGGGTTATTGATGGTCTGTAGAACTGGCCAATCATCGTTAGAGTTGCGAATCCCCAGCAGAGTTTATGGAGACGTGATTACCTGAGGCTGACGGTCATCAGTTTAATGGTTATCACAGCAGGAGACATGTCAATGCACTACTAGCACCTAAAAACTGAGAAAGTGCACCTTTTTCTGAGAAATTCCAACAAAAACTACACCGAACTACACCGAATACACCGAGGTTTACTGAAGATTTGGATAGAATCCAGAATTGGGCAGAAATGTGACAAATGAAATTTATTCTAGCAAAATGTAAAGTTGTACATGTAGGTAATAAAAACATTAGACAGGATTACTTCATGGGAGGTTTAATACTGGAATGTGCTGCACACGAGAAAGGAGTGATCTGGGAGTGATTGTTGACCAAACCCTCACAGGTTCTTGCCATTGTGCCGTAGCAGTTAAAAAAGCCAATCGGATGCTGGGATACATTGCCAAAAGTATTGAGTAAAAATCTAAGGAGGTGATGCTTCTTTTGTACAACACATTCGTTAGACCACATCTGGAGTATTGTGTACAGTTCTGGGGACCATACTTAAAGAAAGATATAGAGGCTCTAGAGAAAGTTTAGAGAAGAGCCATGTTATGTTATGTTTTATGTGTTATGTTTTATGTTTTATGTTTTATGTGTTATGTGTTATGTTTTATGTGTTATGTGTTATGTTAAGTCAAGTTAAGTTGGTAAATCTCAGAAAAATTTTTCCGAGGTATCCCGAAGTCTGTGCAGTTTACTTAAGTTTGGACAACACCTCAGTAAACCTTGCTAAAATTTTCTCGAGACCCACCGAGGATTGTTTTGCCCCTTGGAGCTCCGAGACCACATCGGTATTCCCCAGAAAATCAGTATTCAGAATATATTTAATCTGCAAAATTTACAATCAGATTTACTGTCGAGTTTCTGTTAGGCTGTCTTTGGATGCAATCAAATTTCTTTCTTAAATTTATCTTTGAATTGACACTGGTTGATCTGTGGAGATAATGCTTTGGAAGCGTGGGAAGCAGTTAAATAAAAAGCCTTATGAATATCTCCTATTTAATGTCTTTTTTTGGTGGGGAAGTTCTGTCTCTTGATGTGCTGAGTGGTTGAATCTGTAAGCGGTGAGGACTTATGTCGCTTTTTTTTGTTGTTTTGTGTTGTGTTGTTGTTGTTCGCAGAAGGAGAAGGTGGGGACTTTGAAAAACTTTCCCCATCACAGTGCAGACAGTGACATTTGGGCCCCTGAGCACCTCACACCCTCATGGGTGTGTCTGCCTAACGACCAGCCGGTGCTCGCCATCATCCAGCCGGGGGAGTCCGCCCTCGACACCCTGGAAACCGTCTGCAAGGTAAAGAGCTTCTGGAATGTTCTCACAGGAGTTTTTTTTCTCCGGCTGAGACATGGGGAATGTAATTCTTGCTCATCTTTCTGGATTGTTTTTTTTTTTTTTTAATTTCACCATGAAGTCAGCATTATAATAATGGTTGGTCTCCTTCAAAAGGAGACATCAGGGGCCTTTCAGTGGAATTCAGTGCAACTCTTCACGGGATGGAAAACAAATCACTTTTATATCACTTGTTACTGATGACATCACAGTCATGTCTTCCTGAGATGCGAGCTGCGTGTTTCTGTGGCGTTTCTCTGGCTGCTGATGGAAGAGCTCGGTCTCACCTTGCTTGATTCGCTGTCGTGTGTGATGAGAGAGTGACTCACTGTAATCGATACCGTCACTCTTACGGCTTTTTTTTGTTACAGGTCCTCCAATCCAGTAGAGACTCGTCACTCTTTATTCCCCTCCGCTTCTGGTGGTCCTCAGTGCCCCAAATAAGCCCTCAGTGAAATATAATTTAAAATAACACAAAAAAAACCTCACTTCCTGCATGATGTATACAGTCTGTCCAGTAGACCTGAAAACGATGCTATTTTTAACACTAGAGCTTCCCCAAACATCCCGAAAATGGCTCCCAGGTCTTCAGCACTGGGTTTTACAGAGAAACTGTTAGAACTTTTTTCTGCCAACAGAGAATCATCCTGCTGCTCTTTTTTCACTCGACAGAAGTTTTGGCTCCAGGCGAAAGATCATTATCTCGGATTTGTTTTCTCACAAAAAAAATAAAGCAAATTGCAATCTGCGAAAACAAATATCTCATCAGCTCATGTCTGGAATTGTTTGAGTTCGGCCGGCCGTCTTGGCATCTGAAAGAAGATGTTTTAATTGATCCTAAATTGAAATTCAATGAGACACTGATTTGTTTTTTTGTTTTTTTTTTTGAACCCTGCATTCCCTCTCCCCCGCACAATTTTAGCAGTCCTGCCATCACCGTTTATCTTGACCTTGAGTCATAATTAGATGCAAGTGCTAACTTCTTGTGAAGAGACAACCTTTTCAGTCTGGAAAATTTAGACACCAAAATACTTTCTTGAAACAATTAGAGGATATTTTCACTGCAGAAAACTGGTTCAGTTGAGAGCTGAGGTGTCAGATCTCCAGTCCTTATAAGTCAGTGATTGGCTAAAGATTCCAGCCATTTTGTTTCTCGGTCCTAAATTGGCCAGTAATTGAAAGGACAGAACAAAGGCTGTAGCCTCTACCGCCTGTCGGCTCCGAAAGTGGTGATCATTGGGTGTTGATTGAGTCCGTCGCCCACATTCCTTTGACGCGCCACAGAATCCTGTCTGTGCTGCGCTATATGTCTGAAACACTAACCGGTTCACCGTCCGTTATACGGAGTGAAGCGCTTCGCTGTCGACCAAACGTTCCTCCTGATCTGCCTCAGGGAGAAGCTGCTGTAAACGCATTAATGGCTTCTCTTGCTCTTACTTTTTGAACTTGTTGTGTCTGCTATTTTTCTGTCATTTCTCTCTGTGCTGTGACTGTCTGATGTGTCTCCGCCAACCCGCCGATCCCCCAGCGCTGCCTCTCCCCACGCACTCCATTTTTAACTGTGGGCACAACTGAGCATGCCAAGTCTGATATTTATGACGAAAAAAAATCAACCCGATATAGCTCTGCTCAACAGACGAATCACAATCCCATAATTACAATTTGACATTTTGGTCATTCCTATTAGCTTTGTACAGTCTGTTTGCCCACCCCTGTTGTAATCGCGGTCCTGGAGGGCCGGTGTGTATGCAGGTTTTTATTCCTATCATTTACCCTGACTAATTGAGTTAATTGATTGCGTGCACAAATATAGATTTTCGCAATGATTCGATCAAAGGAAAATGTTTTATGTAGGGAGACAAGACTAGTCTTTGTAGTTTCACGATAATTTAAAGACATGATCATGAAACGTCAGATTTCATCAATGGTTTGGCTAATTGAGACAATCAACTAATTAAAGGCCAGACGTTGGTGCGAAAACCAGGGACAGATACGGCCCTCGCTGCCCACCTGTGGTTTACAACATGCTTCATACAGCTCGAGTAAGAGTATTAGGCCCATAGTACCTACTAATAATTTTTCATTCACTTATACCTCTAATCCATTTGTAAAAAAAAAAAATACTGTTAATCCTCAATTCAGTCTCAGTCCTGCACTGCACTTATCAAGAAACTGCAAAGCATAGTTATAAACTGGCTCCCTAAAATGCATATTTTGATTCAGAATGCCTGCTAATTTTGCCTGTCCAAGAAAATTGTGTTTTTTTGAAGAGATTTTTTCTTAAATACCGGACAGGCCCATAACTTGGATCTTGCCAAGCATTACCTGCGTCTGAGGTTTCTAATTGACAACCAAGTGCAGTTCTACGTCCCGAAACCGGAGGAAGACCTGTGTGATCTGGTGAGTGTGCTGTTGTTCCCAAACTAGCAGACGACAACATTTCAAAGATGCTCTGGTTAATGACAGTTTTGTTCTGCTCTTTCATTTAAATTTTCACATTATAAAGCTGTTTACTGTGATAAGAAATGCGACAGCCGGGTCCATTCCGGCTCATTAAGAATCCATTTATTTATGTACGCATGAGTGATATCCTGTGGGATTTCTGAAAAAGGTCTTCTTTATGAATTATTAATGGAGTAGAGCGTTTACCTGAAAATGTCCACTTTCTCATTTGAATCCTGTTTGGAGGATTCATGCCCCCTTTCTAAATACCCTGTGTCATTTATGGAGTCCTTCAGTGTACCTGCTCTGTTTACTTGGAAATAAACAGTAACTTACAAAACAAAATGTTTCCAGTGAAGCATTCCTTCAATTTTAACACTACAAGACCCAAAAATTCACCTTTCTCGTCGCCAACATGGATGAATATGAATAAGTTATGGCTTCTTATCATTTCAATTCAGTAGGTAATTAGTTAAATCAATATTCAATCTCTTCACAGCTCTACAAAGAGATAGAGATTTGCTCCAAGGTGACGAAACTGGTTCAGTTTGACCGTGACGAGTCGTGCTCGATTGGTTACGGTAAGGATCCATTTGAATATTCGGCTCAGGTGGCAGGAGGTGAAATTGAATGGCAGTGTATACGATTATGCAGTTTCTGACATGCAGAATGTGCGAAGACTGCTGTGAATTCAATGTATGCGTGATGTTGAATTCGGCCGTGCTCTTATCTTGTGTTTGCGATGCAGTGTCTGCGTGCGGCTGACCCGACGGCGCTCATGTTCTGACCTGTATTTGCTCAGTCTGCTTCTTTCGCTGCTGTGGCTTTTCACAGCCGTTAGATTACTGCCACAGCCGGCCTCGTTCCCACTCTTACACTTTTACTTTAAAATACATTTGTCCCCTCTCTGCTTCTCTCTGTCTGCACCCTGTCCGTCTGCACTCTCTCTCTGCAGTGTTTTTACCGCCGTTCTCTCCTCCCTCTCTCCTGCAGGATTCTCCATCTCCGTGCTGGAAGACGACGGCCTGCAGCAGCTCTACATCACCGAAGTGAAGGCCGGAGGATTAGCCTTCGCTAAAGGTGCCGCACTGTTTATTTTCTGTGTGTCGTGTCCCTCAGATGTCTCTGTTCGTACGTCCGAGCCCCCAGCGCTGCACTGGGCCGGACCTGGCCAGACCCGAGTCTCCAGAACAAACCGCCTCTGATTCGTGTCTGATGTTTGCACGTATGGACTGTGCAGTTGCTGGCCCTCCTGGTCAACTCCATTTTGTCCTCCCTGCAATATTTATTGAGACATTTTCCGTGAGGCATTCTGTCAGCCGGGGAAGAATATGTAATCTGGCTGTCTGGAGTCTGTGAGGGGAAATTGCTATGTAAATTCACTGCATGCAATTCATTATGCTGCCCTGCAAATGTCTGTGCTGACCTGGAGGGGGGGGACCGAGTGGGGAGAGGGGGGGGATGTTGTAACAGTTTAGGCTGAAAAGCAGGTCGCCCTTTCTGCGCTGAGCAATAAGAAGCACAAATTGCTTTAAGATGACCTGTGGTTTGCAATAATTCAGTGTAATTTACGGTGTATACGCATGGCATTTTAAGGGAGGATGGGGGTATGCGATACCTTGCTCATTTTTAAATTGTGGATGTCTCATGAAATGCAGTTTAGTCTCATAAAATGTAATATAAATTCTGCTCGTGTGCGGGGTTATGCGAGTGCTGCATGGGTCATTGGGGTTGATCGTGACCCAGCGATACTCTCTGTGAAGGCGAACAGCCCTGCAGCAGTAGAAATAACTGTGCAGAGTTCTGCCCTATAGGGCCCAGCTGTGCCCCCACATTTCCTGTGCTGTCAGTCCTCTGTGACAACTGGGTCACATCTCGGGGCCCATGGGAGAAGGTCGGAGAACGGGGAAAACTCGAGTGTACGGTATATCTGTGGGCTCACGCTTCTCTGTTGCTGGGAGTGGTCTTTAAGGACTGACAAGCGAGATGAGGAATCATCTGATTGGTTTGTCTGGGGGTGCGGTGAGGGATGCAAGTATACGAATGATGTTTGCGATGCGTTAGTTCAATAACTGGGCAGCCTGTTGTCTGTGATTATTGTGATACTGTCGTCCCTGACTTACTATTGTTTTACCAGCCCAGTAAAGTGTGAGGTGAGCCTGGGAGGTGGCTGTGGAGGTGAATGCATTTTTTGCGATGCAGGGCTAAACGCAGGAGACGAGATTCTGCAGCTGAACGGGAAGGACGCCAGCACGCTTAACTTCACGGACATGAAGGTGGCGTTTTCCCAAACCTCGCTCGCCCTCAGCGTCAGCACTCTGCCCCCCATCGACCGGCACCAGCTGTGCTACCTGCCCCCCCGCCGCTCCAGTGGGGGGGATGAGCTGTACACTGACATTTTCTCCCAGAGTCAGGGTGAGTCTCGGTCAAGACCATGGCTGGGAGTGTCAGTGTATGATGGAGTATCAGTGTGAATTAGGCTTTAGGAGTGTCAGTGTGTGAAGGAGTATCTGTGTGAATTAGGCTTTGGGAGTGTCAGTGTTTGAAGGAGTATCTGTGTGAATTAAGCTTTGGGAGTGTCAGTGTGTGAAGGAGTATCAGTGTGAATTAGGCTTTGGGAGTGTCAGTGTGTGAAGGAGTATCAGTGTGAATTAGGCTTTAGGAGTGTCAGTGTTTGAAGGAGTATCAGTGTGAATTAGGCTTTGGGACTGTCAGTGTTTGAAAGAGTATCAGTGTGAATTAGGCTTTAGCAGTGTCAGTGTTTGAAGGAGTATCAGTGTGAATTAGGCTTTGGGACTGTCAGTGTTTGAAGGAGTATCAGTGTGAATTAGGCTTTGGGAGTGTCAGTGTTTGAAGGAGTATCTTTGTGAATTAAGCTTTAGGAGTGTCAGTGTGTGAAGGAGTATCAGTGTGAAATAGGCTTTGGGACTGTCGGTGTTCGAAGGAGTATCTGTGTGAATTAGGCTTTGGGAGTGTCAGTGTTTGAAGGAGTATCAGTGTGAATTAGGCTTTGGGAGTGTCAGTGTGTGAAGGAGTATCAGTGTGAATTAAGCTTTGGGAGTGTCAGTGTTTGAAGGAGTATCTGTGTGAATTAGGCTTTAGGAGTGTCAGTTTGTGAAGGAGTATCTGTGTGAATTAGGCTTTGGGAGTGTCAGTGTTTGAAGGAGTATCTGTGTGAATTAGGCTTTGGGAGTGTCAGTGTTTGAAGGAGTATCAGTGTGAATTAGGCTTTGGGAGTGTCAGTGTGTGAAGGAGTATCAGTGTAAATTAGGCTTTAGCAGTGTCATTGTGTGAAAGAGTATTAGTGTGAATTAGGCCTTGGGAGTGTCAGTTTGTGAAGGAGTATCAGTGTGAATTAGGCTTTGGGAGTGTCAGTGTGTGAAGGAGTATCAGTGTGAATTAGGCTTTGGGAGTGTCAGTGTTTGAAGGAGTATCTGTGTGAATTAGGCTTTAGGAGTGTCAGTGTGTGAAGGAGTATCTCTGTGAATTAGGCTTTAGGAGTGTCAGTGTGTGAAGGAGTATCGGTGTGGATTAAGCTTTGTGAGTGTCAGTGTTTGAAGGAGTATCAGTGTGAATTAGGCTTTAGGAGTGTCAGTGTGTGAAGGAGTATCTGTGTGAATTAGGATTTGGGAGTGTCCGTGTGTGAGGGAGTATCAGTGTGAATTAGGCTTTGGGAGTGTCAGTGTTTGAAGGAGTATCAGTGTGAATTTGGCTTTGGGAGTGTCAGTGTGTGACGGAGTACCAGTGTGAATTAGGCTTTGGGAGTGTCAGTGTTTGAAGGAGTATCAGTGTGAATTAGGCTTTAGGAGTGTCAGTGTTTGAAGGAGTATCTCTGTGAATTAGGCTTTAGGAGTGTCAGTGTGTGAAGGAGTATCAGTGTGGATTAAGCTTTGGGAGTGTCAGTGTTTGAAGGAGTATCAGTGTGAATTAGGCTTTAGGAGTGTCAGTGTGTGAAGGAGTATCTGTGTGAATTAGGCTTTAGGAGTGTCAGTGTATGAAGGAGTATCAGTGTGAATTAGGCTTTGGGAGTGTCAGTGTTTGAAGGAGTATCAGTGTGAATTTGGCTTTGGGAGTGTCAGTGTTTGAAAGAGTATCTGTGTGAATTAAGCTTTGGGAGTGTCAGTGTTTGAAGGAGTATCTGTGTGAATTAGGCTTTGGGAGTGTCAGTGTTTGAAGGAGTATCAGTGTGAATTAAGCTTTGGGAGTG
This sequence comes from Gymnothorax reevesii, assembly GCA_029721435.1. Taxonomy (NCBI): domain Eukaryota; kingdom Metazoa; phylum Chordata; class Actinopteri; order Anguilliformes; family Muraenidae; genus Gymnothorax; species Gymnothorax reevesii. Next base: position 175,190,987 of record CM056574.1, read on the forward strand.
TCAGTGTTTGAAGGAGTATCTGTGTGAATTAGGCTTTAGGAGTGTCAGTGTGTGAAGGAGTATCTGTGTGAATTAGGCTTTGGGAGTGTCAGTGTTTGAAGGAGTATCAGTGTGAATTAGGCTTTGGGAGTGTCAGTGTTTGAAGGAGTATCAGTGTGAATTAGGCTTTGGGAGTGTCAGTGTGTGAAGGAGTATCAGTGTGAATTAGGCTTTAGGAGTGTCCGTGTTTGAAGGAGTATCAGTATGAATTAAGCTTTGGGAGTGTCAGTGTTTGAAGGAGTATCTGTGTGAATTAGGCTTTAGGAGTGTCAGTGTTTGAAGGAGTATCAGTGTGAATTAGGCTGTGGGAGTGTCAGTGTTTGAAGGAGTATCAGTGTGAATTAGGCTTTGGGAGTGTCAGTGTGTGACGGAGTATCAGTGTGAATTAGGCTTTGGGAGTGTCAGTGTTTGAAGGAGTATCTGTGTGAATTAGGCTTTAGGAGTGTCAGTGTTTGAAGGAGTATCTCTGTGAATTAGGCTTTAGGAGTGTCAGTGTGTGAAGGAGTATCGGTGTGGATTAAGCTTTGGGAGTGTCAGTGTTTGAAGGAGTATCAGTGTGAATTAGGCTTTAGGAGTGTCAGTGTGTGAAGGAGTATCTGTGTGAATTAGGCTTTAGGAGTGTCAGTGTTTGAAGGAGTATCAGTGTGAATTAGGCTTTGGGAGTGTCAGTGTTTGAAGGAGTATCAGTGTGAATTTGGCTTTGGGAGTGTCAGTGTGTGACGGAGTATCAGTGTGAATTAGGCTTTGGGAGTGTCAGTGTTTGAAGGAGTATCAGTGTGAATTAGGCTTTAGGAGTGTCAGTGTTTGAAGGAGTATCTCTGTGAATTAGGCTTTAGGAGTGTCAGTGTGTGAAGGAGTATCGGTGTGGATTAAGCTTTGGGAGTGTCAGTGTTTGAAGGAGTATCAGTGTGAATTAGGCTTTAGGAGTGTCAGTGTGTGAAGGAGTATCTGTGAGAATTAGGCTTTAGGAGTGTCAGTGTTTGAAGGAGTACCAGTGTGAATTAGGCTTTGGGAGTGTCAGTGTTTGAAGGAGTATCAGTGTGAATTTGGCTTTGGGAGTGTCAGTGTGTGACGGAGTATCAGTGTGAATTAGGCTTTGGGAGTGTCAGTGTTTGAAGGAGTATCTGTGTGAATTAGGCTTTGTGAGTGTCAGTGTTTGAAGGAGTATCAGTGTGAATTAAGCTTTGGGAGTGTCAGTGTTTGAAGGAGTATGTGTGTGAATTAGGCTTTAGGAGTGTCAGTGTGTGAAGGAGTATCTGTGTGAATTAGGCTTTGGGAGTGTCAGTGTTTGAAGGAGTATCTGTGTGAATTAGGCTTTAGGAGTGTCAGTGTTTGAAGGGGTATCTGTGTGAATTAGGATTTAGGAGTGTCAGTGTTTGAAGGAGTATCAGTATGAATTAAGCTTTGGGAGTGTCAGTGTTTGAAGGAGTATCTGTGTGAATTAGGCTTTAGGAGTGTCAGTGTTTGAAGGAGTATCAGTGTGAATTAGGCTTTGGGAGTGTCAGTGTTTGAAGGAGTATCAGTGTGAATTAGGCTTTGGGAGTGTCAGTGTTTGAAGGAGTATCAGTGTGAATTAGGCTTTGGGAGTGTCAGTGTTTGAAGGGGTATCTGTGTGAATTAGGCTTTAGGAGTGTCAGTGTTTGAAGGAGTATTTGTGTGAATTAGGCTTCAGGAGTGTCAGTGTTTGAAGAAGTATCTGTGTGAATTAGGCTTTAGGAGTGTCAGTGTGTGAAGGAGTATCGGTGTGGATTAAGCTTTGGGAGTGTCAGTGTTTGAAGGAGTATCTGTGTGAATTAGGCTTTAGGAGTGTCAGTGTTTGAAGGAGTATCTGTGTGAATTAGGCTTTAGGAGTGTCAGTGTGTGAAGGAGTATCAGTGTGAATTAAGCTTTAGGAGTGTCAGTCTGTGAAGGAGTCTCAGTGTAATTTAGGCTTTGAAAGTGTTAGTGCGTGAAGGAGTATTAATTTGAATTTGGCCTTTGGAGTGTCAGTTTGTGAAGGAGTATTAGTGTGAATTAAGTTTTAAGACTGTCAGTGTGTGAAGGAATGCCTGTGTGAATTAGGCTTTAGAAGAGTCATTTTGTGAAGATGTATTGGTGTCAGTTTACCCTTAGGAGTTGCAGTGTGTATTAGAATGGAGGTGGATCAATTCAACATAAGATGGAGATCATGCTTTCGTTTGTCAGATGACCAGTAGAATGGGGGAATATTATGATCTTTGGTTGTATAAAATAAATGGGGAGGTATTGGTGTATAATGTAATAAACTGGAGCTCCATCACCACAGAGGAGTGTCAGTGTGACATAAACAGAGGTTCATTGGTGTGAAATAAAAAGTTCCAGGACCTGCTAGGGTAGAGTAATATCAATTTCAGAGAGAGGAAGAAATCGAATGTGTATGTGAATGTAAAATTTCTTACCTGTATAATGCTGGAGCTGCATCAGTGTCTGCTAAGATGGAGCAGTACCAGCTGATTAATATTTAGGAGTGTTGGTATGAATTGGCACATCGGGGACCAGTAATTCTGCACTTCAGTCAAACACATCTGGGACAAATAAACAAGATGATGTGGATAGCTGCTTACACTTTGGCGTGCTACAGTGGCATAATTCTCCTGTCTCCTCCTACAAGGCTCCTTAGTAATTTATTTTGGCAGTTTGGGAATTGATGGCGACTGGAGTTTAGGGCTGTAGCGGAATGTTGTCACACACTGCTCGGTTTAAAGGGTCTCCCAGGATGGCTGCGTGGGGTCCTAAAATCCGTCGTGTTTTCGCAGAGGACATCCTGGACGACGGGCCTGGTCTTTGTCTGCTGAGTTCGGGCGACAGTCTCGATGACGAATACGACATCTTCAACGATATGGACGACAACGTGAAGGTAAGCGGGGTCTTTATCTGTGACGCGGCTCAGGACACGACGGTGAAGAAAATTGCGTTTTGGTTTTGGGACAAAATAACTCTTTAGGATGTATATTTGCGGCATTTGTCCGTTTGAGATATAATTTCAGCCGCTGAAGAACAAGTTTGATTTCTTTTTGGTTTCCCTGGTATTGAGTTTTAGAAGAATGTCCATAATATATCCTGCTCCCTTTATGTAAGCAAAGAGAGCGCACTTATGGAGAGCATATGGCCTGTCTCTATCTATTACTGTAAATCATATTTCACACTGCAGGTACATCGTAAATTTTATGTTGAACCGCTGCCAAAATCTTTCTAAGTTGAGCTGTTTTGGAGCCGAAGAGTACTGCGGCGTGCATTTGTGGCTGGGAAATCGTGCCAGCTTTTATATAAACCAGATGCACTAGCCCTGACTGTCTCTGGCAACAGTTAATAAGCCGATTGTAAAAACTGTCTTTTTTCCGTCCCTTCATCAACGTGTGAACACAGCACGGGACATTCGGAGATCGTGGGTCGTTGCTGTCGTATTGCATTGCAATGCTTTTGTGTGAAAGCGGTAACCTTTTTTGGTGCCGGTATTTGATGCGGCGCCGGTGTAGGGGTGTTGTGTGGTCGGTGGGTGGGGTAGAGAGACGGTTAAGAGACCGATGTGGGTGTGGGTGTGACAGGGGGGGTGGGGGATCAATGCTGTTGTGAAGGTCAGTCTGGTTAATAAACTGTGAGAGATGGATTGTGCCGAATCCCTGAGTGATGCCAGCATTACAGAGTCTAATCTCCTCATCAGCGGCGCTGCACAGCTACGCCCAGAGAGAGTCACGGCTGCTGACCGATTGGGATGCCGCTCTTTGAGAATGCTGCTTGCCTCCTCCCGGTTGTTTATGGGATACCAGTGGAGGATTCCGGAGAGCAGTCGCCAGATACTGTGGGTCCCCAATAGTGGACAACACTGTTCCCCCAGAAAGGTTGAAAATACGCTACGAGATGTGTTGCGCTACGTGAAAAACGTACTGAAACAGAATCGGGCCGCTGATTGCGTGAGGCTCATCGCTTCCCAACAAAGCGACATGATGATTTTTCTTTGAGTAGTGATCGCACCAGTCTCGGGGGTTCGATTGTCCGAGGCTGGCAGCGTTTCGCTCGAGGCATATCGTGCCGCGCTCGACCCCGGCTCTGCCCTTGTGTCTTGCTCTTTTTTTCTGGCTTCCTGTTACAAACAGGAAATGAAAAAAAGAAAGTGTGAATAATCAGCCCGCCTGCTTATCTTTGAAACGCGCCATCTGCCGCAGATTGAATTATTGAGCTTACAGAGCGACGCAGACATCGCCACTGACAACCGTGTCCCCCCCCCCCTCTTTATGTCGCAATTCCCTCTCGCGTTGCCTTCAATGCGCTCAGATACTTCGCCTCATCTCCCACATGTGACCTTCACCCTCCGCCAGCCGTCTTTTCGCAGTAAAACTGGACGAAATGTGGATGGACAGGTTTTATTTTCTTCATCATGATAATGGCAGTGATTTTCTGTCCGTAAGTCCTTCTTCTTCTAGCTCTACCACATCCCGTTTGGCCCGTTGAGGAGTGGGCGTTTTTGGAGCGCGTTTCTCCGAATTTAAAGTCTTTCAGATGTTCTCATGCTCAGTCGCTTTCAGTTACTGGTCGCGATTGTGCCATCATCATCACCAGGATGTTCAGTTCGCACCTTCGGGAGGTTAGGTAGAAACATGGAGTGGTAGACTGGCTCGCACTTTTCGGCGCGCTCATGCGAGGACCAGTACCGTCCGCACATCTGTCTGACGGGCTCCAACCAGGGGGACTCGCGCTAATTAACGGGTTTGAAGCGAGACGGAAAAAGACGACGAAGATCCTTTAATTATTCGCGCACTCTAATTGCTCCATTCTGCGTGCTGATTGAGATCATTCAGCACTGCGGAGTTTGGCTGAATCTCGACGATTATGGAATAAATAAAAGCGGTGATGTGGAGCTTCGGACGGAAGACGAGGGGGCTTTGTCATTGTCTCGATCTCCTAATCCATCCCCCGTCCTGATGGGATGCAGTTTAATCAAAATGAAGGAAAATTTCCCCCTTAAGTGCTGATGAAGACTGCAGGTAGCGCAGAGTCCAATGACGTGATCACAGATTCCTCCAGCTGACCCCTGACCCCCCAAAAAATTCAGGCTAATTTTATTATTTCCATTGACAGCAGGTGTTCTGCACTGCTGCTGACAGGGGATTTGGGCGATGCTGTATCCTGCTGGCCTGTCTCTCCGCTCGCTCTCCAAACCCCCGTCTCCCTGCCTCTCATCCCTTCCTCCCGGCTGCTGCAGTGTGCAGTGTTTTTGTCTCTTAGCAAGAAGATCCCGGGTTCGAATCCAGCTGAGACCTTTCTGTGTGGTCTCTCTCCTTGTTCGTCTGGGTTTTCTCGCATTAGGCTGATTGGAGACTCCAAATTGCCCGTAGGTACGGGTGTGAGTGTATGGGGTGTGATCCCAAACTGTCCAGGGTGTGTTTTAGCCGAAGGGAAATTCAGCCGGATGGAGAGCTCAATGTACACCCCACTCCGCCCCTCCAAGTGGGGCAGAACTGCTGTGGCTGTAGTCCGTCCTAATGGGACCAGCTCAGGCCACCTAAGCTGTGTGAAGGAGATCTTAGTGGCTCAGATAGATCTTCTCCAAAGCAGCGCTGCTTTAAGAGAGGAAATTGATGCCAATAAGTGAACTCAAGCAGCCATAAGCTGTATGTTGGTACGACGCGTGCAGTAGTATCACATACAGGGTGGTGCAGCGCAGTGTGTTTTCTCCTCATTGGGCCTGCGATCAATCGCACGACATCTCTGTCCCAGAATATTCCCTCCTATTTTTACCCTGTTATTGTTGGGATAATATAAATCAGTTCGCTTGATTACAGGGAGGGCTGAGCGCCAGAACAAATTGCCGAACGGCTTTAATAATAAACGTTTCCATCTGCTGTGCTGTTACCTGATTGTGCGTTACGGTTCACTGCGGTGAAGAATCTGAAGACATGCATGTCTTTTAAATTTCTCTAAAATCTGCTTGTGGACTGTGGTCTTGCATTTCATCAGCTCCGACGGTAGAGGACGGAGATGCTGTGTTTTCTGGCTCTTGGTTGTGTGACGGCTCCAGGATGTTTCCTCCTGGCAGTGCTGTGGGGAACACAGATTGGAGAAAATTGCAAATCACTGGCAGAGCGTTCAGTTACTCCCGCACGCTCGAGTACGCCCCAATCGCCGAGTGTGACCACTGTGATCTTCCCGAATCGAGAAAACGTCGGCTTACATAATCACAGCGGAGTCACCATCAAAGGCTTATTAATCGATTCCCTACCCGCTACAGCATCGTCGCCTGGCGGATTAACGCCACGTGGCCTGGGCGGCAATGTAAGTACGCCCTCAAAATCACCTGATCGGGGCACACACTAGGCCAGAGTTATGTTCTTTCGACAGCACTAAAATTGATCTTTCCCGGCTTTCTACAAAAATTACAGAAAAGTAATTAATTTTTTCAGTATTTTCCCTTTCAATTTTACAAACAAATTAAATGTAGTTGAGTAATGCATACATCCGTCATCTCCTGCGAATTAGCGGCTGTATTGTGGATCTGAGCTTGGTTCGTATCCAGGTGCTGAGCCAAACTGCTGCATGCAATATGTTGGAGGCCCAGGAGGGGGCAGTATATCTTATGCGTCAAACTGTATATCCACATCTTGGTTCTCTGCAGGGGCTCTCTAGCTCACTGGAGTCTATTGGAGATGTTAAACTCGGAAACGGACTCCCTGTGTTTAATGCAGTCATGCCTACTTCATGGGTGGTTCCCTACCTATTTAAATGGGGGGTTCCAATCGTCCAAAGCCCTTGTATGTTCAGCTGTGTACCGACACAAAATGGCTGCCGTGTACGGTAACGTCAGGTGGGCCAATGCATGGGTGGTGGTAGATACGATATTCCCCTGCTGGAGTGAAAAGCTTTTTGTGACCTGAAATAAGAGGTGCTATACGAATGCAGTCCATTAGCATTGACCTTTAAAATGCTGTTCATTTTGCCGATAGATACAGAATGCATTCCGTGTGTCGCTCTCCAGGGACCTTTTGACAATATTGGCCCCCTGCCCACAGTGAACACCTGTGAGGGTTTTTTTTGTTGCATGTTTGGGGGTTGGGTTTGTTAGCTTAACAGAATGATAAGAAGCCTCCTTTACTCCATTTTAGGAAAAGCCGAATTCCTGTCCTCTCCCATGAGGCCCTTCTCTGGGTGGGCTGGATACGCACTGTGTGAGAATGTGAGTCGGAAGACCAGTCGAGAAGAATCTCTGAGCGATGGTTTGAATTGTGCGTCCCAGCTTCTATTCTGGTCCATAATGGCCGCACAGATGTCTCAGTATCTAGTTTTATCATTAGGACGCCTCCTTCCTCATTAGTGTTTCGTTGTGATGCTGGATTCTGAGCAACGGAGACGCACCAGTCGTCCTCTGATAGGTCACTGCAGTGGGACGATCCTGCAGCCCTGTATATTAGAGCTGTCGGAGTCACACGGAGTCGGGCGTAATTCTGCAGAAGGAACAGCTCTGCGTTTGGCGTCGTCTTCTGCAGGTGTTGCCACCTGGCTTTGCTCTGGGATGCGGAGGCGAGAACCAGACTTCTGTCTGTTTCTGAATGTCACGCTGTAATCTTCCTACTTTTTTCTGTATGCCTCCCCCTCGCACTTGGACTGAAGTTGCCCGTCTTCTGAGAGTTAGCAATCGCGTCCTCGATTTCTGCAGCTTTGTGGAGTTGGCACATAATTTGGAGGGGAAAAAATGCTTGTGCGGAGGCAGTGCGATGGCTGTCAGGAATGTTGTTAAAGGACTCATTAAAAGCCTCAGAAGCCCACCAGCGGTGGAAAGGGGGTAGATTTGATGAATTCATTAACTGTCGGCGTATTGACACTGCCTTGCTGTTTTCGTTATCGGGCGACGCTCCGGTAGAGTCCCTTAGCGTGTGCGCATCAGACTGATTGGTCAGTTGGATTCTGCTTCTCTTTTATCAGCTAATAAAATCCTTTGGCCGTCCTCTGCATGTCATTGGTGACCGGGGCACATATATTTTGCTCGAGTCCATGCTCTACTGTTGCATTGCGCAGAATTAGCTGCGCTGATTGTTACGTCAGTATTGGAATATAGACTTAATTCTCTTCTAAGTCAGTACTTGTGTTCTCACACCCGTGCACATGCACACACTTTCAGCAGTGAGTGGGGTTCCAGCCGACCCATGTGTACAGTAGCGACCCCATCCATCCTTCCTTCCTTCCTTCCTTCCTTCCTTCCTTCCTTCCTGAGCATCTGATATCCCCTGTTCCCCTCTCACCCCTGGACATGATGGTGACTGCAGCCTTCAGAAAGAGAGAGAGAGAGAGAGGTGTAGTGAGAGGGAGTGAGTTGAGAGAGATGGAGTGGAAGAGAGAGAGAGATGGAGACGGGGAGAGAGACAGGGAGTGATAGTGGAGAGAGAGAGAGAGAGAGTAGAGGAAGGGAGAGGGAGTGAGAGAGGGAGGACGGCTCGGCTGCTGAGCAGAAGGGAGGAGGAGAGGAGAGGAGGAAGGCGGGCGAGCGGTAGAGCGCACAGTTCTGCCTGAGGAGTGGGAGCAGTCTCTCTCCGCTCAGAGCCGAACCCAGCGCCCAGAACCCAGCGCCCAGAACCCAGCGCCCAGCGCCCGGACCCGCTCACGCCCCCGCACCCCGGCATGTCCGTCCTTCGCCGGAGCAAAGACTCCTGCGAGTCCGTCTACGACATGCTGCACCTGGTGAGGGTCTTACCGCTGTCTCCGCCGCCGCCGTCCGGACCTCTCGCGTGTTTCGGGACCGTCCCGCTGCCTCTCGCTCGCTCCCTCTGATCCGGCCGCGGCTCAGTCCCGCTCCTCCTCCGGGTCCCGTTTATCGGCGCGTGTCCCCTGGCTCGTCTCCGCACACTCGCCGCGCGGCTGGGCAGCTGTCGCCCGCCTCGCTCTGTCGTTCCTCGTTTGTTTGCGTTCTGCTCGCGGGGCTCCTGACGCCGCCTGTCAGGTGCTGATGAAGAGACGAGAGAGGAGACGCTCGGAGTAGAGGGTAAGAGGGTACGAGAGTGGGGGAGAGAAACGGAGGGATGGAGAGAGAGAGAGAGAGAGAGAGAGAGAGAGAGAACTAAGGGTCACTGAGGGGCTGTGCTGGGCTGCTTACAGTTGCATGTAGCATGAATAACATGTAGAAATGAAAATAGTAAAAAACAATTCAACTGGGGGTCGAGTCGTTAGTCTCACCTGGTCACTGGCTCTTATTTCCACCTATAGCTGTCTGTTCTGATTTTATTCTTCTGTATGAACTCCAGTCACCTGTGATTTGACTGTTTTGTGTTACTGGAGTGAACTGGGAGAGTGTGTGTGTGTTTTGTGTAATTGTCACCTGCTTACATAATGCTGCCCTTCCTTTGTGTCGCTCATCCAGACCTGTGCAGGATATTTTTTTTGGTGTGACATTGATTGTTATCCATATTAATGCAATTAATAATGTATGTCTATACACTGTAGCTTTGTGCTACGGAGTGTAGTAGCGTATGTCATGCTTACATTGTGCTCTATATTTCATGACACCAGATGTCCGTGTTTGCAGTGAATTGATTCATGAGATAAGCATGGCTGTGGCTCTGCCTGCTCAGTTTGCATGTGTGGTGTTCTTATCTGAGGTAGATGGGGTAAAGTCTCCAAATAGTTGGAGCTAAACAATATTGATAAACTAACTGGTGTGTGTGTGTGTGTGTGTGTGTTTGTTTGTGTGTTTGTGTGTGTGTGTGTGTGTGTGTCTGCATGATGAAGGGTGGTTGGGTTAATAGTGGATGTTCACACGTCTGCTGTATTTCAAGGGAACAAACCAGCTGTGCTAAGAAAACATACAGCTCAACAGTAATGTAACTTGGATACATACGAATGAAATGGCCCTAATATTTGCGTGCTGCAGACGTACACCATGCTTAGCAAACCACGAGCACACACGTGCTCTCCGTGCTGTTACCTTCCCTTTTGACTGCGCCACAGGGTTCTGCAAAGGTTCTGCGCAGGTTCTAAGTGTAACACTCCTCCACTGTTGTTCCACCTCTCATTTGGGCAGAAGTGAGTGATATAATGTGCATTTTCCTGAGTTTGAGAGAGTGATGATTTACTTGTGCTTCTGCAGATGAGTTGAAGAGTTATTCTGCCTGTTTTCCTCTGTGTGGCCTGCAGCGCATGAGCAGCGTGAGAGTATTTTCCACACCGGCACTGACTGTGTGACTGAAGTCTCGCCCCCATATCCTCTCGTCTCAGATGGGAGAGATGGCCTTCCTCCTCGGTTTTATAGCGACGGGGGACGTGCCTCTTATCACGAGCTCTCAGTCCCTCTCGCTATTCTCCTGCATCCGGCTGAGAAGGGGCCGCTGGGATTTGGCGAATCTCGCACTTTCCCACCCCCCCATTCCCCCCACCCCACCCCCACCTCACCCCTTCCTGCTCAGTTGGAGGTGCGGCACAGAAGCCCCCCCAGAGAGAATCTTGACCTTTACGAAGTGGTGCGGCTTGCGTTGAATTGCATTAAAGATAACATTGGCTTTTACATATTACTTCAGTAAAGAGCTCAGGAATGCTCGCGTTCCGCTGCTCGGAGTGGCCATTAAGACGCAAGAGGACGAGGGAGATATATGCCGTGCCGATAACTCTAATGGGCAGAACGGACTCATCATTAACGCTACAGTGACCGAACGAGACACTTGTTCAGTTAATCACAGGCTTTTGGTCTCGGTGTGAGCGTAATGTGTGTTATTCACTGCCTTGGATTAGGGTCGCCGGCCCAGCCTTGAACTGTTAGAATGAAAAATTCTCTTTCTTTACTCTGATAAAATTAAGAGCTTAGAAACGAGGGGTTTGTAACGTGGACGGCGAGTGACACTGTCGCATAACACCGAATCGTGGCCGCGTTTCTTCTCACATCGTGCTCGGGCAATTCGGAATCACCGTGCGAGCCACAATTATATCGCTTGGCTTGTTTGTACTCGACTGTGACTTTATCGCTTACCGGAAATTGGGCGTCCTGTCTGCATTGATATCAGAGCTGACTTTTAAGAGCAGGCTGAGAGTGGCTTGCAGCAGGCGGATGTGAGCTGTGCTGTATTTACATCTGGCGTTGAGGCAGCGTGTGGTGCCATCGATCACCGTGTTCCCATGTGATCCTCTTCCAGCCGATTCGCTGAAAAGGCTTGTCTGTGTGTCGTCTCCACGACCTGATGCCTGTCCAGCATCCTACTGTGTCAGTACCGCTGCGCCGATAAACTTTTAAAGGATTCTAAAGGTCAAAGCATGCAGTTTTTATGCTATGTATGCGTGTGTCAGTGTGTGTGTGTGTGTGTGTGTGTGTTTGGTGTTTGGTGTTTCTTTGTGAATGTGTGTGTGTCTGTGTGTCTGTATGTCTGTGTGTGCGCGAGTGTGTGCGCGAGTGTGTGCGCGAGTGTGTGCGTGAGTGTGTGCGTGAGTGTGAGTGTGAGTGTGAGAACTGTCCTGAGCAGGAATGAAGAGGGTCACGGACTGTAGTGTTGACCGTAAACACTGATGCGCACAAAATCGAAGGGGGATAGTGTGTGTGTTTAAGGCAGTCGGAGTTCCGCTGATTGAGAGGATGAGGGCGGCGAAACACTGAATGCTGCTGATTCAAGGAGAGCTCAGCGCTACAGCCTGCTAAACCTCCTCTATTAATAGACTTCTCACGCCAAGTTTCACTGGTTTAACTGGTAAATTCACATCCGTCTTAAAATTGCGTGGCGTTTCCTTCCCAGTTTTTAAATATACATTTTTTCAGTGAGGCAGTTTCAAATTCATTTCCTCATATCATTGGTCTCTGTGCTGATTTGGTTCTCCATTGATCACAGTGTCAAGAGGTCAAGCCACCTGACCCTTGAAGGTGTGATATTAGTCTGAGAGATTTGTTGATGATGTGCTCAGAATGTTTTTAGCCAAACATGCAATACCTGTCACTACTGGCAACCAAATGTGCTAAAACACTAACTCTGACTTTCTGGAGGGAAAAAAATTCCTAAACCTACACCTACTCTGCAGTGAGATAATGGCTCTTGTGACTAAAAACAGCTTGAACAGCGGAAATTTGGAGGATGAGTGAACTCCAGGTCTGTCCGTACTCCTGTGTGAAAGCACAGAGGCCCATGTCATGTGACCTGCTCTACAGTATGGCTCTGTGCCCATATTTACACATTTTGTGCCAGATTCTATCATAAATAACCTTAGAACCACGTGCTCGCAGCCATTCCTGTGTGGTGCTCGTTTCCAAGAGACCGTTCGCCTGTCAGAGGACAGGTATCACAAATTCTTCTCATTTTTTTGGAGTGAGAAAACCTTGCAGAAATGGGAACAGATCGGGAGGGGTGTGAGAGCGAGGGAGAGCAGGGGGGAGAAACGGAGAGAGAGAGAGAGAGAGAGACCCATTGCAGAAGCTGGAAATAGAACAAATGAGTGTGAAAGATTTTTTCTGTACCCTCTCTCTCGCTCCCTCTCTCTCTCTCTCTCTCGCTCTTGATTTTCCGCTCTGCCACCTTTCTGTCATAATCACCTAGATTCACCTCTCTTATTTCCAACATTTTAACAGGAGGAAGGTGTGTTTCACGGTTAGTAACTACTGTATTTCTAGAAGAGGCAACATCCGGCCCACAGTGATCTGTGACACTGGATTCTGTGTTCCGCTGTAGTACTCGAGGAGTTATGTTTACCTTTTCTGTTCTCTTTCTTTCTCTCTCTCTCTATCTCTTCAGAGCACGGAACAGGTCGCGGCGTTCTGCCGCAGTCTTCATGACATGAATCCTTCGGAGTGCGTCTCGTCTCTCAGCCCGGACTCGCCACTCCCGCCACTGGCCACCCCGCGCCAGCTCACCGACGCCGACAAGCTCCGCAAAGTCATCTGCGAGCTGGTGGAGACGGAGAGGACCTACGTCAAAGTCAGTACCGTTGCTCTACCTGCTCGTCTTTCGCTTGCATCCCTAATCCCACATCACGGTTACAAGGCTGACAGACGCCAGGACACGACAGAACCACTTTTCTGTCATTTACCACATACCGTCTTTTCTGCAGTGCTCAATCAACGTTGTGCTATACTCCATCCCCCATGCAGATTATGCATTTTTATCTGCGGTACTTTTTCTATAGCCCAGCTCATGACATACTTTTGGCTGGGGTACATACTAGGGTACTACCCTAGGGTAGTATTAGATTTGCTAAAATTTCGTGGGCTGAGAGCGTGGTAAAAAAATTGCTTCACCTTTCATAAAGCTCTTAATATTTAGCCAAGCTGAATACCAAGTGCAACATTGGTTAAATTGGTATGGCTTTGCGCTGTAGCGAGCCAGCTAAGTTCCACTCTCTTAAAGTTATTGTTACTGATCTAGCTAGCTAGCGTGCACTGAGTACCTTTCCGTGACAGTCATGTAACAGCAGTCTGTTAGCTGGCCAGCTACGGGCTAAAGCTTGCAACAAATGTAAAATTTACTCACCTCCTCTCATAACTTTCATATGACATGCCCACTCTTGTAAGATCCCGCATATCTGGTATTAAAATATTTTGTGGGTTCAGGACAGTGCGGTGGAGTCAGCGTTTAAATTCAAGCTCAGAGTACTGTTATCTTATACGGAAATCTGGGGAAATTAGCCATTGCGTGTCTCAGTTTCTGTTATACCGATGTAAATATGTGAATATATTATGTTGTAAATAAAACTGCCATCCAGGGGATGAAATGCCGGCCAATCCATCCTGAATATTGTCATGCTTCTCACGCATTGCATGCTGGGGTAGGTTCTAACCTTCAGGTATGAGCTAGATAATGAATGAATGGATGGATGAATGGATGAAAAGCAGGTTGTTAACCCTCAGAAATGGCATGTTTAACTGTACAGGAACATTACATGTCTGAAAATAGATGTGCTACTTCCTGACCGCATCAGGCCGGGCTTCCTTTAACTCACTCAAAGACCCCAGGAGCCCATCAGCTATTTCATTAGCGTAGAGATGAGTCGATACGGAAAAGTCTGCCTGAAGCCCAAATTATGCATATGCAAGGACGTTTGAGAGGGCATTTCTTACATATGTAAACATTAAAGACTGTAAAAAAAATTCACAGTACTCCCTCCGCTCCGCTAGTGGGTAGAAAAAATAATTGGCTGAATTTATTGAGCGGCGTCCGCTAGCGAAGTGCGGATTGTACGGTCACACTTCTGAGAGCCCGACACAAAGCTAACCTTCGGGGCCGTTTTCATTAGCGCTCTGCTGCTCGCGCAGGGAGGCTTTAGCACGATAGCGCATTGCCACCGCTCATTGTGATGAGTAATGTTGGGTGCTGAGCAGCATCTGCTGGGACCTCGAGCACGTGTACATATGTAACGCGATGCGTCACGCGAGAGCGCTAAGTAAACAGGACCCCGCTCTTGTCTTCCAGGACCTTAACTGCCTGATCGAGAGGTACTTGACTCCCCTGCAGAAGGAGAGCTTCCTCACACAGGATGAGGTACGTCAGCGGTTTCCTCTGGGGAGTCCTATTTTTAAAATTCCTCGGAATTCAAATGTTTACTGCTTTTTATATGTGAAGTAATGTTTCAACATGATGTCTTTAGGGGTTTAGCTCTGGGGAGAGTGGTGTGTGTGGGAGGTGTGTGTGTGTGTGTGTGTGTGTGTGTATGGGGTGGTGATTAAAATCACAGCTGCTGACATTTCACACATCGTACTGGCAGCGTTGATAAAAAGGGCCTCTTGTCTTTAAAGGGAAACTGAAGTTTTTATGTGAACTGTTAATCTCCAGAGCCAAATGATGTATTATCTTCTCAGTCATAGCTGCGAGTTCATAATCTTGTTTTATGGGTTTGGATTGATAGATTGTGTATGAAAGGGGACCTGGAGACGCCCTGTGTGCCGTAACGTCCCACCTGTCCTCGAGTTCTGTGCCTCCTGAAACGGTATCAGGCTGGCCTGCGATTTCGAGATGATCAGTCCCGTTTTCCCCCTGCAGCTGGACGTGCTCTTTGGGAACTTGGCCGAGATGGTGGAGTTCCAGGTGGAATTTCTCAAGACTCTGGAAGACGGGACCAGGCTGGTTCCAGATTTGGAGAGACTTGAAAGAGTGGATCAGTTTAAGGTAAAAAAAGCAACCATTTTGCTTCCAAAATCTGTGTCTAATCCTGGCACATAAACGCACTGCGTCCAGAGACGCCAGATGTGGCAAATTAAATCGTGAGCGCGTGAACGTGTTTATGAAGCAATCGACATGCGGTAAAGTTTCCGGCCCAACTGTTGTTTTTGGCTGGCGCAGGACGTTGTGGCAGTAGGTCAATGAGTTACATGGATTTGAAGAAGTGAGAGAGGTGAACCGCTGGTCTCGCTTTGATGACATAATCCTCTCTCCCCCCTCCTTTGGCAGAAAGTGCTGTTTTCGCTGGGGGGGTCTTTCCTCTACTACGCCGACCGCTTCAAGATCTACAGCGCCTTTTGCGCCGGACACACCAAAGTCCCCAAGGTCCTCGTCAAAGGTACGGCACGCTGTCCCGTCTTTAATGGTTCTCATGTGCCTCTGCGCTGCGTCTGCATCTGAAAAACATCTGCTGAGGGAAAGCTGTGCAGATGTTTGACTTCTTTTGAATTCACGGCCTCATTTCACAAGGTGATAATCTGACGTCGCTGGGGTTTTCTGCGCTGTGGAACTGCATTTGGCCAATATTATTGTGGCGGATCTTTTGTAAAAATGAGTACAAAGGCCCTGGGTGTAGTTCTTGAACTGAACGGTCTCGCAGAGAGACCTTCTCTTGATGTTATTGTGGTAATTTCCAGTTTTTGAAGCCGTTTTCGGGAACTATGAGTAAGTCACCCAGCGGATCTGCTGTGACGGTCCTCCTGGCTCCTTGTCGTTGCAGCGAAGTCGGACCCTGATTTTAAGGCCTTCCTGGACGCGCGGAACCCCAAGCAGCAGCACTCGTCCACGCTGGAGTCGTACCTGATCAAGCCCATCCAGCGAGTGCTGAAGTATCCTCTGCTGCTCCGAGAACTGTACACCCTCACTGACCCCGACAGCGAGGAGCACTACCACCTGGATGGTGTGTGTGTGTGTGTGCACAGATGCTTGTGATTTTCCGTGTGTGTGTGTTTGTGTATGCATATACGTGTGTTTTTGTTTGCGCAAACACTGGTGTTTGTGTATGGGTGTATCTGGTATCTGTGTGTGTGCGTGTGTGTGTATGTGTGCGTGTACGTGTGTGCATATGTGCTCGTGTGAGGGTGTTTCTGTGCGTGTGTGTGTGTGTGTTTGTGATTATGCGTGTATGTGTGTGTGCCTGCATTTGTGTATGCATGAGCCTGTGTGTGTGTGTGTGTTTCCTTGCATTTGTATGTTTGTGTGTGTGTGTGTGAGTGTGTCTGTCTGCCTGCTAATGCTTATGTTTGTGTGTGTATATCTGTGTGTCTGTGTTTGTGTGTGTATATGTCTGTGTGTATGCGTGCGTGCGTGTGTGTGTGTATGCATGCACCTGCATTTGTGAGTATGTGTGTGTGTTTTCGTGTAGTGGAATGCGCGATGTCTCTGTTTGTGCAGCAGCGATAATGACTGTAACACTGAGTGGCTGCTGCTTGATGGCGATGTTTGTGTTCTGTGTTTGTTCTGTATGTGCTGTCGCGTTTGTGCGTCAGTTTGTTCAGAGGATATTTGATCTGCGCCTGTTTGTCTCTGTTTGTTCTCTGGGGCTTGTAATCCTGTGCAGAGCCTGATATGAATCTCGTTCCTCTTCTCTCGAACTCCTTTAGTTGCGGTGAAAGCCATGAACAAAGTAGCGAGCCACATCAACGAGATGCAGAAGATCCACGAGGAGTACGGCGCCGTGTTCGACCAGCTGATTGCCGAGCAGAGCAGCGATAAGAAAGAGGTGATGATCTCACTACTCACGTTGTGGGCGTCACCCGTACCGAAGTCACATCCTGTCACCAGGCTGGGAAAAACCAAAAATACATCACTGTAATGGAGTCAGCCTCTCTCTCTGGTGATGTTTATAACAGTACAGCTATTTCTCATGTTTTACCCAAAGTTCCCCACAGTTCTGTGCACTAAGCAGCAGCCAGTTCCCTGTAGGACAGTGCTAACGGTGAAGGCCTCGATCAGGGGCAGACTGGAGCTCCATTTGGGCTCCAACCAGTGAGTCCCAGTTAAATGTCCGTCCCGCTGTGCTGCCCTCATCAATCTTTCCAGAGTTAGGCCGTGCCCAAGCTGGTTCCTCCAATTAAACACAGCTTTTTCCCTCAGACAATTTTTTGTTTGCTGGTGTGTCTTTGAAAGAGCTAATTTGGCTGTTATGTAATCTCTGCGCTCTGGGCTCCTCGCCTGCAGAAGCCTGTGTTGCGTATCTGATTGTCGCTGCAATGTGTGTGTGTGTGTGTGTTTGCGCGTCTTTTTAAATCCCATATTGCTGTGTGTTTGTATGGGGTTGTGTATTGACGAAGTTGTCTGACGGGGCTGTGTGTGCTCGCAGTTTGTAAAGAGTGCACAGACTTAAGGTGTGTTTGTCTGGGTCAGGTGGCTGACCTCTCCATGGGGGATTTGCTGTTGCACACGACTGTGACGTGGATTAACCCTCCTGCCTATCTGGGGAAATGGAAGAAGGATCCGGAACTGGTAGCGTTCGGTGCGTTCGGTCAAAACCTGTGGCTCTGTTTTCATTTTTAAAAATGCCTCACCACCAATCATCGGCCTCAAAAATGCCGACTAATGGTTGCCATGTGAGTCAATCTTCAAATGGTCCATCTCTGATTAAAACAGTTCTGAATTCGGCCTTTTATAAAACAGCAAAATAAAAACATTATCATGCAAACACCTCAGTATTTCACTCGTTGGTTTCTGAATGTTTGAAGAGTCCTCTTCAGAGAAAACGTGCTTCAATGGAGGCTTTTGTTGTGTCTCTCCGCCGCTGCCTTAAACGGAGAAATGATTTTCGGTTGCTTTGTGACTAATGAGTGGTTTTCGCACGGCGATGACCCTGTAAATACAGAGCAGATGCAGGAGGAGAGAAGAGGAGGCTTCTTGTGCTGCCTGAGCTGTGATCTGTGCTGGAGGCTTGATGTGTGTTTCTGCTTTACCCCGTACAGTCTTCAAAACAGCTGTGGTGTTCGTGTACAAGGACTGCTCCCGGCAGAAAAAGAAAATAGTAAGTGCTGTTCTCTCCTTCGCTCACTCTCTCTCTCTTTTCTTACTTTCTCTTTCTTTCTTTCTTTCTCTCGGTCTCTCTCTCTCTCTCTCTCTCTCTCTCTCTCTCTCTCCGCCAACCACGCACCCTTACCGCACACAGACCGGTGACAAATTAATGGAAAACCAACAGAGTGTCTGCTGAAGGATGACTCATCAGCTGTGTTTTTTGTGTTTTCACATCTCTGTTGATCGCTGCCTGTGGTCTTCGCTCCTCTGGACTGTCAGATGCGAGATATCCGAGTTATCAAAGAGAATGACTCGTCATATTTTCCTTATAAATCACACAATCACATGAGCGTTATGGTCATCAAACATATGCCTCCCACCGCCGTTTCCAACTCTATTCACTGGCGCCTTTTTGAAACGCGGTTCAACAGAAAAGTCTTTGCGACTGAAGCTACTGCCATCCATGCCGAAAAAATTAACATTTTTTCAAAGACTCTTTGGTTTTCTCGCAGTCTTGATGCAGCGTTTTCACTCTTCTCGTGAAGCGTAATGGTTCGTTCTTGGCTTTATTGTGTCATGTGGTGCACCTGAATGGAAGCGTTCGCATTTGTAATGACTCTCCGCTCATTTATGTCCCTTCATTTGTGATCCATCTGTTTGTAAAAGTGACTTTAGCACTACGGACCTCCACATTTCGCCGAGTAAAAGCGCTTGTTTTGAGACCAGCGCTGTACTGTCAGTAGGGATATCCATTAGGAGTGACCTTCACTGTACCGCCCACACAGCGCCACGCCATGTACAGTCACAACGGAGACTCTGCCCGTTTCCACCAGCCCATCAGTGGGCAGGTGAGCACAGCGTGTGTCATCTGTCATTCTGTCCCTCTGTCCGTCTGTCTGTCTGTCTCAGGGCGGCTCGCATCGCGCCTCTGTCTCTGACGAGCGGGACCCGTTTCGCTTCCGTCACATGATCTCCACAGACGCCCTCCAAGTGAGAGCCCTGGCCAGTGCAGGTAAGACCCCTTCGTCGTTAATTTTTTCAAAGTCTTCCTGTCTGTCTGCCTCTTTCGTTCTTCTGTCCCCATTTCTGATAAAGACCCTAATATTTAGCTCTTGACGGATTAATATTTTATGTCACATGGCGTTTGTGGACGGTACTGCTGATAATTGAGGCTTGGGAGCGTGTTGAGCTCGTCAGAGGCAGGGAAGGAGCGGTAAGAGACACCTAAAGCTCGAATTCAAGAGCTCTGTTTACCATTAGCATTAGCATACAGCCTCTCTGTGCTCATGCACAAAAATGCCAGCTTTTCCACTATGGAGAGTCTGTTAAAGTGATTGTTTAATCACTGAAGTGGAGCTGAATAGCTGGGGGCCGCAGTGGTTATTAAGCTGATTGTGTATAAGCGTGATTGTGTTTGTGGGAGATCATTTAAATGGCTGTCTCTGTGTACCACTGTTTAAATAATCGCCCGTATCATGATTTCATAGTAATGGCTACGAGACTAGAATACATAGTGGTAATGACTCTGAGACTAATTTGGAATTTACCTCACCTTGCTTTTGAAGTACTTGAGTAATTATGTCAGTCCTGTTTGGGAACCATTTTTACCCCGCAGATGGAGAGGGAAACGCTGTGTGCGAGATCGTCCACATCAAATCGGAGTCCGAGGGAAGGCCCGAGAGAACATTCCATCTCTGCTGCAGGTGAGCATCATGGGCATTGTAGTCCAGCAAGCTAAATGAGCTAATTAGCTAGCTAAGGTAAAAGCAGGCATTTGAGGCTCAGTTTAAAGCTCATTTGCAAGTCTGTTATGTCAGAGCTCTAAAAATCCTAAATGCAGAGGAACAACAATGCTGAGAACCATGGCTTTTTAATGCATGAATAGTTGTACTGTATGCTGTAGGTGTTCGCGTGCACGTGTGTGTGTGTGTGTGTGTGTGTGTGCGCGCGCCTTGTTTTCAACATGGCCTTGGCTGTCTGAAACCCAACAGTTCGCCGGAGGGGAAGAAAGACTTCCTGAAAACGGTGCACTCCATCCTGCGAGACAAGCAGCGCCGGCAGCTTCTGAAGACCGAGAGCCTCCCTCCCAGCCAGCAGTACGTCCCGTTCGGGGGGAAGCGGCTGTGCGCCCTGAAGGGGGCTCGTCCCGCCATGAACAGAGCAGGTACAGCGCTGCCGTCCTGAGCTGCCCCTCCCGACTGCCCTCTTCCGTTATCACATCGCCATGAAGCCTGGGGGGTCCTTTCTAATCCGGCACATTATAGAAACAAACTGATAGGCTGTGCTTTAAATGGAAAATCCCTTCAAAGCGTTATGGCGTTATATTCGTTTTGACAGCGAGAAGGTCGTGGGTTTGAATCCAGCCTGGGGCCTTTCTGTGTGGAGTTCGCATGTTCTCCCCACGTTCGCGTGGGTTTCCTCCGGGTACTCCGGTTTCCCCACCCACAAAAACATGCATCGTACGAACACTCCAACCAGAACCCCTGACCAAGGAACTGGCTTTAGAACTGGAGTTGGTCCCCAGGCGCTGCTCTGTGGCTGCCTACTGCTCCTGACTATAGGATGGGTTAAATGCAGAGGACGAATTACCCCAGGGGGTTCAATAACATATATTTTATTTTAATCTTAATCTTATATTGGCCCCGGAGAAATTGCACCAAAAATTTATGAATTTAGAAATTACTTTCATACAGAGTAACTTGTGCAGATTATTTACATACAGTAAATGAACCCAGCTGGATGTTTTCCTGAAGCAGGTCCAGTTCGGTACAGTATTTGTGCCGCTGGCAGGAATCGGGCACAAGCCGAGTCAGAGGGTCAGCAGTTCTTCTCCGTCAGGCTGCACTTCACGTTCTGACGATGCAGTGAGCTGCCCGTGATGAACACGTGGACTAACCGTCTGTCCTCTTTGCCCCCCGCATGCAGTTTCTGCCCCGGCTCGGACCCTGGGGCGACGGAAGCTGGTGCGAAACCGCTTCACCATCGACACGGACATCGTGTTCGACGGCAGCTCGCCGGATGACCCGGCATCGGAGGATTCGCCCCCTCCCCAGCAGCCGGAGCGAGAGCAGGGCCAGGGGGGCCAGCCGGCGGTGCTGGGAGGCGACACGGACCGCTGGGTGGAGGAGCAGTTTGACCTGCAGCGCTACGAGGAGCGAGAGCCGGACGTGAAGGAGACGGACATCCTGAGCGACGATGAGGAGCTCTGCCTGTCCCCCCGCACGGGGCCCGCGGAGGGGGAGGGGCCTGGACTGGAGACCCCTGTCCGAGATCTGTCTCTGGAGGGAGAGGGCCTCTCAGACGAGCTGTGGGGTCAGGAAGAGGGCGGGAGGGGGGGGGGAGGGGAGGGGGAAATCTCGGAGGACACAGTGTCCCAAACGAGCCCTGAGGACGCGCGCTCGCCTCCAGAGTCCCCCACCGATCCACCAACCGCGTCCAGCCCAAACGGGTCAGCGGAGGGGGTCAAGGGGGAAGAGGTCATCTGGGTGCGGAGGGATGATTTTAGCTCCCAGAGTGAGGAGATGTGAGAACTAACGTTGCACCAGAGGAAGTGCTGGAAATCAACACGGATTCCTCTCGCAAAGCTTAACGCTCCCTTTAACCGAACACCTACCACCATTTAACTCCTATACCGCTACACTTTAAAGATGGAATATTACCGTCTGTCTTCGCAACAGCAATGAAAGGCGCATCAAAACAAATGATTTTATAACCAACAATAATCCAGCACCAAAAAAGCAGCACCATCCTCCGCTTGATCTGAGCAATAAAGACCACAGACTCACTCCAGGCACATTTTAAGAAGTCAAACAATAAGAATAAAGAATCAAATATTAAGCTTTGCCGTTAGGACTTGACTGTACAATCATGATTTGAAAAAAAGCAGCGAGATGAGCAGGACTGGGCAGCTACTCTAAACTGTGCTTTGTTGCCAAATTCATGTTTTAGGAACAAAAAACCATAGCTGAGTTTTTTTCTGAAATGTTACAATACCTGTATGATGCTGAAGGGCCTTTTGTTATTTATTTTGCCCTGTGGGGATCTCAGCAGAAGAGATGGTATAAAAAAAAAAAAAAGAAAGAAAAAGTCCCGAGAGATTTCCTGTATCATGCGTTGGGGCATGACTGTGCACATATTGGAGCACAACAGTTAAATTCACTTTCCAGTGAAACACACCAGTGACTCAGCGATCGTCTCCATATGGCTGCACTCTGTGCTTTTATTGAAAGACTAAATAGTTTTATCGCATTTTTATGTTTCATTTGAGCTTTGTTTACAAACTCTGCAGTATTAACATTTTCCACAGAAAACAAGGAATTTTTTTAAATTTTTTTTTACTAATTTTAACGATCCTGTTTTACTTGAATTTATTTTGTGTGGTACTTCCAGTGTCTCTATATTTTGTCAGTGCATTGTGGTTTGTATGAATCTCAGTTCCATCGGCGCCTCACATAAGCTCGTGAAAATCTTTCCCACTCTGATGCTCGCAATTAAAGGCACATATTAGGATGTGTTCGTAGAAAACAGTCACATTATGAATATAAACTGTCTTTGAAAAGCGTTTCGGTGAAAACATATATGATTAAGTATATAATTATATATACATATATATTGTAATACTGTAAATATCGAATGCCTGTAATATGTTGGTACAGATCTTCATTTTTACTTTTATTACCTAATAAATGAAATCTTACCAGTATACACAAAATATCTATGAAATATTTTAAATAATACAATGCAGATGATGAGTTTAAATCTTGAGGGTGTAAAAATGGTTTGGTGTGTACTCTGTGGAGGTGAAACATAGGTCATTTATAAACTTACACAGGGCACTTCCATGGCTAGTGTCTTTTTAGAGAATATATGTATATACCGATGTATTGATATTTCAAATAAATTGTTTCCTACGCAAGGCTGGCTCTCTTAGTCTAATTTCTGAGGGCGTTTCCTGGATTCAGTTTATGGTTCTCTTTCTTTTCTATCGTTTGTACTACTCTCACCTGAAGCGATTACCTGGGAAGGGCCATTACATTCGTTAAATTCATCTGTTTAATTTTCAGAAGTCTGGGACTTATAAGGCCAATTTCACTCCTGCTGGTTTGATTTCTATTGTTTGAAGGCTTGTGTGTGGTACCGGCGGCCATTTTGACATTTTAATGCAGTTTGGTTTCATGTGTGTTTATAGATGAAAGTAGAAGTCAGTTATGGTACATAACTGTGTGTATACTGAATACTGTGGGGTGGGATAAATGTGGAAAAAATTCTCAATTAAAACATTCATAAATAGGAATTAAGAAACAACTTTGTTTAGCTCAGTAAACAAAACTTAATCTGGCTTTAACCCTTAGAGCGTTGAATAAATTTTCAAGGAATTAAACATGTAATTATCCTGAACTGTTGAAAATCTATCATATGGCAACTTGATTAAAAGAGCTCCCCTGCAAGAGCTCTTAGAAACAAGTTGCCACATGACAGGTTTTCGATAGCGTCTGATTTAGAGATCTTACATCCTTGGGCAGCTATAGTTGCCTATAGTGCTCGAAGGGTTAATAGAGCTGGCCATAGTCAAGTGCACGGTGGGTTGGCTCTTTGGCCCTTAGCAGTACGTGCATTAACATCACTGACTGAAATCATCCCCCCAGTTATTGCCATGGCGGTCATAAATATCCCTGCAGAGAACCCTCTGATGTGTGGGGCTGACAGTCATGCCCTAGTTTCAGTCATGATTCTGCACTAAATTGACCAATGACAATTAATTGTGCAATAATCACACAGTTGGACCAAGTGGTTTGTTGGGTCTGAATTTGCAGCTGGTTTTAGTGGTAAAAGCAAGCAAACCAGCAGATTACTCTGCCCCCCTTGAGGTGGGGTTGCAGGTTTCTGGGCTGGAAAATAACACTTGAGGTATTGTGTTGCATCAGTTTACAGGGCTCTCCTGTGCCATTCATTCCATTGCCTCGAATTCAGCTTGTACTAAATCCCCCACTCGTTTTCAGATTTGTTTATATTCCATTTTTTTCTCTCATTGTTGGTCTCCATCATGTATGCGTGACTGATACGCGAGTTTTACTTTATGTACATTATATTGGGTAGATATTTACATCAGTGCGAGTATTACTGTTAGTAGCTGTAATGAGGATGTCGCTCCTTTCATAGCTCTCGCATCTTGGAAGTTCAATGCGGATTTGATCTTTCCGCACGGGTGACCAACTGCCTGCATTTATGGTTCAGCTTATGTGGTTAACCTAGCTGGCAATATTCTTAGATTACAATGCATGTCCAATGAATCATTTACTATTGATCTATTTACAATTTACTATACGTGTACAGCATATTTCTCATTTTTCCCTCTGGAAAACCATACATACTTACCACTCAACATCGATTCATACACGACTGTGTATTTCTAATGAAGCGTCATATAAAAGGAGGAACTGGCTCCTGTTTACTTCTTGCCTGTACGTCGTACAGTGGATGGATATTTAGCTAACCCCCAAACTCCCAAAGACTGCATTTTGAGCACATTTCACTATCAGCTGTACCACTTTAACTTTTCCCCGCAGTATTAACAAAGAGTTGTTTTTGTAGTGTTTTAAGTACGTTCAAGTATGTTTGGTTATACTACAGCAGCGCATTGATTGAATTTATGGATAGAAATCCTCACAGATCATTAAATTACCAGTATGTTTGGCTGTCAGGGGATTAAACACACGTGGGAAAGTTGACACTTCCGGTCTTCAGCGAGAGCTTTTTTTTTTTGTTTACCTCTCTCTGTTAACCTTCGTCTTGTGTTGCCTTTCTGCTACCCTCTATGGTGTTATGGTCAGTTTTGACCCGTGTTTTAAATCAGCTGTAAAATACACTTAAAACATTTTTTTCCTCCAATCTGTTTTTCTGGTCTTGGTCACGTTGTTAGGCTTCCTTATTTATGGAAAAGTTGGTTTTGCACTTATGATTTCAAACACTACAAATGTCATCATTTTAACCAGAGCATTTTATAATTTTGTGAAAAGGAAAAAAAAATTGTTTTGTTTAATTAGAGGTTCCTGACAAAGTCAAAAAGCCTTGATGCTATAAACAAATTTATGTGGTACTTTTACGCATTTAAGACCTGAAGACGGGTCACTGGTGACCCGAACACAAGAGGAAGGTTAAAGAGCGATTAGGACACATGACCTTCCTGTGCATGGGAAAATGGTGGAATCCAGGAGCGTTTCGATCCGGATGTTGAAGTATTCATCATTCAGTTAAGCTTGTCTTAAAATTACCAAAAAAGTGTTTTGTAATACCAAAGGAGCAGTTCTATTGTTTGCAGATCACTACAGATGAAATTAGTATTCCCTTAATAGGGAGGTAGAACCTTGAATTTTAAATCTGACTACGTAGAACAGTGGTATTTAATACTGGCCGGGAGAGTTTCAGCCCGCTGGTTTGTGTTTTCACATCGATTTCAACAATCATTTCAGACCCAAGTAACCAGCTGAGGTGCACTACATGAATAATAGACTGCATTAATTGAGTAAGGACAAAAACCTGCAAACACTGCGACCCTCCAGGACCCGGAATGAAGATCATCAGACTAGTCCAGTAAAATTGATCGACTGCTGTCAGAATGATCTTGTTTAGCATTTAACTTTGAGGCAACCTTGAAAATATGTACAAAAAATGAGAACAAGATTTTGAACTTCCTTTGATTTACATTTCTATTCGTGCAGTGTAATTTGAGACTATAATAAGAATACATAACAAAATTCCTCATAAATCACAAAGAAGAACATGTCATTCTGTCTCTGTTTTATGATGTTGTTCAACCACGTTCTTAAAAATTGATTGCATTTGCTGAAAACGTGAACAGGAGAGCAAAAATAAAGATTTTAAAGATTGCACCATTACCATAGCAACCAATGTAATTTGATGCCACTTTTTGTTTGTGTTTTTGTCTTCTCTATTTTCTCCCATCAATGTAGGATAAAATGTTTCCTTAAAAAACTAAGCCTTCTACCTCAGTTTTCAGTTCTCCAGTTTTTTTTATGTTTGTAAGCCATTTGCAGTCTCCAGTCATTTTTGCTGTAGTTTGCCTACAATTCAGCAGTGCTATTGGCTGGGTACTTCTGAAGGAAAGGTGGCATTTATCTATCCAGTGCAACGAAGCACAGAAATACGCACTGGTTGTGAAGTGGACCGTAAGGGGTGAAGGCCATCCCTAAACTACAGTGCAGAGAGTGTGATGACGGGCTGCACCTCTGGACATTGGATTGACAGTTTGTATTTAATGACGAATGTTACCTTACTTGTAACTGACGGAGCGGCTGGTACTAATTGCGAACAGGATCGGAAATGTCGTCTATGCTCAGTGTCACAGCGAGTGAAGGTTGGTGCGGAGGTGACGGCGGGCTGTAAGTGAGGCTGTGGAGGTGATGGAGAGACTGCTGTTGCCTGTGTGTATGTCTGCGTGGGCAGGCTGAGATGGTGAGAGAGAGAGAGGAGACGGGCAGATGGTTTGGCTGGAGAAGGGGGGAGGTGGTTTGTGTGGGGAAGGGTAGCAATTGTTGGAACACAGTAATCAGGATTCACCGAACCACAAAATGAAACACTCAGGAAAGCGAGTGTGTGGAAGCAACTCCAATGACAGACAGAAGTACCACACTCCAGCTGCTGCAGTGAAGACTGGTCGAATTCATGTGGGGGTGTCGGAGCGATCCGCTGGTTTTTTTTTTTTTTTGCTTTCAACAATAAAACCGGCTACAATTTTGGACCCAATGAACCGTGTAAACTGTGTCATTCTTGCTTAATTAGTCGTCATTGATCAATTAAGTGCTAAGTCAAGACTTGAACTAGAGCATATGGTTAAAAAAAAGTGTGGGCACTGTTGTATAAAAGTATATAAACTGTCCTTTTATTCCAAATTTTTTATTTTATTTATATTTTATTTATTTCATTCCACGTCAAGAAAGCAATGGATGTATCTATGTAGCCCAGGTGAGGAAGGAGGCCGAATTATTTTTCATAACCAAGTTAGGGAAAAATTCTTGTTACTTGTGATCTGATTGGCTCATAATGCCAGTTAAGTGCAATCTGATTGAGTTAAGTATGGCTGAGAGCAGAAGCAGTACCACAACGTGAGGAAAAATAAGCTCGCTTTTCCTTTGCCTAGTGATGTTTTTCATTGGAGTTACAGAAAAAGGGTTACGAATTAGATTACAGGACAAAATTTTTTGACTAATCGAAAGCAGTGTGTGACTATCAGCCACCAATATCAGCGTGATTGGCTGAGGAATAAGAAGGGGGAGGAGTTCATTCAGTGATGTTAATGCACACGCTCCCAATCCCAAACTGGCCAGTCAGCCAAAGTGACACCTCGTCTGGGTCTTTTACAGTCAGAACTCGACCACAGATTAAATCCATTAATATGCTAAAAAAGCTATATTAAATGCTGATTTAAGTCTTTCATTTCTAACCCGGTCTACAGCATATCCTGTATTTGAGGTCTGAGTTAATCTGCATAATTTAGAGAAGCTGGAACTGATTAAGGCCAATTTCACACCTGCTGGTGTGATTACTGTGGTTTAAACGCATTTATTAAACGGGTGCTTCCCATCCTTAAATGTGATTGGCTGAGCCGCGTTCCATGCCGGTATAAAATCAGTGTAACCCACTGTATTAAATATCCCTTCGTGCCTGGCCAAGCAACCAACTGCTCTGCGCTCAACTGACTTGTTAGGTTACGTTTGTTTCAAGACTTTTAGCTTGCTATTTCAGTGTGAGCAAAGTTTAGCCTTTTAACCCTCTAACCAGTTGGCTATCTGCCTAGCAAGTTATATATTGCGATATCACTTTAGCTTACCAGCTACGTTGCTAACTAGCTCGCTATTTCAATAATAGCGATACATTGTTAATATTTTTTCTTGTGTCTTTATTTTGTGGGCTATGTGTAGGGTAACCACATCCAATGTAGTGAACTCTACCTAGTTGACAAGCTGGCTAGCAAAGTAATTCACAATTCAACAAATTTTCCTGGAGACCGGCAAGTGTGGAGGACAAAACTCCAATGACAGACAGAAGTACCACAAAAGTCAATCTTGTTCCCTACTCTAGCTTCTGGTTTTAATGATATGGCCGATCGGCGTGAGTTGAGGGCAAGCAAACTTTAAAACCGAAACAAATGTAAAATTAACGGGGTCTTCAGGAGACCGAAGGAGACATTCCAAATAGCCTGCTGTCTATACCTATTTTAACGAGCCCAAATAGCCTGATGTGACATGATAATGGCCCTAGATGAAAAAGCAATCTTAGCGTCTGTGTTGCTTGGCAACCATTCTGTCCACTCAATCTTGTTTGGTGGAAGGACAAATAGTTTTCAATTTTATTGTTGCATTATTACCAATAAATTGTTAATTTTTTTTCTTGTGTGTTTATTTAATGGGCTATATGTAGGGTAACCGTTTTAAAAAAGCAATAAGCCCCTTGAAGCAGTGGGTTACAGTGATTTTATAATGGTGGAGGGGCACTAAGGCACTCCGCTGCACGTTGTGCCTTAGAATGCCCCTCCGCCATTATAAACTCACTGTCACCCACTGCTTCTCTGGGCTTATTCTTTTATTGTACCATGGTCTGGGTGAATACTTTTTTCTGATTGGCTGGCAGGTATGCATTAAAACCATGGAACCGCACTGGTAGTTCGGCTACGGTTGTTTCATCATTCGAAATTCATCCACTAGCCAACTTGTAACCTGAGCAACGTTAGACCTCGTATTCAGCTGGGTACAACAGAAACCTAGCTGCTCATTTATCTCCAATAAATTTGGCAGTGTCATATAAGTTGCATCCTGTGGGGCAGTTAACTAAAGGTACTCAAGCGATAATGACCGGAAATGTTATAGCAGCAAAGTTATCAGGCTTTATTCATTAAACGATTGTAATTGCGTACGGTTACAAAGGAAGCTAACGTGTCCACTTCATGTATCAGCAACTGCTGAGAGTTTGCTAGTTACGTGTTGTAACAACAGCTCGCTGACTGCGGAAACCATCATAAGTTCATTGAAATAGTGGGGAGCAAGTTAGCTATAGTCTGCATAAACGAGCATAATGTTGCGTTATGCATAATCTCCATTTCAGCTGGAATCCGTAATCAAATCATCAGCTGGTAAGCTGGTAAGCGGATGCAAAAAATTATTTCTCCATGAACGTAAGATGGTTCAATTTAGCTTGGCCTATAGTATTGGGTATGAGAAGGCGTGGCGCCTATTTAATGATTAGAAGAGGAAGTAAGCCTGTTTTGAGCCTCATGGCCCATCAGCCCAGTGCTTAACCCCAGATACTTTGGCATGAAGCGACTAGGAGTATTACTCCTCCCCCTGGATGGGATGCCAGTCCATCGCAGGCACTCCCCCAGCTCTTTGTCAGGTTTCCCTGACTATTTGTACAACTTGGTAGAGTGTGGGAGTGAAGTGTTTTGCCCAAGAGCACACCGCAAAGGCCGTGGCCAGGGCTTGAACTCAGGACCTTAAAATCTCGAGTCAAGCCTACTTGACCACTGTGCTACCGTGGTTTAAACGCATGCATGTGACGCCGGTGTGATTACTGTGGTTTAAACGCATGTATGTGATGCTGGCGTGATTACTGTGGTTTAAATTTATATAAGTGATGCTGGTGTGATTACTGTGGTTTAAACGCATGCATGTGATGCTGGTGTGATTACTGAAGTTTAAATGCAAGCATGTGATGCTGGTGTGATTACTGTGGTTTAAACGCATGTATGTGATGCTGGTGTAATTACTGTGGTTTAAATGTGTGTTTGTGATGGTGGTGTGATTACGGTGGTTGAAATTTATGTATGTGATGCTGGTGTGATTACTGTGGTTTTAATGTGTGTTTGTGATGCTGGTGTGATTACTGTGGTTTAAATTTATGTATGTGATGCTGGTGTGATTACTGTGGTTTAAACGCATGCATGTGATGCTGGTGTGATTACTGTGGTTTAAATGCAAGCATGTGATGCTGGTGTGATTACTGTGGTTTAAACGCATGCATGTGATGCTGGTGTGATTACTGTGGTTTAAACGTGTGTTTGTGATGCTGGTGTGATTACGGTGGTTTAAATTTATGTATGTGATGCTGGTGTGATTACTGTGGTTTTAATGTGTGTTTGTGATGCTGGTGTGATTACTGTGGTTTAAATTTATGTATGTGATGCTGGTGTGATTACTGTGGTTTAAACGCATGCATGTGATGCTGGTGTGATTACTGTGGTTTAAATTTATGTATGTGATGCTGGTGTGATTACTGTGGTTTAAATGCATGTATGTGATGCTGGTGTGATTACTGTGGTTTAAATGCATGCATGTGATGCTGGTGTGATTACTGTGGTTTAAATTCATGCATGTGATGCTGGTGTGATTACTGTGATTTCAACGCATGCATGTGATGCTGGTGTGATTACTGTGGTTTAAATGCATGTATGTGATGCTGTTGTGATTACTGTGGTTTAAACGCATGTATGTGATGCTGGTGTGATTACTGTGGTTTAAACGCATGCATATGATGCTGGTGTGATTACTGTGGTGTAAACGCATGTATGTGATGCTGGTGTGATTACTGTAGTTTAAACGCATGCATGTGATGCTGGTGTGATTACTGTGGTTTAAATGCATGCATGTGATGCTGGTGTGATTACTGTGGTTTAAACGCATGCACGTGATGCTGGTGTGATTACTGTGGTTTAAATTCATGCATGTGATGCTGGTGTGATTACTGTGGTTTAAATGCATGTATGTGATGCTGTTGTGATTACTGTGATTTCAACGCATGCATGTGATGCTGGTGTGATTACTGTGGTTTAAACGCATGCATATGATGCTGGTGTGATTACTGTGGTGTAAACGCATGTATGTGATGCTGGTGTGATTACTGTGGTTTAAACGCATGTATGTGATGCTGGTGTGATTACTGTGGTTTAAACGCATGCATGTGATGCTGGTGTGATTACTGTGGTTTTAATTCATGCATGTGATGCTGGTGTGATTACTGTAATTTCAACGCATGCATGTGATGCTGGTGTGATTACTGTGGTTTAAACGCATGCATATGATGCTGGTGTGATTACTGTGGTGTATACGCATGTATGTGATGCTGGTGTGATTACTGTGGTTTAAACGCATGCATGTGATGCTGGTGTAATTACTGTGGTTTAAACGCATGTATGTGATGCTGGTGTGATTACTGTGGTGTAAACGCATGCATGTGATGCTGTTGTGATTACTGTGGTTTAAACGCATGCATGTGATGCTGGTGTGATTAATAAGGTTTAAACGCATGTATGTGATGCTGGTGTGATTACTGTGGTTTAAATGCATGTATGTGATGCTGGTGTGATTACTGTGGTTTAAATGCATGCATGTGATGCTGGTGTGATTACTGTGGTTTAAATTCATGCATGTGATGCTGGTGTGATTACTGTGATTTCAACGCATGCATGTGATGCTGGTGTGATTACTGTGGTTTAAATGCATGCATGTGATGCTGGTGTGATTACTGTGGTTTAAACGCATGTATGTGATGCTGGTGTGATTACTGTGGTTTAAACGCATGCATATGATGCTGGTGTGATTACTGTGGTGTAAACGCATGTATGTGATGCTGGTGTGATTACGGTAGTTTAAACGCATGCATGTGATGCTGGTGTGATTACTGTGGTTTAAATGCATGCATGTGATGCTGGTGTGATTACTGTGGTTTAAACGCATGCACGTGATGCTGGTGTGATTACCGTGGTTTAAATTCATGCATGTGACGCTGGTGTGATTACTGTGGTTTAAACGCATGTATGTGATGCTGTTGTGATTACTGTGATTTCAACGCATGCATGTGATGCTGGTGTGATTACTGTGGTTTAAACGCATGCATATGATGCTGGTGTGATTACTGTGGTGTAAACGCATGTATGTGATGCTGGTGTGATTACTGTGGTGTAAACGCATGTATGTGATGCTGGTGTGATTACTGTGGTTTAAACGCATGCATGTGATGCTGGTGTGATTACTGTGGTTTTAATTCATGCATGTGATGCTGGTGTGATTACTGTGGTTTAAACGCATGTATGTGATGCTGGTGTAATTACTGTGGTTTAAATGTGTGTTTGTGATGGTGGTGTGATTACGGTGGTTTAAATTTATGTATGTGATGCTGGTGTGATTACTGTGGTTTTAATGTGTGTTTGTGATGCTGGTGTGATTACTGTGGTTTAAATTCATGTATGTGATGCTGGTGTGATTACTGTGGTTTAAACGCATGCATGTGATGCTGGTGTGATTACTGTGGTTTTAATTCATGCATGTGATGCTGGTGTGATTACTGTGATTTCAACGCATGCATGTAATGCTGGTGTGATTACTGTGGTTTAAACGCATGCATATGATGCTGGTGTGATTACTGTGGTGTATACGCATGTATGTGATGCTGGTGTGATTACTGTGGTTTAAACGCATGCATGTGATGCTGGTGTAATTACTGTGGTTTAAACGCATGTATGTGATGCTGGTGTGATTACTGTGGTGTAAACGCATGCATGTGATGCTGTTGTGATTACTGTGGTTTAAACGCATGCATGTGATGCTGGTGTGATTAATAAGGTTTAAACGCATGTATGTGATGCTGGTGTGATTACTGTGGTTTAAATGCATGTATGTGATGCTGGTGTGATTACTGTGGTTTAAATGCATGCATGTGATGCTGGTGTGATTACTGTGGTTTAAATTCATGCATGTGATGCTGGTGTGATTACTGTGATTTCAACGCATGCATGTGATGCTGGTGTGATTACTGTGGTTTAAATGCATGCATGTGATGCTGGTGTGATTACTGTGGTTTAAACGCATGTATGTGATGCTGGTGTGATTACTGTGGTTTAAACGCATGCATATGATGCTGGTGTGATTACTGTGGTGTAAACGCATGTATGTGATGCTGGTGTGATTACTGTAGTTTAAACGCATGCATGTGATGCTGGTGTGATTACTGTGGTTTAAATGCATGCATGTGATGCTGGTGTGATTACTGTGGTTTAAACGCATGCACGTGATGCTGGTGTGATTACCGTGGTTTAAATTCATGCATGTGACGCTGGTGTGATTACTGTGGTTTAAACGCATGTATGTGATGCTGTTGTGATTACTGTGATTTCAACGCATGCATGTGATGCTGGTGTGATTACTGTGGTTTAAACGCATGCATATGATGCTGGTGTGATTACTGTGGTGTAAACGCATGTATGTGATGCTGGTGTGATTACTGTGGTGTAAACGCATGTATGTGATGCTGGTGTGATTACTGTGGTTTAAACGCATGCATGTGATGCTGGTGTGATTACTGTGGTTTTAATTCATGCATGTGATGCTGGTGTGATTACTGTGGTTTAAACGCATGTATGTGATGCTGGTGTAATTACTGTGGTTTAAATGTGTGTTTGTGATGGTGGTGTGATTACGGTGGTTTAAATTTATGTATGTGATGCTGGTGTGATTACTGTGGTTTTAATGTGTGTTTGTGATGCTGGTGTGATTACTGTGGTTTAAATTCATGTATGTGATGCTGGTGTGATTACTGTGGTTTAAACGCATGCATGTGATGCTGGTGTGATTACTGTGGTTTAAATGCAAGCATGTGATGCTGGTGTGATTACTGTGGTTTCAACGCATGTATGTGATGCTGGTGTAATTACTGTGGTTTAAATGTGTGTTTGTGATGCTGGTGTGATTACGGTGGTTTAAATTTATGTATGTGATGCTGGTGTGATTACTGTGGTTTTAATGTGTGTTTGTGATGCTGGTGTGATTACTGTGGTTTAAATTTATGTATGTGATGCTGGTGTGATGACTGTGGTTTAAACGCATGCATGTGATGCTGGTGTGATTACTGTGGTTTAAATTTATGTATGTGATGCTGGTGTGATTACTGTGGTTTAAACGCATGCATGTGATGCTGGTGTGATTACTGTGGTTTAAATTTATGTATGTGATGCTGGTGTGATTACTGTGATTTCAACGCATGCATGTGATGCTGGTGTGATTACTGTGGTTTAAATGCATGCATGTGATGCTGGTGTGATTACTGTGGTTTAAACGCATGTATGTGATGCTGGTGTGATTACTGTGGTTTAAACGCATGCATATGATGCTGGTGTGATTACTGTGGTGTAAACGCATGTATGTGATGCTGGTGTGATTACTGTAGTTTAAACGCATGCATGTGATGCTGGTGTGATTACTGTGGTTTAAATGCATGCATGTGATGCTGGTGTGATTACTGTGGTTTAAACGCATGCACGTGATGCTGGTGTGATTACTGTGGTTTAAATTCATGCATGTGATGCTGGTGTGATTACTGTGGTTTAAATGCATGTATGTGATGCTGTTGTGATTACTGTGATTTCAACGCATGCATGTGATGCTGGTGTGATTACTGTGGTTTAAACGCATGCATGTGATGCTGGTGTGATTACTGTGGTTTAATTCATGCATGTGATGCTGGTGTGATTACTGTGATTTCAACGCATGCATGTGATGCTGGTGTGATTCCTGTGGTTTAAACGCATGCATATGATGCTGGTGTGATTACTGTGGTGTAAACGCATGTATTTGATGCTGGTGTGATTACTGTGGTTTAAACGCATGTATGTGATGCTGGTGTGATTACTGTGGTTTAAACGGATGCATGTGATGCTGGTGTGATTACTGTGGTTTTAATTCATGCATGTGATGCTGGTGTGATTACTGTGATTTCAACGCATGCATGTGATGCTGGTGTGATTACTGTGGTTTAAACGCATGCATATGATGCTGGTGTGATTACTGTGGTGTATACGCATGTATGTGATGCTGGTGTGATTACTGTGGTTTAAACGCATGCATGTGATGCTGGTGTAATTACTGTGGTTTAAACGCATGTATGTGATGCTGGTGTGATTACTGTGGTGTAAACGCATGCATGTGATGCTGTTGTGATTACTGTGGTTTAAACGCATGCATGTGATGCTGGTGTGATGAATAAGGTTTAAACGCATGTATGTGATGCTGGTGTGATTACTGTGGTTTAAATGCATGTATGTGATGCTGGTGTGATTACTGTGGTTTAAATGCATGCATGTGATGCTGGTGTGATTACTGTGGTTTAAATTCATGCATGTGATGCTGGTGTGATTACTGTGATTTCAACGCATGCATGTGATGCTGGTGTGATTACTGTGGTTTTAATTCATGCATGTGATGCTGGTGTGATTACTGTGGTTTAAACGCATGTATGTGATGCTGGTGTGATTACTGTGGTTTAAACGCATGCATATGATGCTGGTGTGATTACTGTGGTGTAAACGCATGTATGTGATGCTGGTGTGATTACTGTAGTTTAAACGCATGCATGTGATGCTGGTGTGATTACTGTGGTTTAAATGCATGCATGTGATGCTGGTGTGATTACTGTGGTTTAAATTCATGCATGTGATGCTGGTGTGATTACTGTGGTTTAAACGCATGTATGTGATGCTGTTGTGATAACTGTGATTTCAACGCATGCATGTGATGCTGGTGTGATTACTGTGGTTTAAACGCATGCATATGATGCTGGTGTGATTACTGTGGTGTAAACGCATGTATGTGATGCTGGTGTGATTACTGTGGTTTAAACGCATGTATGTGATGCTGGTGTGATTACTGTGGTTTAAACGCATGCATGTGATGCTGGTGTGATTACTGTGGTTTTAATTCATGCATGTGATGCTGGTGTGATTACTGTGATTTCAACGCATGCATGTGATGCTGGTGTGATTACTGTGGTTTAAACGCATGCATATGATGCTGGTGTGATTACTGTGGTGTATACGCATGTATGTGATGTTGGTGTGATTACTGTGGTTTAAACGCATGCATGTGATGCTGTTGTGATTACTGTGGTTTAAACGCATGCATGTGATGCTGGTGTGATTACTGTGGTTTTAATTCATGCATGTGATGCTGGTGTGATTACTGTGGTTTAAACGCATGTATGTGATGCTGGTGTAATTACTGTGGTTTAAATGTGTGTTTGTGATGGTGGTGTGATTACGGTGGTTTAAATTTATGTATGTGATGCTGGTGTGTTTACTGTGGTTTTAATGTGTGTTTGTGATGCTGGTGTGATTACTGTGGTTTAAATTCATGTATGTGAGGCTGGTGTGATTACTGTGGTTTAAACGCATGCATGTGATGCTGGTGTGATGACTGTGGTTTAAGTGCAAGCATGTGATGCTGGTGTGATTACTGTGGTTTAAACGCATGTATGTGATGCTGGTGTAATTACTGTGGTTTAAATGTGTGATTGTGATGCTGGTGGGATTACGGGGGGGGAAATTTATGTATGTGATGCTGGTGTGATTACTGTGGTTTTAATGTGTGTTTGTGATGCTGGTGTGATTACTGTGGTTTAAATTTATGTATGTGATGCTGGTGTGATGACTGTGGTTTAATTGCATGCATGTGATGCTGGTGTGATTACTGTGGTTTAAATTTATGTATGTGATGCTGGTGTGATTACTGTGGTTTAAACGCATGCATGTGATGCTGGTGTGATTACTGTGGTTTAAATTTATGTATGTGATGCTGGTGTGATTACTGTGATTTCAACGCATGCATGTGATGCTGGTGTGATTACTGTGGTTTAAATGCATGCATGTGATGCTGGTGTGATTACTGTGGTTTAAACGCATGTATGTGATGCTGGTGTGATTACTGTGGTTTAAACGCATGCATATGATGCTGGTGTGATTACTGTGGTGTAAACGCATGTATGTGATGCTGGTGTGATTACTGTAGTTTAAACGCATGCATGTGATGCTGGTGTGATTACTGTGGTTTAAATGCATGCATGTGATGCTGGTGTGATTACTGTGGTTTAAACGCATGCACGTGATGCTGGTGTGATTACTGTGGTTTAAATTCATGCATGTGATGCTGGTGTGATTACTGTGGTTTAAATGCATGTATGTGATGCTGTTGTGATTACTGTGATTTCAACGCATGCATGTGATGCTGGTGTGATTACTGTGGTTTAAACGCATGCATGTGATGCTGGTGTGATTACTGTGGTTTTAATTCATGCATGTGATGCTGGTGTGATTACTGTGATTTCAACGCATGCATGTGATGCTGGTGTGATTACTGTGGTTTAAACGCATGCATATGATGCTGGTGTGATTACTGTGGTGTAAACGCATGTATGTGATGCTGGTGTGATTACTGTGGTTTAAACGCATGTATGTGATGCTGGTGTGATTACTGTGGTTTAAACGCATGCATGTGATGCTGGTGTGATTACTGTGGTTTTAATTCATGCATGTGATGCTGGTGTGATTACTGTGATTTCAACGCATGCATGTGATGCTGGTGTAATTACTGTGGTTTAAATGTGTGTTTGTGATGGTGGTGTGATTACGGTGGTTTAAATTTATGTATGTGATGCTGGTGTGATTACTGTGGTTTTAATGTGTGTTTGTGATGCTGGTGTGATTACTGTGGGTTAAACTCATGTATGTGATTCTGGGGTGAGTACTGTGGTTTAAACGCATGCATGTGATGCTGGTGTGATTACTGTGGTTTAAATGCAAGCATGTGATGCTGGTGTGATAACTGTGGTTTAAACGCATGTATGTGATGCTGGTGTGATTACTGTGGTTTTAATTCATGCATGTGATGCTGGTGTGATTACTGTGATTTCAACGCATGCATGTGATGCTGGTGTGATTACTGTGGTTTAAACGCATGCATATGGTGCTGGTGTGATTACTGTGGTGTATACGCATGTATGTGATGTTGGTGTGATTACTGTGGTTTAAACGCATGCATGTGATGCTGGTGTGATTACTGTGGTTTAAACGCATGCATGTGATGCTGGTG
Organism: Gymnothorax reevesii; assembly: GCA_029721435.1. Lineage (NCBI taxonomy): Eukaryota > Metazoa > Chordata > Actinopteri > Anguilliformes > Muraenidae > Gymnothorax > Gymnothorax reevesii. Next base: position 175,229,049 of record CM056574.1, read on the forward strand.
TGATTACTGTGGTTTTAATTCATGCATGTGATGCTGGTGTGATTACTGTGGTTTAAACGCATGTATGTGATGCTGGTGTAATTACTGTGGTTTAAATGTGTGTTTGTGATGGTGGTGTGATTACGGTGGTTTAAATTTATGTATGTGATGCTGGTGTGTTTACTGTGGTTTTAATGTGTGTTTGTGATGCTGGTGTAATTACTGTGGTTTAAATGTGTGTTTGTGATGGTGGTGTGATTACGGTGGTTTAAATTTATGCATGTGATGCTGGTGTGATTACTGTGGTTTAAACGCATGCACGTGATGCTGGTGTGATTACTGTGGTTTAAATTCATGCATGTGATGCTGGTGTGATTACTGTGGTTTAAATGCATGTATGTGATGCTGTTGTGATTACTGTGATTTCAACGCATGCATGTGATGCTGGTGTGATTACTGTGGTTTAAACGTATGCATGTGATGCTGGTGTGATTACTGTGGTTTAATTCATGCATGTGATGCTGGTGTGATTACTGTGATTTCAACGCATGCATGTGATGCTGGTGTGATTACTGTGGTTTAAACGCATGCATATGATGCTGGTGTGATTACTGTGGTGTAAACGCATGTATTTGATGCTGGTGTGATTACTGTGGTTTAAACGCATGTATGTGATGCTGGTGTGATTACTGTGGTTTAAACGGATGCATGTGATGCTGGTGTGATTACTGTGGTTTTAATTCATGCATGTGATGCTGGTGTGATTACTGTGATTTCAACGCATGCATGTGATGCTGGTGTGATTACTGTGGTTTAAACGCATGCATATGATGCTGGTGTGATTACTGTGGTGTATACGCATGTATGTGATGCTGGTGTGATTACTGTGGTTTAAACGCATGCATGTGATGCTGGTGTAATTACTGTGGTTTAAACGCATGTATGTGATGCTGGTGTGATTACTGTGGTGTAAACGCATGCATGTGATGCTGTTGTGATTACTGTGGTTAAAACGCATGCATGTGATGCTGGTGTGATGAATAAGGTTTAAACGCATGTATGTGATGCTGGTGTGATTACTGTGGTTTAAATGCATGTATGTGATGCTGGTGTGATTACTGTGGTTTAAATGCATGCATGTGATGCTGGTGTGATTACTGTGGTTTAAATTCATGCATGTGATGCTGGTGTGATTACTGTGATTTCAACGCATGCATGTGATGCTGGTGTGATTACTGTGGTTTTAATTCATGCATGTGATGCTGGTGTGATTACTGTGGTTTAAACGCATGTATGTGATGCTGGTGTGATTACTGTGGTTTAAACGCATGCATATGATGCTGGTGTGATTACTGTGGTGTAAACGCATGTATGTGATGCTGGTGTGATTACTGTAGTTTAAACGCATGCATGTGATGCTGGTGTGATTACTGTGGTTTAAATGCATGCATGTGATGCTGGTGTGATTACTGTGGTTTAAATTCATGCATGTGATGCTGGTGTGATTACTGTGGTTTAAACGCATGTATGTGATGCTGTTGTGATTACTGTGATTTCAACGCATGCATGTGATGCTGGTGTGATTACTGTGGTTTAAACGCATGCATATGATGCTGGTGTGATTACTGTGGTGTAAACGCATGTATGTGATGCTGGTGTGATTACTGTGGTTTAAACGCATGTATGTGATGCTGGTGTGATTACTGTGGTTTAAACGCATGCATGTGATGCTGGTGTGATTACTGTGGTTTTAATTCATGCATGTGATGCTGGTGTGATTACTGTGATTTCAACGCATGCATGTGATGCTGGTGTGATTACTGTGGTTTAAACGCATGCATATGATGCTGGTGTGATTACTGTGGTGTATACGCATGTATGTGATGTTGGTGTGATTACTGTGGTTTAAACGCATGCATGTGATGCTGGTGTGATTACTGTGGTTTAAACGCATGCATGTGATGCTGGTGTGATTACTGTGGTTTTAATTCATGCATGTGATGCTGGTGTGATTACTGTGGTTTAAACGCATGTATGTGATGCTGGTGTAATTACTGTGGTTTAAATGTGTGTTTGTGATGGTGGTGTGATTACGGTGGTTTAAATTTATGTATGTGATGCTGGTGTGTTTACTGTGGTTTTAATGTGTGTTTGTGATGCTGGTGTGATTACTGTGGTTTAAATTCATGTATGTGATGCTGGTGTGATTACTGTGGTTTAAACGCATGCATGTGATGCTGGTGTGATTACTGTGGTTTAAATGCAAGCATGTGATGCTGGTGTGATTACTGTGGTTTAAACGCATGTATGTGATGCTGGTGTAATTACTGTGGTTTAAATGTGTGTTTGTGATGCTGGTGTGATTACGGTGGTTTAAATTTATGTATGTGATGCTGGTGTGATTACTGTGGTTTTAATGTGTGTTTGTGATGCTGGTGTGATTACTGTGGTTTAAATTTATGTATGTGATGCTGGTGTGATGACTGTGGTTTAATTGCATGCATGTGATGCTGGAGTGATTACTGTGGTTTAAATTTATGTATGTGATGCTGGTGTGATTACTGTGGTTTAAACGCATGCATGTGATGCTGGTGTGATTACTGTGGTTTAAATTTATGTATGTGATGCTGGTGTGATTACTGTGATTTCAACGCATGCATGTGATGCTGGTGTGATTACTGTGGTTTAAATGCATGCATGTGATGCTGGTGTGATTACTGTGGTTTAAACGCATGTATGTGATGCTGGTGTGATTACTGTGGTTTAAACGCATGCATATGATGCTGGTGTGATTACTGTGGTGTAAACGCATGTATGTGATGCTGGTGTGATTACTGTAGTTTAAACGCATGCATGTGATGCTGGTGTGATTACTGTGGTTTAAATGCATGCATGTGATGCTGGTGTGATTACTGTGGTTTAAACGCATGCACGTGATGCTGGTGTGATTACTGTGGTTTAAATTCATGCATGTGATGCTGGTGTGATTACTGTGGTTTAAATGCATGTATGTGATGCTGTTGTGATTACTGTGATTTCAACGCATGCATGTGATGCTGGTGTGATTACTGTGGTTTAAACGCATGCATGTGATGCTGGTGTGATTACTGTGGTTTTAATTCATGCATGTGATGCTGGTGTGATTACTGTGATTTCAACGCATGCATGTGATGCTGGTGTGATTACTGTGGTTTAAACGCATGCATATGATGCTGGTGTGATTACTGTGGTGTAAACGCATGTATGTGATGCTGGTGTGATTACTGTGGTTTAAACGCATGTATGTGATGCTGGTGTGATTACTGTGGTTTAAACGCATGCATGTGATGCTGGTGTGATTACTGTGGTTTTAATTCATGCATGTGATGCTGGTGTGATTACTGTGATTTCAACGCATGCATGTGATGCTGGTGTAATTACTGTGGTTTAAATGTGTGTTTGTGATGGTGGTGTGATTACGGTGGTTTAAATTTATGTATGTGATGCTGGTGTGATTACTGTGGTTTTAATGTGTGTTTGTGATGCTGGTGTGATTACTGTGGTTTAAATTCATGTATGTGATGCTGGTGTGATTACTGTGGTTTAAACGCATGCATGTGATGCTGGTGTGATTACTGTGGTTTAAATGCAAGCATGTGATGCTGGTGTGATTACTGTGGTTTAAACGCATGTATGTGATGCTGGTGTGATTACTGTGGTTTTAATTCATGCATGTGATGCTGGTGTGATTACTGTGATTTCAACGCATGCATGTGATGCTGGTGTGATTACTGTGGTTTAAACGCATGCATATGATGCTGGTGTGATTACTGTGGTGTATACGCATGTATGTGATGTTGGTGTGATTACTGTGGTTTAAACGCATGCATGTGATGCTGGTGTGATTACTGTGGTTTAAACGCATGCATGTGATGCTGGTGTGATTACTGTGGTTTTAATTCATGCATGTGATGCTGGTGTGATTACTGTGGTTTAAACGCATGTATGTGATGCTGGTGTAATTACTGTGGTTTAAATGTGTGTTTGTGATGGTGGTGTGATTACGGTGGTTTAAATTTATGTATGTGATGCTGGTGTGTTTACTGTGGTTTTAATGTGTGTTTGTGATGCTGGTGTGATTACTGTGGTTTAAATTCATGTATGTGATGCTGGTGTGATTACTGTGGTTTAAACGCATGCATGTGATGCTGGTGTGATTACTGTGGTTTAAATGCAAGCATGTGATGCTGGTGTGATTACTGTGGTTTAAACGCATGTATGTGATGCTGGTGTAATTACTGTGGTTTAAATGTGTCTTTGTGATGCTGGTGTGATTACGGTGGTTTAAATTTATGTATGTGATGCTGGTGTGATTACTGTGGTTTTAATGTGTGTTTGTGATGCTGGTGTGATTACTGTGGTTTAAATTTATGTATGTGATGCTGGTGTGATTACTGTGGTTTAAACGCATGCATGTGATGCTGGTGTGATTACTGTGGTTTAAATTTATGTATGTGATGCTGGTGTGATTACTGTGGTTTAAACGCATGCATGTGATGCTGGTGTGATTACTGTGGTTTAAATTTATGTATGTGATGCTGGTGTGATTACTGTGATTTCAACGCATGCATGTGATGCTGGTGTGATTACTGTGGTTTAAATGCATGCATGTGATGCTGGTGTGATTACTCTGGTTTAAACGCATGTATGTGATGCTGGTGTGATTACTGTGGTTTAAACGCATGCATATGATGCTGGTGTGATTACTGTGGTGTAAACGCATGTATGTGATGCTGGTGTGATTACTGTAGTTTAAACGCATGCATGTGATGCTGGTGTGATTACTGTGGTTTAAATGCATGCATGTGATGCTGGTGTGATTACTGTGGTTTAAACGCATGCACGTGATGCTGGTGTGATTACTGTGGTTTAAATTCATGCATGTGATGCTGGTGTGATTACTGTGGTTTAAATGCATGTATGTGATGCTGTTGTGATTACTGTGATTTCAACGCATGCATGTGATGCTGGTGTGATTACTGTGGTTTAAACGCATGCATGTGATGCTGGTGTGATTACTGTGGTTTTAATTCATGCATGTGATGCTGGTGTGATTACTGTGATTTCAACGCATGCATGTGATGCTGGTGTGATTACTGTGGTTTAAACGCATGCATATGATGCTGGTGTGATTACTGTGGTGTAAACGCATGTATGTGATGCTGGTGTGATTACTGTGGTTTAAACGCATGTATGTGATGCTGGTGTGATTACTGTGGTTTAAACGCATGCATGTGATGCTGGTGTGATTACTGTGGTTTTAATTCATGCATGTGATGCTGGTGTGATTACTGTGATTTCAACGCATGCATGTGATGCTGGTGTAATTACTGTGGTTTAAATGTGTGTTTGTGATGGTGGTGTGATTACGGTGGTTTAAATTTATGTATGTGATGCTGGTGTGATTACTGTGGTTTTAATGTGTGTTTGTGATGCTGGTGTGATTACTGAGGTTTAAATTCATGTATGTGATGCTGGTGTGATTACTGTGGTTTAAACGCATGCATGAGATGCTGGTGTGATTACTGTGGTTTAAATGCAAGCATGTGATGCTGGTGTGATTACTGTGGTTTAAACGCATGTATGTGATGCTGGTGTCATTACTGTGGTTTAAATGTGTGTTTGTGATGCTGGTGTGATTACGGTGGTTTAAATTTATGTATGTGATGCTGGTGTGATTACTGTGGTTTTAATGTGTGTTTGTGATGCTGGTGTGCTTACTGTGGTTTAAATTTATGTATGTGATGCTGGTGTGATGACTGTGGTTTAAACGCATGCATGTGATGCTGGTGTGATTACTGTGGTTTAAATTTATGTATGTGATGCTGGTGTGATTACTGTGGTTTAAACGCATGCATGTGATGCTGGTGTGATTACTGTGGTTTAAATTTATGTATGTGATGCTGGTGTGATTACTGTGATTTCAACGCATGCATGTGATGCTGGTGTGATTACTGTGGTTTAAATGCATGCATGTGATGCTGGTGTGATTACTGTGGTTTAAACGCATGTATGTGATGCTGGTGTGATTACTGTGGTTTAAACGCATGCATATGATGCTGGTGTGATTACTGTGGTGTAAACGCATGTATGTGATGCTGGTGTGATTACTGTAGTATAAACGCATGCATGTGATGCTGGTGTGATTACTGTGGTTTAAATGCATGCATGTGATGCTGGTGTGATTACTGTGGTTTAAACGCATGCACGTGATGCTGGTGTGATTACTGTGGTTTAAATTCATGCATGTGATGCTGGTGTGATTACTGTGGTTTCAATGCATGTATGTGATGCTGTTGTGATTACTGTGATTTCAACGCATGCATGTGATGCTGGTGTGATTACTGTGGTTTAAACGCATGCATGTGATGCTGGTGTGATTACTGTGGTTTTAATTCATGCATGTGATGCTGGTGTGATTACTGTGATTTCAACGCATGCATGTGATGCTGGTGTGATTACTGTGGTTTAAACGCATGCATATGATGCTGGTGTGATTACTGTGGTGTAAACGCATGTATGTGATGCTGGTGTGATTACTGTGGTTTAAACGCATGTATATGATGCTGGTGTGATTACTGTGGTTTAAACGCATGCATGTGATGCTGGTGTGATTACTGTGGTTTTAATTCATGCATGTGATGCTGGTGTGATTACTGTGATTTCAACGCATGCATGTGATGCTGGTGTGATTACTGTGGTTTAAACGCATGCATATGATGCTGGTGTGATTACTGTGGTGTATACGCATGTATGTGATGCTGGTGTGATTACTGTGGTTTAAACGCATGCATGTGATGCTGGTGTAATTACTGTGGTTTAAACGCATGTATGTGATGCTGGTGTGATTACTGTGGTGTAAACGCATGCATGTGATGCTGTTGTGATTACTGTGGTTTAAACGCATGCATGTGATGCTGGTGTGATGAATAAGGTTTAAACGCATGTATGTGATGCTGGTGTGATTACTGTGGTTTAAATGCATGTATGTGATGCTGGTGTGATTACTGTGGTTTAAATGCATGCATGTGATGCTGGTGTGATTACTGTGGTTTAAATTCATGCATGTGATGCTGGTGTGATTACTGTGGTTTAAACGCATGTATGTGATGCTGGTGTGATTACTGTGGTTTAAATGCATGCATGTGATGCTGGTGTGATTACTGTGGTTTAAACGCATGTATGTGATGCTGGTGTGATTACTGTGGTTTAAACGCATGCATATGATGCTGGTGTGATTACTGTGGTGTAAACGCATGTATGTGATGCTGGTGTGATTACTGTAGTTTAAACGCATGCATGTGATGCTGGTGTGATTACTGTGGTTTAAATGCATGCATGTGATGCTGGTGTGATTACTGTGGTTTAAACGCATGCAAGTGATGCTGGTGTGATTACCGTGGTTTAAATTCATGCATGTGATGCTGGTGTGATTACTGTGGTTTAAACGCATGTATGTGATGCTGTTGTGATTACTGTGATTTCAACGCATGCATGTGATGCTGGTGTGATTACTGTGGTTTAAACGCATGCATATGATGCTGGTGTGATTACTGTGGTGTAAACGCATGTATGTGATGCTGGTGTGATTACTGTTGTTTAAACGCATGTATGTGATGCTGGTGTGATTACTGTGGTTTAAACGCATGCATGTGATGCTGGTGTGATTACTGTGGTTTTAATTCATGCATGTGATGCTGGTGTGATTACTGTGATTTCAACGCATGCATGTGATGCTGGTGTGATTACTGTGGTTTAAACGCATGCATATGATGCTGGTGTGATTACTGTGGTGTATACGCATGTATGTGATGTTGGTGTGATTACTGTGGTTTAAACGCATGCATGTGATGCTGGTGTGATTACTGTGGTTTAAACGCATGCATGTGATGCTGGTGTGATTACTGTGGTTTTAATTCATGCATGTGATGCTGGTGTGATTACTGTGGTTTAAACGCATGTATGTGATGCTGGTGTAATTACTGTGGTTTAAATGTGTGTTTGTGATGGTGGTGTGATTACGGTGGTTTAAATTTATGTATGTGATGCTGGTGTGATTACTGTGGTTTTAATGTGTGTTTGTGATGCTGGTGTGATTACTGTGGTTTAAATTCATGTATGTGATGCTGGTGTGATTACTGTGGTTTAAACGCATGCATGTGATGCTGGTGTGATTACTGTGGTTTAAATGCAAGCATGTGATGCTGGTGTGATTACTGTGGTTTAAAAGCATGTATGTGATGCTGGTGTAATTACTGTGGTTTAAATGTGTGTTTGTGATGCTGGTGTGATTACTGTGGTTTAAATTTATGTATGTGATGCTGGTGTGATGACTGTGGTTTAATTGCATGCATGTGATGCTGGTGTGATTACTGTGGTTTAAATTTATGTATGTGATGCTGGTGTGATTACTGTGGTTTAAACGCATGCATGTGATGCTGGTGTGATTACTGTGGTTTCAACGCATGCATGTGATGCTGGTGTGATTACTGTGGTTTAAACGCATGCATATGATGCTGGTGTGATTACTGTGGTGTAAACGCATGTATGTGATGCTGGTGTGATTACTGTGGTTTAAACGCATGTATGAGATGCCGGTGTGATTACTGTGGTTTAAACGCATGCATGTGATGCTGGTGTGATTACTGTGGTTTTAATTCATGCATGTGATGCTGGTGTGATTACTGTGATTTCAACGCATGCATGTGATGCTGGTGTGATTACTGTGGTTTAAACGCATGCATATGATGCTGGTGTGATTACTGTGGTGTAAACGCATGTATGTGATGCTGGTGTGATTACTGTGGTTTAAACGCATGTATGAGATGCTGGTGTGATTACTGTGGTTTAAACGCATGCATGTGATGCTGGTGTGATTACTGTGGTTTTAATTCATGCATGTGATGCTGGTGTGATTACTGTGGTTTAAACGCATGCATGTGATGTTGGTGTGATTACTGTGGTTTAAACGCATGCATGTGATGCTGGTGTGATTACTGTGGTTTAAACGCATGCATGTGATGCTGGTGTAATTACTGTGGTTTTAATTCATGCATGTGATGCTGGTGTGATTACTGTGGTTTAAACGCATGTATGTGATGCTGGTGTAATTACTGTGGTTTAAATGTGTGTTTGTGATGGTGGTGTGATTACGGTGGTTTAAATTTATGTATGTGATGCTGGTGTGATTACTGTGGTTTTAATGTGTGTTCGTGATGCTGGTGTGATTACTGTGGTTTAAATTCATGTATGTGATGCTGGTGTGATTACTGTGGTTTAAACGCATGCATGTGATGCTGGTGTGATTACTGTGGTTTAAATGCAAGCATGTGATGCTGGTGTGATTACTGTGGTTTAAACGCATGTATGTGATGCTGGTGTAATTACTGTGGTTTAAATGTGTGTTTGTGATGCTGGTGTGATTACGGTGGTTTAAATTTATGTATGTGATGCTGGTGTGATTACTGTGGTTTTAATGTGTGTTTGTGATGCTGGTGTGATTACTGTGGTTTAAATTTATGTATGTGATGCTGGTGTGATGAATGTGGTTTAATTGCATGCATGTGATGCTGGTGTGATTACTGTGGTTTAAATTTATGTATGTGATGCTGGTGTGATTACTGTGGTTTAAACGCATGCATGTGATGCTGGTGTGATTACTGTGGTTTAAATTTATGTATGTGATGCTGGTGTGATTACTGTGATTTCAACGCATGCATGTGATGCTGGTGTGATTACTGTGGTTTAAATGCATGCATGTGATGCTGGTGTGATTACTGTGGTTTAAACGCATGTATGTGATGCTGGTGTGATTACTGTGGTTTAAACGCATGCATATGATGCTGGTGTGATTACTGTGGTGTAAACGCATGTATGTGATGCTGGTGTGATTACTGTAGTATAAACGCATGCATGTGATGCTGGTGTGATTACTGTGGTTTAAATGCATGCATGTGATGCTGGTGTGATTACTGTGGTTTAAACGCATGCACGTGATGCTGGTGTGATTACTGTGGTTTAAATTCATGCATGTGATGCTGGTGTGATTACTGTGGTTTCAATGCATGTATGTGATGCTGTTGTGATTACTGTGATTTCAACGCATGCATGTGATGCTGGTGTGATTACTGTGGTTTAAACGCATGCATGTGATGCTGGTGTGATTACTGTGGTTTTAATTCATGCATGTGATGCTGGTGTGATTACTGTGATTTCAACGCATGCATGTGATGCTGGTGTGATTACTGTGGTTTAAACGCATGCATATGATGCTGGTGTGATTACTGTGGTGTAAACGCATGTATGTGATGCTGGTGTGATTACTGTGGTTTAAACGCATGTATATGATGCTGGTGTGATTACTGTGGTTTAAACGCATGCATGTGATGCTGGTGTGATTACTGTGGTTTTAATTCATGCATGTGATGCTGGTGTGATTACTGTGATTTCAACGCATGCATGTGATGCTGGTGTGATTACTGTGGTTTAAACGCATGCATATGATGCTGGTGTGATTACTGTGGTGTATACGCATGTATGTGATGCTGGTGTGATTACTGTGGTTTAAACGCATGCATGTGATGCTGGTGTAATTACTGTGGTTTAAACGCATGTATGTGATGCTGGTGTGATTACTGTGTTGTAAACGCATGCATGTGATGCTGTTGTGATTACTGTGGTTTAAACGCATGCATGTGATGCTGGTGTGATGAATAAGGTTTAAACGCATGTATGTGATGCTGGTGTGATTACTGTGGTTTAAATGCATGTATGTGATGCTGGTGTGATTACTGTGGTTTAAATGCATGCATGTGATGCTGGTGTGATTACTGTGGTTTAAATTCATGCATGTGATGCTGGTGTGATTACTGTGATTTCAACGCATGCATGTGATGCTGGTGTGATTACTGTGGTTTAAATGCATGCATGTGATGCTGGTGTGATTACTGTGGTTTAAACGCATGTATGTGATGCTGGTGTGATTACTGTGGTTTAAACGCATGCATATGATGCTGGTGTGATTACTGTGGTGTAAACGCATGTATGTGATGCTGGTGTGATTACTGTAGTTTAAACGCATGCATGTGATGCTGGTGTGATTACTGTGGTTTAAATGCATGCATGTGATGCTGGTGTGATTACTGTGGTTTAAACGCATGCAAGTGATGCTGGTGTGATTACCGTGGTTTAAATTCATGCATGTGATGCTGGTGTGATTACTGTGGTTTAAACGCATGTATGTGATGCTGTTGTGATTACTGTGATTTCAACGCATGCATGTGATGCTGGTGTGATTACTGTGGTTTAAACGCATGCATATGATGCTGGTGTGATTACTGTGGTGTAAACGCATGTATGTGATGCTGGTGTGATTACTGTGGTTTAAACGCATGTATGTGATGCTGGTGTGATTACTGTGGTTTAAACGCATGCATGTGATGCTGGTGTGATTACTGTGGTTTTAATTCATGCATGTGATGCTGGTGTGATTACTGTGATTTCAACGCATGCATGTGATGCTGGTGTGATTACTGTGGTTTAAACGCATGCATATGATGCTGGTGTGATTACTGTGGTGTATACGCATGTATGTGATGTTGGTGTGATTACTGTGGTTTAAACGCATGCATGTGATGCTGGTGTGATTACTGTGGTTTAAACGCATGCATGTGATGCTGGTGTGATTACTGTGGTTTTAATTCATGCATGTGATGCTGGTGTGATTACTGTGGTTTAAACGCATGTATGTGATGCTGGTGTAATTACTGTGGTTTAAATGTGTGTTTGTGATGGTGGTGTGATTACGGTGGTTTAAATTTATGTATGTGATGCTGGTGTGATTACTGTGGTTTTAATGTGTGTTTGTGATGCTGGTGTGATTACTGTGGTTTAAATTCATGTATGTGATGCTGGTGTGATTACTGTGGTTTAAATGCATGCATGTGATGCTGGTGTGATTACTGTGGTTTAAATGCAAGCATGTGATGCTGGTGTGATTACTGTGGTTTAAAAGCATGTATGTGATGCTGGTGTAATTACTGTGGTTTAAATGTGTGTTTGTGATGCTGGTGTGATTACTGTGGTTTAAATTTATGTATGTGATGCTGGTGTGATGACTGTGGTTTAATTGCATGCATGTGATGCTGGTGTGATTACTGTGGTTTAAATTTATGTATGTGATGCTGGTGTGATTACTGTGGTTTAAACGCATGCATGTGATGCTGGTGTGATTACTGTGGTTTCAACGCATGCATGTGATGCTGGTGTGATTACTGTGGTTTAAACGCATGCATATGATGCTGGTGTGATTACTGTGGTGTAAACGCATGTATGTGATGCTGGTGTGATTACTGTGGTTTAAACGCATGTATGAGATGCCGGTGTGATTACTGTGGTTTAAACGCATGCATGTGATGCTGGTGTGATTACTGTGGTTTTAATTCATGCATGTGATGCTGGTGTGATTACTGTGATTTCAACGCATGCATGTGATGCTGGTGTGATTACTGTGGTTTAAACGCATGCATATGATGCTGGTGTGATTACTGTGGTGTAAACGCATGTATGTGATGCTGGTGTGATTACTGTGGTTTAAACGCATGTATGAGATGCTGGTGTGATTACTGTGGTTTAAACGCATGCATGTGATGCTGGTGTGATTACTGTGGTTTTAATTCATGCATGTGATGCTGGTGTGATTACTGTGGTTTAAACGCATGCATGTGATGTTGGTGTGATTACTGTGGTTTAAACGCATGCATGTGATGCTGGTGTGATTACTGTGGTTTAAACGCATGCATGTGATGCTGGTGTGATTACTGTGGTTTTAATTCATGCATGTGATGCTGGTGTGATTACTGTGGTTTAAACGCATGTATGTGATGCTGGTGTAATTACTGTGGTTTAAATGTGTGTTTGTGATGGTGGTGTGATTACGGTGGTTTAAATTTATGTATGTGATGCTGGTGTGATTACTGTGGTTTTAATGTGTGTTCGTGATGCTGATGTGATTACTGTGGTTTAAATTCATGTATGTGATGCTGGTGTGATTACTGTGGTTTAAACGCATGCATGTGATGCTGGTGTGATTACTGTGGTTTAAATGCAAGCATGTGATGCTGGTGTGATTACTGTGGTTTAAACGCATGTATGTGATGCTGGTGTAATTACTGTGGTTTAAATGTGTGTTTGTGATGCTGGTGTGATTACGGTGGTTTAAATTTATGTATGTGATGCTGGTGTGATTACTGTGGTTTTAATGTGTGTTTGTGATGCTGGTGTGATTACTGTGGTTTAAATTTATGTATGTGATGCTGGTGTGATGAATGTGGTTTAATTGCATGCATGTGATGCTGGTGTGATTACTGTGCTTTAAATTTATGTATGTGATGCTGGTGTGATTACTGTGGTTTAAACGCATGCATGTGATGCTGGTGTGATTACTGTGGTTTAAATTAATGTATGTGATGCTGGTGTGATTACTGTGATTTCAACGCATGCATGTGATGCTGGTGTGATTACTGTGGTTTAAATGCATGCATGTGATGCTGGTGTGATTACTGTGGTTTAAACGCATGTATGTGATGCTGGTGTGATTACTGTGGTTTAAACGCATGCATATGATGCTGGTGTGATTACTGTGGTGTAAACGCATGTATGTGATGCTGGTGTGATTACTGTAGTTTAAACGCATGCATGTGATGCTGGTGTGATTACTGTGGTTTAAATGCATGCATGTGATGCTGGTGTGATTACTGTGGTTTAAACGCATGCACGTGATGCTGGTGTGATTACTGTGGTTTAAATTCATGCATGTGATGCTGGTGTGATTACTGTGGTTTAAATGCATGTATGTGATGCTGTTGTGATTACTGTGATTTCAACGCATGCATGTGATGCTGGTGTGATTACTGTGGTTTAAACGCATGCATGTGATGCTGGTGTGATTACTGTGGTTTTAATTCATGCATGTGATACTGGTGTGATTACTGTGATTTCAACGCATGCATGTGATGCTGGTGTGATTACTGTGGTTTAAACGCATGCATATGATGCTGGTGTGATTACTGTGGTGTAAACGCATGTATGTGATGCTGGTGTGATTACTGTGGTTTAAACGCATGTATGTGATGCTGGTGTGATTACTGTGGTTTAAACGCATGCATGTGATGCTGGTGTGATTACTGTGGTTTTAATTCATGCATGTGATGCTGGTGTGATTACTGTGATTTCAACGCATGCATGTGATGCTGGTGTGATTACTGTGGTTTAAACGCATGCATATGATGCTGGTGTGATTACTGTGGTGTATACGCATGTATGTGATGCTGGTGTGATTACTGTGGTTTAAACGCATGCATGTGATGCTGGTGTAATTACTGTGGTTTAAACGCATGTATGTGATGCTGGTGTGATTACTGTGGTGTAAACGCATGCATGTGATGCTGTTGTGATTACTGTGGTTTAAACGCATGCATGTGATGCTGGTGTGATGAATAAGGTTTAAACGCATGTATGTGATGCTGGTGTGATTACTGTGGTTTAAACGCATGCATATGATGCTGGTGTGATTACTGTGGTGTAAACGCATGTATGTGATGCTGGTGTGATTACTGTAGTTTAAACGCATGCATGTGATGCTGGTGTGATTACTGTGGTTTAAATGCATGCATGTGATGCTGGTGTGATTACTGTGGTTTAAACGCATGCAAGTGATGCTGGTGTGATTACCGTGGTTTAAATTCATGCATGTGATGCTGGTGTGATTACTGTGGTTTAAACGCATGTATGTGATGCTGTTGTGATTACTGTGATTTCAACGCATGCATGTGATGCTGGTGTGATTACTGTGGTTTAAACGCATGCATATGATGCTGGTGTGATTACTGTGGTGTAAACGCATGTATGTGATGCTGGTGTGATTACTGTGGTTTAAACGCATGTATGTGATGCTGGTGTGATTACTGTGGTTTAAACGCATGCATGTGATGCTGGTGTGATTACTGTGGTTTTAATTCATGCATGTGATGCTGGTGTGATTACTGTGATTTCAACGCATGCATGTGATGCTGGTGTGATTACTGTGGTTTAAACGCATGCATATGATGCTGGTGTGATTACTGTGGTGTATACGCATGTATGTGATGTTGGTGTGATTACTGTGGTTTAAACGCATGCATGTGATGCTGGTGTGATTACTGTGGTTTAAACGCATGCATGTGATGCTGGTGTGATTACTGTGGTTTTAATTCATGCATGTGATGCTGGTGTGATTACTGTGGTTTAAACGCATGTATGTGATGCTGGTGTAATTACTGTGGTTTAAATGTGTGTTTGTGATGGTGGTGTGATTACGGTGGTTTAAATTTATGTATGTGATGCTGGTGTGATTACTGTGGTTTTAATGTGTGTTTGTGATGCTGGTGTGATTACTGTGGTTTAAATTCATGTATGTGATGCTGGTGTGATTACTGTGGTTTAAACGCATGCATGTGATGCTGGTGTGATTACTGTGGTTTAAATGCAAGCATGTGATGCTGGTGTGATTACTGTGGTTTAAAAGCATGTATGTGATGCTGGTGTAATTACTGTGGTTTAAATGTGTGTGTGTGATGCTGGTGTGATTACTGTGGTTTAAATTTATGTATGTGATGCTGGTGTGATGACTGTGGTTTAATTGCATGCATGTGATGCTGGTGTGATTACTGTGGTTTAAATTTATGTATGTGATGCTGGTGTGATTACTGTGGTTTAAACGCATGCATGTGATGCTGGTGTGATTACTGTGGTTTCAACGCATGCATGTGATGCTGGTGTGATTACTGTGGTTTAAACGCATGCATATGATGCTGGTGTGATTACTGTGGTGTAAACGCATGTATGTGATGCTGGTGTGATTACTGTGGTTTAAACGCATGTATGAGATGCTGGTGTGATTACTGTGGTTTAAACGCATGCATGTGATGCTGGTGTGATTACTGTGGTTTTAATTCATGCATGTGATGCTGGTGTGATTACTGTGATTTCAACGCATGCATGTGATGCTGGTGTGATTACTGTGGTTTAAACGCATGCATATGATGCTGGTGTGATTACTGTGGTGTAAACGCATGTATGTGATGCTGGTGTGATTACTGTGGTTTAAACGCATGGATGAGATGCTGGTGTGATTACTGTGGTTTAAACGCATGCATGTGATGCTGGTGTGATTACTGTGGTTTTAATTCATGCATGTGATGCTGGTGTGATTACTGTGGTTTAAACGCATGCATGTGATGTTGGTGTGATTACTGTGGTTTAAACGCATGCATGTGATGCTGGTGTGATTACTGTGGTTTAAACGCATGCATGTGATGCTGGTGTGATTACTGTGGTTTTAATTCATGCATGTGATGCTGGTGTGATTACTGTGGTTTAAACGCATGTATGTGATGCTGGTGTAATTACTGTGGTTTAAATGTGTGTTTGTGATGGTGGTGTGATTACGGTGGTTTAAATTTATGTATGTGATGCTGGTGTGATTACTGTGGTTTTAATGTGTGTTCGTGATGCTGGTGTGATTACTGTGGTTTAAATTCATGTATGTGATGCTGGTGTGATTACTGTGGTTTAAACGCATGCATGTGATGCTGGTGTGATTACTGTGGTTTAAATGCAAGCATGTGATGCTGGTGTGATTACTGTGGTTTAAACGCATGTATGTGATGCTGGTGTAATTACTGTGGTTTAAATGTGTGTTTGTGATGCTGGTGTGATTACGGTGGTTTAAATTTATGTATGTGATGCTGGTGTGATTACTGGGGTTTTAATGTGTGTTTGTGATGCTGGTGTGATTACTGTGGTTTAAATTTATGTATGTGATGCTGGTGTGATGACTGTGGTTTAATTGCATGCATGTGATGCTGGTGTGATTACTGTGCTTTAAATTTATGTATGTGATGCTGGTGTGATTACTGTGGTTTAAACGCATGCATGTGATGCTGGTGTGATTACTGTGGTTTAAATTTATGTATGTGATGCTGGTGTGATTACTGTGATTTCAACGCATGCATGTGATGCTGGTGTGATTACTGTGGTTTAAATGCATGCATGTGATGCTGGTGTGATTACTGTGGTTTAAACGCATGTATGTGATGCTGGTGTGATTACTGTGGTTTAAACGCATGCATATGATGCTGGTGTGATTACTGTGGTGTAAACGCATGTATGTGATGCTGGTGTGATTACTGTAGTTTAAACGCATGCATGTGATGCTGGTGTGATTACTGTGGTTTAAATGCATGCATGTGATGCTGGTGTGATTACTGTGGTTTAAACGCATGCACGTGATGCTGGTGTGATTACTGTGGTTTAAATTCATGCATGTGATGCTGGTGTGATTACTGTGGTTTAAATGCATGTATGTGATGCTGTTGTGATTACTGTGATTTCAACGCATGCATGTGATGCTGGTGTGATTACTGTGGTTTAAACGCATGCATGTGATGCTGGTGTGATTACTGTGGTTTTAATTCATGCATGTGATACTGGTGTGATTACTGTGATTTCAACGCATGCATGTGATGCTGGTGTGATTACTGTGGTTTAAACGCATGCATATGATGCTGGTGTGATTACTGTGGTGTAAACGCATGTATGTGATGCTGGTGTGATTACTGTGGTTTAAACGCATGTATGTGATGCTGGTGTGATTACTGTGGTTTAAACGCATGCATGTGATGCTGGTGTGATTACTGTGGTTTTAATTCATGCATGTGATGCTGGTGTGATTACTGTGATTTCAACGCATGCATGTGATGCTGGTGTGATTACTGTGGTTTAAACGCATGCATATGATGCTGGTGTGATTACTGTGGTGTATACGCATGTATGTGATGCTGGTGTGATTACTGTGGTTTAAACGCATGCATGTGATGCTGGTGTAATTACTGTGGTTTAAACGCATGTATGTGATGCTGGTGTGATTACTGTGGTGTAAACGCATGCATGTGATGCTGTTGTGATTACTGTGGTTTAAACGCATGCATGTGATGCTGGTGTGATGAATAAGGTTTAAACGCATGTATGTGATGCTGGTGTGATTACTGTGGTTTAAATGCATGTATGTGATGCTGGTGTGATTACTGTGGTTTAAATGCATGCATGTGATGCTGGTGTGATTACTGTGGTTTAAATTCATGCATGTGATGCTGGTGTGATTACTGTGATTTCAACGCATGCATGTGATGCTGGTGTGATTACTGTGGTTTAAATGCATGCATGTGATGCTGGTGTGATTACTGTGGTTTAAACGTATGTATGTGATGCTGGTGTGATTACTGTGGTTTAAACGCATGCATATGATGCTGGTGTGATTACTGTGGTGTAAACGCATGTATGTGATGCTGGTGTGATTACTGTAGTTTAAACGCATGCATGTGATGCTGGTGTGATTACTGTGGTTTAAATGCATGCATGTGATGCTGGTGTGATTACTGTGGTTTAAACGCATGCACGTGATGCTGGTGTGATTACCGTGGTTTAAATTCATGCATGTGATGCTGGTGTGATTACTGTGGTTTAAACGCATGTATGTGATGCTGTTGTGATTACTGTGATTTCAACGCATGCATGTGATGCTGGTGTGATTACTGTGGTTTAAACGCATGCATATGATGCTGGTGTGATTACTGTGGTGTAAACGCATGTATGTGATGCTAGTGTGATTACTGTGGTTTAAACGCATGTATGTGATGCTGGTGTGATTACTGTGGTTTAAACGCATGCATGTGATGCTGGTGTGATTACTGTGGTTTTAATTCATGCATGTGATGCTGGTGTGATTACTGTGATTCCAATGCATGCATGTGATGCTGGTGTGATTACTATGGCTTAAATGCATGTATGTGATGCTGGTGTGATTACTGTGGTTCAAATGCATGTATGTGATGCTGGTGTAATTACTGTGGTTTAAACGCATGCATGTGATGCTGGTGTGATTACTGTGGCGTAAATGCATGTATGTGATGCTGGTGTGATTACTGTGGTTCAAATGCATGTATGTGATGCTGGTGTAATTACTGTGGTTTAAATGCATGTATTTAATGCTGGTGTGATTACTGTGGTTTAAACGCATGCATGTGATGCTGGTGTGATTACTGTGGTTTCAACGCATGTATGTGATGCTGGTGTGATTACTGTGGTTTAAATGCATGCATGTGATGCTGGTGTGATTACTGTGGTTTCAACGCATGTATGTGATGCTGGTGTGATTACTGTGGTTTAAATGCATGCATGTGATGCTGTTGTGATTACTGTGGTTTAAATGCATGCATATGATGCTGGTGTGATTACTGTGGTTTTAATTCATGCATGTGATGCTGGTGTGATTACTGTGATTTCAACGCATGCATGTGATGCTGGTGTGATTACTGTGGTTTAAACGCATGCATATGATGCTGGTGTGATTACTGTGGTGTATACGCATGTATGTGATGCTGGTGTGATTACTGTGGTGTAAACGCATGCATGTGATGCTGTTGTGATTACTGTGGTTTAAACGCATGCATGTGATGCTGGTGTGATTACTGTGGTTTAAACGCATGCATGTGATGCTGGTGTGATTACTGTGGTTTAAACGCATGCATGTGATTCTGGTGTAATTACTGTGGTTTAAATGCATGTATGTGATGCTGGTGTGATTACTGTGGTTTAAACGCATGTATGTGATGCTGGTGTGATTACTGTGGTTTAAACGCATGTATGTGATGCTGGTGTGATTACTGTGGTTTCAACGCATGTATGTGATGCTGGTGGGATTACTGTGGTTTAAACGCATGTATGTGATGCTGGTGTGATTACTGTGGTTTAAACGCATGCATGTGATGCTGGTGTGATTACTGTGGCTTAAATGCATGTATGTGATGCTGGTGTGATTACTGTGGTTTAAATGCATGTATGTGATGCTGGTGTAATTACTGTGGTTTAAATGCATGTATTTAATGCTGGTGTGATTACTGTGGTTTAAACGCATGCATGTGATGCTGGTGTGATTACTGTGGTTTCAACGCATGCATGTGATGCTGGTGTGATTACTGTGGTTTAAACGCATGTATGTGATGCTGGTGTAATTACTGTGGTTTAAATGCATGCATGTGATGCTGTTGTGATTACTGTGGTTTAAATGCATGCATATGATGCTGGTGTGATTACTGTGGTTTAAATGCATGCATGTGATGCTGGTGTGATTACTGTGGTGTAAACGCATGTATGTGATGCTGGTGTAATTACTGTGGTTTAAATGCATGTATTTAATGCTGGTGTGATTACTGTGGTTTAAACGCATGTATGTGATGCTGGTGTGATTACTGTGGTTTAAATGCATGCATGTGATGCTGGTGTGATTACTGTGGTTTAAACGCATGTATGTGATGCTGGTGTAATTACTGTGGTTTAAATGCATGCATGTGATGCTGTTGTGATTACTGTGGTTTAAATGCATGCATATGATGCTGGTGTGATTACTGTGGTTTAAATGCATGCATGTGATGCTGGTGTGATTACTGTGGTGTAAACGCATGTATGTGATGCTGGTGTAATTACTGTGGTTTAAATGCATGCATGTGATGCTGTTGTGATTACTGTGGTTTAAATGCATGCATATGATGCTGGTGTGATTACTGTGGTTTAAATGCATGTATGTGATGCTGGTGTGATAACTGTGGTTTAAACGCATGTATGTGATGCTGGTGTGATTACTGTGGTTTAAATGCATGTATGTGATGCTGGTGTGATTACTGTGGTTTAAACGCATGCATGTGATGCTGGTGTATTTACTGTGGTTTAAACGCATGTATGTGATGCTGGTGTAATTACTGTGGTTTAAATGCATGTATGTGATGCTGGTGTAATTACTGTGGTTTAAACGCATGTATGTGATGCTGGTGTTATTACTGTGGTTTAAATGCATGTATGTGATGCTGATGTGATTACTGTGGTTTAAATGAATGTATGTGATGCTGGTGTAATTACTGTGGTTTAAACGCATGTATGTGATGCTGGTGTGATTACTGTGGTTTAAACGCATGTATGTGATGCTGGTGTGATTACTGTGGTTTAAACGCATGTATGTGATGCTGGTGTTATTACTGTGGTTTAAATGCATGTATGTGATGCTGGTGTGATTACTGTGGTTTCAACGCATGTATGTGATGCTGGTGTGATTACTGTGGTTTAAACGCATGTATGTGATGCTGGTGTGATTACTGTGGTTTAAACGCATGTATTTGATGCTGGTGTGATTACTGTGGTTTAAATGCATGTATGTGATGCTGGTGTGATTACTGTGGTTTCAACGCACGTATGTGATGCTGGTGTGATTACTGTGGTTTAATTGCATGTATGTGATGCTGGTGTGATTACTGTGGTTTAAACGCATGTATGTGATGCTGGTGTAATTACTGTGGTGTAAACGCATGTATGTGATGCTGGTGTGATTACTGTGGTTTAAACGCATGTATGTGATGCTGGTGTAATTACTGTGGTGTAAACGCATGTATATGATGCTGGTGTGATTACTGTGGTGTAAACGCATGTATGTGATGCTGGTGTGATTACTGTGGTTTAAATGCATGTATTTGATGCTGGTGTGATCACTGTGGTTTAAACGCATGTATGTGATGCTGGTGTATTTACTGTGGTGTAAACGCATGTATGTGATGCTGTTGTGATTACTGTGGTGTAAACGCATGTATGTGATGCTGGTGTGATTACTGTGGTTTAAATGCATGTATTTGATGCTGGTGTGATCACTGTGGTTTAAACGCATGTATGTGATGCTGGTGTAATTACTGTGGTGTAAACGCATGTATGTGATGCTGTTGTGATTACTGTGCTTTAAACGCATGTATGTGATGCTGGTGTAATTACTGTGGTGTAAACGCATGTATGTGATGCTGGTGTAATTACTGTTGTTTAAATGCATGTATTTGATGCTGGTGTGATTACTGTGGTTTAAATTTATGCATGTGATGCTGGTGTGATTACTGTGGTTTAAACGCATGTATGTGATGCTGTTGTGATTACTGTGATTTCAACGCATGCATGTGATGCTGGTGTGATTACTGGGTGTAAACGCATGTATGTAATGCTGGTGTGATTACTGTGGTTTAAATGCATGTATGTGATGCTGGTGTGATTATTGTGGTTTAAACGCATGCATGTGATGCTGGTGTAATTATTGTGGTTTAAACGCATGCATGTGATGCTGGTGTGATTACTGTGGTTTAAACGCATGTATGTGATGCTGTTGTGATTACTGTGGTTTAAATCCATGTATGTGATGCTGGTGTGATTACTGTGGTTTAAATGCATGTATGTGATGCTGGTGTGATTACTGTGGTTTAAATGCATGTATGTGATGCTGGTGTGATTACTGTGGTTTAAACGCATGTATGTGATGCTGGTAGAGGCAGGACAAAAAGTAGAGATGGGATATGGCCTTTTTTTTTTTTTAATTAAATGCTTTATTGAAAGACTCTCTAAGGTTTTATTAACCCTTTGAGCGCCATAAGCAACTGTACGTACTTAGTATCAGGATAATTATATATATATATATATATATATATATATATATATATATATATATATATATATATATTCCTTGAAAATTTATTCAGCGCTCTAAGGGTTCATTGTTTTTTCTGAAAAAGCTATGATCAGCTCTCATTTTCCCCCATTGGCGAGCAAAAATTCCAGCGTCCCATTTCTATCAACACTCGTTAATCCCTGTGTTGTTGTGGGTTTACAGTGGATACCCAGGTTACTCTACCAGTCTATTGTATGACAGGCTCATTAGAGACGGTGAATTGCCCATTTGAGAGAGTATTCTTTCCTGTGATGTTCACTACGCTGTCCTTGTCTCTCACCCTTTGTATGATTGCATTGGCCAGCAGCGCCCCCTGTTACTCTGCAGCCGTGTCTGGTGCTTGTGAAAATGTCAGGCCCTGATACTATACTTGAAGAATTAAGTCCAGAAATTAGTGCAAAATCCTGAAAAGGCTCGCCAGGTGCTGATCACCCCTGTGTTATCGCTGAAATTTCAGCTTGTTTCATTTCAGTTTCTTTGTACCCAAAGCCTACAGTGTTCTAACTCGCCCAGTAGCTGCGTTTCAGGAGAATTGTCATCTCTCAAATCCAATTGATTTCCCTTCATTCTCTCCCAAATGTGGCCTCTATCAGCTCCCCCACATGCGCTGGGGTGAACCCCGTCTGTCACTCAGACCAATCTGGGGCCTGCGATGTGACAGTATCCGTGACCCTCTTGCCACTGCGCTCTCGGTCTGCCGATAAATCCCGCTATCTTTGTCTCCACTACAGACAGACTGAGGTATATATCCTTCTGTTCGTTCTTCATCTCGGATAAAGGAGCCGGCGCGTGTCTGACACGCGGGAGAGATCATTCTCCTCTCAATCGCGTCCCCAGATCTGCCGAGTGCAGCCAGCTAAAGTGAGACTGACGGAGCAGAAAAATTGATCAGGGCGGCCGTTATCGGTCTCCTCTGCGTTCTGACTGCAGACAGCATCTCCAGATTCATTTCTGTCAGCGATAAAGGCCCAGAGAAGAGGCTGGAGGGGAGTTGATCAAACTAAAGACTGGGTTTATCTATCTAAACCCTCTCCCCTGTAAGTCTGGATGCATATATTTCATCCGCAAAGCCTGATCCGCGATAATCACCCTCAGCTTCCTGTTGAGAGATTCCTGTTGACTCCAGAAAAACATTCAGTCAATTAAGAAAAAAAAAAAATGTCATATATATATATATATATATATATATATATATATTTATGACGAGTTTGGTTCCAAAACGCAAAGTGCCAAAATTACAAAAATTGAGGTAATACCATAAAGCAATAACCCTGTGCTTCTTACACGTGGAGCAAATTTTCATTTTTTGAAATTCAAACTATAGAGTGTATTTTTTTAAAGTCAAAGTTTGTGTTTCTCTATAAAATGCAATTGGCGCCAACATAGAAAAAGCTGATTTACTCAAAATGAGTTAAAATGAGTAAAATGGATATTTTTCCTTTATGGAAACGAACTCTTCATACATTTTTTTTTTTTTTAATTTTTTTATTTTTTACAAGAGCTGGATAAATGTGTTTCTCATGGGTCACTGAAAAGAAAATTGAAAAAATACTTCAGGAGTAAGACAAAAAAATATACTCAAAGGCAATGAAAACACAACACTCTAAATTTTGGTTTATTTTTGCTCAGGACCTGAGTGGTCCAATTTGAGTTCTTAAGTGACCATTGGGGACACGGTGTGTACATCGTTACACATGAATGACCATCATGTAACTCAACAGTGTGAGCTGGACTCTCATCAGTCCATATTGAGTACAGCATATGGGATGAGGAGTTGTGTGAGTACAGGGGTTAGAGTGAAGGAGGGTTTGTCTTCCCTATATAAAGGCCAGATAAAAGCCACACGAAAAACATTTTTATGTGTCATAATGTCACGTCTGTCAACTGAACAACGGAACAGAGCCCTGGGTGTGCTATAGGCGGGAGTAAGAGCCCGGCAAGTGGCTCACCGTTTTGGGTGTAGTACGTCCAGCATCAGTAAGTTTTGGGTGTAGTACGTCAAGCATCAGTAAGTTTTGGGTGTAGTACGTCAAGCATCAGTAAGTTTTGGGTGTAGTACGTCCAGCATCAGTACGTTTGGGGTGTAGTACGTCCAGCATCAGTACGTTTTGGGTGTAGTACGTCTAGCATCAGTACGTTTTGGGTGTAGTACGTCCACCATCAGTACGTTTTGGGTGTAGTACGTCCAGCATCAGTACGTTTTGGGTGTAGTACGTCTAGCATCAGTACGTTTTGGGTGTAGTACGTCCAGCATCAGAACGTTTTGGGTGTAGTACGTCCAGCATCAGTACGTTTTGGGTGTAGTACGTCCAGCATCAGTACGTTTTAGGTGTAGTACGTCCAGCATCAGTACGTTTTGGGTGTAGTACGTCCAGCATCAGTACGTTTTGGGTGTAGTACGTCCAGCATCAGTACGTTTTGGGTGTAGTACGTCCAGCATCAGAACGTTTTGGGTGTAGTACGTCCAGCATCAGTACGTTTTGGGTGTAGTACGTCCAGCATCAGTACGTTTTGGGTGTAGTACGTCCAGCATCAGTACGTTTTGGGTGTAGTACGTCTAGCATCAGTACATTTTGGGTGTAGTACGTCCAGTATCAGAACGTTTTGGGTGTAGTACGTCCAGCATCAGTATGTTTTGGGTGTAGTACGTCCAGCATCAGTACGTTTTGGGTGTAGTACGTCTAGCATCAGTACGTTTTGGGTGTAGTACGTTCAGCATCAGAACATTTTGGGTGTAGTACGTCCAGCATCAGTACGTTTTGGGTGTAGTACGTCCAGCATCAGTACGTTTTGGGTGTTGTACGTCCAGCATCAGTACGTTTTGGGTGTAGTACGTCACCTGGGATGAGCTCTTTCATCAAGAGTACCCAGACCTCAAACCAGGCAGCAGCTCCTGAATACACTACAGGCAGAGCGGCGACAACTTCCCTAAGACATCCTAAGACGCTTAGTCAGGTCCATGAGGAGACGCTGTACTGCCTGTGTGGATGTTCGTGGGGGTCACACCCGAAACTGACTGTTCTTTTTGTAAGTTCATTTTTAAATGTGTTCTGTTCAGTCTTTTTGTGATTTTTCATTTTCAACTTGTGCTCGTTTCGTTTAATGCATCTGCTTATTATTGTCCAAATCGGCCCATTAACACATTTAATTAATCAAAGTCAACCCTCCCAACATATTTGAATTGTTAAAATAAGAAAATAAATTTGAGTCACAAAATTATTTGAATCCAAACTGTTGTTGCGTTTTCATTGTCTCTGAGTATTTATTTGCAGAAGAAAATTTGTATAATGTCCGCATGCTGAGTATAGACCCAGCTGTTGGTGAACGATACCTGGAGGGGCTGTCGTGTTCAGCAGAATTCGGTGGTGTGCGATCAGTGGACACCGTCCTGTCGTGTTCAGCAGAATTCGGTGGTGTGCGATCAGTGGACACCGTCCTGTCGTGTTCAGCAGAATTCGGTGGTGTGCGATCAGTGGACACCGTCCTGTGATGTTCAGCAGAATTCGGTGGTGTGCGATCAGTGGACACCGTCCTGTCGTGTTCAGCAGAATTCGGTGGTGTGCGATCAGTGGACACCGTCCTGTGGTGTTCAGCAGAATTCGGTGGTGTGCGATCAGTGGACACCGTCCTGTGGTGTTCAGCAGAATTCGGTGGTGTGCGGTCAGTGGACACCGTCCCATGAATCTACTGAGGCTGAGATGAGAAGCTATTTTATCGGTGATTTTGGAAGCGACTGATTTTTCTTTAAATGTAAATAAAAATTATTACTGACAGGACTGCCATATTAGGCGGTATTGATAAAAAATGTGGAGTTTGATTCCAAAACACTGTATGTCCATTTTCACTGTTTGAAGAAAAATCACTTTTCCCTGGTTTGCAGAGGTGGGGAAAGGAGGCCGCTGTGTCATGTTTTGCACTGTATTGACTAACTGGTCAAAAATCCAATTTGCAGCTTCTTAATTAGTTTTAACTGAATATGTTTTTTTTTTTCCAAAATGCTATGTACCCATGTCAGTGTTTTCTCACAAAACGTGTTTCTGCTTTAATCAGTAAACGTACTGTAATATGTTCTGCCATGTGCCTTCATGACCGATGAAGGCCTACGTAGCATAAGGTGTTAAACACAGTCCTGTTGTATCCTGTAAAATGCCAATATAATGGAAATGAACCGACTTAAAGATGCTGCCATGTGCCGTCAGACGTTCAGAGGGCCTACAGAAATCTCACCTTTTATTACATAATTGCTCTCCATCTATTCACATTTATGTTTGTCTGATTATCAATCAAACAATTGAATCATTGAGTTTCCAAAGGGCCCAACTCCAGTGACTGATAGGTCTGCATATCTTTTAACAAAGAAGGTAACTGTCTTGTAATTTCAGTGAAAAGCATCCCAATGACACCCTCTTGAAAGGAAATAAAATTGAAATATATTAGTTTTTAACCCATATATTATAAGATTTTTTCCCTTTGCTGGAAAACGGTGTTCCTTGGAGTTGGACCCTTTTGAAACTAAAGTCCTCAATTTATTTACTGAACTATCAAGACCAATACATGGCCTATAGTGATTATGAAATGATAGTGACAAAGTGATTGTATGTTGGATATGATATTGTTTGGGCAGCAATAGTCTAAATAAATGCAAAAAAAATTCTAAAACTTTTGCACTCTCTCTTCCCTTGTTTTTCTGCAAACTGCCAAAGCACTGCCACACAATACAGCCATGATTGTATTCAGCGATAGCTCAGCCTCTCATACCTTATCACTAAAAAGCCTGGCAAATTAATTCACGCGAATCTCCTGCTACCTGAGCTATTTGAGTTCAGAATGTTTGAAAGACAAAATAACATCCAACATCGTCATTTGTTTGCAGGGGAAAACGCCTCGTTACTTTGTGATGCAACTTAATGGTATCAGAAATAAATTTGACAGTCATTCTAGCCTTAGCCTTAGCAATCACGTAAACTTCGGCAGGATTAGGTCACCAGGCACTGAAAGGTGAGGTTTTCCGAGGCCTTTGTTACAGTCACTGATAAGATGAATCACAATTTGCACAAAACGGATGATGGCACAATTAGCTAAAATATCATAAAAATATCTAGGTCAGGAGATGGGTAACAAGGCGGCTGTAATATGTAATCATTTTGTATGTCGTGTGCTGAAATTGTGCGCGGCAAACCAAATTGAGCACGTACAGGTGCCGTATTGGGTATTCAGACCGGCTCTTTGTGCGCAGAGGTGCTGTATGTACACCAGGTGGTGCTAAAGCACAATCCACAATAAAGCCCTGCCTCCCAGTACTGTGTGATTTGGTTCATCAACAGCAGCAGCACTAGAGGTACTTTCAATGATAATAAATAATCATAAATTTTATTTATGGAGCGGTTTTCAAGATACTCAAAGACGCTTCACTAATTTAAAAACGGCATACCAAGAGAGCATAACACATTGCGTGATGATGACACATTAAAATATAAAATATTTAATACACATTATCGTTTAAAATTTTCATTCCAATTCATGCAGACTAGCATAATTTTACCTTAAAAAATTGAATTATTTGAAAATGTCAGCCAATAAATTTTCTACATCACAGCACCTCTATACTCTTTCAGTGTCTCACCCAAGTCTGAGACAAGTGTCTAATTGTAAATCTCCATGGTCGTCTCAATGTTTCACCGGATTAATGTTGCCCATAAATATTAATTAATAAAGTGTGCAGTGAATGAATTGTTTAATACATTAAGATAAGCTTCACTGCTCAAAAGTTTGGGATCACTTGAAAATTCTCCTGTTTTCCATGGAAACACACATGAAATTAGTCTGAATAGGAAATATAGCAAATGAACAGAACATGCTGACATTGTCTGAGTTAGAAATAATGATTTTAATAGAAAATGATGAATATGTACCTCAAACTTTGCCTTCATCAAAAAAAAAAAAAAAAAACACCTTCACTGTTGATACTGAAACTGGTGTTTGACGGGAACTATTTAGCGCAGCTGCTAGTTGACGACCTCTGAGGCATCTTTGTCTGAAACTACACTCTCTCAGATATTTGTCCTCTTGCACAGTTGTGCATCGGGGCCTCCCACTCCTTTTTTCTGTCCTTGTTAGAGCCAGTTTGTGCTGCTCTCTGAAGGGAGTAGTTGACAGCATGGTAAGAGATTTTAAGTTTTCAATTTCTCGCATTGAATAACCTTCTTTCCACAACAATAGCCTGACGGGTCTCTACAGGAAGTTCTTTCTTTCTGGCCATTTTGAGCCTGTAAACAAACAAACAACTGCTGATGCTTCAGGTACTAAACCAACCTCAAGAATGCCATGCTCCCTTTTGCGCTCCCTTATTAGTTCAACAGTTTTCAGCAGTGCAACACATTTGCAGAAGGGTTTTCTAATAATCAATTAGCCTTATAAAATGCTAAACTTGGATTAGCAGCCATACCAGGAGATTGATGCAGAGGACTGACGGTTGCTGATAATAGGCCTCTATACAAAAATGTACATCATTCTTTGAAAATCATTAATTAATTTTAATCGTTTGTGAAATGGATAAAAATGTTTGTGAAATGCATGAAAATGTATTTTTCTTTGGAAAAGAAAGAAATTTGCAAGTGATCCCAAACTTTTGAGCGGTAGTGTATTTTCAGGGACACCCTGGTGGCACATCAGTCTAAGCATGCGCACCATTAAGGCTGCGGTCTTCTTGCGGTGACCGGACTCGATTCCAGCTCAGTTCATTTGCCGTATGCTTTCCCCAGTCTTCTCCCCAGTTTTCCTGTATCTCTCTATTGTATGACTTTCGAATAAAGGAGAAAATGCCAAAAAATTATCTTAAAAAAAAGATAATCTATTTTCAGAGATTAACTTATCTGAAGAAGTCCAGATCTTATCCCAATTGTACAACGTATTTGTGAAAAATGACCAGGCATGTTTCTTGCTTGAGACTGTGGCGGCGGGGTCAGAAAAGATACCCTGAGTGGTATAAATATCATATTCCCCAGCACCTTTTCTGCAGATTTCATTGACTTAATGTTTAAGATCAAAGACCTTTATAAAGACTTAACACCAGCAATTCTGGGGCCTGTAGCTGACTTGCACACATTGGTTCATTTGCCTACCTTTACCTGGAGGTCAACTAGAAAGGCCCAGCAATCGCTATAAAGAAAGGTGATGGCCACCTACAGAATATGAACACAAAGAACCGGTTTTTCACCGCACAGTATCAAGATCAAGTTGTATATTTATACCACTATTCTTCCTGGTTGGCTTGTGGTAAGGTCTGATTATCTATGGTTTTATGAAATGTTACTTAAAAAAAATCCTATGTCTTGCAGCTCTGACAGTCACTTTCAATATGATACTATAATCAGAGAGCGTTTGCCTAATTACTTTTTGGTGAATTGATGAATGGTTTGTTTTGCTCTGAGAGTTAAGGACGTCTCTGTTTACCTTTGAAATGCTGCTGATGACGATGATCTTGTGAACTAAGTCAACCTGTCAGACCAGTTTTCCAGTTTCACTGCCGGTCTCTCGACACAGTAAAGCTTTGTTGGAGAGCTTTTCTCAGAGGCCGATTGAACTATAAACAGCAGTACCTGCCTTAGCTCTCTAACTTCCGTAAATAAAATTCACATGCAACATCATTTAAAAATAAGTAGCATGTTTTTTTTTTTGCCATTTACAAAATTCTTTTATCTAAATAAAAGTCACCATAAGCCTGTATTACAATCAGCCATTAAACATAATACCCATGACACGTTATTTCTGAAATGCTTTTGATGATTGAATTGCATAATGTGCGGCATTCGGGTTGGTTTATTTTTGTGATTTGCTCGAGTAAATATCATATCTCTACTATGCCTAAAGTGCCTGTGGGAAAATGTAGTTGATCTTATACGATAGTATTCGTCTTCTGAGAAATAGGAGCAATTACATGTAATAATATTGAAGGGTCAGAGTACAATAGTTATATATCCATTTATCAGGTCTCGAGAAAAATGGATTTTTGGCTTTGCAAGTGTTCTGTTAAATCAGGAATTTTATATCATTTTTTTCACTCACTCTTATGCTGCATGGTTCAGAAGTATATTGAAGACATAAGTTTTCATAGCTGTGGTACGAAGACATCATGGCTGAAATTGCCAAAAAAAAGGACGTCACCTCTGTGCTCCAAAATTCTAGTACCTGATGTGACATCACACGATGTTGATCTTGATAGGTTGAAGTTAAGTTTGCTTGCAACGGAAGACAAATCCCCAAATACAATTCATGTGTATTCATCAAAATGTCAATGTTCAATTCATTTAAGCAGATTTTGTCAGACATACCACAAAATGAAAATGTGAATTTTACATAAAAAACCAAGGTAGATGGACATACAGTTATTGTGCGCCGAGAATTAGCAGATAGAAAGCTGTGATGGGGTGAAAATCTCAGAAGCCTGTTTTCCTTTAAAAAAAAGGGGGGGGGGGGGGGGGTAGAGGAGGAGTCACGTGTCTGAAATCTCCATCCTGGAGGAGATACTCAGTCACAAGAGATATCTATGACTTGATGTCAAAACTGTCCTCTGCTCATTCTATGCTTTCAGAAGAGGTCTGATTGTTCCTGGGAAATGAACAACATATTTGCAGACTATTACCTTATTATATCCATCCAGTATTGCGGGAATGACACCATTATATTCTTGTTTGAATTATTTGATTTAAAATTAAATTTGTTACCTCCTCCCATGAACACAGGTCATATATTTCCCTGTCTAATTTCACCTCCAGCTGAGGCGATGTGCTAATTAGCAAATCCAGGTGGCTGCAACTCAACACTGAGACAGAATTTATGGATTGTCAACCTCTGCCAATAATAACTGTGCGTTCAAGTGCGAAGCCTTCTTTCTGCAAGATGTAATGGGTAATACAGTTTGGATAATTGAGCTTTTTGGGAAACAACAGTAAAACAGCAGATAGTGTCCTTTATCATTCTGTCATTCTCAGCCTGAGTCAGGATGTTGACTGAAATGAGAACTGTTTCTTCATATAAGAGTGGTCTGGCACCTGCCAGAATTACCATAGAACTCTTGCCTGGTTTAATGCCTGGCTTGCCTGGACCCACAGACTGTAAGCAATGCTGAACTCGCCCATAAAGGCACTTAAATCAGGCACATCTGCAATTTAGGCTGCTATCAGGATAACAGACACACCAGTCCAGTCATTGGTAAACACCAGATTTTCAGTTTTGTCTCCTGAAGGCCAGGTAAACATAGCTGAGGATACGCAGCACAGATACAAAGATTTTCTGTTCTCTGTACTGCTTGCAAATGAAAGGATCTGCTTTATATTCCATAGAAGTGCATTTTGTTTTTCATATTTTGCAGTGATTTTGCATATTTTGAGAGTAGCTGAGCCAAGAACAAAATTAATGGATGATTTGATGAATAATTATCCGCATTCTTGTCATCATTAGAGCCATTTTTCTGAGATGACTTGTTGGTTGGTCTCAAAAATATACCGAGGTAGTACATAATGATACATTGGAACATTACCAGGGCACATTGTAAATGTCAATATCTTGGCTTAAAAATTGGATGTGACCAGCATCTCTGTAGATCAGGGCTGCATTTCCCAAAAGCACAGTAGCTAACTAAGTTAGCAACTTATATTCTTTGTCCATTCACAGTCTATGGTTCCAAGTTTCAACTATGTAATTTAGCATCTGTGCTTTTGGGAAACTCACCCCAGACCGTTTCAGTCTTTCTGCGTCCTCATGACTGTGTATCATTATGAGGACTTTTATTTGCGGGATTGTGGATGAGATGTTACCAGCAGCCCATCAGGCAGAGGGATTATAGCCCGTAGCTGACCGATGCAGGCCTTTGTGCTGAAGCTCTTTGTACTACAAGCCTTCGTGTGCCTCAGTGGTCCTTGCGGCTTCTGATCCGTCTCTCGTGGGAAAGTGGCCATTTTCCCTCCTCTCTGCCATGATCTGCCCCTGCTTTTGCCGGCACCTGAGCTGTGGGAACCTATGAACACCTACAGGGGGGGGTCATCTCTTAACCAGAGTTAATTTATGGCAAAGTCTACTTAACTGTCATACTGCGAGAAGAAGAGTCTGAGGTGCTCAGGGAAAGGGGTCAGAGTTAAACCAACCCTACAGGGGCTGTATAGTGCCTATTGAGCTCTGATGTACTCTGCCAGAGTTTAATCAACTCTGAACATTTTGCAGTGTGACACCGTCCTTGGAGAAGGAAAATTGTGCATTGAATGGAGAGTGTTGGTGCAAGATTGGAATATTATGCATGCACAGCGGACAGCACGGAGGGGACAGTTTGTGCACTGAATTGTGGGATTGATTGTCAGCAACAGCTGTGACTTTATATTCTCTGGAAACAGCCACTGTGCTTATGCTATGCCAATAAATCTCTGTTTATTTAGAATATCCGTTATAATTTTGTGCTCTTGTTACTGCATTCCCTGTTCATAAAGAGGGCCAATCATAAAAATTCCTCTCTAAATATTTCAGCGCACCGAATATTAATTTGGATGGGTGACTTGCAATGCAGCCAACCTGAAATCTTCCACTTAAAGACGAGACACCTGAATTCACCGCTGACTGATAGGTGGATTCTTTTTGTCGATGTAGATCAGAGGTATCTGCTTGCGACAGGTGGAATTCTACAGATCAGTTCCCAACGACTCCCTCCATTGTAATAAAGGAAGCTGCTTTGAATGTTGACATGCGAACAGCCAATATGGTTTTCACTCTCGTTGTTCCAGAAATGTGATCCGTTACTGTATTTGTTGGGGGGGCAAAAAAGGGACCAAATAAAGTTTAAGTATCTCCTCATTTTGCTTTCACAAAACCAATGTGCCACATTTACCTCAAGCTAAATTCAGATCAAACATTGTCTGATTATTAGACAAAGTCATTTAATCAAAGTCATTTCATATAGATAAAACACATTTGCGGTGAGTGCGGAGTTCACCGAGTGCACTTCGTACAAGAGACCTCCAAATCCTGTGGAGCATTTCCTGTGGCCTGATACACATGGCTTTGCAAGAAACGAGTAATTTTAGAGTGTTATGTAATATTGCTACCGGTCCTCTAAGAATGCGAGAAACAACGCTCTTGACAAAAGCTTCTATTCGAGAAACGAATAGTAAGTGATTACTGATAATCTTTCTGGGAGTAAGAGCAGGTTACAAGGAAATATGAGAAAGTAAATGTCGGGTTTTTTAGCAAAAGCAGTGACCTCCATTTAGATTTATTTTCACAGATCGTGTTTTAGTTCTGCGATCCAGGGAATATTGATCTGACAGGTGTTGGGTTGTTTCAATAAGTCCTTGATTTTTTTTTTTACTTCTCCTAAATCACGTTTTTTTTTTAAATTGCTCAATGAAAGAAATATTATTCTAGCTGGTGTTGCTTTATTCATTTTCAGAATAGCTTTTATCTCTTTACTTTCAAATGAACTTTTCAAATATTTATTGTACCATGGAAAAAGAAATAAATTCTGTCAACACAATTACTTAGGTTGAATACACTGTTATGATAAAATTAATTGTATGCACAGTATTGCATATATAATTTATTAGAGATTAAATAATTCATCAGAGTGGAAAATTATGATGGCAATGGCTTCTGATTAAGAAGGATCACAGAAGTCAAAACTGAGATAATTTCTCTTTGCTAAATATATCCGTGGGTATGGATTGTGTGCAGGCGTGTGTCATATGCATGAACAGTTGCATTAGCAGCAACTGTTGATAATGGCAAATATGAATCTATTACTGCTGGTCAGATTTGATTCCAGCCTTTTATGATACCATATTCATATTTTTAACATTGTGATATTCCCATGAGTCACGATAGGCATCTACTGTATCACCTTTTGCTAAAAATGAAGAGTTCGTTTGCAAAAACAGATAAAAACCATTCTTTAAATGAATAAACTATCGCAGTTTGATGCATATTCCTTTGACTACGCAACCAAAAAACACCATTTATGAAAAGTAAAAAACTTATCTTACTAAAATAACCCAACATTGAAAATGCACATAACTGTTTTTGCAAATAAACCCTTCAAATGTTCAATGAATTTGTATTGAAGATTTGTCAGAAGTTCATGTTGGCCTAAGCGCATTTTGGCATAAGGGCTACACTATATCCTAACACTGGCATTTCACGTATTGTGCTGCAAGATTTTGTTGGAGGCTCAAAATTGATCCCAGCTCTTCTCACTGAAGAACATCACAAACATGAAATATTATATTATTGACCTCCTGGGGCATACATATGTGATGTCAGTATTACAGCCTCTATAAGTGGTACTCAGTGTGACAATCACTCATTTGTGTTCAGCCTGTGCTGATATGTCCTGGATAAATATAAAATTTGCCTGAAAGTGACTCCAACAGTCAGGTTAAGTGGAGCAAAAAACGGACAAAACTAGTGCTTCCCACTGAAGTATCATCCAAAAGACACTTGATTGGCAGTGAAAGATATACCCACCCATCAATTATCCGACTCATTTCCTGGTTTCGGTCACAGGGCATGAGGCACGCTGCAGGAGGGGCAGAGAGGACATATTTCCAAGCAATAAACACATTATAACCACAAATCAGCAACAGATTTTGCACACAGAGCATATATAATCCTGGGAATTTATTTTTGCTTGTCTGACTTTCGTAAGTCTCCGCATTCAATCAGGAATTTAAGTATAATAACTTTTCTTTTCTTTTCTGGCCAGCATGTCTTTGAAATTGTAAGACTTCATACATCCTATCACATAGTGCAAGTGTCCGGTCATTTTAAAGCCGTTTTCTTTTGAAAGCCACAGTCCCCTGTGATGCTCATATCTGCAGTCACAAAGCCGTGTCGGAGAGTGATGTAAATTGGAATGGCATCATAATGACTAGACCTGGCATCAGTACAAAGGGTTGAACAACAGCTTACATGACACACCCACTTTCTTTAATAGAAACTATCGAGAGAAGAAAAAATGTTGCATCCTTTTTTGGCCTGACCTGTGTGAGAGAAGGAAGAGCACAAGTCCTTTTAATCAGATCACATCAATCAGAATCAAAGGGAGGATGCGAACTCAAGGTTAAAACCAGCGCGGTGACATAGCTTGCTTTTAAAAGCGGAAGGACTCCACCTCCAATGGAATTGTCTCTAGCGTGCGACAAACAACCAACAAGGCTAGGAATATAGAAGAAGAGAAAAGTGCAGCTTTTGTGTGTGGCGTCTTCTAGTTGTCAGCTAACACATCGCTTTCCAGGATGAGAGGCAAGTTGGACATTGTGGGCCTGGTGCTCGGCTTCATCGGGCTGATTTTAGTGGCCACAATCACAGGCCTTCCCATGTGGAAGGTGACGGCCTATATTGGTGCCAATCTCATTGTGATGGAGACTCAGTGGGATGGGCTGTGGATGAACTGCTTCATGCAGATGGGCCTCCGCATGCAGTGCAAGGTGTACGACTCCACACTCATCCTGCCCCCCGAGCTGCAGGGCGCCAGGGGCCTCATGTGCTTCTCAGTGCTGCTGGCGATAATAGCGCTAGCAGTGTCCTTTTGCGGCACCCGCCGGACCAGCTGCTTCGAGAACAAAGCACAGGAAAAGCGCGTGACACTAGCGGTTGGGGGCAGCCTCTTCCTCCTGTCCGGCCTCACCACCCTCATCGCCGTCTCCTGGACAGCCCACAGCATCATCCAGACTTTCTACGACCCCGAGGTCATCGACGCGCAGAAACACGAGCTGGGTGCGGCGCTCTACCTGGGCTGGGCCACCGCCGGCGTGCTCTTAGCAGCTGGAGCCATTCTGATTTACCGCTCCACGACCCACAGCAGCCAGGAGTACCAGAAAGCATATCCCGTACCAATGAGTGAGGACAACTACGGACTGGAGCGCAAGCCGTCAAGCACTTACAGCAAGACTCAGTATGTCTGAGCCGGTCTGAGGCTGGTTTCTCTGTGAGAGGATAAATGACTCTTCTGCCAGTGAATATAGATATGTTTGATTAACAGGTAGGATTTGAAAACAAGTAGGACATTGTACAACAGCTCTTAACCAACAATAATTCGGTGTAAATACATATGCATGATACTTTCAGCTGTATAAATAGATATTGTGTAAATATGCTGTATCTCAAGAGCTGATTTGTTTTTACTCATGGAGATGATAGATTGAATAAGATCCAAGGGGACTTTCAGAAATCTCCACTCTCCGAGCCGTCCATCAGACGATGAAGCTGCTGTAATGCACTTCATTTCTGTTCAAACTTGAATGTGTTTTATGTAAATGTACACCCTTATCTGGTTCGCTATCTTAGCACATACCATTTACTCACAATAAATAATACAGTGACAGGTGATAAATCTCCACGGTGAGCTGAGATTAATTTTACAGTCTCTGCTGCGTAATGAGTTTCTCATTCTTTGGCGATGACAAATCTTCAAACTTTGCACAATGGAATAAGAAATATTATTTTAACAACAGTAAATATGACTTTTTAATATCCTTTTCACTTTGTTGTTCTAAAGCAGTGAGCTGCCTGTATAAAGACACACATAACGAATAACACTGCTGCTGCATATTTGCACCCACAATGTGCCTCATCAATCATGTCTGGTATTAGTGTTTGTGAATGAGCACAGAGAGCAACTGTTGTCCTGTGGCTCAAACTCAGCATGAAAGAAGATGGTGGCAGCTGCAGGGATGTTGATAGGAAGGTGCAGGTCGGCCTGCATTCCTGTGAAAGCCCCAGATAACAGCCTGAGGTGCGCGATGAAGTGGGGCCTGTCTCACAGACTCTCTGCTGAGTCCTGACTCACGTTTGGCTTCCCTCCCGTTTCACATTCCTTTGTGCTCCCTTTCCCAGCATCCCCTGTGTCCTCGTTTTTGTTCCTGCCACACACTCACACACACACACACACACACACACACACACACACACACACTCAAAATCATACACATGCGCAAAGACAATAATTTACGCGTGCGCAGTCAGACAGACTTTTTGAGGTGAAACACAGTATTCCTATAAGCTTCATAACATTTCTTGTACTGACACTGGAACCTTTCCTGGCCTACCTACAGTACCCTCCATAATTATTGGCACCCCTGGTTAAGATGTGTTAAAAGCCTTAAAATAAATTCCATTTTTATTGCAGAAGCATACTCTCACACTGAAAATTGTAGGAAAATGTAACCCTCAACTCAGGTGAATTTTAAGGGGGGAAAAAATCCCTGACTAAGAAATAATTATTTTTCATAAAATCACCTGTTCCACAATTACTGGCACCCCTAACAATTCCTAGGAATTAAATGTAATTTAAGTATTTCTGTCATTTCTACAGTAGTTTACAAAGTTGATCAGAGTATCTAGGAACATTTACTTAGTAATTCATTACTTTCTGTTTCCCTGGGGTATAAATACGATGTGACATTTCTCTTATCCACTCTTCAACATGGGAAAGACAAAGCAACACACCATTCAAGGAAGGCAGATGTGTGTGTCGACCTTCACAAGTCAGGCAATGGCTACAAGAAAATAGCCACTCGCCTGCACCTGCCCATATCCACTGTCAGAGGAATCATTAAGAAGTTTAAAACAACTGGAACAGTAGAAAACAAGCCGGGATGAAGATACAAGGTTATTTTGCCACTGCACACAGTGAGGAGGATGGTAAAAGAAATAAAAGTTCTCCAAAGCTCACTGTTAAACAATTGTAACAAATGATAACATCTTGGGGTAACAAAGTCTCCAAAACAACCATCAGGCGCCATCTACATGCCAACAAGCTGTTTGGGAGGCATGCACGGAAAAAACCTTTTCTCACTCACAATCATAAACGCAAACATCTGGAGTTCGCTAAGTGATACTGGGACTTCAATTGGGACCGCGTGCTTTGGTCAAATGAGACCAAGATAGAGCTTTTTGGCAACAAACACTCTAAGTGGGTCTGGCGGAACACAAAATATGACTATGCAGAAAAATACCTCATGCCCACTGTGAAGTATGGGGGAGGATCAGTGATGCTGTGGGCCTGTTTCTCTTCCAGAGGCCCTGGGAACCTCGTTAGGGTGCATGGCGTCATGAACACTTTGAAATACCAGGACATTTTAAATCCAAATCTGGTGGCCTCTACCCAAAAGCTGAAGATGGGTCGTCACTGGGTCTTTCAGCAAGATAATGACCCTAAACATGTGGCCAAATCTACACAGGTTGTACAAAGTATTAACATCTGGGGTGCTAATAATTGTGGCACACATGATTTATTGTAAAATAATTATTTCTCAATGTGGGATGTTTTTCCCACTGAATAAATGCATTTGAATTAAAGGTTGGATTTTCCTTTTTTTCATTGTGGTCCTATATTATCAAGAAAAAAACTGAATTTATTAGAAGCTAAAGAACACATCTTAACCAGGGGTTCCAATGATTATGGAGGGTGCTGTATTGTTTCCATGGTGATGTGGCCAACAGGAAGTGAATTGTAGCACAATGCTCTCAGGAAACACTGAGTTAGTCGGAACTATGGATCACGCCTCATGTATGCGGAGTAATATGATACGAGCAGAAGCACTCGTGGAGTGGAGTGACCTGTTTCTTGTGAAACTGGATACGCTACGTGAGGCAGCTGGTGCAAATGCTAAATACTAGAAGCACCACTGAAAATTGCTTTCACTTTGAAGAGAAGCACAAATATAAATTATTCCCATTTATTTGAATGGTAGTCAGAGATATGTTTGTATTTTAAAGATATTGAACTGGCATCAGTTCTCCAAATAAGTGTCCAAAACAGGAGGAGAAAAGAGCTCCGAAGGGCCCAGCTGACTAGCGCCTGAATTAAAGGTGTGTGAGTCACCACAAATTATTTAAAATGGCTGACTACATATTTCAAAAATTATCGCAACATATGCCTATCAGAAAAAAAAAAAACCTAGGACACAAGGCTCTCCTATAAAGACAGATAAACTCTTGGCAGGATAGTCGGTAATAACCAGTGAACCCCAGCCCTAAAAATCACCCCAGAATTGATTCAAGCCATATTTCAACTAGTCACAACAAAAATGGAACGTGTAAAACCACAAAAAAGCTACAGTATGTTGCAGTTTTTCCACGGATTTGTCGGTCGGAGCGAACCCCGTCTCTGTAGGTGACATCAGCAGGGCTTATTTGGTAGAAGAAAGTCCCAAAATCAAATCCTGGTTTGAGCTACTCAATGGCCGGGGATGGAGTGGGACACTGAGATAAGTGAAAAGTGTTGTTGTTTGAAACCTTCTCCGGCTGAGAGTTCAGTGAAAGGGTATCAGCGATTTCATCTCTTTCAAGAAAATCAGGTACCTCAGGTTTCCTTATGCCAGGTTTTGATGATGACTGTTAAGCAACAGAACTAGAAGGGCAGCATAGCATCGTTTGCATACTTTCTGGGGACAAAAGTCTTTCCTGGGCTCTGCCTAATGTCATTTCTGTGAGTGTCATCTACAGAGAGGATAGAGCTCTCCACTCGCAGTTCAGAGAGAGGTAGCAGAAACAGCTAGCCATGGCTGCGTCAGAGTACACGGACAGTGTGTATGCCGAGAAGGCCAGACTGGAGAAGAAGGACTTGAAAGACCGTATCTGCTGTGAGGTGGTAGCCCTGGCGTTCGGCTTCGTCGGGCTGATCGGCGTAGCGGCCGTGACGGGGCTGCCCATGTGGAAGGTGACGGCCTTCATCGGGGAGAACATCATCATCATGGAGACTCGATGGGAGGGTCTGTGGATGAACTGCTTTA
Organism: Gymnothorax reevesii; assembly: GCA_029721435.1. Taxonomy (NCBI): domain Eukaryota; kingdom Metazoa; phylum Chordata; class Actinopteri; order Anguilliformes; family Muraenidae; genus Gymnothorax; species Gymnothorax reevesii. The sequence continues at coordinate 175,269,465 of CM056574.1, forward strand.
GACAGGCGAACATTAGAATGCAGTGTAAGGTGTACGATTCTCTGCTGATCCTGCCTCCAGACCTACAGGCTGCCCGTGGACTCATGAGCGCCTCGGTGGCGCTGGCGTGCATCGCCTTGATTGTGTCCGCCGTGGGGATGCGCTGCACCAAGCTGGTGGACCACCGTGCCCGCACCAAACACGTCGTCCTGGTGGTGGGGGGCTGCGTTTTTCTCATGGCCTGCGTCACCACCATCATCCCCGTCTCCTGGACGGCTCATGTGATCATCCGCGACTTCTACAACCCGCTGCTCATCGACGCCCAGCGGAGGGAGCTGGGTGAGGCCCTTTACATCGGCTGGGTGACCTCCGCCCTGCTCTTCACCGCTGGGGTGATCTTATTGTGCCGACACGCACCGCGTACCACTGAGGAAGAGGAGGTGAGGGGACCGACCTATACTCCCTACACTTACCAGCCTGCGTACACATACAATCCCGGATACACCTACCAGCCGGCCTACACCTACCAGCCATCATACACATACCAGCCGGCCTACTCCTCAGTCCCTCCACCAGGCTCTGTCGTATACAACCCGAACCAGTACCTGTGAGCCCAGTTGAGCCCTGTCGCCCACACCACCCGAACTCTTTATTCCGAATCAGAATCCGAATTAGGATTGTCATCAGAGAAAATATAGCACAAGGAAAAAGTAGTTTCCCTGTCCTACAAAGAAATTAAACTAAAAACAACATACTGAACCTGAATTTGAAAAGCAATATTAGAACATTTTTTAAATTTCAGATATACTCTGTCATAAATATAAAACAGATGACTTGCACATTAAACCCAGCAATATGTAACTATTGTCTTGTAAATACTTGTTTACAAGTTGATGATGTTTGCATAATAACAATAGACACATTTCCCACTGTATGATAATCAGACGTCACGTGAACCTTTGGTGTATCTGTGCTGCTGGATACATCACACACCAGACAAATTAGTCTTTGTATAGCCATGTAAATCAAATGTTGTGTTCACTGAAAGATGTGATGTGTGTAAGAAATTATGTTTACATGTGAAAGTTCATATTGAGAAATGTATTCTGCCTATTTTATGTTTGTATGCACTGTGTAGGATGCAGAAATGCATCCTATCGTAGATTTACATTTGAGTGTTCATGTTGAACGCGTTTAAAATCCTTTATTGTACCTTTATTTTAATAATTTTCATTTATGTTTTTATTTCTACGAACAAATAAATGTTTGAGTAACACACTGGTGTCTTTTGCTGATTCATGTCCACAGCTTTGTAAAAAAAAAAAAAAAATGCAATCCCCAGTTTCAGTTAAACCCTGAACAACAGGTACAGACAACATTCCTTTGTCTGTTGTTCCAGTATCAGCGGAAAATACCGCCACGTTCTCTCTTCTCTCTGATGCTCGTGGGCGGCTTCCATGCTTCCGTTTTTTTTACTCCCAATTCCCTCAGGAGAATAAGAGGAAGAAAAGGTGCCATTGAAATTTCAGAGGAAGTGCACCAAAAGTCGCAGAACCGGTGAGGTCGGGCCACTGAAGCAAATCTGCCCTTTCTTCCTGTCTGGTGAGGGTGAGGAAGGCTACTGGCATTTTAGTCTCTGCAAAAGCTACCAGCAAAAACAAGTTTTTAATTAAGTAATTAAGTTTTAATTAACCCCATAAAACCTTCAAACCCAAAGAAAGTGTCCATCAAATGCAGCTGCTGCGTACAAACGTGCAAAAATCCAGGCCTATTTTAAGTTTTGGTGGAGATCCCAGGGCCTCCAACCATCTCAAACATGTCCTATTGAATTACAGGAAAATACAGTCTAAAGTGATGAACAAGATCTAAATATGTTCCATTTGATATAATACCACGGTCATAACAACTGGGTTGAAAAAAAAAAACACGGTTGGGAGTTCAGTCCAGGGACAGAGGTGAGGAGTCTGAGATGGACCAGGGGCACAAAAGTGGGGAGTCTTAAGACTTTAGCTGGTAAAGACAAGAGACAGAGGCGACCGCAAACAAGACATACAGGACAGAGGCGGGAACTAGGAGAATCAAGAGCACAGGAGTCAAGGAGAGGGTAAATTAGTACAAGGAAGCAGGTCTAACAACCTGGCAACAAGAATGATAACGACAGGAACTTAAACACACAGAAGAGGAGGAACAGTGGGTAACAGGATCGGTCAGGGTGCGAGAAAGGCACACAGGGAGTGGGGCAGTAATGAGACAATAATTGAATGATTGGAAACAATCAACAAAATAAAAGCGAAACTGATACAGGCAGCCAGGATACAGCTTTGGAAGCTGAGACTGTAACCATCCAGCACATTCTGTGTACAGCTGATATGTGTGTCCCGGGAAAATGTGTCACTTTTCAAATGTTCTGAGAGCACTTAGTGGTGCTTTCAAATATTTATCAATTTTCTTATGTCCTTTACTTGATTTATTCAAATCAACATTCATATTTCTTATTGAAGGTGAAAGTTCTTTGGCTTTTCTCATAGGGAAGCATGACTAAAGGATTTTGTATCCGTAAAACTTCATATATATTCCCCATTGGAAACGGAAATTGTAAGGCCACGCCTACAGCCGTCCAGTTCATCAGTCTTCTAAATTCTGGAGCGCACTTCTGTCATTATTCAATTACCATCTGTCATTATTCAATTATCATTTGCACCTGTTCCCTGTTGTCTCTGAGTGATAGCAGAGCATACTTAAGGCTGGGCTTATCTCAGCCTCGTTGTGAAGTCTGTGTAACCTCATGCCTGTTTGACATAGTAGTCTGTACAGGCTTGTTCTCCGTATTTCATGGACTAGACTCTAAACTCTAAGCCAAGTGCTGTTATAATTAATCATAGCACTTATATATTTTTTTAAAGAACATTGTTTTCTTTTTGTTTTGTGTAATACATAGTACTGCAGTGCTTTCCAGTTGTAGTATTACCTACTGTAAACATCTTGTTTAGAACCTCTGTTCCTTTTGTTTTTTCTACAACGTCTGTGTCCCCTACAGTACAGTTGGGCATAATAAACCAACCAAATTTACCTCTGCACTTGAGTCCAGCCCGACACTTCCTGTTCTCCGAGAAACTGCACTCTGCACTCCAGACAAAACATTACAGGAATAATTAAATATACAGCATTACAGCTTATTTCAGCACATTTTCCGTCTAAACAAGTGTTACTTTTAGAATTTAGGCATGTTTTGCTTATTTTCATGACATTTATTACTTGATATGTCAATGACACACATCCCCAAAATGAAAATTAACAGTGTGCATTTGTAGCCAAGATTATCTATTTTGTTTTCCAGAACTTTAAGAAGTTTAGAAAATGTATGTTTTGTCTGTGAACAGCACTAATATACTAATATATAACCCATGGCAAAAAAAAAACACACTTGGAGGATGTTTATACAGCTTTTTTTTACTACATAACAAATTTTAAAAAAAAAATCAGAGCTATGACACACATTTTTTGTTCATTAGCTTAACATTCAAGCTTCCTAAAACTCACCTCAATTTAATTATTTGAATTAATAGCATATTTTTTTTCATAATAAAGTCAAGAAAGTATTATGGAATCACTCAATGTTTAGGAAAAAAATTATGAAATCAACAACAAAAAAATAAGAATTAGTATAATTTCTTGCTCCTCTTTGGGCTTTTTTGATGGCCTGAATGCTTTGAGGAATGGTCTTCTCCAATGAATAACAATATTCTCCATCAAGGAGAATTTTCTCGAATAGTGGTGCACAGATCAGCGTTGCAGGATGGGGCCTTGCCACGGACCTTTTTTTTTTTTTAAATTTCCACCTTAAATTTTCAGTTGGACTGAGATGCGGAGTGTTAGCTGGTTATGTCATTGAGCTGATATGTCTTTCCTGAAGAAAGGCTTTTACACTCTTCGCTCTGAGGCACGATACATTGCCATCCCGAAATATGACTTCATCATCACAAAATCTATTTTCGACTGATGGAATCAAAAAATGGTAAAAAAAAAAAAAGCAGTCATCATTGTAAGTTTCATTAGAATGACACCTAACAACAGTTCCAGCATCATGGCTTTGGCTGATGCAGATTCGTGATTTATCGATAAGTATCACTTTCATTTCATCACCACACTCCATGATTGCTTCGCTTTAGCCCACCGTAACCTTGCTTTCCTCTGTTTAGGTGTTAGTTTTTTGTATGCAAATCCCATTTCATTAACTCATTTCTTACAGTTCGGTCACAAACATTTACTCCCGTTACTGCCTGTGTGCCATTTTCAAGGCATATTGCTTTGAGTTTTTCGTTAATTGGAAAAAAATAATCTAATCTGTTTCGGGCGAGTTTCAAGAAGCCTAAACGTTAAGCTAAAGAACAAAAATGTTTGTGTGTCATACCTGCAATTAGTTTATGTGCTATGAGGTAAAAAAGATGGATCAACACCCTATATTTGTGGTGATTCCACATGTTTTGCCAAGGGGTTGTACCCTTGAAGACCTGTGTGCAAAAAGTGCCTAAGTCACTAAATAACACTTCTGTGATTTTGGGGGTCAAATTTTTCAAAACATGTTGCATTTCGGAAAGCTGGCCGTTCTACCAGATCACTCAGCTTCTCCCATCTTGCTCCCCAGTGGTGGAATGACTTTCCCACCTCCCTACGAACGGCTCCATCCCTGCTGCTCTTCCGCCGTAACCTTCAGACTCACTTGTTTAGACACTTTCTGACCTGATCGCCCACCTGCTCTTATTTACTTAAAAAAAAAAAACCTTTACTGTTTGTCTAAATGTGCTTTGTTTTTTTTTTCCTGTGTGTTACTGCCTTCTGTATAGTCTTTGCTCTACATGTAATGTAATATATATCTACTGAATACAACACCAATTGCGAAATAGTTGGGATGAAGTGTGAATTGTGAATAAAATCAAAATGCAATGACTTTCAGATCACATGAGCCAATATATTATTTACAAAAGAACAAAGATAACATTTCAAATGTTGAAACTGAGACATTTTACATTTTTATCCACAAAATGAGCTTATTTCAAATTTTCTGGCTGCAACACGTCTCAAAAAAGTTGTCACACAGGCGAAAAGGGGTTGAAAAATCAATTAATATATAAGAGAATCAGCTGAAAGAACATTTAGCAAGTAATTAAGTTAACTGGCATCAGGTGTGTAACATGATTGGCTATAAAAGGGATGCCTTAGAGAGGCTGAGTCTCTCAGAAGTAAAGATGGCCAGAGGCTCTCCAATCTGTGAAGGCTTGTGTAAAAAAATTGTGGAATACTTTAAAAACAATGTTCCTCAACACCAAATTGCATAGGCTTTGAAGGTCTCCTCATTGACAGTGCATAACATCATCAAAAGATTCAGAGAAACTGGAAAGATCTCTGTGCGTAAGTAAGTAAAACTCTATTTGTATAGCAATCTTCCTAGCACAAATGCACAGAGTGCTTCACAAAAGTAAAATACATAAAAAATAATAAGAATGCGCAACAAAGTATACAGACAGACACAATTAAAAACACAAAAACAAGGAAACACCATGAAGCGGGCAGAATATGGCCAAAACTCTGTTTGAATAGGAGTGTTTTTAACAGTTTTTTGAACATGAGTTCAGAGGATGAGGCTCTCAGATCCAGGGGGAGGACATTCCAGAGCCTCGGGGCCACCGCCCCAACGGCTCTGTCACCCTTGGTCTTTAACCTGGTCCAAGGTAACGCCAGGAGCAACTGGTCGGTTGACCTCAAACACTGGCTGGGCTAATATTTCTGGAGAAGCTCGTAAATGTAAACTGGGGATTCTCCGTGGAGGGCTGTGTAAGTGAGCATCAGGACCTTGAATTGGATCCGGATCTGCACTGGGAGCCAGTGAGGCTAGGATGGGATTATATGACATTACTTTTTTGATCTAGGGAGCAGTCTTACTGCAGAATTTTGGACAAGTTGGAGCTGATCTACAGAAGATTTGTTGAGGCAAGTAAACAGAGAATTGCAGTAATCAAGACGTGATAAAATAAAGGCAAGAACAGACATTTCCAGTTCAGAGTGTGATGTCATGGACCAGCATTTGGCAATATTTCTAAGGTGAAAGAAACAAGAGTGGGTTAAGAATTTGACATGCGTATCCAAAAGCATGTCCGATAGCATAAACCCCCAGGTTTCTTAGAAAGGGGCAAACATTTCCCTTCAGGGACCCCATAGGGTTAGCCACTCTGGAGGTAATGTTCTCACTTGCAATGATTGACACCTCAGTTTTTGCTGCATTTGGTTGTAAAAAATTGCTTGCCATCCAGTGTTCAATGGCAGACAGACACTCATGTAAAGTGGAGAGACCCTCAAGCTTATTTGGTTTAAATGAGAGATGGAGTTGGATGTCATCTGCGTAGCAGTGGTACGAGATGCCCTTTTGCTAAAGGACATGGTAAAGCATGTAAAGGGCAAAAAGACTTGGAGCCAGCAGGGACCCCTGTGGCCCACCACAATGAAGGAAGGAAGGTTCAAATTTGAAGGCACCAACTGCTACTGAAAAGCTTCTCTCTTTTAGATAAGAGGGGAACCAACGAAGGGCACTCCCTGAGATGGGCACCCATTCCCTGAGCCTATGCAGCAAGATGTTATGATCTACTGCAGGGGTGTCCAGTCTTATCCGTGAAGGGTAAGTGTGGATGCAGGTCTTTGTTATAGCCCAGGGTTACAGCACCTGAATCAACTCATTAAGTGATCAGAGCGGTCAGTCAAGACCTTGATAATTAGAAGCAGGTTTGTTAGTGTTGGGCTGTCACAAAAACCAGCCGCCACACTGGCCCTTTATGTCAAGTCAAGTCAAGTTTATTTTTAAAGCACATTTAAAACAACAGAAGTTGAACCAAAGCGCTGTACAGAGACAATTGGCAAAAAGAATAAAAATAAAAAATAAAATGGGAAAACTAAAACAATTATAAAAATCAATAAAACAGTTAAACGAAGTCAACATAAAAGAATACACATATAAAACAGACAGAAGCAGATAAATTAATAAAGAAAGATCAAAATGCACACAGTTAATGGGACAGTCAAAAGACAAGCATAGAACTGCAACAGGAAAATGGCACAATAAAAAACTTGGCATGACAAAGACAGATGAACAAGCGGATTAAAATGAAAAAGAATAGAAATAAGTTTTCAGACCTGATTTAAAAATGGCAAGAGAAGGTGAAGACCTGATGTCTAGAGGTAGTTGATTCCACAGTTGAGGAGCCGCGACTGAAAAGGCGCGGTCACCTTTGGTTTTCAGGTTTGACCGAGGAACCGACAAGAGCAGTTTATTGGATGATCTTAGGGACCGTGCAGTGGAGTAGGGCGAGACAAGATCTGATATATACCCTGGAGCCAAGCCATGGAGAGCTTTATAAACAAATAATAAAACTTTGAAATCAACATGAAATTTAACTGGTAGCCAATGCAGGGCTGCCAAGACAGGGGAGATGTAGTCCCTCTTTCTTGACCCAGTTAAGAGCCGAGCTGCAGCGTTCTGAACTAACTGAAGTCGGGAGAGGCAGGACTGTGAGATACCCAAGTATAGAGAATTACAATAATCCAACCGACATGGAATAAACGCATGGATAACAGTCTCCAGGTCTGCTTGGGAGAGCAGAGGTTTTAATTTAGAAATACGTCGGAGTTGAAAAAAGCTGCTCTTAACCACTGCACTAATTTGACTCTCAAGATTGAGAGAAGAATCAAAGAAGACACCGAGATTTTTTATTACAGAGTGTGTGTTGACAGAGAGGGGACCAAGTTTTCATTTAGTGATTTCAGACAAGCCAGGGGGCCCAAAAATAATAACTTCTGTTTTTCCCTCATTTAACTGAAGAAAATTGTTGTTCATCCAAGTTTTGACATCATTATGGATAAGATTGGACACCCCTGGTCTACTGTATCGAAAGCTGCACTGAGATCTAGCAGGTCCAGGACAGAACATTCACCAGCGTCTGAGGACATCAAGATGTCATTAGAGACTCTGAGAAGGGCTGTTTCAATGGAATACTTTTAACGGAAACCTGATTTAAATTTATCAGAGATGTCGTAGTTTGACAGATAGGTGGTGAGCTGGTTTGCCACCACTTTCTCTAACACCTTAGCGATAAATGGCAGTTTGGAGATGGGTCTGTAATCATTAAGCAGGGAGAGGTCTAGATTGGGCTTTTTAAGAAGGGGCTGAACTACCACCTGCTTAAAGAAGGATGGAACAGTGCCCGAAACTACAGACCTATTAATAATCGTAAGAAGACTGGAGCCTTAAGCATTGATGAGGGTAAGATATCTAGGGGGCTTGAGGAGGACTTCATAGAGATCACAATATCTGTCAGATCATTCAGGGATATGGTAGAAAAACAGCTTAGGGATGATTTCATCACTGGACATGGAACAACGGGGGAGGGGGTGGGTGTGATGCTCGCCGGCACCTCAGTCACTTTGTTCACAAGAAACGAAAGAAAGCGATTGCAATCATCATTTGAGAATACAGGTGCGGATGGGAGAGGTGGACTGAAAATAGTATTTATGGACCAACACAACACTTTAGGATTGCGCTTGCTGGAAGAGATGAGTTTTGAAAAATAGGGAGCTCTAGGCCTCTTAACCAGGTCAATAAATTTGGCAATAAGTTTTTTGAACATGAGTTCAGAGGATGAGGCTCTCACATCCAGGGGGAGGACATTCCAGAGCCTCGGGGCCACCGCCCCAACGGCTCTGTCACCCTTGGTCTTTAACCTGGTCCGAGGTAACGCCAGGAGCAACTGGTCGGTTGACCTCTGTTATGTGAATATAGGCCACTAGATGGCAGTATTTACCTTTTTTTTGTTAAGCTCAGACTGGAGTCATGTTTAGACATGTCCTGGACATGTCTGGGGCAAGTCTCAGAAAATTAAAAAAAAGAGGTCTAAATGTGGGTGGGGTCTGCAAAAGAGTATATAAGGAAAAGAATTGAGACAGTAAAGTAGAAGGAGAAATTGCAAGAAGATGACCAGACCTGCCATTCTGTTCAAGACCTGCGACGTTTCTTTTGTGGATTTCTTTGCCTGTGTTTGAGCATTTTCTTCATCCAGGACATCACCAAGCCACCCCACCAAAAAGGGACTGTAATTATTTCTGTTTTTTCTTATTTATCAATCTTGGTCTTTAGTTGTAGGTTGTTATTAGTCTTTGTCTTTGTTAAAAATTAAATGTGTTTTAGTTGTTAAAACTGTGTTTGTCATCCCTTGCTGTTGCTGTTGTGTTATAAATGTAATAACAAATTGGGGCCATAACAAATTGGGGGCTCAAGGTCCGGGATAGACCATTGTGTGAGTAATTTATTGAAAATCTAACATTCCAAATTGTGAAATTGTTTTTGTGAATTTTCCTAGATATATATTGACAACAGCAATGGATGATTTCTTGGCATCACCAACCGTAGGGGTTTTGAAGTCTTTTAAAAAGACAGAACTGCTAGAAATTTGCAGACAGTTGGAGCTGACAGAGGTAAAACCAGCCATGCGAAAAGCAAGACTGGCTAGAGAGATAGTTGAATATTACATTGATGAAAATGTGTTTGCACCAGGAGATCTGGAACAGTTTCCAGTGGAAAATCCAAATATAGAAATGGAACTTAAATTAAAAATGCTAGAGATTGAAAGGGAGGAAAGAGAAAAAGAAAGGGAGGAAAAAGAGAAAGAAAGGGAAGAAAGAGAAAAAGAAAGGGAGGAAAAAGAGAAACAAAGAGAATTTGAGAGGGAAGAAAAAGAAAAACAAAGGCAGTTTGAGTTAGAAAAATTAGCAAGAGAAGAAAAACAAAGAGAATTTGAGAGAGAGAAAGAGGAAAGAGCAGAAAGAGAGAGACAGAGACAGAGAGATTTTGAATTAGAGAAATTCGATAGAGAAGAAAGACTCCAAATGGAGCAACTAAAAATAAAAATTGCAACTGAAAATAAATTTCGGGCTAGCCAGGAGGTAAAACTGGTGCCTCCATTTTCGGAAAAGGATGTTGACAACTATTTCCAGTGTTTTGAAAAGGTAGCGAAGAGTTGCCAGTGGCCAAAGGAACACTGGCCTCTGATGTTGCAAACTGTCCTCAAGGGTAAAGCTCAACAAGCCTATTCGGCTTTGTCTGCAGATGATTCCTCTGATTATGAGGTTGTCAAAAAGGTTATTTTGAGAGCTTATGAGTTGGTTCCAGAGGCTTACCGACAGAAATTCAGAGGTCTGATGAAATCTGAAAATCAGACTTATGTAGAATTTGCTAATGAAAAGCAGGTTTGCTTTGAGCGCTGGTGTACTTCTATGGAGGTCAAGGATGATTTCAACTCACTAAAAGAGATGGTGTTAGTTGAAGAATTCAAGAACTGTGTTAAGGATGATGTTAAGACCTACCTTAATGAGAAGCAAGCACTGAATTTGCAATCAGCTGCCAAATTTGCAGATGAATATGTTCTCACACGTAAGTCCAAATTTCAGTCTAGCAGTAACAATAAATGGTCCCAATTTCAGAAAAAGGGTTACGGTGATACCCAAGATTCCTCACCCAAAGACAAAGACAAATCTGGTGATGGTGCTCAGAAATCCAGTAACAGGTCTGATCAAAGTGTGAAAGCTGACAGTGACAAAAGTGGTCTAGTTTGCAGTTATTGCAAGAAATCTGGTCATGTTACAACTAACTGTTGGTTCCTTAAAGCTAAGAAAGAAAAAGAAAAGGATACCAAACCAAATGCCTTTGTGAAAACAAGGTTAGAAACCCCTGTAGTAGATAACCAATCTGCTAAATTGCCTGCTTCTTGTGGGGCTAAAAAGCCTAATACAGCTGACTTTGTGAGGGAGGAATTTCTTCCATTTGTGTCAGAGGGATTTGTGGCTCTGAATGAGCATACTACTCCTGTCCCCATATATATCCTAAGGGATACCGGAGCTTCTCAGTCACTTTTGTTGATGGACTCCTTGGAGTTACGTGATGAGACCGCTTCAGGGGATTTCATACTTGTACAAGGTATTGAAGGGAGGACTGTATCTGTACCCCTGCGCTCTATATTCTTGAAGTCAGATTTTGTTACAGGACAGGTAAAGGTGGGACTTATGTCAAGTCTACCTATAAAGGGTGTTTCTCTGTTGCTAGGCAATGACCTGGCTGGGGGCAAAGTAGTTCCCCCTGTACATCTTACTTCACAGCCGAGCACTGAAGATGGGGATGAGGACCCATCTCTGTATCCTTCTTGCGCAGTGACTCGTGCTATGGCCAAGAAGGCTAAAGAAGAAGATGATGTGGTGCCGTCCAGTACATTGAATAGTCAGGACTCAGGTGGTTCGCCTCATGACTCTGATTGGCCTACTATGGTTTCTCCGTTTGAGGACTTATCAGATACTTTTATCAGTTCTCTATTCAGCCAGCCGGATGGGTCTGGTGATTCTGATGTGTCTGGAGACTTGTCTCTGTCCAGAAAGCGGTTGATTGAGGAGCAAACTAATGATCCTGAAATTTGTGTACTAAAGAGGAGAGCCCTTCCTGAAAAGAAATAGATGCAGTTCCAGTTGGGTATTATCTCAAGGATGGTGTGTTGATGCGGAAGTGGCGCCCTCCTGATATCCCTGCCAATGCAGATTGGGCAGTGGTCAGGCAAATTGTTGTTCCGAAGGTCTATAGGAATGAGATCTTAACAATGGCTCATAGTTTACCTTTAGGAGGTCATCTTGGTGTTAACAAGACTGTTGATAAGATCATGAAACACTTCTTTTGGCCTGGGCTTCGGAAAGACGTTTCCAACTTTTGCAAAACCTGTCACACTTGTCAGGTAGTTGGAAAACACCAGTTAGACCCACCTGTAGCTCCATTGCAGCCTATCCCAGCATTTGGGGAGCCATTCTCTAGGGTCATTGTTGATTGCGTTGGTCCATTACCCAAGACTAGATCTGGAAATCAGTACTTGTTGACAATCATGTGTGCATCTACCAGATTCCCCGAAGCCATACCTCTACGTAACATCAAGGCAACTGCAATCTCGAAGGCTTTGATAAAGTTCTTCACGTTGTTTGGTCTTCCCAGGGAAATTCAGTCAGACCAAGGTAGCAATTTCACTTCAGGATTGTTTCAGCAGGTTGTGTATGAACTAGGTGCAAAACAGATTCTTTCTAGTGCCTATCATCCAGAAAGTCAGGGTGCCTTAGAGCGGTTTCATTCCACTCTCAAGACAATGATGAGGACTTATTGTTATGACCATGAGAAAGACTGGGATGAAGGGGTTCATTTGCTGTTGTTTGCAGCTAGAGAAGCAGTGCAGGAGTCTACTGGATTCAGTCCATTTGAGCTAGTGTTTGGTCATGAAGTGAGAGGATCTTTGCTATTATTGAGTGAACAATGGCAAGAGAAAGAGCCGCATATCAGTCTGTTAGACTATGTTGGCAAGTTCAAGGAAAGATTGCGTGCAGCTTGTGACCTTGCCAAAGAGAACTTGAAATCAAGTCAGGGAAAAATGAAAACTTGGTATGATCATAAGGCTAGAAGCCGTGAGTTTAAACCAGGAGAAAAGGTCCTTGTGTTGTTTCCCTTGCAGTCCAATCCATTGCAGGCTAGATTTCATGGTCCATATGAAATTCTGACAAAACTCAATGATCTCAATTACATTGTGAAGACTCCAGATAGGAGAAAACCAAAACAATTGTGTCATATTAACATGCTAAAGCCTTATCATGACAGAAATGCTAGGGTTGCAGCTGTCACTTCAGATTCTCCAATGGTCGAAACGTGTGAAGATGAGGGGGAGTTTCAAGATGATGAACCAAGAATTAAAGCTGAAGTTCTTTCATGTAAATTGTCAAACACTGAAGTGTTGCAAAATCTTGATGTAAAACTCCAGCACTTAGAACCCTCACAGAGAGATCAGTTTGAAAGGTTGATCAAGAAATATGAGGATTTGTTTCCTGATGTTCCAAAGAGAGTTACTATAGCCTCTCATGATGTAGATGTTGGTGATGCCAAACCAATAAAACAGCATCCATACCGGATGAATCCTGAAAAGAGAAAGATTGCTGAGAAAGAGGTTGAGTACATGTTAAAACATGATATTATCAGACCCTCCAACTCCGATTGGAGTTCACCCTGTGTGCTAGTTCCAAAACCTGATGGAAGTACTAGATTCTGTACAGATTATCGCAAAGTCAATGCTGTAACTAGAACGGATGTGTTTCCAATACCTAGGATTGATGATTGTATTGATAGTGTAGGGCAAGCAAAGTTTCTGACCAAGATTGATTTATTGAAGGGTTATTGGTGTGTGCCTTTAACTGAGAGGGCCAAGAGCATCTCTGCTTTTGCCACACCATCTGGATTGTACCAGTATGAAGTCCTACCCTTTGGCATGAAAAATGCCCCAGCCACGTTCCAAAGGATGATACAGTCTACAATCGCCGGATTGCCACACACGGGTGCATACATCGATGACCTGATCACATGGAGTGACTCCTGGGAAGAACATCTAAAAGATGTAGAGACGTTGTTCCAGCGCCTGACCCAGGCTAACCTGACTGTTAACCTGAGCAAGAGTGACTTTGGTTGTGCTACTGTCACCTATCTTGGCTACGTCATAGGCCAGGGTAAGGTGGCACCCATAAATGCTAAAGTCCAAGCCATCATGGACTTTCCAGTTCCTGACAACAAAAAAGCTTTGCGCCGCTTCCTTGGAATGATCGGGTACTACCGCAAGTTCTGCAAGAACTTTGCTGAGATTGCTCTCAGTCTAACTAGCCAACTGAAGAAAGGCGTAAAGTTCACCTGGGATGATGCATGCCAGAGAGCCTTCGATCACCTGAAGTCTCTGCTGTGTCACTTCCCCGTGCTCAAATCTCCTGACTTCAACAAACCGTTCTCCATCGCGGTCGATGCTAGCGACCAAGCTTGTGGATCTGTGCTCCTACAGAGAAGTGACTCTGATGACATTGAGCATCCCGTGGCATACTTCTCCAGGAAGTTCAATCGCCACCAAAGGAACTATTCCACAATAGAGAAGGAACTGTTGGCTCTGGTCCTTTCTTTACAACACTTTGAGGTTTATGTTTGTACAGGACAAAAGCCAATGATTGTGTACACTGACCACAATCCGTTAATGTTTTTGAGTAAGATGAAAAACAAGAATCGGAGATTGTTGAATTGGAGTTTGATTTTACAGGAGTTTGACTTGGAAATTAAGCATGTGAAGGGTACAGACAATGTAATTGCTGATTGCTTATCCCGTGTTTGAATGTGTATGATATGTATATATAGACAAGTGTTCACTTAACCATTTTGTAGTGAAAAGAAAAATTTTGCCTTTATGAGTCAAAATTTTTCCCTTTTGGAATGGAGGTGTTATGTGAATATAGGCCACTAGATGGCAGTATTTACCTTTTTTTTGTTAAGCTCAGACTGGAGTCATGTTTAGACATGTCCTGGACATGTCTGGGGCAAGTCTCAGAAAATTAAAAAAAGAGGTCTAAATGTGGGTGGGGTCTGCAAAAGAGTATATAAGGAAAAGAATTGAGACAGTAAAGTAGAAGGAGAAATTGCAAGAAGATGACCAGACCTGCCATTCTGTTCAAGACCTGCGACGTTTCTTTTGTGGATTTCTTTGCCTGTGTTTGAGCATTTTCTTCATCCAGGACATCACCAAGCCACCCCACCAAAAAGGGACTGTAATTATTTCTGTTTTTTCTTATTTATCAATCTTGGTCTTTAGTTGTAGGTTGTTATTAGTCTTTGTCTTTGTTAAAAATTAAATGTGTTTTAGTTGTTAAAACTGTGTTTGTCATCCCTTGCTGTTGCTGTTGTGTTATAAATGTAATAACAAATTGGGGCCATAACACCTCAAACACTGGCTGGGCTAATATTTCTGGAGAAGCTCGTAAATGTAAACTGGGGATTCTCCGTGGAGGGCTGTGTAAGTGAGCATCAGGACCTTGAATTGGATCCGGATCTGCACTGGGAGCCAGTGAGGCTAGGATGGGATTATATGACATGACTTTTTTGATCTAGGGAGCAGTCTTACTGCAGAATTTTGGACAAGTTGGAGCTGATCTACAGAAGATTTGTTGAGGCAAGTAAACAGAGAATTGCAGTAATCAAGACGTGATAAAATAAAGGCAAGAACAGACATTTCCAGTTCAGAGTGTGATGTCATGGACCAGAATTTGGCAATATTTCTAAGGTGAAAGAAACAAGAGTGGGTTAAGAATTTGACATGCGTATCCAAAAGCATGTCCGATAGCATAAACCCCCAGGTTTCTTAGAAAGGGGCAAACATTTCCCTTCAGGGACCCCATAGGGTTAGCCACTCTGGAGGTAATGTTCTCACTTGCAATGATTGACACCTCAGTTTTTGCTACATTTGGTTGTAAAAAATTGCTTGCCATCCAGTGTTCAATGGCAGACAGACACTCATGTAAAGTGGAGAGACCCTCAAGCTTATTTGGTTTAAATGAGAGATGGAGTTGGATGTCATCTGCGTAGCAGTGGTACGAGATGCCCTTGTGCTAAAGGACATGGTACAGCATGTAAAGGGCAAAAAGACTTGGAGCCAGCAGGGACCCCTGTGGCACACCACAATGAAGGAAGGAAGGTTCAAATTTGAAGGCACCAACTGCTACTGAAAAGCTTCTCTCTTTTAGATAAGAGGGGAACCAACGAAGGGCACTCCCTGAGATGGGCACCCATTCCCTGAGCCTATGCAGCAAGATGTTATGATCTACTGCAGGGGTGTCCAGTCTTATCCGTGAAGGGTAAGTGTGGATGCAGGTCTTTGTTACAGCCCAGGGTTACAGCACCTGAATCAACTCATTAAGTGATCAGAGCGGTCAGTCAAGACCTTGATAATTAGAAGCAGGTTTGTTAGTGTTGGGCTGTCACAAAAACCAGCCGCCACACTGGCCCTTTATGTCAAGTCAAGTCAAGTTTATTTTTAAAGCACATTTAAAACAACAGAAGTTGAACCAAAGTGCTGTACAGAGACAATTGGCAAAAAGAATAAAAATAAAAATAAAATGGGAAAACTAAAACAATTATAAAAATCAATAAAACAGTTAAACGAAGTCAACATAAAAGAATACAAATATAAAACAGAGAGAAGCAGATAAATTAATAAAGAAAGATCAAAATGCACACAAATGCGGACTGATAATAGTATTTATGGACCAAAACAACACTTTAGGATTGCGCTTGCTGGAAGAGATGAGTTTTGAAAAATAGGGAGCTCTAGGCCTCTTAACCAGGTCATTAAATTTGGCAATAAGCTCTTTGTGATAGAGATGATGGACATAGTGATTAGAGGATCTCCATAGCCGCTCCACTTTATGGCATTTACGTCTGAGAATGGGGATCTCATTTTTTAACCAGGGGGAAGAACTTCCAGGAGGGACAGTACGCATCACCAAGGGCACTATGTCATCTAAAATGGCTCCACAGTGCAAATTAAAAACATGAACCAGGCAGTCAACGTCATCATCAGGGGACACCAACACATTGCTTACAAAGCTAGCCATGAAGTTCTCTACAACTGAGCTATTATTTGCAGCTGACCATTATGGCTTGACCCCCAAAAATTCTAACAAAAGGTTTCTCGGAGGTTTAGAATAGTATCAAATGAACTTAAAAACATACTAAAAGTTTACCAAAGTTTGACTCCAAGACAGGCCCCATTTTCAAAATGCCGGCTGTCAGGTCCTTAAAATGACCATTATTCCTTTGTATTCCTCCTAGACCAGGAATACTGGTGCCTGATACATGTTTTCGCCATGTAATATTCTAATTAGCATATTTGCATGATAGATAAGTGATTACAAGTACAATTATATATTAAAGCAATCGGTTACAGGCATATTTATGCGAAAAATAAGTACAATTTTCCTTAGAGTATGCAATCTTTGAACAGCGAGCAAGATTTGAATGTAGCCTCACCTCTAAACCCACCCCCTCCCCTCAAGTCTCTGACCAAAGCCACGCCCCCTGATTCAGTGCTTTGGTAAAACTCTAGAGGGCGGACGTAAACACAGTTTAAAAGTGCGAGGGAGGGGGCGGCCCGCTGCGTGTGCGCAAGAAATGATTGACATCGTCAGTCACTCCTCCTGGCTCTGATTGGTTGTTTTGTCCTGGTCACGGTGAAATCTTGCAGAAGGAATTAGAAGCACTAGATAGAGCCAGATGACTCTGATTTTCTGAGAGATCATCTGACTCACATCCCACTATCAGGTCATAGTAACAGTTTTAACAAATATGACAAAAAGTGATTTTTTAAAAAATTGCAAACTCCAGCTGTAAGTAATTGCATATTTCTCGTTTCTCATTTTGTTTTGCCTAGTGGTGGTGGTTTCTCTGGTTCATAACCATTCCTTTGATTCCAATGAAGAATAAATTCATTACAACTGTGTGGTCGTGTAAAATTAGTCAAAACAGGGCTGCCACATTTATTTTTTTTAATGTATATTTTTATATTTTTTATAATGCATTTTGTTTTTTTTTTTGTCTTTTATATATTTTTAATACTTTTCTTATTTATACATGTCTTTTTCTATTTTCTTCAGTTGTTTCCTCTTATTCTGGTTAATTTTTTTATACTTTTTTGCACTGTGACCATCACCAGATTAGTCATCACACTCTTCCCCCCATAGAGGTTGATTATAGTGATTCTCACAATTCCCAACTTGACATGGTCCACAAGCAGGCGTACACGGTAGTCCATACACCTGCAACTCCACCGTTGTGCAATTACAGTGGACCATCTGCGGGAGGCTTTCTGGGGCCGCAGTCTTACTGGTCATAACTGGCAGGAACCGGTTGTCCACCAGTTTCCATCCCCAGTCCACTGTGTTCATGTCACCTTCCTTGCCAATCCAATTCAATTCAATTCAATTTATTTTGTATAGCGCTTTTCACAGAGACTGTCACAAAGACGCTTTACAGTGAGAGTTTAAAGAAATAAAAAGGCAGTGCCCAGCCTATTCCCCACTACAGCAAATGAGGCAAAAAACTCCCAGTAGGGAGAAAAATCCTCCAACAGTGGTGAGAAAAAACTCCCCAGTGGGAAGAAATCTCAGGAGGAACCCGGCCATAGAGGGGGAGCCCATCCTCCGCGGGCTTGCTAATTAAGAACAAAAAAGTAAAAAGGGAGTGAAACGACAGAAGAGTTCCATTTAAGTCCATCTAAACAGTGGCATCGGTAGCTTCAGAAAGTGGCAAGTCGAGGATGGTGCAGGACTGGACCAGGGCCGGACCGGATCGGACCAGGACAGCAGGACAGCAGCAGCCAGCGCTCATGGTGAGGGACAGGGCTCATACGGTCCAGGACTCAGGGAAGTGGAGGGAAAGATCCTCGGAAAGAGACACAGAAGAGAGGGATGTGAGGCACTGGATAACTACTGCATGATAATAAAAGTACCGTCCTCTGTCATGTGCCAAGTGAGAAGTTATAAGCAGACTGGTCAGGAAACAGTCAACACCCCTCCATCCACTTCCTGCAGCACAGAGGCCCAACACTTATTCCAGGCTGTTAGATCACTTTTCATTTTCTAAACAATAGTACCATATGGACCTCCCCGGTGACTAAGGCTGTAGCAAGCCCCACCGGTGCCGTGTAAGTGCAATCTCAGTGCCACCGGTTCCACATGGATTTAAGCAATTTTAATGACCAAAAGCTTGTATCCTTCATCCACTTATTGCAGCACAGAGGCCCTGAAATTCCATCCGACCAAGGCTGCGTAATTTTTCAATCAGATACCACCAACACCATGTGGACCTACCCGGTGACTAAGGCCGTAGCAAGCCCCACTGGTGCCGTGTAAGTGCTATCTCAGTGCCACCGGTTCCACATGGATTTGCGTAACACTACACCAGTGCCATAAGGACCTCCCCGGTGACTAAGGCTGTAACAAGCCCCACTGGCACCGTAAATGCATGCTCAGTGCCACCGGTTCCACATGGATTTGCTTAACAGTACACCAGTACCATATGGACCTCCCCAGTGACTAAGGCTGTAGCAAGCCCCACTGGCACCGTTAATGCATGCTCAGTACCACCGGTTCCACATGGATTTACATAACACTGGCTTCCAATATCGTGAACATATCATAAATCAAGGTTGTAGTTAGTCCCACCAGAGCCAACACATAACTAATCATAAACTAATCATAGGCTTGACTAAAAAGATACGTTTTCAGCCTACTCTTGAAGATAGAGAGTGTGTCTGAAGCCCGAATTTGTCTTGGGAGATTGTTCCATAAAATTGGTGCCTTGTAAGAGAATGCTCTGCCTCCAAGTGTAATTCTAGATATATTTGGAATTTTCAAGTAGTCAGCACCTTGTGAACGAAGTAATCTTGGTGGGGAGTAAGGAATAAGAAGACTGCAAAGATACTCCGGGGCCAAGTCATTTAAAGCTTTGTAAGTTAGTAATAATATTTTGTACTCAATTCTAAATTTTACAGGCAGCCAATGAAGATTTTTGAGCACCGGGCTAATGTGATCATATTTCTTAGTCCTAGTCAGAACCCTAGCTGCAGCATTCTGCACTAATTGAAGACGTTTCAGGGCTGAGCTCGTGCAACCAGACAGTAAGACATTGCAATAGTCCAGCCGAGAAGACACAAATGCGTGAACCAATTTTTCAACGTCTTGAAGAGACAACATCTTTTTAAGTTTAGATATGTTTCGAAGATGGAAAAAAGCCACTCGGATGATATTGTTGATGTGAGCCTGGAAAGAGAGTTCTGAATCAAGAGTCACCCCAAGGTTTTTAACGACAGCTCTGGCAGAAACAGAGAGACCATCTAAGTTAAGAGAAAACTTAATAAATGAGTCCCTAAGAGATTTGGGACCCAGTACCAATATTTCAGTCTTATCTGGGTTTAGTGAAAGAAAATTTTGCGTCATCCAAGCTTTAACAGCTTTAAGACACATCTCTAATCTAGTAACCGGATCATTTTCACCCGGTTTAAAGGATATATAGAGCTGCGTGTCGTCTGCATAACAATGGTATTTAACATCAAGTCTACTTATGATATTTCCAAGCAGAAGCATGTATAGAGAAAAAAGCAAAGGGCCCAGAACAGATCCTTGAGGTATTCCAAAGTTAACCTTGGAATACTCTGAACACTTGTTATTTACCCGGACAAACTGAGATCTATCAGACAGATAAGACTTAAACCATGAAAGGGCAAGTCCAGAAATACCAACTAATTTTTCCAACCTACGAAGAAGAATATGGTGGTCTACAGTGTCAAAGGCGGCACTTAAATCGAGAAGGACGAGAACAGAGATGCGGCCACTATCCATAGAGAGAAGCAGATCATTTACTACAACAGTGAGGGCTGTTTCAGTGCTGTGATGCTTTCTATAGGCAGACTGAAAACTGTCAAATACCTCATTAGTTTGCAGGAAAGAAGAGAGCTGTTGGGCGACACATTTTTCAAGGATCTTCGATAAAAATGTGAGGTTTGAGATTGGCCTATAATTGGCTAGGACTGTGGGATCCAAATCTGGTTTTTTAAGCAGCGGCTTGATTTCTGCCATCTTAAATGAAGTGGGAACAATACCGGAAATCAGAGAAGAATTAATTATGTGAAGAACTGGGCCGCCAAGAATGGGCAGGAGTTCTTTCATTAGCTTTGTGGGAATGGGATCCAAAATGCAAGTAGATGATTTGGAAGTAACAACTAATTTGGCTAGTTCACTCAGGGATATAGGAGAAAGGGATTCAAACTGGTTTGTGTGTAATGTGGAAGACTCCATATCATAGGAAACGCCATAGCAAACTGGTAAGGAAGCAGTGATCTTCTCTCTAATTCTAATAATTTTGCCATTAAAGAAATTTAAAAAATCTTCACTGCTGCAAGAAACTGGAATTTGAGGGTTACTTGCAGCATGACTGTTAGTTAACTTAGCCACGGTTTTGAACAGAAATCGAGAATTATTTTTATTTTCCTGCATGAGATTTGAAAAGTAACAGGACCTTGCATAAGAGAGAGCATGCTTATATGCAACAAGGCTCTCTTTCCAAGCACCATGGAATACCTGGAGTTTAGTGGAGCGCCATTTGCGTTCTAGTTGACAAGATTTTTGCTTTAGTGTCCTTGTCTGGTCAGTGTACCATGGGGCTGACCTCTTCTTCTGAGTAATCTTTTTATATTTTAGTGGAGCGACTACATTAAGGGTACAACGGAGAGCATCAGCAAACTTTTCTGCGGTATCGTCAATAGAGGAGGCACTGACTGGATGCTCAAAATAAGATGGGAAAACCTCAGTGAATTTTGTAGACGTTGTTGCAGTAAAAGTACGACCAGTGTACATCCTAGTTTCTAACAATGCAGGGTGGGGCAATTGTAAGCAGAATGTGATAAGAAAATGGTCAGACAAACTGGGATTATGTGAATGAATCCTGACCTGCCCAATGTTAATGCCAAAGCTTAAGATCAGGTCTAAAGTATGACCATGAAAATGAGTTGGGCCAACAACACTCTGAGCGAAGCCAACTGACTCCAAAATGTTAGTGAACGCGGATGTTCGAGAATCATCTGCCCTCTCAAAGTGCAGGTTAAAGTCGCCCAATATAACTATTCTATCATAGCTTAAAACTAAGTCTGAAAGGAATTCTGAAAAATCTTGAATAAAGGCAGAGTAAAGGCCAGGGGGCCTGTAGACTGTCACCAGAGCTAAAGGCTGATCAGAGGCAGGGCCGGCACCAGTATCCAGCGCTGAAAAATTCATGGCTAAAACCTCAAATGTATCAAATTTATACTGTAGTTTTGGCACCGAGTGAATGGAGTCACTATAAATAGCGGCAACACCCCCACCTCTCCGGCCCAGGCGGGGGTTTTGAGTGTATATAAAACCAGGTGGAGATGCTTCATTCAAAGATAAGTTTTCATCTGGTCTCAGCCATGTTTCTGTGAGACACAGTATATCAAGATAACAATCAGAGATTAATTCGTTCACAAGAGCTGCTTTAGAGTTCAAGGATCTAATATTCAATAGACCAATTTTGAGAGAATATTTATTTATTGGTAGATTGATACAGTTGGTGTTAATGCAAATCAAGTTTTTGTGATGTACTCCGCGATTCTTCTTTCTTAATTTAATTGGAATTCGAGGAATAGACACAATCTCTACAGGGTTTGACCTAATCAACGGTTTATCAAAGCTGAATGTCAGGAATTTAGATTTAGCTGTCGGCAGTCAACTACAATAATTTAAGTCGTAGGCCAGATTTCTCGACAGAAGTGCAGTGCCCTCTCGAGATGGGTGAACACCGTCCCTCCTCAAAAGACCAGGTCTTCGCCGGAAAGCTCGCCAATTGTCCACGAAACCGACGTTATTATCTGCGCACCATGATCTGGAAGTAAACTCTTTGGCAGTGGTATTTGGTTGAGGACTCAGTTGGAGGCAGATGTTCTGGGGTAATAAATGATTTGGTGGTAACGATTTTCTTGGTAAAAAGGTAGTAGCGCAAAGAGGCAAGCGAACAGAACTGTTTCCGCCAAACAGCACTGCCATTGCCTTGGTCCCATGGTCCTCTATGACATTCCTTGCTTGATGTGGCAGCAGAAACACATTTGCACAAGTTTCTGGAATGCTGTCTGTTTACCAACACTAAAGATACATAAAGTTGTAGCACATCCTGTGAAGCTGCGAATAAACAGCAACTGGGAACACTAGCCACTGCCCAGGACTTGTTCCATCTCACTGATGTTGTACGCTTTAGTTGCCTTTGACTTGTCTGAACGAAAATAGAGGCCTCTATTGTTCGTACCAGCATAGTAGAGAAGAAGAATGAGTAAGGCTGGATCCTCCCCTATCAAGGTTGAGGGCTGATGTTCTGAGGCCTTGACTGCAGCTTTGACAATGTCCACTTCTGCATCACCTGATGCTCTGATGACAGTGCAGCCCTCCTTCTCCAGCTCCTTAGTCATAAGATTGATAAGTCCTTGTTTGTTGCATGATCTGGAAAGAAAATCATCCTTTCTTCCCAAAAAATTCAGTCTCTGCATTGAAGTTAATGATGGGGTGAGTGTTTTCACCATGTCTCTGATGTGTATGGTCTTTGATGAAAGGACCTTCGCTATAACCATCAAAAACAACTGTGGCTTTACCATAATGGCGTATGGTAAAGTCTGCACATGTCTGTGCAATGGCACCGTAACTGTCACCCTTTTTCCATGCCAAGCGGCGAATCAGGGAGCCACCGTCAAGGACATAATGCTCATTTAGTGGTATGAAATCCAGGAAGCTTGAGGACTCAGTGACTGCCTGCGCTAGTTGGGGCTTGTTGGCTTTACGGAAGATTTCCTTGCCTTCGAACAGGGTTGCAGGAAATGAGCTGAGCTCAAAGCTCATTACATCTTCCAGTGAAAACTGTCCAGTTTTCGACATAATCAGGAACAGTTGGAACACGCACTGAGTAGGAGTTACATGACATAGGCTACATCGTTTACACCTCTGGTTCACCCCAAACAAAGATACTACCTTGCTGTAATCTCACAAAATCATGTATTCCATAAGTATGTAATCATATCAGTGCAATTTAGACTAGTCCAATATATTCATAGACCCAGAAAACTTGGGGTTTGACACCAAGATTACTTGGCTAGGTCAAATGCTGAAGGAGTTAGGATATTTTAAGGGCTTCCTGCCCATCATGGACGCCATCTTGAAAATTACAACTTTGGTAAACTTTTAGTATGTTATTAAGGACACCTAATACTACAAAAAACAGCTGAGAAACCTATTGTTAGAATTTGTTAGGTGTTCTTTTTTTCATATATGCAGCCGCCTCTAACAATTTGTGAGCATTTTATCCGCCTCACCAGCACAAAGTCATTGTTGAAAGACAGATTAACAGAACACTTTTGTGATCAGACACCAACAAATCCTCAGTCCGGATATTACTGACTATCAACGCTATTGTGAAAACAAGCTGTAAGGTTTTCCCTAATCCGTGAGTAGGACCTGAGACATGTTGGGTAAAATGAGACGATTCAGTTACACTAAGGAAGTTTGCAGCAAAGTTAACCGAGCTGTTATTTATGTGAATGTTGAATTCCTCAGTCATGAGAATTCTGTCCAGGTGTATGATAGATACTAGAAAGTCACCAAATTCAGTGAAGAATAAACTATTTCTGCCCGTAGGGCGATAAATTAAAACACAGTAAAAGGGCTTAAAGTGTTCAATTTTAATCATAAGGCTTTCAAAAGATGAGTAAGATCCAGGGCTAAGGGACAAGACTGAAGACCTTTACTGGATCCCCGTGATCTTTGGGCCCTAAGATGCCACTGCATCACTCACCGGGATGATTTTGTCATTGATATTACGAAATGGGACAGGAATACTTCAAGAAACCACTGTCTGTAAACACAGTCCACCGTGCCATCCACAGATGCCACCTAAAACTCCATCCTGCAAAAAGGAAGCCATTGTTAAGCATGATCCAGAAGTGCCGCCGTGTTCTGTGGGCCAAGGCTCATTAGTCCATGGGCCTGACCAGATATTGGTACCACCCGAGGTGGCAAAACTTTTGTGGTACCATTTTGTTTGTAGGGTACATATGAGCACATTAAGTCATGAGAGA
This sequence comes from Gymnothorax reevesii, assembly GCA_029721435.1. Classification (NCBI taxonomy): domain Eukaryota; kingdom Metazoa; phylum Chordata; class Actinopteri; order Anguilliformes; family Muraenidae; genus Gymnothorax; species Gymnothorax reevesii. The sequence continues at coordinate 175,294,043 of CM056574.1, forward strand.
CTTTCCAAATGAGTAGCTTATCAGTGTTACGTGCTCCCTCATTATCTATCAAATCACGTGTTTTGTCGCGTACAATGTTTCGTGGTACTTTCGGAATTTCGGTACTATATGTGTAAGTATAGTAATGAGACCCATCTGGGTGACTAATAACGCCCCTAGATAAGCTTCTTACGATACATTCGGATCAATATTTCAGATTTTGGGGGAAGAAGATTTTTTATTGTTTTACAGATCTTCCTGGTATAACTGGAATCGCGTGTTCTTGCCGTTTTACATGGTATCCACTGCATTCGTGTACAGGTATGTGGAAACACATTTATGTTTAGATAAGATTTAACTAAGATTTTGTTCAGATTTCAAACTGGCAATCTCCCTTGGTGATGAAGTGTGCCAAGGTCTTGTCGGACTACACGCTCTTACTAGGTGTGACACGGTCAGTGCGATTGCGGGTCGTGGAAAGCTGAGCGCTCTGAAGCATCTAAAGGAAAACGAAACCTTCCAAGAAGCATTCAAGTGTCTTGGAGAAGCATGGAATGTATCAGCGGACTTGTTTGACAAGATGCAAGCCTTTGTCTGTCGGCTGTATGCATCCTCATCCAGCACCTCTGATGTTAATAAGCTCCGGTATCAACTGTTCTGTGCAAAACGGGGAGAGGTGGAATCCTGCCTGCTGCCACCATGCAAGGACTGCTTATACATGCACGTCCAGCGCGCAAACTATCAGGCTGCGATTTGGCGACGCTCTCTTGTAAGCAAACCTGCTGTGCCAGATCCTGTGGGCTGTGGTTGGATCAAGGGAGATGATGACAATCTGGAGATGGATGCAGGGCTCACCACCACCTGATGCAGTCTTGGAACTTATGTCCTGCAAGTGCATGCGTGCCAGCAGACTTCCAGACTGTGCATGCTTGGCCAACCAGCTAAAATGCACTGACATATGCAAACTGCGTACATGCACCAACCAAAGAGCTGAAGACGAAGAAGAAATTACAGTGGGACTGGGTGATTCCGACACAGAAGATGAAGATAATTAATGTGTTAATATGTTTAGCCAACAGTTTTAGGTTTTAGAGCAACATATGCTCCCCTCCAGACAACATCTATTCCAGGGAAGGCCTTGTATATTTCAGCAGGACAATGCAAAACCACATACTGAAGCTATTACAACAGCATGGCTTCGTAGTAGAAGAGTCCGTGTGCTGAACTGCCCTGCCTGCAGTCCTGACCTTTCACCGATGGAGAACATTTGGCACTTAATTAAAGGAAAAGTCCATCGAAGGAGACCCAAATCTCTCCAGCAGCTGAAAGCCTGTATTAAACAAGAGTGGGATCAAATTCCAATGGCCAAACTCAAGAAACTTGTCTCCTCAATGCCCAGATGCCTCCACTCTGTTAAAAGGAAGAGGGGATGCTACCCCATAGTAAACAGGCCCCTGTCCCAACTTTTTTGAGACCTGTAGCAGCCATCAAATTTGAAATTAGTTCATTGTGAGGATGAAATTGTAAAATTTCTCAGTTTTAACATTTGCTATGTTATCTCTGTTCTATTGCGAATAAAATACTGACTGGTGTGATTTGAAAGTCATTGCGTTTTGATTTTATTCACAATTTACACTTTGTCCCAACTATTTCAGAATTGGGATATATATATATATAGTATAATAATACAGAGTTAAAACAGCACATAATATTTATATCTGCAACATATTTTGAAAACTTTGACTCCCAAAATCACAAAAGTGTTATCTAGTCATGTGATGGCATGTGCCTGCAGGCCCCTCCCCCTGCTGCATTCTTCGCCTCCACCTTAACGAGCCTCAGCTGCTGCTCGTTAAGGTGGAGGTGAAGTATTAGTATTTAAGGGTCGGCTGCACCTATCTTGGTGCAGCAGTGTTGTGTTTGTGTCCTGAGCCCTGCTGTGTTTTGTCTTGCTGCTGCTCCCACCGGGACTGTTTTATCTTTATTTATATTAAAGATTTTACTATTTTTATTCAGCCTGTGCGTTTGGGTCCCTCATCGCCTTTTGGAGAACATGGTCCCAGCGCCCGCCAGCTTTGTCTCTTGCCGGTGGGACACAATCCATGGCAAGTGACTCTGGTACATCCTGCACACAGGTCTTCACAGGCACATGCAAATGTACACACACACACAGTCTCACACACGTACACACAGAGTCTCACACACAGTCTCTCACACACGTACACACACACAGTCTCTCACACACGTACACACACACACAG